>JANFAI010000011.1:1200000-1849586 GCA_024613185.1 Pisolithus microcarpus | reverse complement strand
ATTGTACTACTTGAAGAGCACTCTCAAATGGTGTATAGTATTCAGTCTTTGGTCATTGTAGAGATTTCAGGTTCTGTAGTTAGAGGGTGCTTTGGACAGTTTTGTGAATACCTTGAGATGAAGTCACTGCATGTGTTTCTTCCATTCCCTTATTTGTCCCTCACATGGCACACCACCAAAAACTTGACCTGCTGAAGTCACTGCAATTGTCTAGTGGTTTTTCATAGTTCTCATGGCCTGAGCTGCTCCATGTGGCTGCTCAACTAATATGTGTAAAACACTTACATCATGAAGTTTGTATCTCTCAATGCTTTGGAGCACAAGAGATCAGTTCTGAACACCTGCAGAACTTCAAATCTTGTATATAGGGCCATAAACTCTTGTCTATGGGACCAAGTATGGTAGTGGGGAGTATACATCAGGGAGCAGTTGAGCAATGGGACTTCCCCCAAGGGGGGCAGCAGACAAATACATAGCCAAGGGATGTAAGGTGTTGAAGGCAGGAATAACATGTGACTCAAAGTAACTCTTGTGTGTGCAGATATCCAGTGAAATATGTAAGCTGGAGAATGTGGGTGTTGTATGCTGGAGCAGTTTTCAACTTGAATTTATGGAGCACAGATGATTAAGGTAACATTCAGGTTTCTGGGAAGAGGGTCAATGCATAGGGCTTCCCATGAATCATGACCACCATGTGCCATGGGTCCACAAACCAGTGTAGTGGGGATGCTGGAGGGGGAATAGGGGTGCCAGGGGTTCAAGGTGCATGGGGTTTGTACATACCTTTAGGTGACCTCCACACCATCAGGAGGCAGTTCTCCATCTGGTTTGACTCCTTCTGACTGTGGCCTTTCCACCAGCCAAGAAAAGAACAAGATGTATCATCTGCAATGCCCTGTGGGGGTCCCATGAAGCCCCACAATGACAGTATATTCTGACATGTACCAAATGGGGTCTAAACTAGCATGGTATGGTCAAATTCTCAAGCCCCCCTTGGATGTGGGGACAAGGAATTATTCATGCTGGAGAGCTCCAGGGAGCAGAGGGCTCCACCAGACAGCTAAGTGTTTTTTTTCATTTTTTTCACTGTATTTGTACACTCTCTCCAAATCCTGATCCCTTTTCCAGTTGAGAACAACCTTGTTTAGACCCCAAGTTACTGTATAATGTATGTACATTGAATTACAATGATCTTAGTATACCCTAGGTTGCCTCCAATTTGTTCTCTGCAGAAATCTCCCTGATGGACCTATTTTCAGTGAAAACCAACTACAATAATACTAGAGTACTGGAAATAAATTTTGTATATCACATGGTAGTATGTAATGTTGTCAAACACAAAACCATGTGGGCAGACCTCACTGGGGGTTGGACCAACCTGCTGACCCCCATGGGGGATGGCTTGACCATACTGACTCTGGCAGAGCTGGAAGAGCTCACTGACAAGGACATGCCAGTATTGCTGTCATTGTGGGCATGGTGGCATCCCTTTTGAGATGGTAGACAAGCTTGACCTGTTGAAACACAGTGTGGAAACACACATCAACTTGTGCAAACACCCAAGTAAATAGTGACCTTGCAGGGAATTGAACCCAGGACCACCTGGAACTGCACCAGGAGCTCTACCACTGAGCTACAAGGTCACTGGTTCACAATGTGGGGAACCTTGTGCATTGGGAGCTCACTTAGTGCTAGATACCAGAGTGTGTTGTTGGGACCACAGAACTGGATGTGGCAAGAGCTTGATCATTTGCACAGGTGGGCTCTTTAACATAATAGTATTCTGAATATTTCATCCAGAATAACTATTGATTTTTCTATCAATGATTTTCATGTGAAAATACATTATTTTGAGTTTGATTTTTTATCCAAAAATATTTTCCTGTATACTGCATATTCGACTGTAAAAAAGACAGGATGTTTTTCATGTGAGGAGTAACATGCAACTCATCATTTATAATCCAGTATTTTGAGTACATAAATATTGCCTATTTTTTAAACTTTCCTCTAAGAGAAAAGAAGATTATTGAGTTGCAAAACATGTTGGAGATCTATTTACAATGTTTAACACATGTTGTACTCAAAATTATCCTGAAAAAAAACTCATAATTATTTTATCTCCAAAGATTTAAGATGAATCTATACCATTTTTTGAGGCATAATTGACAACAAAAATCCTGCCTGTTTTTACAATAACATTAGCAAAAACATCCCAAATTAAAGAGTATCATTTTCTTTTCTTTTTTTTGAATGTTTTCAGCAAAAAAACTGAGGAATGCTTGCAGTGTCTCCCGAAAGGTCGGATCCTTCGACCGTCGCAGCTGTGGAGAGCCAGGAAGTCTCCCAATGCGCTACGAAGGTCGGGTATAGCAAATTTCTCTGCAGCAGAATCAACTGAAAGATGACGGAGAGAAGGGCAGAGGTTGAGATGGAATGCAGTCGAACCACGTGTGAATGTGCACAGCGGAGAGGAAGAGAGGGCCGTGGACGCAACATGCTTTGCAGCGATATTGAAAAAGTCAGATGGCAACTGTTTCGGTGCCCATAAGTCGTTCAAGACGGCTTCCCCAGCTTCATCTGCGTCGTCAGCTGCATAACCAACCTCTCTGTCACTTCGATCCTCGTCACGTTCGATGGCAGAGCTAGAAAAGCCCGCCACAGTAGCCCCGCGTAAGCATACGGCAGTATCAAACATCCGGCATTTCTCAACACGATCCAGGTGGTGGCAGATCTGCGAGCTGTAGTCCTTATTGTTCGTCCTTGACGCTGGGTCTTTAACAACTTCTATGTGAGCGTGCTCCATCGTATCCGCAGACCACTGTAGCACAGAACCGACTTGAGGTATGCTGGGAACAACGCTTTGTAGTAGCTCGAGTTTGGGTATTTCCCAGTGCTCAAGGACTAACCCACTCTGGTCACCTCGATGAAGGCCTCCGTCGATAATGGCATGCTTGTAACGATGAAATTCTGCAAGTGCCGCTGCAATCTTTTCACATCCCTCTTCCGTGATCGCGGGTGCTTGGGCAAGATAACGGAATTCCATCAATGCACGGACCGCAGCAACGACATTGGCGTGGGCAGAGCCGGCTATGACCACGACAAGGTATCGTTGGACGTCACGCTGGGTGCGTCCCCCAACCTGCTTCAATTTGGTGATCCCAGACTTGAACTGATGAAGACCTGTGATGGGTGGTAAGAGAGAGAAACGGAAATCAAGTTCCCCAGCGCCCAGTGCACGCCTACACCACTTGACATCGTGGTCCCAGGACATGCGATGCCAATGATGCAAACATTCCGGTGTAAGAAACCGATGGGGATCGCTGAGAGGCCAGTTACGCCAGAAAGGATGTGATATGCCACTTAATCGGAATCGTGCGCACGCGTCAAAGTATGCTTCGACGTCGTCGGGGTCACAGTGGATGCTCCCAAGTTGACGGAGAGTTTCCTCACCAGTGCGTGGACTGTGATGAAACGGGTCGCCGAAGTCCTTGTACGTAGCTTTCGTGACAGGTGACGTTTTTCCTCGTACGCATGCAAGCATGCACGCTTCCAGTGTGTCGACTATGTAAGCGACCAGTGGGGTGAAGCAGAAGCGAACGTTCCCGAGTGGATCCGCCATCATCCGTCCCAACTGAGCAGCTTTCTTGAGAGGTTCAAGGATGAAATCAAGACATGCGTGGAAGAGATGCGCTTCAAGGACTGAACGGATCCTTGGAATGGGGTGGATGAATTCGACAATGGGCATCAGTGCGGTCAGAAGAAAGGCGTGCGATGAAGCTTTGTTCCGGACATTCATCCTAATGTTAGCAAGGCTAATAAGTAATGGGTGCGCTACCTTGCCTCCGCACACGTTGGTGATATTCGTCTTGTCTGACGAAAGGATTACGCCGCAAAGCATGGAGCCTGCGGGAACCTGTGTCTGATAATAGTCAACATATGCAGCTTGTTGTCTCGAAACCTTTACCTGCAGCTCCCAAGCCCCGTCACTGCTCATCCACTCGCTGTATACCCTCATGATTCGTCCCGCAGCAGTGAACACGCGGAATGGAGAATAGTCCATCTTTCCTGCATAGAATGGATGGTTAAACAACGCTTCTATGCATTCGAGAGGATCACACCAATAGAGCTCAACGGGGCTGGTGGTCGGATGGTGCATAGGAACTATATGAATTTTCCAGCGCGGTGTAGGGAGTGAGTACTCCCTACCAGGATATTTCTTTTATTTTATAGTTTTTATTTTCACTTTTATTTCTGTTCATTTACTCTAGTCCTTACTTAGTTTCGAGTTTAGACACGTGAGTAGCTTATATAAGCACACACGCACTTACACTTCACTGTAGCTACTTACAAGAATAATAACGAAGTTCGGAGAGTTTCGAGTTCGAGTTCGAGTTCGAGAAGGCTGCGTGTGGCCTTCTTCTTTGTCAGACAGTCTCAGACAGCCCTAGACGACCTCAGACAGCATTTCTCTCCAGGCTATAGAAGCCCCTTTGGAAGTTCTTTCTCCCTCAGATCACCCTAGCTCATCCCCAGACTCTCTATCTTCTGGTTCTTCAGCGGCCCTTTTGGAAGATCCTCAATATGCCCGTGAAGTTCCTTTGCAGTCCAGAAGGAGAGCGGCATCTTCTTCATCTTTACAGTAAGAGGTAGCACATAAATGATAGCAATAATTTTGCGAAATACGACGGCTGCTTACCATACTTAGAGACAAGTAACTGTCGATCTCTCTCATACTGAGATTCGACTGGAGCAGGAAGTTGGCCATTTCCCAGTCTCCAAGGTTGGCAAAAGGATAATACATGTTAGTTTGACGATGGAGAGCGTGATGATCCATGTCGAAGTGCCTGAGAAAGGTGTCCCCGATCCTATATACGATCGCAGCGCCTTCGAATTGCTCACCTCGGCAAAGATGTCCGGCACAAGTCATCGGTACAGAAGCTTCCACTCCTTCGACTGGTTTCTCTCTCTCTCCGATTTCAGGGACGTCATAATCGACATCTTCAGGGTATGGGACTTCGAAGTGACTGTCCGTCTGCTCAGCATCCCAGTTTGGAGAACGGAGAGCGAGTGCATCAGCATCCTCCAAGGTCGGATCGCCGGAGAATGAAATGTATTCTCGTTCCCAAAGGTGACATGCTGTTCGCGGCTGCTGGAGGTGGAAAGTGACACCATTTGCTGTTCGAAATGCCTTCGCACAACGCGGACAGCTCGGCATTTTGGTATCAGGGACGGAGATAAGGAAATCGCTGGAAAGCTGAAGGTGAGATTAAAGAGGAAGCTGGAAGCTTGCAGAGTACCCATTTCACAACGTCGTGAAGTCCAGTAAGACTTCAAAGTACTCGAAGTGCCGCGTAAGTGACACGCGGCAGAAACTTAGTTGTCACTTACAGCTGTGTATATGTACTCAGTGAATGATAATGGGTGAACATTGAACCATGTCAGGTTGATTCGGTGACGTTAAGTAAACGAATAACGTAGAATCGTAGATACTAGTAAGACGGGTGATACGGTTTGAAAATACCAGCTATAATTCATCCAGGTTAAACCTTGAGGCGTGATCAAGCGCCGGTTTGTGGAGTGATTTCAGCAAAAAAGGGTGTCAAGTGCTACTAGGGTAAGGTCGGTTCCGGTTTGTATTTGCAGGAAACCCCCCAGCTCCGCGTGCAGAATGGGTTTGGCATCTCTGCCATCCAACCATGCCGAGCGACACTCCAATCTTGATACCTTGTGATAATAGAATTGGAGATGGTGGACGCGAAGCCGGGCATGTGAACGTGGGAGCCACAGCAGAGGAAGGGGACCATGTTATGCATGTCTTCTTTCTCCCTTGCTTTTGATTAAATACGGGTGGAGTCGGTTTCTTCGTTTGGTGGCTTAGAGGGAGCCTGGCGCTGACAACAATCTAGGGTTTTGGTGCCCATTTTTTTCGACCCCTGCATGATCCCGTAACAACAAACATTTTGAGGCCACTACAGCTGCATAGCTCGGTATCAGGTTAGTTGATTGTCCGCTTGCAATTCAGATATCGAAGTTTGACGAAGGGAGTCCTCAGGAACCATGGGAGGAAGTTCAGTTCCGGCTTCTCACGCAAGGAACCGCACAGTTTTGCACAGAGACCTAGTAAGAAAAGGCTTAAATTACGCTAACTTGCAAATGCTTCGTGACATACTGACCTTCTCGAGTGCCGGGAAAAACTGGGTGGCAGATATTCTGCGATATTCTGCGCTGTCTGGTTGAGAATGGATAAGAGCGTATGCGGCGCACACAAAGTGGTAAAGTCCACGACACAAACGATAGGCTCCGCAAACTTGAGAACAAAGCTCATAAGGTCGCATCTCCGAAGTAACGTTCCAGGACGGCAATTACCCGAGTTTGAGTAACAATGTGAGCGGCGCTGGGTGGTGTTTCTGTGCTCAGAATGTCAGCGCGGCGACCGCGTACATCGATGGTATCGTCAGCGTCGGCATCCAAGGATACAAATTAGAGTGCTGTAAGGTGCAGAAAGAAGCGCATCTAGGAAAACCACGTGAAAGCTTTGGGGTCTGCTACTCGTTGCTGGATGAGGGTACAAGTAACATCACGTTGATGAACGAGTTCCGTGATCAGATGCTCGCACTTACGGCGTGTTGCTGGCTTCAACTCCTGCGGGAAGATGTCGGCCAACGGTATGCAAAGGCTCTTCAGGGAGTCCCCCGGAATCAAGCGTACCCTCCATTAATGTGGTCCACGCAACCTGAACAGCGAGAGTGATGAGTTGTAGAGACTGCTTCTCCATCCAGAACATCAGCTCGTCCAGACAGATAGGACCCAGTCCCATAGAAAGACCACACTCAGCAGCGGTGTCGCAGAGCAGGTCTGCAGACAAAAGCTGCATCCTGGATTCCATAAGTACCAGTCAATCACGGATCCCTAAGCGATATCTCAGCTGAACAGACTCACTAAACATCACTTCTTTTCCTTCCTGCGACGCCATCCCTCGGATTTCTGTTCATCATGCATCTGATGACACGCAAGATATCTTTACTGGCCTCGATCATCGTAAGTATTCGTTGTCGACGAAGCAGGAACAAGGGAAGAATGAACACTCACATTTCAGGTATTCATTCTGAACTTTATTCAAGAGGTCCACTAATCACTCCAAACTCCCTCGCATACACTGAGATTCATCGCGTCGATGATTCAGGGAGACTTGACATCAATGACAAAGGGAGACTTGGAAACCTGCTTGACGATGACAAGTTCCACATCGATGTTCCGGAGTCACGCACCTTCCACTTGCGGAAGTTGCTTCATATCCACGCTGCTGGACAAGATGCCTCAAGACCAACCCACCGATGCTGCACATTGACTCAGGCAACGTGCATGCAAGCTGCTCGTGTTGTCCATCCACGATCAAGAGCCGCGAATGGAGAATGGTTGGAGTGGGGTTGGATGGTAGATTGTCGGAGGAGGGAAAAGTCCAGGAGGGATCAATGAGCGTACTTTTTTCTGAACGTAGTTTAGCTTTCCTCCGAATACGTTGATCACTCCCTGAGCTGTACCAGCACACATGCTCCTCGAAATATGCATTACATCGTTCTACGAAGATATCATCGATCTATTGTGCATACCTTTTTGTCTGCAATAACTTCTTGGGTTGCAGACTCGGCGCTATATTTCTTGAAAGATAAGCAACATGAACACGGATAGAACACTCTTTTCAGAAGGCTCAAAGTTTGGAATTACTCACAGATGATGAAAGTGTTGACTAGTTGAATGAGAAGACCTGAATCGGTGGAAGGAGATAAGACGAGGTTGGTCTGCACTTTCCCACAATTTTTGGGTCAAGTAGAAGCCTTGTGATTTTCGCCCACCAGTTCTGCTACTTTGTGTTTGCATCATTTCGCTACGTCATCTTCGTATGGCAGCCCCTGAGCCCTCCAGTACATTTAGCAAGCCAGAACCATGCACAACTATGAGCAGTGGTTTGGATATGCCTCAGCCTAGCACAACAGCTTGTGCCGGTTCCTACTCACATCCTTCCCCCAGTGTTGTTCCTGAAACGCCTGATGCTAACATCAGTCATTCACAACAAATTCTACCAGTTCTCCCATCTTCATCTGTCCCACGGATCGTCCCCTCCAATACAAGTACTTCCCTCATCCGAGGAACGCCTGCCACGATTGGTTTATTCAGAGCTCGCAAGTTGTTGACCACGTTGCCACCGTATACATCCCCTTTCCCATACCACAATTACGCTCTCAACTTCACAGTAAGATCCCCTGTGCCTACTCAGAACGTGCTGGTGCGAACAGAGGTGAGTTGTCTGACATTTGCTTGACCGAGCTTAATACACCGTAAAAAAAAAGGTTTCTACTGAGGATGGGGGTGAGGGGGAGCGAGTGGGGGAAGAAGAAGAAGAGGATGAGGAGCGCGCGGAAAGGGATGAGGCGAAGTTGGTCCTTGAGGTTGCCAGAGCGCAGCGCAAAGTTTGTCGTGCCGAGCAGCAGCTCTCCATTGCCAGGATCGAGGAAACCGATGCTTTGGGGAACCTTTACCAGTTCAGGGCTGAGGATGCAGAGAGGAAACTGAATCATGCTGAGTTCAACCTCGGACATGTTCATCACAGTATCCGGAAGAATGGTGTCTCCCTCTGCGACCTTCCCTCAACTCGCAAGCGTCGTCGAATGTCTGACAACGGGCTTACCAGTATGGTCACTCTACGGATCACACCATTCTTATCTCACAACTTGTACAGGTAGCTGCCTTTCTTCCGACATTTGAGCACGTTGAGCACAAAAAATATGTGACCACTTGTCGTACTTTTATTACATCCCAGTCGCACTTATCACGCTTGTCTGTCTGTCCATGTGAATGCATCCACCGTGTAAAGTTCAATTCCTCGTTGAAGTGTGAGATGTCCGAATCTACTTGTGTTGCACATAGACTATGTGAAAAATGTTCGCTGACATGCCATAGAAAATCTTCAAATTCCCGTCAGGACTGTCTTCCCTGGTAGAATGCACTCGATTTCTGTAGTGAAACGAGGCATGTCACAGATGGTAAGACCAAAATTATCAGGTAACACTAGCTGTGCCACATGCACCCACTCTCCTTCAGCCAATATGCACGTGCATTCACTGCAGTGTTGACATCCATTTTCACCGACGAATTCTCCAAATGCACCACCATCAAGTACACATTCTTTCTCGTCCTGCTCAAGTGCCCCCGATCTTCCTCTTTGTGGTCGATACTTAGATGAGGAAGATCGCAGGGTTCTTCGCAAGGCCATTCCTGTCAGTTTCAGTCACATCCCACCGTATGCCCTGGTCGGGCTTATCACTTTTGGTACTATGGTTTGCCGTCCGTCGAGGTGCCGACAACAGCTAACGTGTGATAGACTCAAGTACACGAACTCGGTTATACCGAGTGCAGCAAATCCTATGTCTTCCGTGGTGGCAAGGAATATGCTTCAAAGCAAATCCAGGACATGCTTGGTTTGAGCTCACTGGCTCGTGCTGCCTGTCGTCCTGGTCAGCCCATGCCCCAGCAGGCATTGGGCGCCGCCCAGTTTTTGCTCCCGATGCAACAGGTGGAGTTTCAGCTTACTGGCATACTCGAGTCCCTTCAACGCGATCCTTGGCCCGTCACGAATGACAAGTGTCCCTTCGATGCACCAGAGTCGCTTTGAGTGTTACGGTTGGGCTGCTTGAGGTGAGTATACACTTTCCCCTGTACTGTGACCTCTCTCCTGACCCCTTGAAGACGACATATCCTAACACAGGTGCTCGCATCATGCTGTTTGCTGGCGGTCCTGCCACTGAGGGTCCTGGTATGGTGGTGAGCAACGAGTTGAAAGAGCCAATCCGTTCCCATCGCGATATCGAGCGAGACAGCATCAAGCATTACAAGCGTGCTGTGAAGGTACGGTATTGTCGCATGAAGAGCTATCCTTCTCAATGGCTCCTTAGCTTTATGAAGGGCTCGCGAAACGGGTGTCTAACAACGGATACGTAGTCGATCTTTTCACCGGTTGTCCGGATCAAGTCGGATTGCTAGAGATGAAGTCCCTACCCAATGTCACCAACGGCGTCATTGTTTTATCTGACTGGTTCACGACTTCCAACTTCCAGCAAAGTTTCCTCCATATCTTCAACAAAGATGATCAAGATTTCTTGGAGATGGGCTTCAATGCTACGTTTGACGTACAGGTATTTTTTTCTTTTCCCCATTTTGTATAGTGTGTGGCCAATGGACATTGGATAGACGACCAAGGAACTGAAAGTCTCTGGGCTTATTGGGCATGTCATTTCGGCAGGCAAAAAATCGGCTTGTGTTGGAGAGACCGAAATCGGTATCGGCCAAACCTCTGCATGGAGACTGAATGCCATCACTCCGCGAACATCAACAGCCATGTACTTCGAAGTGGCTACCCTGGCTGGGCAAGCTCTCCAGCCGGGTTCCCGTGGCTTGATCCAATTCATGACACATTATCAGCATTCCTCTGGACGGCAGCACCTGCGTGTCACAACCATTGCATGCAACTTTGCAGAATCAGGATCGCCGAGCATTGCCGCTTCGTTCCACCAGGAAGCTGCAGCCATCTTGATGGCAGAGATATCAGTCTTCAAAGCCGAAATCGATGATTCACCCGACATATTGCATTGGCTGGATTGCATGCTGATCCGGCTTTGCCAAAAATTCGCTGATTACTGGAAGGAGGACCCAAGTAGCTTTAGATTATCAGATAACTTCAGCATTTATCCGCAGTTCATGTTCCATCTCCGGAGGAGTCAATTTTTGCAGGTGTTCAACAATAGCCCGGACGAGACAGCGTTCTATGGGTTTGTGTGAGGCTTTTCCGCTGCAGACAGAATACTAATGCGTGGCCGTAGACATATCCTTGACGAGGAAGATACAAACGACTCGCTATTCAGCCCACTTCTCATGTCATACACTTTCAACGTTCTGCCGCAGCCAGTGTTACTTTATAGCACCCATCAAAGTGGACGTCATCCTTCTTTTGTGTACGTTCTTCCACATCCTCATTTTCCACGGAGAAGTGGTTGCCTGGTAACAGGATACCACATCAAGAGGGCCACGAGAACTCATAGAGGCACTCGTTACTGATGCGCTGGCATGCGCGGCGATCTGCTACTCTCCGACTGTCATCTAAGTATCTGTAAGTACCCATGGTGTTATTGTAGCAGCTTTTTCTTTTCATACCATCTGGAGCTCACAGGTTGTGATGCTCGTTCAGAATGCAACCATAACATCCACGTACCTGGCTTCGCTTCAGATGACACGCGTATATCACTTCCCAGTTTATTGTCGCACCGCCCGCACCTACTATGACAGCTATGCATTCTCCCCTCATCGTAATCTTCATTGCCTGGTTGTGTATGTTGTACGGATAAGCTTGGTAGTGTACTGGTACATCAGGACATAGGATGTAACTAGCAGCATCTGCAGGTGCAATGATAAGTTGATAATGACAGTAAGAGTACAATGAAGCCAAGACTGAGATGGCAAATATGAGTTGTTTCGTTTATTCATTCTGTCCAGTAGTATTGTACTCGTATGTACTATGATCTTTTACTGTACTGCTGGACCGCTGTGTGCCCTGTGACGTGCTGTACTGCTGTGTGCCCTGTGATGTGCTGTACTGCTGTGTGCCCTGTGATGTGCTGTGACGTGCTGTGCCCTATACTGCTGTGAGGGTGTGGCACTGTGACAATGCTGTGATGCTGTACGTCACTGTGAACTGTCACACTGTAGTCATGTGCCACTGTCGCCATACTGGGAAGGACTGTGGTGGCTGTGCGACTGTGCGAAAATGACCGATTTGCTGATGCTTAGAGCAGAAAGTAGTGTCAAAACAACACAAAAAACAAAGAAAACAGAGGGGAAACAAGGGAGATATGGGGACCTGTCATGCTCACTGTTGGGAATGACAATGGGACATGTTACCTACCATGAGAGACATTGGGAGTAACAGCAGGAGAGACATGTCATCCACAGTGCCTGGGCACATGTTCAATCTTATGTCTGATGAAAAAGAGAGGAACTGGCCTCCATGACATTGACAGCTGTATTTAGAGCAGAAAGTAGTGTCAAAACAACACAAAAAACAAAGAAAACAGAGTGGAAACAAGGGAGATATGGGGACCTATCGTGCTTGCTGTTGGGAATGACAATGGGACATGTTACCTACCATGGGAGATGTTGGGAGCAACAGCAGGAGAGACATGTCATCCGCAGTGCCTGGGCACATGTTCAATCTTATGTCAGACAATGAGCTAACACATATACTGGTTTTGGTACTGTACACAGAGGGAATATTTGATATTTATTCAAGGAATTACTGGGGGTGAGTGGGCACAGGGAATAATTATGCTACTTAGCATGCCATTCCCACTCTGTGTGACAAGCATATTACCTTAGTGTGACATGATGTCCAGGTGAACAGAGCATACAAAGAACAAGTTTGCTCCCATTCTGGATTGATATGAGATGTTGCAATGTCCTCTCCTACACTACATATTTTACACCTGTGTTTCCAATCACAATCAATTTGATTTCCCCAGTTTTGATTGAGCATGAGCATGTAGTTGTAGTAGCCTGTCAAGTGCTGTGAGGTACTGTCAAGGGCTTACCAGATCCCCATCCATCTAGTCAGCACTGTCCAATGTTGTGGGTGACTCTGTGCAATGTATGGCACTGTCCATGGGGCATGCTGGTGAGCTGGTCTGGGTAGTGGTGTACAGCATTGTCAAGGCTCACTAATCCAGCCAACACTGTACAGTACTGTGACAGCTTCAAGAACTCCTTGGCACTGTCAAGGGCTAGTGAATATATATGTGTGTGTGTCTAAATTGGGTAGATTAATGGAACAAAAATATATTCTAAAGCTGTACAGGCCTGTATCTTGGGATTCTTGGCTGCACAAGTAGGGACCTATCTGTCATGCTGTCATCACTGTCACACACCATGGCTCGCCATACAGAAAATCAGGGATTTGCCAATGGTGGTACATCTTTGATCAGACCAGTGAGCATTGATACTCCACCATTAGCATCTTTCATATTGATGGTTCTTGAAACATCAATGGGCATGCAAATGACAGATTGTGCTATACTTGATTTGACCACATTAAGGGTGGAGCCTGAGTCAATGACAACCATCACCTGTCAACCATTACAGGTGAGACATCAGGGGAGGTTTGAAGTGCTGGTATTCCCAGATAATTATGTTAAGTAGTTATCTGTCTGATATGAATTGGATAATGGTGTATAAGGCATGATCATCCACAAATCATAATGATAACAGTCAGATAATGCATTAGATAACCTGGCAGACATTTTACTATCTGGTCAACTCCATATAGGCCTGATATAAGAATTACAATACTTTTATCATCATGATATCATGATGACAAGAGCTGATATGTCATATATAATAATGTCATGTAATTGACAGTACATTATAATTGCTCATCAGATAATATCATCATGATATGAATGACAATATTCTTTTCAGTCTGATTTCACTTTGATCATCAATATCTAGTCTTGCCATCTATATCATTTTATGATCATTTGAACAACTCTTCCCCAGCCACAAGTGTGGGAATGTCTTTGTAATGACTGTATAGTACATGTTATATAAACTCAACCTCTCTCCCCTTCTCTCTCTTCTTCACTCTTGTCTCTGAGTTCTACCTCAGGGCAAGAGTCACTCTAAGACTCTAAGTCTTAGGGTTCATATCCAGGTAAGTGTACCCTTGTGTGAAGTCATCTGTGAGTGTCTTTCCCTGTTTAATTTTCGCTTTTTTGGAGGTTTAAGTAGTTCATACTTAGTAGGTAGTGTAGTGAGTAGGTACTGATTATGTAAACAATATGGAATGGAATTGCTTTCTGGTAATATCATGATTGATAAGTCCAATTGAAGGTTGCTATAGCAAATTTTATTTCTAAGCTGTTGGTGGTGTCAATGACAATTGTTGGTAATGTCTGATAATGAAAGACATATATGATCTACTGTTCACATTCTGATACATATGATCCACTCTACCTAAATGATTACTTTTGACCTATGCTGCCAAGGCTCCCAGAGAATATATAGCATTACCAATGTGTATATCATTATGATATACCTTATAGGGCTTTACAGGGTAGATAAAGTCTTATATAACATTATCATTTCATTAAAATTTTCCTGATGGATCAATTGTGATCAAGGGGCTAGATGTCAAAGCAAGATAAGATGCAATTGGAGGTGTCCCATTGACAGCTCTAACTGGTTGAATGATGGGTTGACACTTGTACCTGATGAGTTCCTGAAGATGATGAGATACATCTCTTGATGCTCCTATAACTTCCCCCAATGAAAGAGTCATAGGGGTAGCAAGAATGCAATCCACAATAGCCTTTGGGTCAGCAGACCAAGATAGTGGTTAGTGTTGCCATGGTTCACCAAACCACCTCAAGCTGTTGGCTGTAGCTCACTTAATTTACTAGCTATTAATATAATTCTTTTTGATTTGGTGGTTTTAAATATGGGGCTACAATCATGGGTACTTTTTTCACTGACTAAGCTGCTCAATCCTGAACAGTTTAGGCCTCCAAACTGAACCAAGGCAACACCAATAGTGGTGAAGTCACAGCAGCAGTAGGCTTCACTTTCCTTCCCTTGTCAGCAGGGGAGTCAGAGGCTTGTTGCAACAGTTTATTGATGGATTCATCCTCCATGGCAGCATCATCATCATTCCTGTCAAAGCCACAACAATGGACATTGACAGGGACAAAGACAGGGGCCTGTGGTGCAGTGATGGTGGCATGTGGCTGTGTGACAGGTGTCAGATAAGCTTGGTTTGATGGCTGATGGGTGATTGACAGGGATTGATGATGGCTTGATAGGTGACTGGGGCTGATTGACAGGTGTCAATGAGGTAGATTGCTTTGGAAACTCTCTCTTTGCCCTTCCCATGTGACTGAGGTGGGAGGAGCACTCCATCAAAGACTTCCTTGTGCTTATCCTTCAAGATTTTGGCATTCCTCTCTGCAGCAGCAACAATAGCTTCCTCTTCCAATTCATAGATCTCTGCTCCAAGATATTCATCAGCTTCTTCATGGATAACAAAGTGAATAGCATTGGTGGGTTGGGTTGTAGTCACAGATCTCTCATAAGCCTGGAGGATCATTTCATCTCCATTCCTATAGATGCACTGCCCATTGGGATATATGAGTTGATGGTTGTCATCTCTTGCCAACAAATTGTGTATTTTTTTTCTAGGTCTGCAGGTCACACCACTGCAGCCAACACCATTTACATACATTTTCAGGCAGCTCAGTGAACAGCTGATGGCATGTAGGAGGCTGGTACCAAGCCTCCAAACAAGGAAACAGATATAGGTGCAGATCTAACATACATATCTACCAGTAGTGACCCTCGCAATGCATCCAACTAGTGAACTGAGCGATGCGATGGATCGGATGTCCGACGTAAGTACAGTCCATCTACCGCCACCAAAACGAGTCGTGTCTCACCGTCTCATAGCCCGCCAACATTAGTTCTTGACCATGATCGCGACGATAAACGGGATGGACGTGACGTACAATATACTGTACCCATCCATTCTTGCATTGGCACCACGATGGTTATTTGTGCACTTGGATGACAAACAGAGCTTCGAGCGAAGTCATCCACATCCACAGAAGTTTCATCCCATTTTGGCTGTCTTGGTTCCCCTCCCGTATTGTCTCAAAAAGCTTCCAAACCGACCCCCGGCGGACTTTCTTCCCTCCCATCACGCCCACCTAATGAACCTCCCCACCACTCCCTTTCGCTCCGACCCTTTCCCTGGCCTTCTCGACCTCGGATTCCCAATCTGACCTCAAGACACCAAGCCACACTCCAACTCCAGAGCCGTAGACCAGCGCAGCGGTCAGCCCGAACCAGAGCCCAGACAGATTGTACCCAAAGTGGAAAGTCAAGAGGAGGCCCAGTGGGATACCAAGGACGTAATATGCGCTGGGCGACGAACGTGCATGATATTACGGGACGACGATGTGTAGAGGGAAGATACGGTGTCGGCGGGAGGACAGGTCGGCTCTCTGTTTCATACAATGACGAACGACTTACCTCAAGTTTAACAACGCGCCCGTTAACTGAAACAGAGATGCCAGATTGTTCAACGGACTACGCATTAGTTGCATCAACGTTTCACGTACCTGCATACCCCTTGCCCTAAAGATCCCACCTGCTATGGCGTTCGTACCATCGAACACCTGGAAAAGCGCAGCTATCGGGAGAATGGAAGATACAAGGCGGACAACATCAGGGTCGTCATTGAACAAGTATCCCCACTTATTGCGGAACACAAGGAAGAGAGTGCTGGGTACGCAAACAGAGATAAACGCGTAAGGTTGTCACACGTAACCAAGGACGGCGCAAGTCAAAACCAATAACAAGGGGAGGCACATCAACATATTTGCAAAAGAAAATCCGAATGAGGCATACCTCCAAATGCCAGCCGTGGCGACAGCCAAGAAGAGCGAAGTGTTCGCGACAAGGCCAGCTCGACGCGAATTACCCTGACCAAGTAGGTTGCCGATCCTACCGTCCACCGCGACGGAGATTCCTCAGTCAGGATACCGACCGAAGCACAAGGGTAGATGAATGACTCACCGCACGGACGTTGCGACACTCAAGGCAAACGGCGCCTGATACGTGCAGGAAGCCGATAGGAGAAGCACAGACTGCGCTGCCAGTGGGACAGGACCTAGGCTGAACCACATGTCGTCAATTCAGCTTGTTAATGAAGGGTAAGTCAAAGCCAGATGCGAGTACCCACAAACTTGCTGCCACTGAACCAGTATCGCCCTGTTCAGTGCACCTACAAAATGCGGACAATAAGAATCACTCACACCCGATAAGCTCCCAGCTCCACCATTCAGATGCAGTCTGGCCTGTATGTGTCATTCGTGAACGTTCCAGTATCCATTGACTTGGCGGGGCTTACCGACTCCTGCGACGCCTAACCGGAGGAGTACGCCCCATCCGCGCCATATGCCAGGTCCAATCGGGCACCAGGCGGTACGCGGGACGAAGAAATAGGCATACGCTATGGATGCAAAAGAAACGAGATTGAAGGACAGGGCAGTTGCAATCGGTGCACCTGGGAATGACAATCCGAATGGGTACACTGAAAGATAGGGTCAACAACGTGTTGATCGGACGACGGACCGGTGCATACCGAACAACCAATTCAGGAAAGCGTTAAGGGGCGCGACGACGACTATGATCCTTGTCGGAACAGTGAAGAGACCTTGCGACTGGAAATACCGCCTAGAAAGGGTTTACCAGCACGGAGATGGCCAGCTTGAAGACAACATACCTGGATATACAATTAAAGGTATACGCAGGAAGGCCCCACGATGCACACTTCAAGTAAATACCAGCGAGGCGTGCTACCTCGGGGTCTTGCTTGAGCAGCAGAAGAATTGGCTCAGCGTTGAACCAGATGACGAGTATAGGCTTGAGTCCAGGTCAGTGATTACATATATCTGGGAAGTGTAACTGATACGCACGACGAGCGTAAATGAAGTCATGAGAACTATGATAAGGGGTTAACGCAATGGAGCCAGGGGTGACCGGACCTGACGGCTTACCCATTCTCTGGGTCCAAAGACCGACCATGTGTGGGGTGTCTGACGTCCACGCAGGAGGGAGGAGCGTATCAAGGGTGGAAGCCAGGCCCTGTACGATACTATAGCCTGTGACAGAGGCCGTCATACTGCCCAGAGTGGCAGCAGCGAGAGCAAGAGTGGACAGATGCCCTATGGAGATGACGGAAGCAAAGATGAAGGAGTACTCAAAGAGGTGCGTGCTGTGACAGTGAGGTGAGTACGTATGAGGGAACAAATGAAGTTACGCACGCGAAGACTGGAAGGGAGTAACGAATGAGGACGCCCAGTTCCTCGCGAATTATTTTGGGTGAAGGAGACGGCTCAACGGGCTGGGCCTCGGTGTGACCGTTCTCGTCGACACTTTCGCGGATACAGGGTATGGTTGGGCTTTGCTGGAGGAGCGGAGTGCGCTCGGAGATGTTGTTCATCGTTCGTTGACCGGTTCTTCTGATTGGGATAGCGCACGGATGAGAAGGCCCGGCTTCTTCGTCGGTGATGGTTGGAAGGCTAACATGGCCAACGTCCTCATTGAAATGCGACACAATAGCGTAGTCCTCCGGTAATGACTGCGGCGTCGAGTGCTGCAGCGACATGACGCCGTTGACGGAAATTGAGAGCTAAGGGTGGCCTGATGGGGGCCAACCGTTCAATCTTTTCGGTGAATAAGCAATATATTCGATTGAGTCAGAGCTTGCCGGAGGCGGCCCCGTCTGTCCGACACAACTTGGACAAATAGCGAGTAGGAAATGTCGTCATAAGTACCTGACAATGAGCCAGCCAGCGGAAACTGCAGCGATTGCTCCGTGAAACGAACTTCCCCATCGTTGCCTCGTCCAAGTTATGAGGTGCTTGCTGCCGCCAGTTAGTGCTCGAAGAACGAGAAACCGTATGTCACGTGCAGTCCGCACCGCCGTTTCTGCTGCGCCGTTCACGGTCCAGTGCATTCTCGGTAAGAGGGCCATCCACGCCGATCGTTCATTGTCTCACCTTGCTCAACAAACGTTTGTTGTCAGCGTGTGAGACAAAGCAAAAGCACGAACAATGCCTCTTCCAGGACGCCACCGCACATTACTCCCCATCGGCCTCGCAGAGCTTTAGGCATAAGCAGAGGCGGGCATCCGTGTTGATGGAGGAGAGCATCAACCACTGGAGGTCGCTTCTAGGTATGGTATTGCAGGGAACGAGGACATATAACTCGATAGGCAGATCGTTTTCGAGGACTAATTCAGCTATAGAGAAGCCTGCTAGTCACGAGGAGTTACACACTTCACTTGGTTCACAGTGCAGGCGTCATTGTTACAATCGGACAGGTTCACACGTGTCAGCACCCAAACGTTTTATGCCTTGCCCAACAATCACCCCCCACCTTATCTCGCGCGCTACTTGTCAACATTCATACAGGTGTTAGTTCTTCATATCGTACGTGCTTCTCACAACTTCACGAGTTCGGCCCCATCTATCTCACATAGACGCCTAATACACTATCGTGACATTCCTTTCCTGCACCTCGCCATGCTTACGTCTGTCTCCCCACTCACTTCCATGGCTGTGTTGGTTCCACAATCACTCCCGACGGCATCGGTGCGAGCACCAGCTCATGCCCCCCATAACTAAACACGTAAACTCGTCTTCCATCCGGAAATCATTGATAGAAACTCGTGTGGGCACTCTTCAAGTACGGCAGCAAGTTCCTTCGCTATGCGTAAGGACGATGATCGGTCGTGGCCAGCGTTCCTTCCCAGAGCGCTAACCTTGTCGGAAATATAGTTGGTCGATCAAATGCCTTGATGGATGACGCCAGCAGTGGCAAATGAAAAGATTCCGAGGACATGATTTTTCGATCTGGAACATGCACCATACTCGAGGTCAGGGCCCTACACGTGCTTGGGTACATTGGAGGGTGAAGGATAAATTGCAAACAATGCCTTGCGTTGACCCATCTCACTCCACTCGCAGCGAGGCGCCCTTCAAGCATTCAGAATGGTTAAGGCCAAAGACAATACTCAAGACATCATTATCGCGTACGTTGGTGCCGCAGACATCACTCGACATTGACTGTATCTACTCCTTTACAGGGTAATGGGTCCCACGGGATCAGGGAAAAGCAACGTGAGTAAAAACCCTCTGACGGCTGAGCCGCTCTAAGCGACACTTACTAGTTCATCAACAAGCTTGTTGGTGGTAAGGAAGAATCGGGAGCGGACCGACTCAAGTCTTGCACGCAAGACATTCGGGAATTCAAAGTGGACCTCGCTGATGGCAAACGTTACGTGTTCGTGGACACGCCAGGGTTTGACGATACTTACCGGTCAGACCGTGATATACTTCGAACTATCGCTGAATGGTTGGAAAAGAAGTGAGCACCGAACTTGCGAACTACACGACTCACTCGCATACAAACCAAAAAAAGGTACCGGCGAGACGTAAAGCTTACAGGGATTATATACACGCATCGCATCAGCGACAATCGCATGTCTGGCTCGGTGTGCAAGAACCTCGACCTCTTCGGTCGGCTGTGCGGAGACGGAGCTGCGCAGCGTGTGCGGCTGGTGACCACTATGTGGGACAATGAAAGGCAGGAGAATATGGCAACATACCAGAGGAGGGTCTCGCAACTGGAGGGAAATTTCTGGAAACCTCTTATCAGTGTAGGGGCTCGTCACGAACGATTTTCCAACACACAGAAGTCAGCTTGGAACATCGTGAGTACATTACTCCAGGACTCTACCTCCTCGGTAGACGTGATGAGGAGATTGGACGAGGCAAGTGAAGGACGGGTCCTTCTGATCCAAGAAGAAATGGTGGACGCACACAAGGAGTTGAAGGAAACCAGTGCAGGAAAAGCGCTCTACTCTCGATTCCGGAAGGTATTACTGGAACAGAAGGAGACACTCAAGCAGCTTGCGGATGCACTAGCGGAGAAGGATCCAAAGGCGGTAGAACAATTGCGGGCGGAATATCGTAGGACAGAAGCCGAGATGCAGAAGGCAATACAAGACATGGAGAAGATGAGAATACCACTTGGAAGGCGGATTGCCTTGCTGTTCGCTAGGACAAAGACTCACTCTGTGAGTATTCCCGTTGTATCTTGGTATCCGCGTATGATAACTGGTGGATACCACAGCGCAAGATTGAACTCAACTTTGTACCGGGAGAATCATTGGATAATAACAGAGTGGCCTGATTGGAGCCACATCTCACTGGATACTCACATTCTTCTATCCGGGGTTCGCGGGTGACAACTACTCTTCCTCTACCGTGTCCGGTGTATGCCTTTCCATACCCATTACTGTTACTGCAATTATCCATTAGCTTAGTATAGCACAACTTAATCACTTATCTATTCCAAGGGTCAACGATCCGAATCTGGCCTTCCTAGCTTCGCTGTGTACATCCCAAGCTACTAGCATCCGAGAAGTTTTCCTGTAAGATCTGTCGAACGTAGCCAACAGTTTTACTCGAGTGATCTGTTCTAAGGCTAGTCCTATCGAAAACTATCCTTGCTGGGGGTACCGGTGGGATGGGACCGTCAGCACCTATGTAGGAGTTCTTTCTCCGCTCAGTTCGTTTGATTCAGTATAGGCCATTTCTCAGTGCTGAGGCCCAAAAACTCGTCCTATAACGCATAAGGAAGAAAAACAAATTCCGGAATTGTGCCTCCCCATTCCTTTACAACCTAGTCGTCTTATCAAGGGCCGGAACTGCAGTGGTATCGATAACAGACACCTCGTGCCCTTCACGATGCATTTTTCCACCATTTGCAGTCTCTTCGTCCCCCGGAAGCTTCGGGAAATTCTCGAAGTGAACAGGGTTATTAATCACTAGATCTGGCTTGAGACCAGAAACCTGGGATCGAAGGTATTGCCGGGTATTAAGCGATGCTAGAAACGAGTTGACGTATACTGTGTGTGCAACAGTGAGATGAAGTGCCCCCTACGTCGCTTTTAAGGCACGGAAGACTGACATTTTCCAATGTTGAAATCTAGTCCCATTGCCCATATATCTTGGTTATCAACGAGCTGGAGGAAAGTGTGAGAACGACATGATCATAGCGCAGCGCATCATACATACGGAGGTGAGCTCTCCAAGGGCGACTAGTCTAATACGGCATTCCCGAATGAAGTCACAGTTACAAGTGAGAGGGATCAAACTTACAAAGTCAGCAAACAACGGTTAACGGCGTAGATTATGAGCGTGTTTAGGAGACACTTCGTTCTAATCGGGGTCCGTTAGGAGCGAACCACAGACACAGGCCGGTGGAGTCACCTTGGGAACGCGGAGTGAGACCTATTGTCATACAAAAGTATGCAAAGTGACAACGTGATCAAAACCTCGACTAGTACGAGGGCGGCCGAACAGGGTATCAAGGCGGAAAACTGGGAACAACGAGTGAGCTTGTAAAGCAATTTCTCTGTTAAATAAAACAACCCTGATCTTCGGCAGGAAGCTGAACTCGTCATTGGCGAATCTATAAGTGGCTGTCAATATATCTGTGAAGGTGGTACGATGAGTTGAAGTACGTCAGAACGACTACCGCTGCTTCTATATTAGCATAGGTCACTCCTAGTGGGCGAAAAGAACGAACCTACGCCAAACGCTGTTGAAATAACGTTATATGTCTTTTGATCAGAGTTAGAAACTCACCAAAATGAGTGAGTAAGAATAGTATCTATTACGGTCATATCACTCGATGTCGTGTTTGTCATCGCCTGCAAATACACTCACAATTGGGGCGGTCACCAACCACCCCACTTGAGGGCGACAAACTGCATGTCTATCAGTAGTCTTCTCGACACAGTTAGAGTTGACGCACGGTGGTATATTTTATGTGCGAAGTAGCTAGCAGCAAATAGGTTATGGGGATCAACCCACAGAAGATAGACACTTGCCACTGAACTGCACCAACCACGAGCAACTGCAACACAGTTAATTCTGCTGAGAGATGTTTCTGGTGAAAGGAGACGCACATTCACCAGAAGCGATGCCTACACGGGAAAACATTGTATACATATCAGCACCTTACAGAAAATTACGCCCCGCATACTGGAAGTGACCTGCCACAGCTCGTCAGTGGAAAGCAGCCTTAGAATGGAAGGTATAAGAACCAGACAATGTACTCCAAACTCGTCAGGACAGCGTAGTTTGTTATCTGCAGAGATTGAGCACGACAGTCACAAGGAGCAGTCACATTGGTTTCACCAGGTAGTGATACAGGGCATGACATACTATCCAACCATTAGTCATGTATTGATTTGGAACCGACAAATGCTCACTGAACGAGATATGGAGGGTGTCAAGGATCCTGAGTTCATGTGAGCAGATTTGATGGGTGCATCCAGCTGGCCTAACCCACCATACAGCGACGACCAGGAACTTCGTAGCCGAGGCATCCTCAGAGTAGTGCATGAAATACATATATGTCTGTATGACCAGTAAGTAGAAAAACAGCCTGAACATTCCAGTTGAAACGCCCCTGCAGAATTGTTACGCCGTATAACCTTGGCGTTGAATAAGAACATCAGAGGGGAGACATTCTGAGTCGAGCGAAGTAATGCGTACATGGCGGACACCAAACCTTCGAGGAGGATGGAACCTATCGAGAACAAATGAGCAGACAAGACTACGTTCGGTCATGGAAGGTTCTCACCAAACCCGCCCGGGATGCCCATTCCGTTTGGGTGTCTAGAATAAGGAGAGCTCGTTAGCAGATTTGCTGCGGTGTGTGGATGGAAAAACGATCGAGGGTAGCGAAGGCGTTTTTCTCTAATTTTGGAGGAACCCAGCCCTGTGCTTAAAGAGCAAAAATTGGGTTGGTATGATCTGTGGAACTTGCCAATCACTCGAACAGCATTTTCTGGTGGGAATGATGGAAGCCCCTCATAACGTTGATAATCTCGGCATCGAGACCCCAGCCGCTTATCCGTCAACTTCACCACCTCCGTTCCATCTACTGGTCCGCAACCTTGAATCCTCAAGGTTGCTTCGATCTGGTTAACGGAGTTGAGTAGCTGGCCATGTGACACAAAAGCCACGGTAAAAATGTAAATCTTGGAAAAGATGGACCTAAAATAGAAAACTGAATGCCTCACGATGGAGTTTGGACAATGACTGATGAGCGGTGAAACATCAGTCACCCCTGCACTTAATCAGTGCTGGCCAGCAATATTACCCTCAACATGCAATTGTAATATGCATATAAGAGGCTAGACTCACAGTCATCGACAGAAGACAATCTCTCCTCCTGACCGAGGCAATCCGCGCCCAAAGGCTTGAACGTTGAACAGCCGACTACAACTCCCTTGGCCTCGCGATGATTTCACTTTTCATAAACGCAGCTCCCGACTGCTATCCGAGATCGCAAAAGATATTCATGGGAACCGGGTCGCTGTGGGCAGGTGGTTTGATTTTTTTTTCCTGAAAGTGGTATCGTGTTGTGCACCAGCCCTGCAACGAACGCCCATCTGACATATTTGCGTTTGATATCCCTGTGACATGAGACGGTCATTAGGTGGTAAATATTACGACTTCTGGTGGTTGCAACATCGTTCTATCAAAGTTGGATGGGGAAACCGAGTAAAATGAAAGAGTCATCCCCAATAAGTGGATGGAGGAGCAAATAATACGCATTTTACCTTCCTTTTATGGCAACACACGGTACATAACTTCCAATGCTGTCGGCGTTACACCTTTTTCCTCAGCCTACACGTCCGACTGAGGTATGCCATTCACTTACGGTACACACTCCTCTACTAACTCTGATGAAGGGTTTATCCATTACAACATCTGTCGCTGGTGGCAACCCTACCGAATCATGATGACGTCTTCAAAAATGTTACGGCCTCGGTTGAGTTTCCTTCGATGAAAGACTTCGTTTCAAATGAGTCACCGAGGTCAACTTCATCACTAACAGTAGCTCTCGGAATGCTTCAACGGCCGCCGCTCGCGGTCAAATTCAGTCTTGGATTGCCATTATCACGTCGTGGTTCCAGTTGTTGCCAGCTACCTCCCTTCACTTCCATCACTTTTACCATTATCACCATGCACGCCCTCTTTCGACCTGGTAACTTTGAGGACCCCCGTGCAAGTGTAGGCCGTCTCAGCAGACTCTCAACCAGCCCACTTGGTCACATTCACCGGTTCATCCTTGGTACCGTGTTGTTCTCATCCAATGTCCTTCGGAGAGCATGTTTACACTGCTCTTTAGCTCCTAACACCCTCATCCAGATGAACGAGAATCAACAGAGGTTCAGCGCACGGTGTCATTGACGTCCTTACGTCTCGGGTAACCACATATTCAATTTGCCCCCGTCCTTGAGCGGCATGGACACTTTCGGGGAATGATAGCACCGAATGCGTCCACTTCCCCAGCCTCTCACCAGTACTCGTGTGGTATTTTTCATGCAGTGCGAAAACCGCAACACCATGTTATTGTCTCGGATCAGGTCCTGTCGCGTGCGTTGTATCATCAACACTGGCTTCGTTTACTCGCTTGCAAAGTCACGAGTCCATGGGACCAGGAGAATGCAACGTAAGTGAAAATCCTCTTATATCCGAGCCATTGGAAAAACACTCGATATATCATCAAACTTGCGGGTGGTTTGGAAGGAGCAGGGGCAAACGTAGACCTCGCTATGTGTTCGTGGACAGTTCCAGGGTTAGATGACACATGTTACTCAGATTGGGATACTCTTCAAACTACTGCTGATTGGTTGGAATAGAGGTAAGCTTCAATCTTGTGAAACACCTTTCAAAGTACGCATTTTTTCGTGCGTATACCCAAAAAACAGTCGCCGGAGACTCGTGAAACGTACGGGAGCCAGTATCTGCACACGCATCACATCTCTCGTAGTTGCATGTCCGGTTCGACATGCAAGAACCTCAACCTGTTCAATTGCACAGCACCTGCGGTTGGAAACTACTATGTGGGATAAGGGAACGAAGTGCAGAGCAGAGTCTCGCAGCTGGAGGAGATGAGTATAGAGGTCCAGATACGTATATACTATCCAGCTGATCATTATATCTTGAACGCCCACATTTTGTAAGTATGCCCCGAAAGCCGTCCACGTCGTCACTCGCGATCGACCACTGTTGTAGGCCTTTTTGATTCAAGATTCTATACCGCATAGCGGTAAGAGCACCACAGTCAGCCTATCCATGCCTGATACTAGTACTGACAACACAGTATATACATGATACATTTCAGTCCATTATATAGGCTACACCTTCACCATTTCCGGGATTAGCAAACGGGAAGGATGAGGGAAAACAGACAGAATATGCGACCCCATACTGTTGGCAGTAGGCGAAGTAGCTGAGTGATTGCAAGATTTACTTATCTTTGTGACATCCATGTTGTGGTGACTATGGAAGAGGCGTGGAGTCACGAAGTGGCAAGTATACAGTGGAGTTGTCAGTCTCGTTCGACGCGTCTGTCATGGCATCGCACACACCTCACCGAACACCACTCAAATGGATATCACAAGGATCTCTATTTGCACTCTCGCGTTCAGGACGCAACTCGGACTCCCCACATGGTTTAGGCTTCCTTGAACCTGTCATGTCTGAGCTGGTCGACGAAGCAGAGGCTCTCCAGGCTAACGTAGACAGGCTCAGGAAGTTAAGCCAGTTGCTTAAGACATTCAATGAGAGTTTTGCTAGTTTCCTGTACGTGATGGATATGAATGCACTAACTATGGATTGGCCGCAGGTGTGTCAACTCAAGTGGTCTGTCAATCGCGTCTGCTAACGTGCTTGTACACAGGCACCAACCGATGCTTCCAACCGGCTCTCCCACTTGCCCGCCTCCTCCAACTTCCTCTCTAGCACTTGTATTTCCGCCAATGCCTCTTTCAGTTCCTTTAGCCCGCCGCTAGAGTGTACTCTTTCCTTGCTCTGAATGGCAGCAGCACCTAGTAGTTTTACTCGAGTGATCCGTTTTAAGGCTAGTCGTATCGAAAACTCATCCTTACTGGGGGCACCGTCGGTACCTAGGACTCCGTTCTACGGTCGGTTCGTCTGGTATATGGTCAATTGCCAGCCTCGACTCTATATTCCGCAACCGGCACGAGGGTGGTACCATTAGACGGAAGAGCATCACGTCACATTGAACTCCGTACGCAGGACGGAGAAACACGTGTGCGCGAGTTGATAAAGAAGGTTTCTCGTGTGCGAATGGAAATGACAGCGATGCGAAACGCTTGCATCCACGACCAGAAGAGAAGCGGACGCGTACCGCCGTCAGCTTAAGATGCCACTAATGACCACGAACCTGACCCTATTCAAGCTTGGCGCCGGGCCCAGCACAGCACTAGGTACACCCGGTAAGTTATTTCGATGATGGTACGGCCACCGCCAATGATTTTTCACGAGACTAGATTTACTGACTTCCACGAAGGTGAGACTTGCCATAATTGTAACCCTGTTGTACTACTTAGGCTTACGAGGCAAGAGAAGCAACTTGTTGGCAAGGGATATTTCATACTAGCAATACATCATTTTGTCTTGTGGCGGAGAAAAAGAAAAGGTAGCCATGGAAATCTCCTCCCCATTCCTTTTGTCACAAAAATGTTTAGGGCCATGCTAATGCTGACAAATTGTAATAAACATTATGAAACCTTCTCCTGCTTAATAATGGTCATTGTAATGTGCTGGCAATGCAACCGAAATATAATAATGCAAGTGGGCTCGATTATCTTCAGCGTGAGATATGCCGTAAGATCATCAGAGAAGCATTGCAATGTGGACGTCGAGCAGTTCAAGACCATGCGCTATGTGTTCTCTCGCTACTGCCTACTCCACTCTCTCCCTGGACCACGTCCGCGCTCTCTTCATCCTCAACCTTCCAACGATGGCCCCGGTCCGTCATCCAAAGTATAATTATATGGAGAAAACGCTTTCAAAAACGACTCAGTGCCAATTCTGCGGAAAGCTATTCAAACCTCAAGGTATCAAGAGTCATGAGGCACATTGCGGGACTCGTCAAATAAGAGAACGACAACGGTTAGACACTACAAAACAATATGAGAGAGACCTCGAGCAAGGTATGATTAGTTCCTTTCCTTTTTTTCGTTTTTTTCGTGATTCTCACATATCCTCAGTTGAGGAATCGAGGGCAGCGTCGTTCACAGCTGCACATGCAACTGTGCACGCTAGCACCAGTTCGGAGGCGGGCCCCTCCCAGCCAGTTTACGTGCATGACAACGGTGATCATGATTTCCTCAGTATGTCCCGATTCCAGTCTATGGTACAACTACTTGAAGCCGTTATTTTTTCGCAGCTTCTAACATTTGCAGCTCTCCCCCTCGCAGACAGGAAGATTCTGCTGGCCAGGACACGTGGGAGCCTCATGGAGATCCTACCGCACGAAGCGGTGAGTCCATGAACCCTACCTACTACCCGAGTGCATCAAACTAACTCATGTGTGATGTGAATAGATCGATCAAGTGTCTCCATGGAAAGTAGTGGCGACGACCGAACGTCGTCCTCCGAACAACAACCCGCCGACTTCAAGACCGAGTTTCATCCCCGCAGCAATCGTCCGTCGCTTTTCCAGTCACAAGAAGAATTTGGCCAGTGTGCCTTCCCTGCCACGGCACGCGATACTCAACCATGGCGTCCATTTATCGAGGAGGGTGACTACATGTTTGCAGAGATAGCTTTGCAGGCAGGCCTCAGTGCATCACACATCAACGGCCTACTTACGCTTATCGCACGCATTAATCAAGGAAAGGCAAAGGTCACCCTACGAAATGAAGTCGACCTTCAGCGTGCATGGGACAGGGCAGCCATGCAGGTAACACCGGTGAGCCCGTTCTCATCATACGTCATAGCCTTTCGTGCATACCATTCAATGTTCAGCTCTTATGTTTAGTTTACCCGTCACAACGTGGTCGCTCCTTATAAGGGAGGGGACTTTACATTCCCTGTTTATGCCCGGTCGCTATGGGACTGGGCGCTTGACCTCCTATCGAACCCCCTTCTTGCACCGCACTTCACCTGGGATGCCCAAAGACTCTTCAAATACGATGGTAGCAAGTACGAGAGATTCTATTCAGAGCCATGGACTGGTGATCGCTGGTGGAATATTCAAGTATGTCGTGTTGGCTCGTAAGCTTTGTATATACTATGTGCTCAAGTCGAGCTCGGTTCCAGTCTCGTTTACCTGATGTCAAAAATGCCGTTCCATTTGCCTTTATCCTTTATGCTGACCGAACGTGTCTAAGTTCCCATGCAACTGTCAAAGGTTACCCCGTTGTAGCACGGTGTGGAAATCTACCAATAAACATCCAGAATGGTGAACGTTATGGTGGCGGATGTGTTGTTGGTTGGTTGCCTATTGTAAGTCAACGTTTTTGTGGTCGTAAAGAGCATTCATGAATATCATGCTGCAGGTTCCTGAGTCAGCTAAAGAAGAGGGCAAGACCGGATACACCAATTACAAGCGCGTCATATGGCATGAAGCGTTTCATTTCATTCTCGATAAGGTCGCTGAACTCTCCAAGATAGGATATAAGTATGAATGTTATGACAAGATCACACGATGGCTGTTTCCCTTAATTCTTATCTTGTCTGCTGACTACGAGGAGCTGTAAGTTGAGGACGCTACAAGTATGGTAATGTAATCAATAACCGTGCCTACTTTAGATGTATGATGTGTCTCATTCGAGGCTCGAAGGGTAAACGTCCCTGCCCAGTTTGCTTGGTCCCAATCGAGGCGTTATCTCAGCTTTCTAAAACGTTTCCGATGCACACCATACAGCAGGCAAAAGAAGCCCTTGCCGTCTACCAAGAAAAGAAGTCTGCCGGTGAATCGATCCTCAAATCTCTTGGTCTTCGGCCTGTTGCAGTGGGTTCTGTATCTAACAAGTTTTCATTCATAGCTCTTACCAACTGCATAACCAAACTACCAGAATGTCTTCTGGAAGGTGGAGAATTCGGATCCCGAGGAAGTGGTAAGCCTCGACGATCTCCACATTATGCACGCCGGCCTTTTTGGATACCACTCACTCGAGGAACTCAAGATTATTCTAAACAAATTACCACGTCAGTATGCGGCTCAACTCGAGGAGTTGTGAGTAGTATCCTCTATTTACCTCCTCAATACATCCTGATCTTTCGACAGACTTGCGACGTTTCCGAGCTGGCGGGGCTTAGTACA
Organism: Pisolithus microcarpus; assembly: GCA_024613185.1. Taxonomy (NCBI): domain Eukaryota; kingdom Fungi; phylum Basidiomycota; class Agaricomycetes; order Boletales; family Pisolithaceae; genus Pisolithus; species Pisolithus microcarpus. The sequence continues at coordinate 1,819,760 of JANFAI010000011.1, read as the reverse complement.
TTTTACTGGTATCCTACATATAAGCTTCTCTGATGGGAACAAACTCCGAGACCTTTCGAGGGTGAGAATCATTTTTTATCATCCTGGCCGTTGCCGTTCCTGTGCTAACCACCTTGCCAGCAAACGTTCTATGCTGCTTTGAATATCCTGACGAACGACATAAGCCGTGAAGGGTACCAACTACTGCGGATGCTCCGCAGCTACTTAGAGTTGGACAGCCTCATTGGGCTGAGCGTACACACCGATAGGACCTTGGAGTTAATAGAGAAGGAGCAGGTGACATTTGAAAACGAGCTAAAAGTATGTCACCTTGTTGTCGTCAACTGTTCGGACCTCTCACCGCAACCTAGGAGTATATCTTGCGCGTGTCTAGTGGCGAGCTAGCAGAGCACCTCAAGACCGACTGGAACTTTCCCAAGGTACATCTTTGGCAACACGCTGTCCGGGATATACGGAAGAAAGGAGTAGCGCGCAACTACAGCACTTGGCCCAATGAAAAAATGCATGGCCCGCTCAAAGATGCGTACCGCGACCGCTCGAACAGAAAGGATGTGGCAAGTCAGGTATGTACAACTTACATTCTTATCCCACTTGACTGAAGATGCTACAGGTCCTTCGTGTCGATCACCACCGCTTGGCTATGAAACTAATTAGGACCCGGATTGATGCCGAAGCCGATCGTGCACAAGAGGATTATGACGATAGTGGTATTGATCCTGGGGAAAACGAGGATATCCTCACAAGTTTCAATGTGCACGTCAAGCTCGGCTCACCGCGACCGCCAAAGAGCATCCAAATGATCAGCAGTGATCACGCCTCGCAGCAAGAATTTCAAGGTTTCCATCAGAAATTCACCCGGTTCACTAATCAATGCCTTCCTGTTTACCTCAATCGCGACCGGAATCATTGGAAGGATATCTCATTTGCAGACACGTTCGAGGTGCGTTCTACTGCGTTAATTCTAGCTTAGTAGTTGATACTCATTTCACAATGCACGTAGTTGCAGGAGCATTGCTACCTCAAGGTTAATTACGAATCCAGGGTGGACTGGCGACAAGCGATGGACCACCTACGATGCAACCCTTCATTCCACAGCAAGCCTCGTTATGACAGCATCCTCTTCCAGCTTTCTCAGAACAAGATCGCCTTCGCTCGTCTTGTCTTCATGTTCTCTTGCAGCATTCCCGACTTCGGTACATATGACTTCGCTCTCGTTTGCCCTTACACAGCAAACATCAGTGCAACTCGTAAATCTTTCAACGACAACTTCAGGATCACACGTGTTAAAGCGCGCCCCTGCACAGCATCAATGTTCATCCCCATCTGGTCCATTGTTAGGGGGGCGTTGCTGTACCCTGACCCAAAGCATAGGGATGAGTATCTTGTGGTGGAGCACGTTGATGGAGATATGTTTCGTCGCATCAACAAGTGGAACCGGCGCCATCTCGGCCATGAGTAAGGAAACTTTACTTGCGCGTAGGATATCATTGCGTTCACATCACTGACACGATACACTGAAAAACGTTGGCCGCTTCGCTATCTTAGTAATTCCTGTAGCCTACCGATTGAAACAGCTGTGCAATACGTATTGTGCCTCGAATCTTTATCGCTCAAGCAGTCCATGTTCTTTTGAGTCATATCACATGCACGCCAATTCAATTATGCTGAAAAGGCTATGAGTCAAAAATATATAATTACCGCCATTGATTCCCTTGGAAAGGTGAGTCCGCTCTTATCGCCATTCTGATTACCTTAAACTCGACACAGCACCAACAGTTAGGCAGACCATTAAATTATGTTTTTGCCTCGTTGAAAGCCCCTCAAAAGGAGCTAGTCTGCCCCAGCACCAGATTTAAGGACTTCGCCCTGTTTTGTTGGTCGTCAGCCATCAGTTCCAACCTCAGCCAACTCAATTTCTCCCAGTTCCCTGTGATGCCCGAGGACTTTACCTCAGCTATACGGGATGTGGGCTATGACAGCCTTGAGGACAACACCGACAATGATGGGGATGTCCCGCAGGGAGCGAACCACAGGACCGGTGCCAGAGATGTGGATCCTAACTTAGACAGGGAATTTGATGAGGCGCGAAGAGTAATGGCTGATCCCAGTCCAGATGCGAGCGCTATCGAGTTGCGCCAGGTTTGTTTTGCTCGTCTACGAAACTAAACGATACTGACTATCCGTTTGTAGGCATTGGGTCGAGCGCAGGTTTCTTATAATCACCTGCGAGAGGAACTCATTAAGACGAGAAATGAACTAAGTGAATTTAAAGCCAGGGTAGCACCCCGAGCACGATCCCGAGCTCTCAAGTCGATTGCCGAAGGCCCGCTGGATGCTGCCATAACTACCCTGGCGAAGAAGTACACTTACTTGTACCACCTATGGGTCCCTAGCGGTGTCTTTCCTCTTCACGCGTACCCCCTTAACTTCGATTTACGCAGTACAACGCATTATCAAACTCTGGAGTCCAAGGCTACTGCCAATAGCGCCGAGCTTTACCTCATGCTACCTTCTGAGCTTCGGGCGCAGGCTATGAAGTATGAGCATTTCGAGCAACTCGTAAGTGGAGAACACCAAATCCAGCCAACCACTACTAACTATTGCTTCTTGCAGTTTACATCTACGGTGAACAACGAACGTGGAAATATTCTTAAACCTGTCAAGGACTCCGCTGCGCAACTCTTTGCTCATTTGAGTCCAGGACTGGATCCAGCGGTGCTCGGGGACTGGAGAAAGAGAACGGCTAATCCAGCCTTTCTGTCGCTCCTCAAACGAAATCCGGTGAATACCGATGAGGTATATACTCCACTCGCCCCAATCCTCTTTCAAGACCCGTCTGTGATGGATGTTTCCGGTCTCTTCAAAAACAAGGTGCTCACTCAGGTAAGTCAATTCCCAGCTGATCGCATTAGATATACTCATGGTCTACTGTCTCGTTATTTTAGATCGCATGCGTGTTACATTTCGGAAAAGGCGTCCTCACAGGCAAGAAAAAAGGTGGTCCACCCGGAAGGGGCCAGAAGTTGAAGGCAACAACGACAACAGAGGGCGTCATCGCAATCTGTTGCACACTTGTAAGTCAAATTCCATCCTGCACGCTGACAGTCTACTCATTGTACGTTGATAGGCTCGTTTCCTACTTTCTGGAGACGATGAATTCTCGTCTACTGGCGGTCAAACTGGGATTTCATACGAAAAGGACTTCGAATTCTATATTGAGCTACTCCGAAAACAGGAAAATAAAAGGTGGGCTTTGGGGATCTTTGAGCACTTTGACAGTGCCGTGTTTGGCGCCAACCGACGTGATGGATCCCAACTACCACCCTCTGAAGCCGAAGGTTCTGCTGAGCCACCTAGAAGCTGGGAAGATGATATGTTGGTGCAACTGGGAAGCCTCGGTGGGACTGAAGGGGTAAACCCAGACGCTTTCGCTGATCCCTTCACCATTCAGCCAACCGCACACCCTCCTGTTGTCACCAGCGGTACTCAGTCATCTGCTTCTCAGACACATACAAACTCGCTCAGTATTACTGGCGCTACCTGGGGGGGCACTTCGATCTCCAGTACTGTACTGCCAACTACAAACATCGGCGTTTCTGTCCCAGCTTTCACACCTCATCTAGATGGTAATTCAGTGGCCGAGACCGGGACCAACTCTCGAGTGGGGCTACCCGTCTCGATGTCCCCTTCGCAGTCAGTGATCGTGTCCGCGACTGGTTCGGATCTCTACCTTCCGCTCTCCGATCTTTCTCTTGGCAGTTCCCAACCATCTGTTTCGACCCATCTTAATCCTCCCGTCCCCCCCGTTGTTGTCCCAGCATTAGTAAGTGTCCCTCCGTCCAAGGCCACTAAGAAAGGCAAGAGAGCGACCCAAGGACAGGCTAAGACGACCGAGGGAGGCGTTGAAATTGCTCCAGCCAGGGCTACCCGGTCTACTAGGCAAAAGAAAGCTTAATGACACCCCTACTACACGTCGTCATATGTCATTTTACATTTACTGACTATCAAAGTGACGGTTACGTAGTTTCTTTTGTTTCCGTACATCCAATCTACTGCGTTTTGTGTTCTGAACACTCGGGGTAAGATAGTTATTGCAAGACTCGAGAACACCGATACGATATAAACTGTCCCTTTCCGACTGTTTCCGATGTGACTTCCGAACTATACAGGTACAATTCCTACCCATGTAGATTACTGAAGGCTAATAACCCCACAATCCCCACGCCTACCATATCTCGTTTCTCATACAGAACAATCAACTGAAGGCAGCCAGGAATTTCGCCTTTGACTTCGATGTTCCTCACTTTGCACTGGCCACCATCTCCGAGGATTCTACGCTCACATTGTCGAATGTGCATGACAAGATGCCATTCTGGACCCGTCGAGTTCGCGGAGAGGACGTCCCTTCGTCACTGACCTTTATCGACGATGGTATCGACATCGGCCGGAAGAACGGTACCGTCTTCCAACTGTTGTCCATCATTTCCAAGAACGTTTTATCCACCCTCAAGTTCGTCAATGGTACCAGGGAGGACCTTGACATGTTTGGTCACATCAATTATGATTCTCGTATTCAGACGCTATGGGTGGCCAACAGTCGCAGGGATAGCTTGATCGCTGTAAAGATCGGCTTTGATGTCTCTGCTTCTCCCTCTGGCGACCTTGTGCGAGGCGGATTCTTCGAACAAGTCATCGAATTCTCTGGACCGAAGCCGACGATTCACTTCGTTATCCTCTCGGCTGATGCAGACCCGACTGGGGAAGAGGCACATGCAGCGTGTATCGCTGCCAAAGTACCCTCTGGCGCGCTCATTGAGTATGAGACCGCGGCCGTGATGCGATGCTTCATGCGAGCTCTTCTCACGGAGGAGTAATCTCAAGCGGGTATGTTATCGCGTGGCCTGTGTCTAGTGGACTAACAATGACTCACCTTTTGCTTTTGCGTATAGGCGTTGAAGCTAGCAAACTAACCGTTCAGTCTGCAGACACGCTAATTTTCAACGTTACTTACGGTGGGTAATCCGTGATCTGTTTAAGTATTGTATGCTGACGGAGGTAACAAAATACCACACAAGTGCCACCGAAGGTCAACCTAAGCATGTTCTCGGGGTGATTGGCATGGCCCAGATACAGATGTACAATAGTAAGCTTCCTCCAAACTATCATTACCGGTCAGAATGTAGCATTTATACTATTGACAGGCGAGATACCCGCAGAGATACACACTCTTGATACGCTGATACAGCTCCTTGACCTCCGGACACTTGTTGAAGCGACAGAAAAATCCATGCTCGTGAACTTTTTAATCGCACAACCAAATTGCTTGACATGAAGATCCACGTAAGCGTCTCCCCTCATGCAGTTGCTGCGGCTGTGGATGACCTGGAGATGCACCTCGAAGTAGCATGTTTGCGGCAGGAGGAACAACCAGAGCGAACCGCGCATGCACTCTGCGAAACTTTGCGGATCAGCGAGGCAAGCGGGCAAATTGGCCCACCGCTGCTAAATAACCTCGGCACTCTGCAACACATGGATTCTCATCTCGACATGGCACGGTCAATGTACGAAGCGGCGCTAACGAAGGCTGCTAGTATCGGTGGCAGCTCTGGGGAGGCAATGTCGACTTCGATACTGTATAACCTTGCCAGGTTGTACGAAGACAAGGAAGATCTAGTTATGGCAAAGGAAGCTTATGATAAGCTACTTACGCATCGTCCTGAATACGTAGATGGTTGGTTGCCGAATCGTCGCTGAATGATTGGTGGATTTGACCATTTCGCAGCTAGAATTTGACAGGCTCACATGTTGGCCAATTTGAATCAAGTCGACGATGCGCACGAAATATTGAAGCATGCACTTACGGCACATACTAGTAATCTCAACCTCCGTGCCTACTATACCTCGTCCCTCATCCAGAACAACCAGCTGAAGGTCGCCAAGGACTTCGTCTATGCCACGCTCAAGGATTATGAGCGTTCCGATGTATACTCGCTCTGCGCAGCCGCCTTGATTATGTACAACCAGAGCCGCAAAAGTAGGGATCCAAATTCCAAGGCATTAGAAGAGCGCAAGCGTGGTTTTCAACGTGCGGTGGAAACATACCAGAAGGCCCTGCAATTTGATCCACTTTGCACTGTGGCTGCACAGGGCCTCGCGATTGCGACCGCAGAGGACGCATTGGGTGCTCTCAGTGGTGTCACTGTGGCATCGATAGTGGAGGAAACTCAACTACGGATCAAAAACGCCCGTGACGCACTAGATGTCTTCGCCAAGATTCAGGAATCTCTGAACGACAGGTGTGTCTACGTCAATATCGGGCACTGTTATCACGCACGAGATGAGTTCGATCGTGCAATTGAGAGTGTGAGTGCAGGTTCGAAGTTGCAATCTCAGCCTGCTGATACGGTAATCCCAGTATGAGACTGCTTCTACAAGATACTACTACGGTCACAACACTTCAGTGTTGTTATACCTTTGTCGGTCGTGGTATGCCAAAGCTAGCAAGGAACAGTCTTTCCCCGCCATGAACGCCGCACTGAAATATTCACGGATGGTTAGTGTGGTTTCCGTTTCTTTACTTATAAACAGTTCAATGTGAATGTTATTCATCTTCAACCAAGTGACAAAGCGACAATGTATAACATTGCAATGATCCAACAAAAGGCTACAGAACTTTTGTTTGAGCTACCTCCTTCCAAGCGCACGCTACGAGACCTCGAAGTAGCGATTGGACAAGCGACCCATGCCCAGCGGTACGCCAGCCTACCTTTATGCAATCTGTGTTCTGACGTTTCTTCCCGCATTCGAAGAGTGTTTGGCTCCCTCGCCGCCGACCTATCCGCTTCCGTGCCGTGTGCCGTATAACAAGGAAGTGGCGGATCAGAGACGCAAGTATGGCGAGATCATGTTAAGACGTGGCGACGAACATCTTACTTCGCAGTGTGCATTTGAGGCTGAGGCTCAAGCATGATTGGACGCTGCGAGGCAACGGCGACAAGACGAGAAAATGTGCCTGGAGGCGGCTGAGGTACGTACACCTTTCCTCCCTCGTGTTATTTACGGCCGATCCCCCGTGAATGCGTTTCGTTACCCACTGCGCCAAAATGGGAGAGCTGCGGCACCAAACGGAGAAGCTTGCTGAAGAGCGACACATTGCTCGTGAACAGGCACTGGAATGGACCCGGGAAATACAGGTGGAGAGCGAAGGGGAATGCGAATGCAAAGCGAAGCGCGCATTGAAGAAGGTAAACAAGGCAGGGTTGTTCCCCCCTGTTGGAGCATATAAACCTCCCCTGTATTGCAGGTCCTAGGTGCGATGTTTGGGTGCTTACATAATCACCTTAGAGCGGACTTAGCAGTACAGTTTCATAGAGTTCCCTCAGTAGCTCACAGCCTACTGAGGGTAAGCACACTTATACCTCATAGTATCTTACTTACTGACATCCTGTAGTAGCCTACAGGTACAGTAATCTACTTAGTAGCTCACAGCCTACTGAGGTAGCCTACAGATTATATTTCAAGACCCCCCTCTGACACAGCCCTTGGTTCAGCTGATGCGGACCCTTCGTCATACCTGTCAGGTGCGCTGTCTTCTCTACAGATATTGAAAACCCCTGTTCTGTTAACACTTCCTCAGGCCTGCCTTCCGTGTCTGATGATGAACCATCCTTTTCAAGATTGATGGGCTCCGTCCCGCCATTGTACACTAAATGCAGTACAACGTTCATTGTATAAGCATTATCTGTGCGAGCCCGGACCATGCTCGCAAAGTCTTTATGTGTCACTCCCTCGAACTCACGGAGAGTCGGTGGAATCAGTCCTCGACGAATCAAGGGGGTATTCTCCCAACAAGAAATGCCTCATCTCTTCTGGTAAGTAGCTCGAGAATGCATGCTTTATGTTTCATTTGCAGCACGACGTAGCCGCTGGGGACATTTGACATGTTGTGTCAATGACATTACATTGCCGTTTCGATGATTACTAAGACATTTTAGTCTTTATTAGGGCGGACCCGAATCTTCTTCGGCTAATTTCTATTCTTGATCCCGCACCACTACGTACCCATGCACTACTCACCCGTCGTCGCCATCGACGGTGACTCTGGTAGGTAGTTACCTTTTCTCCCAAGTCCCAGCACTTGGTCTGCGCCATATCGCAGTATTCGGAAGTTATTGACCAACGTTTAATAATTCTAGCAACAAGTTTACTCGTTGGTCACCGTCGTAATTTCATCATCGACAGTGGAACGCACCTGCCACTTGTATTTTTCATGTAAGTCCATTTCGTTGCTTCCTTAGTCGTGGCTGTCGCCGATGAGTCTCTGTTTTACACAGATGGTACAGCGACACTACCTTCTCCATCACTTACGTCCTGTTTGTTATCCTGTGGGAGTTGAACGTGGTCCAGGATTTGATGATGCTCAACGTCATCGAAGCTATGGTACGGAAGGATTTTGTAGTCTGCCTGTGAGCACCTTCTGATCCGAGAGTTTAGGTTTATCCAATGCCTCCCTCGCGTGCACTTCCCCAGCAGGTCCATCCCATTTCTTCTATCTCGGAGGTTCCGCCATTTGTACTCCGCCGCCCCATCCCAACCTCCAACCGCTCATCATACGCAGTGACGCCCTCCTTTCGGCAGGCTAGTGGAGCAATGCGGCCGAGGCGTATGCAGACGCCATCCATCTCTAACCGGGCGACTATATCCTCTTCTAAAAACATGCAACCGCTGAATGGTATGTTAGCATAATATTCCTGTGTGGTTTGTCCTTCGTAATACAACTTCACTCAGTCGATTGAATTTTCTATTACAATATCTACCATCCAATATAAAATACAAAATCTGCGAGAACAACGGATTAAGAAGATCATAAGAAAGAAAATGCCAACATTACAATGGCGGGGATGCATGGCAATAGATGGTAATGGTGTTTGGTATTATATTACTTGACAATGCTCGACAATGGTCTCACGCACTTGCCAATGTGTTGTGAATGACATCATAATCCGGCACCATGCGCATGGCATTACCGGACATGGTCATAGCACCCCCCTGATTATATTGGTGACCCCCTAGATGACAAAGCCATTGTCGTGTAGATCGCCCCCCATGGCAACCCATTGGCATGCACTAAGCGAAAACACCCCATTACAATTATGTACAATGCCTTGTCATGGTGTCTGGATTTTTCCGACATTACAGCCTAGTAGTCTTGTCAAGGGCCGGAACTGCAGCGATATCAATAACAGACACCTCGTGCACTTCAAGATGGATTTTTCCACCCGTTGCAGTCTCTTCGTCCCCCGGAAGCTTCGGCAGGTTCCCGAAGTGTGCAGAGTTAAACGCTAAATCCGGCTTGAGACCAGAAATCTGGGATCGAAGGTATTGCCGGGTATTAAGCGATGCTAGAAGCGAATTGACATATACTATGTATGCAACAGTGAGATGAAGTGTCCTATACGTCGCTTTCAGAGCACGGAAGACTGACATTTTCCAATGTTGAAATCTAGTCCCATTGCCCATATATCATGGTGATCAACGAGCTGGAGGAAAGCGTGAGAACGACATGATCATAGCGCAGCACATCATACATACGGTGGCGAGCTCTGCAAGGGCGACTAGTCTAATACGGAATTCCTGAATGAAGTCACAGTTACAAGTGAGAGGGATTAAACTTACAAAATCAGAAAACAACGATTAACAGCATAGATTATGAGCGTATTCAGGAGACGCTTCGTTCTAATCGGGGTCAGTTAGGAACGAACCATAGACACGGGCCGGTGGAGTCACCTTGGGAAAGCGGAGTGGGACCCATTCTCATACAAAAGTATGCAAAGTGACAACGTGATCAAAACCTCGACTAGTACGAGGGCGGCCGAACAGGGTATTAACGCGGAAAACTGGGAACAACGGGTGAGCTTGTAAAGCAATTTTTCTGTTAGACAAAACAACCCTGATCTTCGGAAGGAAGTCGAACTCGTCATTGGCGAATCTATAAGTAGTCGTCAATATATCTGTGAAGGTGGTACGATGAGTTGAAGTACGTCAGAACGACTGCCTCTGCTTCTAGATTAGCATAGACCACTCCAGGTGGATGAAAGAACGAACCTACGCCAAACGCTGTTGAATTAATGTTATAAATATATGTCTTTTGATCAAAGTTAGAAACCCACCGAAATGAGTGAGTAAGAATAGTATCTGTTACGGTCATATCACTCGACGTCGTGTTTGTCATCACATGCAAATACACTCACAATTGGGGCGGTCACCAACCACCCCAGCCGAGGGGGACAAACTGGACGCCTATCAGTAGAGTCCTCAAACACAAGTTGGAGGTGACGCACGGTGGTATATTTTATGTGCGAAGTAGCTAGCAGCATTCGGGTTATGAGGGTCAACCCATACATTATAGTCACTTGCCATTGAACTGCACCAACCACGAACAACTGCAATACAGTTGATTCTACTGACAGATGGTTCTTGTGAAAAGGAGACGCACATTCACCAGAAGCGATGCCTATGCGCGAAAACATTGTATACATATCAGCACCTTATAGGAATTTACGCTGGCATACTGGAAGTGACCTGCCATATCTCGTCAGTGGAAAGCAGACTTAAAATGGAAGGTATAAGAACCAAACAATGTACTCCAAACTCGTCGGGACAGCGTAGTTTGTTATCTGCAGAGATTGAGCACGACAGTTACAAGGAGCAGTCACATTGGTTTTACCAGGTAGTGATACAGGGCATGACATACTATCCAACCTTCAGCCGTGTATTAATTTGGAACCGAAAAACACTCACTGAACGAGATATGGAGGGTGTCAAGGATCCTGGGTTCACGTGAGCAAATTTGATGAGTGCCTCAAGCTGACCTAACCCACCACATAGCGACGACCAGGAACTTCGTAGCCGAGGCATCCTCAGAGTAGTGCATGAAATACATATATGTCTGTATAACCAGTAAACAGAGCAATAGCCTGAACATTCCGGTTACAACGCCCCTGCAGAATTGTTATGCCATATAACCTTGATGTCGAATAAACACATCAGAGGGAGACGTTCTGAGATCAAGTAATGTGATACGTACATGGCGGACACCAAACCTTCAAAGAGGATGGAAGCTATCGAGAGCAAATGAGCGGGAAAGACCACGTTCGGTCATGAAAGGTCCTCACCAAACCCGCCTGGGATGCCCATTTCGTTTGGGTGTCTAGAATAAGGAGAGCTCATTAACAGATTTGCTGCGGTGTGTGGATGGAAAAACGATCGTGGGTAGCGAGGGCGTTTTGCTCCGATTTTGCGGGAATCCGGCCCTGTGCTTAAATAGATAAAATTGGGCTGGTATGATCTGAGGAACTTGCCAATCACTCAAACAATATTTCCCGGTGAGAATGATGGGAGCTCCCCATAACGTTGATATTTTCGGCATCGAGACTCCAGCCGGTTATCTATCGTCTCCACCACCTCCGTTCCATCTACTGGTCCGCGACCTTGGGTCCTCAACGTCGATTCGATCTGGCTATCGGAGCTGAGTAGCTGGCCATATGACGCAAAAGCAACGGTAAAAAGTCTTGGAAAAGATAAGATCCAGATCTACCCCGAAACGAAAATTGAATTCTTTGCTCTGGAGTTTGGACAGTGACTGATCGATACGTGAAACACCAGCTCGCCCCTTGATACTTAGCCTGCACTTGATCAGTACTCGCCAGCAATATAGCCCTCAACAAGCATTGTAGTATGCATAGAAGAGGGTAGACTCACCATCGTCGAGAAAAAACAATCTTCCCTCTCCATCGAGGGAATCCCCACGTAAGGTCTGAACGTTGAACAGCCAAGTACAACTCCCTCGGCCACGCAATGATTTTACTTTTCACAAACACTCCCGGGGCCCGACTGCTATCGGAAACCGCAAAAGATATCCATGGAGACCGGGTCACTGCGGGCAGGCGGTTTGATTTTTTTTCTTTCTGAAATTGGTATCGTGTCTTGCAGCAGCCCTGCAACGAACACCCATCTGCATAGTTGCGTTTGATATCCCTGTGACATGAGACGGTCGTGGGGTGGTAAGTATCACGACTTCTGGTGATTGCAACATCGTTCTGTCAAAGTGGAAACCGAAGTGAAACGAAAGACATCTCCAACGTGTTGGACTCCACAAGTTGATGGAGGAGCAGTACGTGTTTTACCTTCCTTTTATGGTGATATACGGTACGTTACACCTTTTTTCCTTAGCCGTTCTACACGTCTGACTGAGGTATGCCATTTACTTACGGTACACACTCCTTTACTGACTCTGCTGAAGGGTTTATCCATTACAACATCCGTCGCTGGTGGCAAGTCGACCGAATCATGATGACATCGTTACAGATATCACGGCCTCGGTTGATATTCCTTCGATGAAAGACTCCATTTAAAATGAGTCACCGAGGCCAACTTCATCACTAACATTAGCTCTCGGAATGCCTCAACAGCCGCCGCTCGCGGCCAAATCCAATCTTGGATTGCTTTAATCACGTCGTGGTTCTAGCTGTTGCCAACTACCTCCCCTCACTTCCATCACTTCCACCGTCATCACCACGCACGCCCTCTTTCGCCCTGGCAACTTTGAGAACCCCTGTGCAAGTGCGGGCCGTCTTAGCAAACTCCTCAACCAACCGACCCGGTCACACCCACCGGTTCATCCTCTGTTCCCATCCAACGTTCTTCGGAGAGCATATTACACTCTGCTTTCTGGCTCCAAGCACCCTCATCCAGATGAACGAGAATCGACAGGGGTTCAGTGTACGGTGTCGTCTACGTCCTTACATCTCCGGTATCCACATATTCAATTCGCGCTAGTCCTTGAGCACCATGGACACTTTCGGGCAATGATAGCACCGAATGCGTCCACTTTTCCAATCTCTTACCAGTACGTGTGTGGTATTTTCCATCCAGTGCGAAACCGGCAACACCATATTATTGTCTCAAATCAGGTCCTGTCGCGTACGTTGTATCATCAACATCCCCTGCCTTTACTCCCATACAGAGTAATAAGTCCTATGGGGCCAGAAAAAAGCAATGTAACTGCAAATCCTCTTATATTCGGGCCATTGGAAAAAACACTGAATTCAGGAGTTCACAGTAGACCTCGCCATGTGTTCGATGACACTTTTTACTCGAATTGGGATACTCTTCAAACCTTTGCTGATTGGTTGGAAGAGAGGTAAGCTTCGAGCTTGTGAATACCCAAAAAACAGGCCCCGGAGACTCGTGAAAACGTACGGGAGCTGGTATCACATCTATCGCGGTTGCATGTCTGGTTCGACGTGCAAGAACCTCAACCCGTTCAGTTGCACGGTACGTGCTGTTGGAAACTACTGTGTGGGATAACAATGGCTAGGGAACGAAGCGCAGAACAGAGTCTCGCAGCTGGGGGAGACGAGTTTGGAGGTCCAGGTACGTATATACTATCCAGCTGATCATTATATCTTGAACACTCACATTTTGTAAGTACGATCCGAGATCCGTCCACGTCGTCACTCACGATCGACCACTGAGCAGTAAGGGTTGCTCCTGCCCTAATCCATGCCTGATATTAGTATTAACAACACTGTATATATGCGATACATTTCAGTCCATTATATAGGCTACACTTCACCGCTTCTTCAGCTCTGCCAACCGACTCTCCCACTTACCTGCCTCCTCCAACTTCCTCTCTAGCACTTGTATTTCCGCCAATGCCTCTTTCAGTTCCTTCAACCCGCCGCCGCTAGAGTGTACGCTTTCCTCGCTCTGAATGGCAGCAGCACCTACGGGTGAGGATGAGCTCGTAATAGATGTCAATGTCCAGTTCCCAGTTCCTCCGCCCATCAATGTGAGCAAATGAGTGTGGTACTTCGCAAGGGATGGTCTATCAGAAGTGTCAGCTCGTTCTGGTACAGAAAAAATTGTGATTTCGATCTTTACCGCAAGGAAATGGTAATCAAGGATATGCCGAGCGACTTAGCATGTTCGTACATCTGACCTTCTACATCGCTTGACACGGCACTCGTACACTCTGTACGGAGCAAGTTAACATCAGACAGGTATAAACACGGACTGTACCCCACCATCTAATATTGCGAACTTGGGTCGGTGATAGAACACTCGTGCCAGCGACATCTTCATACGACAATTCAGCACGCACACCTATGGAGAACTGGACAGGACTCACCCTCTGCTTCTCTCCACCGCTCAACACATCCCTCCACTCCTTCACAGCTCCCCATCCCCCCTCGCGCTCAACCAAATACTCCAAGTGAGCAGCTTCTAATATCTCTTGTAACTCCCGGATATCTCCACCCTCCGCATAAAATATCCCTAATGACTGTGGATAGATCACTTGCTCTAACAACGACCCGGTAACCATATATGCCCGCTGCGGAACAACGAATAAGCCTGGTCTAGGTCTCCTCCGCCTATCATCATCATCTGCCGCATCCGCCGAAGGCCGGGTAACAGATGCGAGGGGTCCACACGGCGCCCAGAGGCCCGCAAGAACACGCGCAACGGCTGTCTTGCCGACCCCGTTGGAACCGGTGATCATCAGGTGCATGCCTCGGTGTAACCTCATGCTCAACGCTCGCACCAGCGTCGATGAATCGCCGTGTGTAACCATTCCCCCTTTCAAGTCCGCTTCACCATTTACGCCGCTGCACGATTCGGACGATGGGAGAGCGGCAGAAGGTATGCAGACGTCGACGTTTTTGAGTTCGAAAGTGTTGCCGTCACCAGGAAGGGCAGGAGGTAATTTTGGCAGGTGATGCAGAGTCGACAGAAGTGAGTACAGCCTGTGGACGATCGTCACCAAGGTGTTACAAGACACGTGGTCTGTGGAAAGCGTACCGGCCAGTAAGTCCAGCTACCTCTACAAGGTCCTTGTACGCATACATCAGCCGTCCACCTGCATCAGCTAGCGAAAGCAACAATCGCCGATTTGATATGTATGCTATATGACCACGCCCGGTGAGCCACTACTGCACCAATTGTAAAAAAAGGCAAAACCACCTACTCTCGGTACGATCAGCGAACACTCCATCCATCTCTGAACGAGTTCCACCGCCGCGGTGTTTCCGAGTAATGAGCAAAGGAACAGCAATGAGGCCGTACCCAGCTGCCGACCAAAGATACTTGATCACGAAATCTTCCGTCCACTCGTACGCGATGCGAATCTTGTAGATCGAGTTGATATGTCGAATGAGACGGAGATAGACGCGAGTAAGAATCTCGCGTTCCCGTGCACCGCCGTCGTAGAACCTGGGGGGCGGGTTGGAGACGAATAAGCACTACGCATATCGTGATACTTACGCGATCTCTTCACTCTCCCTTGCTACTCTGTTCACACCTGCACGATACTCACCTTCGAGACGAGCCTCGACAGCAGCAAGTTGTCCAAATGCTGGCGTAACGGCACGGAGTATCTACACGCATACATCAAGGCAAGCCAGGGCATTGGCGAGGGGATAACGCACCTTGACCGTAATGTAATAATTCACGAATAGCAAGACAGTTCCCCTAAACCCAAGCTCCCTGGCAAGTTGAGATGTGAAGAGAAGGAGGTCCAGAGACGGTTTCATCAAGTTACCGCTGTTCAACGCACGCACGAACGTTAACAAATCGACGTATAAACCCAGATCCGCGAAGACTGACTATATTCCAGCGATACTCTCGGACCATGCCTCGACGTCCGCTGTGATGTACTGATCAACTCCCTGCAGTGGCACACGGTAATATCGCAGGTCCGGGTACGGAGAGAGGTACAAGTCGTGGATATACTCTGTCATGCGAGTGCGGAACTTCAGTGCGAGCTTCGATTGTAAATGACGGATCTACGTCGGTGAAGGACAGAAAAAGTCGTAAGTAAGATGGCACGTAGAGACAAGTAACAATTACATACCATCGAGTTCGTATACACACTCGGCACTGCAAGGGCGAACCAGAGGCCCAGGCCTCTCATAAACCCTTGTTTGTTCGCACTCACGAGATCCCTGACAATCTTCCCGTCTAGCCTCGCGACTGCCACACTGAGCACCGTGCGCAGAACGAGAAAACATGAGTGCGCGATGAGGAGAAAAGCCTCTTTCGTAAAGAGAGACGGTATAACGATTCTGAGAAGCGCACGAAGTTGGTGAAAGAACGTGTTCGTTACACTTCTTGGCGTTAGGTGCCCGTTTGACGTGCGGGTTCGTGAGTCGACGGGGAAGTACTTTGCATCAGAAGCGTGGCTCTCCCGTTCTCGTACTATGCAAGGACTCTTCTCATTCGAACAGGTCGATCTGGCATGACCACACGGACGGAAGACTGCAGACCGAACGACAAGTGCCGATGCGAGCAGTAACAGCAACGAGCGCCGTGTCGGCGGGTGTTGGAGCAGCCGATTGACTTGGTGGGCGACGCTGACGGCGACATGGACGTTACCCTGCGCTAGCTTCGAGAACGCTGCCATTTGCTTCGACGATGGACAGCTGTAGAATATAGAAAACCACCTTGCGGGAGGGTCATATATAAGCTTACGTTCACATGTGATTCAAGTTGTTTATTCGTGCGACTAACGAACAACACGCCGTTCACCGCGTTTCACTAGGGTCTAGGAACAATTTGTGCATACAAGTGCTCTAACGTCCACTCAGCACTCCAGCGATGTACAACACAAACGAAACCAGCGTCACAAGACCACCGAGCCTTGCGAGTATATCCATCGCCCCAGCATGACTCGGCGATGAGGTTTCCGCCCTTACCCGATCCCTGTGCAAACTCGAGTTTGTGCCATACGGTCCACGGCCACCACGCCCTCCTGAGGGTTCATGTGGAGGAGCACTACCCGATCCGGTCCCACTATAATGGCCGTGTAAAGACGTCCTCGAACTCGATTCAGAATCGGCAGGTTTCCACCCCGTGGAGCGCTGCACATGTGGACTATGGAATGGATTGGGAGTGCTGCGATCCTGACTGGACCCCGGGCGGTTGTACATCCCAGATGTCGGATGTCGGTCGTGTGTCCCCGGGGCTCTAGATCGCCAATGCGACTGGTGTCCCCAGAAGCTCCGCGAACCACGCTGCTGTGAAGATCGTGTAGTAGTTGCTTGGGGATGTAAATGCGATCCAGACGCAGACACAGTGGAACCTAAACTTCGGTCGTACTCCCGCCTAGTACAGGAAGACCAAAAAGTTACGAACATAGAGAAAAGGCGTCAGGAGACACGAATCACGGGTTGAACAATGGATGAGAAATTGGTGGGCACAACTCACGAAAGGCACGCACCGTTTGCGAGCGTCGCCCAGGACCGAGTATGCTTCGCTTACAGCCTGAAACTTGCTCCTTGAAGCAGTGTCTCCGGCCACATCTGGATGATACTTTTTACTCAGCTGTAGCATAGTCAACGTATCTCCTGAGTCTGTTTCAGGCTCTTTTGAATGACGTTGCTAGAACGTTACCTGATAGAACCTTGTCTTGGAGAGTGGTCGTCAACAGTAAATTCGGAAGAATATTACAGTGAACAACGAACCTTTATCTGAGCCTTCGTGGCCGTCCTAGGCACCGAAAGAATTTCATAGTGGTCTTGCTGCTCCGCCCACATACGCGAGCTGGATGAAAACTGTCGGCGACTCATCCGAGCCATAGCATCCGTCCAGCATTGTGTTCCCCATGTATGATTCAGGATTGACGACAAACACGTTGAAGGTCCTCGGAGCGAAGGGTTCATCGTCACTCTTGATGACTTGGCACTGTTTGCAACCTGTCGGCGCCGAATGTGGCCCCCGACTCCAAATTCCATTCGCGGTATAATAGCCCCTGAGTAGGACCTAATTGTCTTCTGGTGAGTACTACTAAATGCCTCCAGCCTCAATAGATGCCTGTTTCTCCTTCTCCCTACCCAATCTTCCCTTGCCTCTCGCTAGATCAACCTCGCGCCAGCATTTCTTAGCTACACACAACACCTCCATACTTTCATCATACACGCCCTCAAACCTATTCACCTCCACCGCAAAGCGAGTGACCCTGTCCTCACCCTCACCAATATCATTCCCATCCCCGCCCCAAAGAAGATCCCGCACTCCAGAAAGGAACCTGTCCAATACCGCGAGGTTGTGTGCCACTAGCATCGCGTGTGCAGACATCTCATGTGTATGCAACAAATGGTGCAAATACCCCCGGCTACGCGGCAGACCATACATCACATTCCCATTCCGATCCGTCTCCCCCTCGTGCGATTGTACGTCGACCCTGCTATGGAGGATATGCGAAGCGGGAGAACACGGCGAGCAGGCAATACACGGACATATCGGAAGTGGTGCTGGAAACTGGGACTGAGACTCCGCCGCCCCAGCCAGACAGTCTGACAATCTTCCATACTGATGCGCGTAGACATGATCGTATAAGTTATGCCCCATGTCCTTTTTCTTACCTTCTTCCGAGGGTCCGTGGTCGGGGGACAAAGGAAACATGAAATCCAGCGCAACACCCACGTTTGCAGCCGCGATCGCCAGATCTGCATCAAAGATGTCCGCACCGGCATCTCGGATAAGTTTAAGCATCTCAAGTGGGGACCGTACGCCGGTCACCAGTCTTGGTTTTTCTTCTGGAAGATGTCTAAGAGAGGCCTGGAGCAGCAATGCAACATCGGGGGACACGGGAGACTCTGCAATGCTGGATGGCAGCGGAGGCGAGGTGCAAACATCGCCGTTTTCTGGTGTTGGAACTTCTAACAGCTTCCCTGCATCTTGCAGCGGCATATTAGGTGACTCCTGCTGGAACACGCCGTTCGGCTGGTTTCGGCGGCGCGGACCTAGGGGTTTCGGCACCGAGCCTCGCAATGTCGCGACGTGGAATGAGTATCCTACGACGCCGTCATCTAAGCGCTTGATGGGCTTAACGGCTTCAAGATCAGGACCATAGAGTTCTTCCGATAGGCTGTATGCGAACGCTTCACGAGCAGGAATCGAAGTTCCCCCTGCCATACTGACAAAGACATTCAGAGGATGCTGAGAGAGTCGCCCCAGTGTAGACGGCGGCGAGCAGGGCAGAACTGATCGCTTTAGTGGCCGGAGCATGTCCGCGAGCCAAGAGATACTACGTTCTATACTCTTTGTCACACGTTTCTGCGAATACGGGGGAGGTGTGAAGGGCGTATCGCTGAGCGCAAACATGACGTCGGGTTTCAACTCGTACACATATTCCCTCCAATCAGAGATCGTCATCTGACGACTTGAGTAAGTTAACGACGATATGCGGATGACCAGAAAAGCAAATACTCCACTAACCTTTCTCACTCCCCGCATGCACAAAGCAGATACGTATGCGTTGCCATTCGGGGGCATCTCACGGGTATCCATCGGATCACGGAGACAAAGAGACACGATATGTTTTCGTTTGTCGAAGCCCAAGAAACTGTGAAGTGGATCTGGTCCCTTTTGCAGCGTCGGTACTGGAGGAGACTGTTCCAAGCTATACGCACCGGTTCGTATGCATCGACGATGGGGGTTCCGCGATGATCGGATAAACAAACCAAACACACTTCCGACAGGAATGAAACGACACTTACAACGACTCGAGGGGGACGTTGATCCATCTGATAGCATCCGCGGAATTGCAATGATCGCGTGAGAGATGGGGAACGACGCCGCGTGATGTTCCAACGAGAATATTTGGGGTATCGAAAGTGACGGAAGACGTTTCATCGGTCGATATACCAGTAGTACATTCCTCCCGTAGAGCCTCTAAGGTAGTCCTGCCAACCCGCGGTCCAAATCTCGTCCAGGACTTCCGCAGATGGAACGTCAGCAAGCGCGCGCCGCCATCCTCCTGTGGTTGTGATCCTGAATCTAGAGTTGTCCCCATGAAATTTAGATCGGGCGTGTAGTATATCTTCCGGTCAGAAGATGTTCAGAACCATGTCCTCAGAAGGTGATCAAGAAAAAGATAACTAGTGTTTGGAAGACGACATCCCCTTAGGTAAGCATGAGTCCCAAATCACCTGCATAGGTCTTGTCATAGAACCCATACTCATATAGCGAAAACGCAACCATTTATCAAGTGATTATTTCCCGTAGCGGTGATCAGTCGTCAGGTTGGTGACACGTACTGTCCCGCGAGGGGGGATTGCAGTTGTCCCGGGCACAATCTCGAGGTACTTAGACCAACCCTCGGCATCAGAGTGACAGAGACGCATGACCTGAATACTATTTCGTAGCTGTTACATATATAAACACCGAGAACGGCGTAGTGATTAGGGATAGATCCGTAACGTAGCAGAAGAATAGGAGCCATATGCCAATAAACGGACTTGAAATGAGTGTGATTGTCTATGATACACGCGATGCTTGAGAGTACAAGATAAATGTGTGGCGCACGGGGTCTTTACCTTCTCGAACACTTCAGTGCTCTTAGCTGGGGGATAACCTCGTATACAGCTTGTGTAGACATTCCATCCCTCCCTTCCACCACCACAATCACCTCTTGTTGTTCGGGAAGTTCCTCTTTCACCGGGTGTCTCTCTAGCGTGCCGATCTCGGTTACATGGGTCAAAAAAGAGAAGTTCCAGGATGGCGGTGACAACCGGATGAACCGAGAGAACAGCTTATGCGTCCTGCTTCTATGGCTGTTTTTCGGACATTCCTTAGATTTCTCGCCATCGTAGGCCGTCGGGCCAGACCAACTGTCTGGAGGGACCCACGTCCCATCCGACTTGTCAGAATCACCTGAGGAGGACCCGCAGGCGGTGGTAGAACAACTGCCGTGTCTGATCGAAGACGCGGGAGAAGGTAATTCTCGCGAGTCAAGGTTTTGCCCGTTGTTTGGCATCCGCAGTGATATCTCAGATGCATCACAAACGGTATGCGGACGAATGCTCGCGCTCGAGTGAATGCGCCGAGCATGTGATAGGCGAGTGGGTGTAGAAATTACGGGTGTCGGACGCTCCGCTTTTGGAGATGATGTACCTGCTGAACTGGGGCGCCGCGCGGCGGATGCCTCGACGAGAACGGAATTTGTACGCTTGTGCAATTTACGTGGAGAAGACGGTTTTGTACGGGGTAGGAACGATTCGTTGATTGGGAATAGGGAAATTGGTTCTAAAGTTGGCCTTGATTTGACGCCGGAATCCACGGAGGACCTTCGGCTGCTTACGGTACGGGTGGGTGACGTAGGTGAGGTGGATTCCGAATTTGTCCCAGAAGCGGTCTTCGGGGAACAGCGTATCTTGGTACACGAAGGGCACGAAACTATGGGATGAGATTTCGCCGCAGAGGATCCTGGCTCGGGGGCTGCAGCACTCGAGTTACAGGATGAAACACGTCGAAGTTTATGGGGTGAAGCGGATGAACCCTGTACCATTGGCTCCGGTTCGTCCCCTGGACTATGGATACTCCTGTCGACGGTACTCTGGGCGCTCCTAGCAGTGGTTAGTCGACCAAGGCTTGATGCAGGACGGGGGGGTCGGTTGCCTGCATTACGTTGCATCGTTCGTGCGTACACTGGAGGTAGGATATCGTGCAGGTTAATGCACCAATCTACCGTGGTAGTTGCGGCCAGTGCCGGGTAAACACGGGGACACAGGCGCTTTGGAGAACCGCACTCCTCAGCACGCCGTTATCCGATAAGAAGCTATGGGCAGCGGTTGTGTGGCGAGAAAGAGTTCTGGGTGACGACCCGTTGACCCTCGCTCTGTTAGCTTTCAAATTTCAGTGCTGAGATAGTTAGTCGTCCCTGACTCTGCGATGTCAGATGCGAGTTGCTTTGACGATCGCCTGACAGGTTGTCACTGATGATGGGATTGGCTTCAGTCTGAAGGTGACGTATTGCCCCTTACCTGGCGAAGGGACGATGTTGATAAGGACAGTAGAAGAAGTCAGACGACGGAGGGAGCGTGTGATTACCTTGGACACGAATTTGTTGTGGGAAGCATTTTTATGCCTCTGAGAGAAGAAAGAAAGTCCTCTGATGTCGGGGCATCGATCGATAACGCCCGTTATTATTGCCGTCTCCGAGGACACCGCTGGTGGATTGCCGGACTCTGCCTCGCAGTGATCGGAGCCGTCAAGTACCTGTGACCGTGTGCAGTGGAACTGCACCCGCCAGCGTGTTGCAGTGCTTGCTTGCCTTGTAAAGAAGAAAATTGCCAGCAGACTCTGGGAGTGCAGGCCGTCTCGCTGCGCCAGCAAAGCAGCCCAGATTGGAGTCTTCGATAAAGAGGGTCATGCCGTTTTGGACCCCTTTATGAGCGTCAGCCTGCGCATTCAGAGGCCTCTCGCCTCGCCAGTAGCATGTGGACGATTGCAGGCGTGAAATACCTTAGCAAGTGTTGTCCGACGTCTTCGTAGGTACATCCAAATCACATCTTACCAGGACACTACTCACCAAGGTTTGCTAATGGTGCTTTCTACACCTTCCGTTCGCGAGTGCCTGGAATTTGGCTCTGTTGTCTGCCTCGGTACCCCACTAGCAAGGGTACGTGTCCTACTAGTACATGGCATGTACGACTGATGACTGACTCGTCAGGGACCGTCTGTTGTACTCGTCGAAGGTGCCCTCAGACACGAAACAGGGAGCAGCTGATCGCAACATGCATTTGCTTCACGTCACGCCAACTGATCGAAACTTTCTGAACCGTAGGTTTCCTTTCATCGCGGATTCTCAAGAAATACCTTGGGTGTCTGTCCGATGTTATCCAGCCTCCGCAACCTACTTTTTCGATTTTGATGGAGGCGTTCTCCCCGATCGGAGCGTAGCATGTGGCACTTAGTTTCGGCTTTCATTCGCGCCCCCGAATCGCTGTTTGCCCCCAAGGCAGTACAACTTAACCGCCTTCCGCTCGAAGCCACCTTTCACGGACTGATACTTTGACCTACAGACGGATAACGCAGAGAGGGCCCTTTTCCATGCGTGCCGTGCCCATCGGTACTTTACGATCACCGGACATGGCTGCATGCACAGGTTCACAATGCTGATTGACTTTCATATAGGACCTTCCAAGTCGACCGGGCTGTCACGTTGAGAAGAAACTCTTCAGTGCAACGATGGCGTGCAATCAGTCTACGGGCAACTGCAAAAGGTAGGTGCAATGGTATGCAAACAGTGATCGAGATAACGACGAACCCAATACTAACAAGCGATACGTGGAACCCGGATATCAAAAGTCCAGTGTCCGTAATAGGGGGAAGACATTAATATACTAAGGTGGTCAATGTGCCAATGTCCCGGATCGAGGAGGATAAACCGTAGCTCATAAGCGCCGTAGGAGGGCCGAGCCCGATAAAAACATGACAAGCACGGTTGCGACGATACCGGCGAAAGCGGGGTGCGAAATATACTGTGATAGTGCACCAGAGCACCCCGGACATTGCCAGCCTTCAAAGATTGAATAAGTGTGGTATCATGCATGAGATGGGAAACGTACCACTACTGATCGGCGTGTAAGGCTGAGGGGTATATAGTGCAAACGTCAACCCGCTGTTCGGAGTCAGGTACCCGGGAGCGCGAGGAGCGTCCGGTCCCTGGTCACCCCAAATTTTCAAGTTGTACTGTGCTTGAGCCAGCGGGAGGTTGGGATGCGATGTCTGGTAGGAGTATGCATCCCATACGACGCTAGTAGCAGTGCCGGGTATTATGCCATCGGTTGGACCAACCGGGTACGTGTTTCCGTTTTCGCACACGGCGGACACGGTCAGATGGGTTGGTGTTGCTATGATGTAGCTGAAGTTCCAGCCGAAAGTGATATACTGACTGGGTGCAATTTTGAAGTACGAAGTTGACTGCTGAGGTGGCTGGGTAACAGTAAGTATGCCGGCTGGCGCACTTTGGGGTATCGTAGGCATGGCATTCGTGATGGAGGTGGAATTCGAAGACTGTGTCTGGGTGCCAGTTTGTGTACCCGTCTGGCTCTGCTGAGATGCAGTTCCCGTCTGAGACGATGTCTGCTGCTGCCCTCCTCCATTACCATTATTTCCGTTACCATTATTCTGGCGTTTTGCGAGCACCTCCATCGCCAATGGTCCACCAGTGAATGAGAGTAATTAAAAAAGAAAGAACGGGCAAAGAAAAAGAGCGAAGCACAAATTCGATGCAAACAACTGTCGTCGAACCGAAAACGGCGGGCATTCTTGGCTCGTAATTGATTTCCTATCTGGGACAACGCACCCGAGTGACTGACGCCATCGTTCCCCACATCGTAGTCAGGTCAACCGCTCGAGAACAGGACTTTCAAGCTAGTCGTTGACCCATTTACTATCTGGGTGGCGCGTTGGCACCGCTATCTGGAACATCGTGGCAGGATCAGTAAAAGTCCGCCTCGGAACGTGGCTCAGCGTGTCACGTATTGCACGCCGCACTCGGACGTAACAAGTTACTTACAACTCAGTGAGGTTTCTTTGAAAGTGAAAGCCACCCAACATCAGGCTTCCTCCCACTCCCAATTTGTGCTCGATGTTTGACGAAAGTCCTAGTCAGCCACCGTCCCCGGCCCAGGCGCTTGTGGCGCTTGCACCAGTCGAGCTCGAATGGCAGCCTGTGTACCAGGCTTCAAATCAAGTCGTGCTGTACAACCCGACCTCGCATGCGCTGGCGATACATTCCGACGCAACGCACCGTTTCCCCTGCCCATACTGTCGTCGTCCACTTCCATCAGGGTTTGGGCTAGAAGAGGACATCCACATTCGCGAAGGATCTTATTCAAGGCCATCGAACTACTTCAAGCTGCTGGCCATGTCAAGCGAAACCACCCGAACATCCTCCCCACCACCTCTGGAGAGTGGAACTTCACAGTCCGCATTCCCTACAGAAGCTATGGCAGAAGGATACTTCAGAAAGTTCTTTCAAGAAGAGTACCGTTTGGGTATGGGTGCCTATGGAAGCGTGTACCTTTGTCAGGTTAGCAGGTGACCCCTGGTATTCACCTAATCTATTGACCGCGTCGCAGCACGTTCTCGATGGAAACCCACTAGGTGGGCGTTGGCGTGTCTCTTTCATGACGCTCAAGTGATCTTTTCGTACACGTAGGACGTTTCGCTGTCAAGAAAATTGCAGTGGGGGAGTCTCATTCGTATCTCCTCAGTATCTTACGCGAGGTTTGTGAATAGACTGCGTGGTCCGGAGGTATTACTTAAAAACGAGGCGCAAAGATCCGTCTTCTAGAAACCCTCCGCCACCGGAATATAATCACTTACCATCACGCGTGGCTTGAATCTTCTCAGTTTTCCTCCTTCGGCCCGAAAATTCCAACATTACAGTTAAGTGCGCCACCGCATTTTGGGCGACGCCAATATTGATGAGCAACTTCAGCGTGCTCATGCAATGGGCAGAAGGCGGCAGGTACGTAGATGGGTAACCATGGCGTTTGTAATTTCCTTCTGAACGTCGACCACTATCAGTTTGGATGATTTCATCGACGTTCGGCTTGGGCGGCCTTCTAAACTACCTCACTTGCAATTATCCTCATCCTCGTCAACACCGGATTCCCCATCTGCGCGTATACGGCAGTTCCGTGCAATGCAACGTGCTCCGCCGGAGGAACGCGAACGTCTCCGCCGAAAAATGGAAGAAAAAACGGCCTCTAGAAATACTGGGAAATCGTCGTGGAAGGCCGTTCACCTTCTGAGCGCGGAAGAAGTGCGGAGCTTGTTTTCGGACGTGGTCGAGGGTCTCTCTTTCCTGGTTCGTCAAGGTTGTCCTTGACTACGAGCAACTTAAACTCGCGAGTTTAGCATAGTAGAGCGATATTGCACCTCGATTTGAAGCCGGGGAATGTTTTATTGACCCATGATGAAGGGAAGCTCATGTAGGTTGTTATCGGCCCGTGTAAGTGCGCGCTGACTTCCGCCGACGATGCAGTCCCCGTGCCATGCTTTCTGACTTTGGTACTTCTCGTGACATGCTCCAGTCTTCCGGATCGCGTTCGGGGAATACTGGGACGTAAGTCGTCCAATTTGAGTGGTGTCAGTGTTTCCTCATGATCATGGATCAAAGATTGGAATATGCATCGCCGGAATCTTTACCCTCGCCCCAAACTGGGCTCCTGAAAGACGTAGACTCCAAATCCGATATGTGGTCTCTTGGAATGATCCTTCATAAAATGCTTTTTTTCCGGTTGCCTTATCGATATGCCACGGAGGGTGAGAGGAGCGAGGAAGGTGAAACAGATGTAACGAACAAATTGGAAAAAGAGATACTGGGTTACTCTGGGTGGATGGTTTTCATAGAATTTCCTGAGTATTGGTATGCTGACGACTCGCGGCAGATTTCGGTCAACGCCGTCTTTGTTCGCCGCCTTTGAGTCTCGTCGCCTTTCCCGAGCGTTTCTTATTTTGCTGGAGACCCTCCTTAGTATCACTCCATCTAGCAGACCATCGTGCGAAAGGATTGCGAGCGCGATAAGAGAGGGAAGAGTATGCACAGGTGTTGCACTTTCTGTGACTTCACTGATTACGTCCCAGTTCGATCCCGTTTCTCCGGCGCCGGATTCATCGGGAACATCTCTGGTTCCCCTGCGCAAACCAACGAACGAAGCTTATGCAGAGACTTCCTTGGAAAGACCCGTAGCTCTGGTACCTGCGTTGGCGACCGGCGGACAAAGTAACAGCGAAGGTACCACCGTTACGGAGGCCTCCCCTCATCTAGATGAAGATGAAAAGATACCTCTTTCACAATTACATCCCCATGCGTTTCTGGATAGCCGTAGACTCCTATATTCATGGCGCGTCCTCACGGATGTGATTCAGGCTCGTCAACCACACATAACCAAGGGCGCCTGGATAAGAGCGATTAAATCATGCACCCTCGCCGCCAAGGTACTCTTTTTTTTACTACCACATCTGACCTGCACTGACCAATCGCTCTGATCAGGCAGTTTCCATCGTTGCTCTGTGGGACACATTCCACGGACGGCCTGGATTGTTGACGGTGTCGGTATTGGTTGCGCTGGCAGATCCGTTTTCAGAGCGACTTCAAACCTCGTTTATCCTTGCGCTCGTTCATCTAGGGTTGGTATGGGTAGCGAGACGAGTCCAGTTTACTACTATCGGGTACCCCACATACTAGTGTATTCGATTTCACCATCATAATCTTGACTCACTACTCGGTGCAAATGGACTAATTGCAGTGACCGTTTTAGTAATCGAGTCGCTGTTGGTTCCAAGCATTATGCGTACGCCATGGGATCCTTTCTTTCCTTTCCTCTCCGCTAGTTACTCCCGTATTGCAAGTGTGAGTCTGGGCCTGTACTCGTCCCGCGAATGTACACGGTGAAACAGGTCATCCAACTCATGCAACGCCTGGGTATACATATGAGGAATGTTTAATTACTTCAGTCGCGGTGACATTAAACTTGGGGCTATCAACTATATGTACATGTGGTCCCTGCAAAACATTCGACATCAAAGAGGCACCATCACCCTTCGTCGTGTCATCATGAGTCACGGCGTAGTGCATTCACCTATAGGACCATGACCGGGAATGGATGTTTTACGTGGCAAATCACAATCATCGCCTTCCCAAAATCGTTTACGGTTCATGGCCAGCATGAAATGAGTTTTGTCATTCCTCCCCGACGACGCCCTCCAATCGCAATACTGCTCTCCAACACTGCAAATTGTCCAGGGCTATCAACGTCTTCAAATTAGGCAAGGCCGCTCTGAGATATCGTTCGACAGCCTCCGGGTCTTCCATAGTGGAATCAGAGACATTAAGCTCTTCGACAGGTGACGAGCGCCATACTGAGTTCTTCTCCGGTAAAGCCCTAGCATCGATTGCCATGCTGAGCCTAGCGAGCCGTGAGCAGCCTCGAATGAGCTCTCGAAGACTCGCAACTGTCGTGCGGTGCGAATCAATCCATGGAAGACCGCGCAGTCGTAATTCCTCAAGACATGGCCAGGCAAGAATTGCGTTTGCAATGAAGGCGTCATCAATGGCGAGATCACCGATATCCCTGATGTTGAGAATGCGGAGGCGATGACAAGCTAGGAGTGGCTTGAATGTCGACGGCAAGTACACGGAAGGCTTAAGGTTGGGACCACTTATGGTGAAAGCGTGTTGTAAGACGAGCGTATGCAGGTCTCGTGAACGGCCGTGAGCTTTCCCGACCTCCTGTAGGAAGGTGTGCATGACGGCCTCAGAAGCTTGTGAGGAATAAGACATTGAAACTTCTCCAAGTTGAGAGGAAGTTGTGATGCGGAGCAGCTCGCAGCACTGATCTAGAGTGTGGGCGGTAATTTTCATGCATTGCAGCACTGGGAATACCGGCTGACCAGAGTGATGCAAAGCAGGGACTGGATCAGTAGTTAGGGTCAAGCTCAGAACTCGTAAGTGCTGCATTTGCCTGGGTTGAAGTAAACTCCTTGGTGAAACATACAGCGTACTGGGGAAGCAGAGCGTGCGTAGGCGGGGTACTCGACCAAATCCCAATTCCAGATGGAGAACAGACGATGGCATGTGAGCATAGGCATCGATTTTCAGCACTCGAAGAGAAGGTGCACGATCTGTGATAGATTCCAATAATTCATAAAGGTTGTCTGGGTCGAGATGGCGGGGCAATCTGAAGCGCAGTTGAAGCAGGCGGGGGGAGAGGACGCGATCCAGCAGCGATAACGCGTTTTTGTTGGCAAGGAATTCAAGGTTCAGGGTATGAAGGGCCGGGAAAAGTGCATGGAATACATCTGGAGAAAATATGGCGCTCAGAGTATCGTCACCAACACCGGATAATCGAACAGGGCCTGGCCAACTAGGCTCAAAGACCCGAATGCGGAAAGAATATCTTCTCAAGCTAAGCCAATCGTCACTTGTGGGCCTGCCAATTAAATTCTAGCACTTTTGAGCAATCATTCACGTAGGTAGTAATGCTAATAAAACCTACGATTTCATCACATGTTCCTCGCGTCCAGAGGTGTCCAGGCAGGCACTTCACAAGTGGTCCTAACGCACATTGCGTTCGCCAGAGTACGTCAAGTGCGGGGTCCATGAAGGCTCTACAGGTGCGAGCAAGTCTTGCGACGTCACCCTTGTGACAAGTCGAATGGTGTTCGGGGCTAGTCTCCAAGAACCCGATAATATGTAGTAAGATTTCGGTGACGAAGAGGCAGGGATG
This sequence comes from Pisolithus microcarpus, assembly GCA_024613185.1. Lineage (NCBI taxonomy): Eukaryota > Fungi > Basidiomycota > Agaricomycetes > Boletales > Pisolithaceae > Pisolithus > Pisolithus microcarpus. The sequence continues at coordinate 1,790,673 of JANFAI010000011.1, read as the reverse complement.
CATGGCAGAAGAAACTAGAAAATGGTTGTTGTACGGCGTGAATGCACCTGAGAGAGTCAGGACTCGGATTTATAAAGGGAGGACCGCCACGCCAATACCCACGTCCACGGTTCAATGATGTAATAGCCTGAGCGTTGTCTGGTGCGTTGCGAAACGGTCACCAGTGCGGATTGTAGCAATCCAAAATCGGGGGTTCGGAACGAGAACTCTGGAACAAACCTGATCGCAAAATTTGACACGTAACACTGATAGCTTCGTACGTACTTGGGGAACTCGGCGAGAATTGTCCAAGAGGCGCCAGATGACAGCGCGTATTAGACTAAACACTAAACAGTCTGTGACAACTTTGGTAGATGGAGGTCACCACCTCAATTCAATCGTTGGGAACTACACGACACGCACCGTTCGGGCAGAGTGCGGATTGTAACATGACAATCGACGGTTGAGAGTCCGGGATGACAACTGGGAACAAGTCTGGCCCCACGAATCTGACACGTCACACCGATGACTTCGCACGCACTCGGTAGGAATTGTCGAAGGGTCATAAGACGATGGTAATCATGGTCTTGAAGTTTGCCACTTGGCAAAAGTAACGCTGAAAATAAATTCAAAGTAGCGTTGCCAACGTTTGACAAACTCATCACAGTAGTATGATCCTTGAAGTTGCAGAACACTGCCAATAAAACAGGTCTCTCCCCCGTCAGTGATACGTCTGGGAAAGGAGTGTCGTTCCACTTACATCGGCAGGGCTGGACCGCTCTGCTGGCCAAGGGACCGGCTTTAGAAAGGCGGTAGATCATACACGCTGGGCTACAATGGATGGTGCCTATCAAGACGGTGACGATGATATGTGCTGGCGCAGCAGCCGATATAGTGTGTAAGTGATAATTCCAGGTATATGGCACAAAGACAACCTTGTACATACCGTGTTGGTCGGTCTTGCTTCCGGGAGTCAGGTAGCACCTTCTTCAGAGGACTTGGTGTAAGAACTGGATGATGTCACGGTGTAATGGAGTTTCTCGCAGCACACGGTGGTTATCATGGACGCGTGACTGAATTGCTCCTAGGGATTCCCACTTCGACCACTGCCTCCACGTCGCCGCATGGAGTCGAACAGGAAATCACTTCTCGCAGCCCTGCATCTACCCCCAGGTCTTGATGACGAAGTACATACAGTCAGCCGTCTGGGACGAGCGATCTTATAATGATGCTATTCGCGTTAGGAATTCTCCAGGTCTGTTTCTGACCTCGTTTCTCTCGCGGCGACAGGAGTACAAAGTGCGAAAGTGACGCTTCAAGAGTTGGTTGATGCGATTAGAAAGTATCAGGGCACGGAATACTTGGCCAGTCCATATGATTCCTCCGGTTTCACCCACCACCATTGATGCTGGCTTGGCTTCCTTCAGGAACCATTGACTGTCCTTCCCGTCCTGCTGTCTTGCAGCGACGACCATGCCGAGGAATTGGTTCGCATCTGCGGACTAAGTAGCAGCGCGAAGGAAATAATGACCGTAGTACAAGAGGCCATAGAGGAATTGCGATGGTATTATCATGACGGCGACGGGGAGACACGGGAGAAGCCTATCACAGCGCCTGTACAAAGGCTCATTGGCTTAACTGCGCTGTGCACGGCAGGTTGTTACTCTTTGCAGTCTTCATGGTTCGTCGATGACCCAACTCGACCAGCGATTCCCCGACTGAGGCTGGGGAAGAGAACTCCCTTTCAACTTGCTGGTCCCATAGTTCTGGACATTAGCTCCCTCGTGCCATTCACTGCCCAAGATGCCACTAAACAGGAGGGTCGTTTGCTAATACGTGAGGTCGCTGGTTTGGTCAGAGCCCTTCAGCTGTGGGCGTCGGCTTCTGCCTCAGAAGATGTCCTTGGACAAATGAAGGTTCGTTCGAACGACACCCGGTTGTTGGTGTACAGTTTAGTTTGCTTATCCTCTTACTATTCCAGAAATCACTCCGTGATCTTCTTGATGCTACCATCGTAGCGTGCGTATCCTCGATACAAGCTTCCCTCTCTATTAGGGAATTTGAGAGGTTGTTTCCCCGCTTGGTTGTGAAATCGGCCCTCCAAAAAGGTTGGGAAGACGGGCAACGGGCCATGGCGGAAGTCCAAGTACGCGATGGCTTCTTACACATCATCATTCCCGGCTGATTTCTGTTTCTAGGATGCTCTGGCAATTCTGGGCACTTTGCCTGAACTACCTGATCCAAGGTCAACCAGCGGTTTAATATACCTTGCACATGCGGAGCCTGCTATTCCCTTGCCTCTTGCGAAGTTGACCCAGCTTTACCCGTTGCTTGCCAACTCTTTGGAGGGGAACGTCGCCACGGACGAAACTCTCTTTCTTTTGCTCAGGTTGTTGGCGCAACAAAGTCCACAGCCTGATGCCACTGAAATTCCCCCAGACATCGCTGACTCTCTTTGCACCGTTCTCTCAGTTTTAGCAAGTACTCACCTCGATCCGTTCATGCGCCACTTAAATCTTCGGCTGCTTTCCTTGGTACTGTCGAAAGTTCACCAGACCGTCAGACTTAATGTTCTGCTAAGATTAACCACCAACGAAGAGCTGCCGCAAATGCGTAGTGCCGCGATAGGACTTCTCAAAGAAGCCACTCTGAGCGCACTATCATCTCCGGATTATTACACGGAAGTGAACCCATTCGCATCGCGGATGTTGCTACGTGCCTTTGGCCCCGTGTTGTTCAAAACCAGCCCACCGGATTTCCTTACACTTAGTCATACTAGGGAAGAACTGGAGCGCTCTCTTGAGCTACCGCGGATAATTGACTGCCTTTCGTTCTATTATGTGCTCCTGCTAAGGGATAGGAAGAATGGGGTATGCGTCACTCTGGTATCAGATCACACTTGCTTATGGTAATTAAAGACCGGGGTTCGTGACCCAGATAACATAGCAAGCGTCGAAGGGTCCCTCCTTCGTCCACTGCGACGGTTCCTCGACCAGTGTGTTACTTTGCAAGGTATGGGAAGGCCGAGCTACTGTTTGACATGCGATTCACCTCACTGTACGTAGGGGAACCCTTGACGATTGTTCTTTCCCTTCAGGTGAACCTTGAGCGAGTAGATGCTGCTGTCACCGCTATCAAAGGGACTTCCAAAAGTGATAAATGTGGGGGTGCTTGATTACTCGTAGGCGCTCACTTCTCGGCGCGAACCTGGTTTGATATGCTTTTTTGAGTTCTGCAGAACTTGACCCCTCCGCCACTGTCTCGCGGCATTGAGGGTCGCAACGTAAGTTGGCCCCTGAGCGTTACCATTGGAACTGGAGTGCCTGGCACCTGTCTGATCCGACGGCGACGGTGTGTGAACTAGGGAAATGTGTTCTTATACGCGCTTGGCCATTCCATTAGCTATATTGACGAGACTCGAAAGATTCGGCATGGCGCAACCCTATACTTCCGCGTGCCACGGGCACAAAAGCTAGGGCACCGTGCCTGTCTGTCTCCGCGATAACACACTCCCGCCCCCAAGTTCGCCGTTTCGGCAGTGATGATCTACATGAATATTATACCCGCGAGGATCTGTGCCGCAATCTTGGAGTCGCCGAATACCTATGCATCCCCCGAGGGAAAACGTTGGAAGGAAACGCCCATATTTATCTGGTTCACGTTATTATACATTCGTCCCGAGTCGTACGGTCGTGAATTGAGCGGTGAGGATTAATCTAGGTATCCAAGACAGTGAAAGACGGAGAAGATCGAGGGTACGCATTATACAAGTAATTTCCTGGAACGGTACGTGTGGAAACCTTGAAACCTGACAACAACGGATACATCGCGGAGTTCAGGTATTTCGTCGCGATTGGTAGTGTTAAGGGCGATTGTAGATCATACAAAGAAAATGGCTACCGGCGCTCCAAGTGGCGTCTAGCCTTCCTGCCGCCACAAGCTAATGGAGTTTTTGGTATTTGAGTTCAAGTTTTCGGAGGGGGAAGTATAGGATTCCAGCTAATGGGAATGCCACTTCAAAGCCGATGTCGCCTGTTTTGGTACCGATGGGACCCTCGAACCACACTTGTTGCATACATGGAATAACGAGGGCAAATGAGAGAACCCCAGCGGCAATAGCAGCTGCTCCCCACGGCAGACGCTTTGGATCGTTCCAAGCACTGCGGTCGTAGGAACCGAAATCGCCTTTGCGGAAGTAGTGATGTTCGACGATTAAGATGGCAGCGTATGCACTTGCCCAGTACCCGATGAGACTCAGGAAATTGGTCAATGCTGTATAGAATCGATGGGCGCCAACGATGGATAGTGGCAGCGAACTAACGAGGTGATCAGCCCAGCCGGAAGATGAGGTTTCGAATAGGAGTCAGTGATCGATGATCAGAACAACTGCAGGATGGACTCACATTGCGGTGCCAACGATGGAGAATACATATCGGGGGACTCTGCTGAAGGACGGTACCAAAACTTGGAAGTTGAAGCAGATAGAGTACAGTGTACACGCGATATTCGCAGTAACGCTGAGACTTAGCATGACTGTAAGGAATTTGCCAAAACCGCCAACCGGACTAAGCATGGCGTCCAAAAGGCCGCCGATGTTACCTGCCGTGCCGTAACCATCATTCCAACTAGGAACGTTAGGTGCAGCCATGACTGCGGCCGCTCCAAGGCACTCCAACACGATCTGAGATAAGTTTAAGATTATGGATCCACGAAAATGAAAAAAAGACCACGTACGATAGGCACAACATAAGCAAGATATGAGTACAGGAAGATCTTGTGACTGCATCACGGGGTAAAGGGTCAGCCAAAACACGTGGTGGCAAATGGAAGTAATACCTCGACACAGTAGGTTCAAAATACATAGTAAAATCCGAGGCCATCGCAGAGTACGTGATCACGAAACCTGCAAGGACTGATGCGAAACTAAGGACGTTGGCCGCTGAGGGAGGCTCTCCCGAGAAGGAGGGCGCGTTGTACAGATTCTTCCCGCCGACACCAAGAGCGACGACGAAAGCAAGGAGGACAGGTGGCCATGAGAGGCGCTCGTACCAGTTCAGTACTCTGTAGCCCATGAAAGATATCTACGTGGTTACGGTTAGTCGCGTCCGCCACGGGGCGATGTAGTTTAGCCTGTAAGTACACGTACCACCAGCGCAATCATGGCGATGATAACAATTCCAACCCTTGATGGACCACGTAGTAAGCAAGTCTGCAGAGCATCGAACAAACATACACTCACGTCCAACTCATGTTGTCGTTCGAAACACTAGCAAGGGCTTGGCCGCCAAGAATAGAGTTGAGAATGTTAAAACCACATAATCCGATTAAGTTAAGTATAGCGGGTATCATGATACCATAGTATCTGCACGGCCTGATGAGCTGTGCAGGAGAGTGCTGTGGATGATTGAGACTCGCCCAAAGCTATAACGAGAGTGGACCATCTGCCGCATTCCGGTTCGAGGTCCCCATGTGTTACTAGGTAGCTGTAAGATGAATGAAAAGATCTGGGAGGGAGAGCGGCCATACAAGTACGCGGGAAGAGCACAGGCGAGGAGATTGAAGAATAAGATTACGAGGCATGTATCACGGAGGCTCAAACCGAAAACTAATGGTCCGAGCGTTCCGGTTGAGAAGCTAATGGAACTTAGAAGTAGCGCCGTGACGGAGGACGGAGAGTAACCCACGAAAGGATGTTGAAGTTCATGGAAAACCAGACGAAGAAGATCTTGTAGAATTGCCTGTCCGTCCGCTGCTCATCAGGGACTGGGACAATACCTGCAATAGGAATGAGCGGGACAGACAGTGGAATGGAACGAGAGACGGACCTCTCTCCTCGACACCCCAGCTGAGGAGGGCTCTTAGCCACGGGGGGGACGTGATCTCCTCGTCATGAGCGGATGCCCCACTGGACTCGGTCTTCGAAGCAGCATCCTTCTCGACATCGACGGACAGTTTCTCGTCTCTGAGGTCGGCCATGGTTGGCAGTCGAGGGATACAGCCAAAGGGATGACGACGGCAGGGAGCAATGGCCTATATAGCCTGTCACCCTAGCAAAGGCACCACCTGAGAGATAACATCAAACTGGAAAAAAATCCCCCTGCCTTGGTTTTTCTCCCATCTGACGCACCGGCTTTGATGCCAAACTAAAATATTCGCTTATCTTCTCGCCTTTTTCGGTAGCCCGATCCATTACCCCCTTTGGCACCTGTGGCTGTGCTGCACCCACGTGCCACTTTTTGGCACTCCGCCAGCGGTACTCGCCTGCCGGCCGAGGTGAAAGTGGGTTAGAGCAACTCTGACGATGGCCGCCGTCGCTGTCCAACGACCGTATCGTGGCTCTCGGGTGTCGACGTTCTACCCAGTCAAGTCGGTGCCCCCTTTGTCTTCCTTGGACAGCGCTTTCCAGCTGCAAGAATACATCTCGCTTCTCATTCGTCTTGACGTTCACGATGTCGATACCATTGTCTCATTACCCGGAAAGACTACCCATAAGGACAAGGACAAGGACACCGATGAACCCGGCCAAGATGCTTCCGAAAGCGATGGAAAAAAGGTAGAGGACGGCGAACGCAAGGGCGAGCCATCCGTCGACCGTGCGTGCTGGATTTACGAACAATTGCGGTGCGTCTCAGTAAACTTTCATTTCGTACCTCGTTCGTTGATCCCACTCTATTGTAGTCGCCTCGCTCAGGACCTTTCGCACCCCCTCATCACCGCACTGCAGCAAGAATGCACTCGACATTCTTGCCCACAGATGCAAGCCGGTGAATGGCTGTATCTATGCGTTGCCCACGGGAACGATGAGGCCATGGAGGTTCGACAATTCGTCCCTGTTTGGAGAGGTTCATGCCCTTATGACCTGTCTATTTTAGCAATGTTGCGCCATCGATTATATTGTCCACACAGTGGATAGTGCAACCGCTCTATTAAATTCCCCAAGAGCGTTCCCATCTCGGTAAGGTATTCGCCCGCATTTTCCCCCTCATCAAACTCAACTTCATCCATCTTACCTCATCAGGCTCTCTATTCCACAGACTTCACACCGTCATTTTTCCTCCCTCGCAAGAAGGCTCAGCCGGATCTTCTCGCACGCGTATTTCCATCACCGAGAAGTGTTCCAACAAGCCGAAGCCGAGTCCTCGCTTTATGCCCGTTTCCTGAAACTCTCCAGTCTTTTCGGCTTGGTTCCGTCAGAATTCTTGGTCATACCGGAGAGCGCCATCCAAGCAGATGGCAGGGGTCGTGAGGACATCGAGCCACCTCGTCTGCTCGCTGCAGCAATTCATCCCGATTCCAATTCTTCCAGCGACAAGCCCGCCGAAGAGCAGGCACCTTCTATACCTGCGGTGGATAGTGGCGCACAGGTCTACTTGCAGATGGAGGACATCAATTCCACGGGAACCGCCAGCCCACGTCGAGTTGGCCGGAGTCGTACAGACACAATGATACTCAACGAGGCCCATAGTTTGGCCGAGGAAGTGGTTAAAGGTGTACCCGAAGACGAGATCGAGACCGAGGCATCGGATACTCAGGCTGTTGAGTCGGAGCCGCCTCTCCAGGGAGTGTGGACCGGTGAACAGACTGAGCTACGGGAAATGGGCGATCCTCGCGTGGTAGAGGAACCGGTTCCAGCGGCTCCAGGGTCACCGCCAGTTGAAGTTCCCCTTATATCTCTCGTAGAACTTCCGGAACCCGCAGAACCTCCCTCGACCACCTCTGTACAGTCTGACCCTACGCCGCCTACGCCCGAAACAACGGAAGAGACCCCCCCAACTACCACTTCGAATGTCGCGATGGCAACTCCTGATGAGACCGCGGTGTCAGATGCCACGTCAACCACCGAAGCCAATGCGGAAAGCATCCCTCCTGAGATCGAATCATTACAGACCCAGGATACACCGAACTTTCTGCTGGAGTCAGATTTTCCCGAGATAAAATTACCAGAGGAGCTGCAATCGGCTCCTGATCCGGCCCCCGTATCGACCGCTGTCCAAGCGGAAGAATCGTATCCGGCCTCTGTGGCCCCCGTGCCCGAGTCGAAGGAGTTCTCACTGGAGCTTAGTGAACCTCCACCTTCAGAACCAGCCCCGCCAGAAAGTGACGTCACCGAGGAAGCTTTAGCCCAAGACGGTGATGAAAAGGAGTAGTACAGAAAATTGCGAGTTTGTTCCTGCTTGAGCGCAAACTTTGGCACTTCACGCCCTTCACGGTTCGCGCCTGTTGCACGCCATCTGACTTTCGCTGCTTACACCGATCATCATGACTCCGATGGGATGCGCTTATATATACGATAGTAGATATCTAACACGTTGTTCGAGAGATGACTGATGCATCAGGTTATTCTTGAGCTTACGGGAGAGCGCTACACCCACTGGCCGTTCCTCAGCTAGCCTGAAACATCTTCAGATCACATGCCTATCCCATGTAGGGATGCAAATTTACCTCACCCCTTTACCACTTCACGATGGGATGTCACGACCATATCGGACTGGCTCTATATGGAGTCGTGAACTAATTGATGCAAGCTGATCTCACCGACGTGCGCTAAATGGTAGGGCAGTACCGGGTGCAATCCCATGATGCAGGTACGCGTTCACATGGTCTCGAATTTTCATTATGCCCAAACCCTGTCTAGCTGAATACGGTTTGGCACGGGTTTAGCATTACGAATTCGCGTGACGGTTGTCGTGAACAATTGTCAATTCTGATGAGATGGGGCACCCGAGCGGTGAGACGAGAACGTACTTATATATGTGTACATAGCCAGATTGCGCGCGCACTGCGGGGCAGTAACCGATCATCATTCGGTGAGCTACATGGAGTTCATTGGATCCCCTCCTTATCGCAAACAGCATCCACAGGACTTGGACATGCATCATGATACAGTTCAGATTTGAACACGGCATCTCTACCTCCAAGATCACAGAGGTATTCCCTGATATGTCAATCCCGCGTCTGCCATCAGTCCGTGGATGAGCTTCATGCCTTCCAAGTCCCGTTCCTCGTCCAGGCGCCGGCCTACCACCTGTACACCGACAGGAAGACCATCCATCGCCTCGGAATTGTAAATGCGATGATTGCTGCGCTCGATGGCGTTCCGTGCACGGAACCATGGAGGTAGTTTATCCCCGATTTTGTTTATCCGAGTTATTGGCATTACCCCTGCACTGTAATCAAGCTGACACTCACAAGGTCAGCGTTCCTATGTTCCGCGAGAAATTGCCAAGCTCACCACATTGAACAAACCGGCATACCCGCACGCCTTCCATCCGTGCCGCATACCTCCATGCGGAACTGCGGGCAAAGTATTTGGAATGGTGAGTATGAAATCGACACCATTGTCTCCTGAAGAGCCCCGGGCTTAAACTCCTCGCCAGACTGTGAACCAACGAACACGATAGTCCTCCTGCTGTACTACAAGTTATAACATTCCTGTATGGTTTTCTCGTGGAAGTTTTCGACCAGGCCAGCGTAAACTGGATCTCGGCGGATGTATCGTAGGTACCACGCGTATATTTTCATGACGAAGCGTGGGAGCCTCAAAGCAGGGGCTATTCCCAGAGGTTTTGTTTCAACCGTATGGAACGCCTTCGAAAATAATTCGCTGCGGCCGGCGAACAGAAGCTGAGAAGCAATCTGTAAACCCTCATACGGGCGGGGTGAACTTCTGCCCGCTCAATCAGATACGAGGTGCAGGAAGTAAAGAAACTGTTCCCACAGCGTGACGATTTCGTGGCCATGCTTTGCAAGCACGTCCGTGACCCGTCTTCAGTGCCCTCAAACATGTTGGTGAGGGTGCAACGACACCTGATAGGGTACCTATTTTCCCTCCATTCATCGTCGCCACCTACCATCGTCCCACAAAACGCCCCACCTTATTGGACGATCTAGTGGCAAATGGACTTCACGATAAACTGACTACCTTCTCACGCTGAATCAGCCTAAAGATAGCGAACGTGCTGTGATTACTCACGGAATGGTCGTATTCCCATGATTTCATCTAGAACTTTGCCATGGGACTCTGAATCCCATCAACACCTTGACCAGGCACGGTTGCTGTACCTTCCAGTCCTAGGGAGTTCGTGTGCTTAATTTGATAGTGTAGACACCAGAGCAAGGGCGAAGGGACTCTGACGCTGGCAGCTACATCGGGTTCCAATGCCTACTCTGGAGCCCCAAAATGTCAGAGGGTCACTTTCACCTCCCGAAGATCCCCCGGGACTGTAACTTTGTTTGTGGGGATTCTCAGTGACGCCGAAAACATCGTCAGTGGTCTCGTAGGAGTATAAGGTCAAGGGCACGTTGGCCTTGACATAAGGAATTGCGCCCACATCATGATGGAGCCGTACGATGGGGGCGTCGTTTGGCACGGGTGCATTGGTGAACACAGGGTAACCCAGCGAGGAATCATTGAGCGAGACGGGCACTCCTGCTAAGGAACCGGACCGAGTTGCCGGCTGCGCCCATTTCTGACTGAATTGTATTTTACCCTCGGAACAGCTGGTTGCAAAGAGTGAGTAGTTAAATGGACCCGGAGGTATGCTGAGATGTAATAGAAGAGTCTCGTCAGCATTCTCATGAAGTTGCATTCGTGGATGAGGAAAGGCACCCGGCAGGCTACCGGGTGAAGTAAACAGAATCAGCCATGTGCCATCCCAACGGTGGGCGATGGTTCTCTCCATCATTTCAGGATATTCGTTCCTGAAGCACTTATGCCAGAGTCAAGCGCTGACAAACACGAGTTCCAGGGTTTGTGGCAATCCGGAACTTCCGAATGGCTTATGCCAGAGTAGAGCGCGGTCACAAGTTACAACGCGATCACAAGAGGGCACCGCCGGGGTGAACTAAGGATTGGCAACTGCTCTGCAACGTCAGTGTCTCCTGTCCCCCAAAAACGTCACTTCTGACGCCAAGACTTCGAAAATGGGACGAGGAGGGGATCGTATATACCACTTCCAGCGTCGCGAGTACATCTCCAGTTTTGGGAAGCCTTTTTTTCTTTTCCTAGCGCGCATTCCGTTGCGAGGGGAGGGATGGGCAGCCATTCGAGAGTTTTGACGTTACTGCTTTCGCCCGGTGGGACTTCGACACTGGCACAGATTTCGGAAACGGCTGTCGTTATTCCCCGGATTGAACTTTATAGATACCCTCGTGTCCGAAGCTAATAGCGTTATAGCTGACCTCCGTAAGTCCGCTATTACCGAAGTGGTGCACGCACTTCACTTCGCTGGCAGAAAGCTACAGAAGACAATTGCGTGAGAAGCAACGTGTATCGAAAAATGAAGGGGATGTACAAGGGCAGCACCTAGTATGTGATAGCTGCAGAAGCGAGAAGGATATTGATGAAGACGTGACACCGTAGGCTGGTCACCCAAAATGTCATACCTGAAGCAAATGGCACAAATCGTGGTAGCTCACTCTACACGGGTAATCTGTGCGCGTGGAGTGTCCTCCAAAACGTTTCGGATCCCTGTCGACCACACGCCTAGTTCCTTCTCTAGTGCAACTAATGTCTCGCGCACATCATCGCCTACCTCACCGCCCTCGGTTTGACGGCCGAACCCAATCAGTAACTCCTGCCTCGCACGGAGAAGGGTCTCATAGGCGGCCCTCAACCTCGCAGGTCCCGATGGCGGGAACGACCCATTCATTGACTGCGATCCAGGGGGGGACGGTTCATCCACGGCCAAAAGTTTTCCAAGTTCCACCAGCGCCATAGCACGAACAGGATGCCCCTCGTCGAGTACGGCAGATAACCCAGCCGAATACTTTCCGGCAGTGCGAATAGTTTCATTTAACACTTCCTGCGTTAGCGGCGTAGGGAATGAAGATATCAGAAGTGTTTGATGAAGCTTCAAAAGTGGGAGCAGAGGGTACGTGGATGAAGTCAGCCCGGCGGACATAAGCACGGGAATAATGTTTGTGGTCAGTATCTTCGCTTTGTTGTTTTCTGGATAAATTTTAAGAATAGAGTCAATCCAAGTGCGAAACTTTACATACCTTTCAAACTCGCTGCCTTGTCCAATGCCTCCTGTCCCACACGAACTGCATCTAGTACTGCATCAGGATCGCTGATGACCGCTCGACAATTGGCACAGCGAGATATTCGGTTCTCTGCAAATGATCAGTGACTCGGTTCCTGTCTCGTCATTCTCCACTTACTTTCGGTTGGTAACGGACACGTGCCTCCGCAAGCTTTGGGGCACCACGTAGCTTCGCGCGGGTCTACACCACTGGATTCGGCACAAGCCTTACAGCAACACTGGAAGTTGTATGTTTCTGCGAGAGCGTTCTGTCGTAACGATTTTGGAAGCGTCGTGTCTACGTAAGACATCAAAATCTGGCGTCGAAGATCAATCGAGGTATGGTGCAATAAATCGGATCCATACCTCTTCACCTGGAGCGATATTTCTGAGTGCGATGACATTCGCAACCGGCTCGATCCCTGAGTCTTTTCTACCACGGGGGAATACCACGACCACATTCGGTGCACAAGAGTGATTGATGAGAGCGACTAAAGGTGAAACAGCGATTCCGATGGGGGTCAGCGACGGCGTAGTCAGTGCGAACGTGTTAATGATAAACTAGAAAGCCGCTGTCAGTGTGGTGTAAAAGCTTATTGCGATCCCAGAACTTGCCCGTGAAATCACGTCAACAAGGTCCGCCGTGGACATGATGCCATAGTCTTCCAGTTCGGTTGGAGAAGATGCCCCGAGGTAACGTACGAGAGATTGTGCGAGATGTGTATGTCCTTCGATAGCAGATGGATGAATAATTTTTCGATCTAGGTAGGGGAACCCATCAGCACGAGCTCAGGGTTTGTCAAACCGTCTTAGAGACGCACTAGACTGCATTGCCTGAATCTCTTTCGCCTGACATGTCTGTCAGCTGTGCGCTTTTCGCTCATAACGCTCCATGAAAATCCTACCCATATGCTATCAGTGCCTTTGCGCTTGATCTGCCACAGGATCCTGCCCAAGCATCGAACTGCGTCGCTGGGAACAGACACTTCCTCAGATGGCGCTTCAGTCGACCAATTCCGGATCGCGGTACACTCGAACTTGTGGATTGACCAGTCGCCATTTTGACATGTCTTCAGTGTCACAAGTCAGTTGTCTCTCGAGTTCAATTCAAGATGCTACTTGGCAGGGGGACAAAAAGTGTATACGATACTTACAGAGGTACAGTACCACACCTTGCGGCACCTAGTGCACCGTTTGAGTCCGGAAGCAGGCGATCCGGCGCATCCAGAACAATGTGAGTCAAGATACGTGGTAGAAAGCGTGAACACATGCGGTCGTAAAGACAGGATAACGTCGCCTTTGAGACAGTCAGGCGAACTGTGAACCGGTCTATCAAAATTTACACTCACCAGGTCTTATGTTCGTAGACCGCTGATGCCACAAACCTCGTCCAGTACCGGTGGACTCCCTTATTGCAAGCCATGAGGGGAGCCCCCTGTATAATCCACCCTCTGGAAGTATGCGTCCATGCGCATTATTATATGGAGGTGTACTCGACGTGGCCGATGGTGTAGTGGAAATTGCGGCCTCCGACGTCGGCGAGCGTGTTACACTAACGTCTGTTGATACATCTCCGGTATCATTCAAATGGCCCTCCACCCCAGACACCAACGCTGACTCTGACGCGGGTAACCGAGTATCTTCGTTCGTCACTGCGTTGACTACCACTTGGGGCGGAAGAGATGCTGAGGTGTGTGGAGCATTGGAAGGGCGCGACACATACGTGGTCTTCGATTTTGATTGCCTCTTGGATTTCAGATCAATGAAGGACATATGTTGTTTGATGCCGGTAGATGAACTGGGTTGTATATTGTGATGTTTGTAGGGGGAATGATGAACTTGTCGTTGGCGTCACACTAGGCTTGTACACCTTGTCGGCTCAAACTGATCACACCGTCAAAGAGCCACCGTCTACACAGATCCATCTCAACGTCGAGGACGTAGTACACTTATACATTATATAGTAATGGGTTACGTCGAAAGAAAACGCTCGCTAACTCGAGTGGCTGAAAGCCCGCCCGCTCAGACTTGACTACATGTAACCCAGTTTCACTGTCCAACACTCATCAAGCTTCCGACAAACGTCAAGATCTAATGCATTTGGGGTGAGAACACATGTATGATGACCTGGATCTGACTTACCAAACGAGGTCGGACGTCCACGATGTCCTCCGGGACGAGGAAAATCAATGCGCTCATCTTTCTTGCGATGGAAATGGCCAATTTGGCTGATGTTCGCCAACCCGCATCTTAACGGTTTGTCCACGAGAAGTAAGTCCATGACGTACCATTCTGTCTCCGGTCTTCGTACGGACCGGTCTCGCTGACGTTGATGATCAGAGCCGGATCGACGATGCCTGGCCTTAGTCCTTCGAGGAGATTGAGGAAGAACAAGCCTGTGGTGAGAGAGGGGTCCTTGAACGACCGGATGGGTCGAACGCCAGACTTGCCCTTCTGAGCAGTGCTATTGGCCCACTTCAACATTTCTGTGTCGCTCATGGGTCGTCCGGACCCTGATAGTGACGTCAGGGTCTTGGTGATATTCATCCTGCAAGGAGATATAAGTCGTTAGAAGGATTGAAATCCCGGAATGGGCCTTGCCTCATAAGCTGCCAAACAAGACCTAGGACGAGAGTTTTCTGCCCATCGACAATGTCCGAGCCTTGAATACCCACGAGGTGCATTCCGTTTTGCTTTCCGAGTTCGACGGCATAATTTGTATTCTCCACCTGCTTGAAGCGGGAGAGTGTGCTTTGGTTTGGCTTTACACCAATATCATCTTGTTCCTCATCTTCCAGCATAGTGGGGGGAGGGGCTTGAGCGCCTCCCTTGGGCTTCGACACCCGCCGCCAGACGACGGATCCAGGAAGGATCTTATCGAACGCTTGCAGGATGATCAAACCATCCTTGAGGTTCTCAAACAAGTTGTAAACGCCCGGTTCAACCCCCAACGAGTTGAGCCAGAGGGTGAACACTCTGGCCTCACGTTCTCCTTCCGCATCGAAGTCTTCTACCACGCCGTAGTCCTTCGCCTCCTGCTCATCAAGAGGGGCCAGGCCAGGCCACGTATTGAAGAGATTGGCAACAAATGCAAGGTTTAAACGAGGGTTACCAGCGACAAGCGATGAAACTGTGAGGTACTTCCTGCAATTGATCGCTGCGGCGTTCTGTAGTACCTGTTCCGCACGCTGCCTGATATCCCTAGTCTGCAGAGGGGCAAGAGAACACTGTTCCGGTTTGAGCTGATTGAGGAGAACAGTGTAATTTTCGCCGTCGGAAACGTCGCGACTGAAGTTGTTGACTCTGATAATGGGTGGTGGTGAGATGCGTCAACTTGTATTTCTAAGGCCGTACCTTCTCTTCCAGCCAGCGGCCTTCAAATGGTAGTTGAACCAACGCAGAAGGATTTGGTCCGGCGTGAGACGAAGGAGATCGTCAATGGTTTCACCATCCTCACACAAGCGGTAAAGTTCTGGATGGAGTTTGATATCGACCTGCGCGAGGAGACCTCTGCGGATGATTTGCCAAATAAGCCCGAGGATCAGATGTTCCCTCCCTTCAGCAATGTCAGAGGGTCCGATATTGACGACGGAACAGCCTATAGCTTTGGCAGATGTAATGACGATGTTGTTATTCTCAGTCATTTTGAACGCATTCAGTGGCTTGCGAGCAGTGGGTATGTTCAGTACACGGGTGTCGATGGTGTCCGGCACAGAATCGTTGATGAGTTTACAGAGAATGAGACCGTCTCGGCATTCGTCAAAGATTTGCATCGTTGTCGTCGGGATAGGGAACCGACTCCCAATATCTGGATCGTTTTCAATGACCTGAAGATCGCATGAGCGTTGGATACTAGAGTGATGCAGGAATACGCACTCCATTGATGTGGTTCGTGAATTCCGTTCGCTCATCCTCGTTGATCGTATGACTGACGTTCGCATTTGATCCCTGGACTGTCACTTTTCCAGCCCTCGTAGGCAGAACAGAGACTTTTGACTGTGTTCGTAGCTTGACGTTGAGCTAAGCGGGAGATTGTGAGGTGCACATATGTGACATCATCGGAGAGCAAGACGCACTTCGACCCAGTCTTCGAGCTCGACCTTGCCACTGGCGTCGACGGAAACATGTTTCAACGTCTCACGCGCTTGGTCATATGATTCGCCGCTCTGCTGGAGTGCTTGCAAGACGGAACTCTTATCTATGCGACCTGGAGTGTCGGTATGGATCGCGCTGGAAAT
This sequence comes from Pisolithus microcarpus, assembly GCA_024613185.1. Taxonomy (NCBI): domain Eukaryota; kingdom Fungi; phylum Basidiomycota; class Agaricomycetes; order Boletales; family Pisolithaceae; genus Pisolithus; species Pisolithus microcarpus. Next base: position 1,774,433 of record JANFAI010000011.1, on the reverse strand, counting down.
AATGTAATGATTCAATGTGGCGGGTGGATACAGATCGAAACGCACTTGAAGCGATTGATGAGATCGAACATCTCATCCTGAGTGACTTCGGGATGTTTCTTCTGTAGTCTGAGTGCCTGCATCGGCGACGATACGGTGTTCCGTGGTGGTAGAGGTGGAGATGACGGTGACGACGGCGGAGAGAATTGGTTTGATCTGGGACGCCACTTGACTGGCGTGCTGCGGGTGCCCGTCAACATCACTATCGTTGGACTCTGTAGTCCTTGCTGGTACAACTTGGCTCTCTCGAACGATATTTGTGGGGCCTGTTCGTCACTCTATTCCTATAAGTACGTGCTTCCAGGCTGCGCATGGGCATGCAGCACCTGCGCCGGAACCCGGAGGAGCCGCTCCACTTTTTCATTGGCTCAGCCTGGGGTCGAGGGCAGCGTACTGCCTTGCTCACTGCACTGCGGACCCTTACTCTGGCAGTCTGTGTCTAGGCACTTAATGGCCTTCAGTAACTCCCGGACTTGGGTTCTTCCTCGGAGGTTGCTTCCGCGTTCAGATTACTGTTTCTTCTGACGCCTCAAACCGAAATGGATGGATTTGAAGGTAAGAGCTCATATACGATGGAATGCACGTCTGATTATATACTCGTACGAAGGATATTGAGGATAGGACCAGATATGGCTACTTCTTCGCTGTCGTTGAGACTGTTGACAAGGGTATAAGTCACTGGGCGTGTGATGTGAGGGAGTCACTGACCGTGCTTGGTGTACTTATGCGCGTTCTTATTCATATCTGGCGGTCTACTAGAGAAGAAAGCAGTGTCAGCTGTCGATAGTACCCACACGAAACATCGACATGGTTACCTCTTGAATTTCCCTTGACTTTGCGTTGCATATCAGTACCAAGGCCGTGTCGAAGTCGAATGGTTTCAGTGGTCTCACCTACTCTTAGGCTGCTTGGGTTTGGCCGGGGCGACGTGGCGCCTGCAACAGCAAATCCGCGCCTGGTTGGAACAAGAAAGACGATACCTACGTGCAACAATCCACCGTCGCCTTACAGGCTACAAACACAGCACGTACAGAATGCTCCGGATCAATGCTACAGGATAGAGAATTACCGCCAAGATACGTGAGGATCCAATCAACTTACTACCGATCCTCGGAGGAATCTTTGGAGGACATGTTCGGTAGCAAGATCAGGTGCGTAGTTTAAGGCTGAGCTACGATACGCTCAATTGCACGTCCTCTCTTTATCGGGAAAGTTGCACAGCAAGTGAAGAAAACAAGTGCCCACTTGGTCAGTGTGAGAAGCGGGCCTTTATCTAGCCCGGTCGCACCTGCAGACAACTTCAGCAGGAGGTTGGGTAGCTTCCATCCCCTGGTAAACTTGACACACCATGGTATACGCTTGGCTGAGGTCTATGGGCATCAAGACCCCATTCAATGACTCCTGTGGTGTCGGCTGGCGCTCTTCCACAGGGAGATCGGTAAAAATATTGGCCAATATCGACATCTAGTAGGCCGTAGTGGCTCATCACCATCGAGGCTTCTAAGATCGTATTTTCACAGTGGACATTGTTAGGTCCAAGACCGTCAGCACTCTCAGAGAAGTAATCAAGGACGAGAATCAACACGCCTTCCACAGTGTAGATGCTGACCGGCTGTCTCTCTATCGTACCTCTCTACCAACGATGGCGAACTCGAGGACAAAGCAAATAATCCGATGCCATGGGTGAATGACTGTTGGTTACCTTAAAACAGCTTTGCAAGTGGGATCAGCTCATATTGTAGAGGTTGGCGCCCATGATTCAAGCGACCAACGACTCGCAGCGGTGAGATCAGTTCATTTCGTTACTTGCATTGATGGATCTTTGCAGGCGCCGGTCACGACCGAGACCGAGACCGAGAGGGCTCATGCAGACTATCAGTGCTGGTGAGGAACGTAAGCAACTACATGGTGAATCGCATCTCCTTTACCATCCGATGGCTTACCGACTTCAAGTTGTTCATCATGGGCAGCGAAGAGATAGGTTGACATCTAGTCTCGTTAATCCGGAGCATAGGTTCGAGGAGGAACCTTCGTTTCCTTGGTGGGTAGGTCTGGCCGTACCAACATCCGCTTCGGCTCTGAGGAATCAGGATAAAGTCTGTATTCTTGTCGACCCAACTGATCCGTCTTTTCGACAGTCAAATGTGATGTTGGTGATATGCATGGTGGATTGATACCCCAAGAACTACTCAACGTGGCGGGTCAACAACTGCAGTCTTGCATGAGTGAACCGTCTTCCCGCATCAGTATGGTAGACTCTTCCAAACTGACTAGACAAGTCAGTATATATAGCTTACACTTTATGGGAGTTAACACGATGTTACGTCTTTCACCAAAGCTCTCTCATTGAGGAAAACTAGACCACTGGCTTCTGTAAGGGCAGGGCTTGGTGTGAATTTATAACCCTGCCCATCAGCGAAACAACCCTCTCAGTAGGCTCTGTAGTTCTCATACAGAGCTCTACAGTGGAAGGTTGTTTTGCTGATGTCGTGGCCTCACGAGACAACCTGGCGGTCCTATCAAATGTCGGAACGGTCGCGACATCGATGATAGCCATCTCGCGCACATGTACAACACGTCTTCGGCCCCCAGCAAGTCGAGAATACATTTTTTGGGTGGCAGGGAGACGTTCGCACGAACCCAAAGTTCACATGTTCTTATATACCCGATAATGTACATGACGCTTGCAAAGCTTTGCTTCTGTTAGACACATGACGGAACCAAGGTCAGCAAGGGAGATAAGAGAAGTGGACATAAAATAGAGGTTGGGTGGCAAAGCCATTCGGGATAGCAGTCATTTCATCTGCGCTGTCGAAGCTAGGATTAAACCCTCCTGCTCGCGATCAAGCGGCGGAGGGTGGCTTGCGACACATCAACAACGCTAGGTCCTAGGCAGTTCACGATGAAACTACTTCACTGTGCCATGAAAGTAGCTATACTTACAACTACCATCGTGGACACGCTCAACCTGCTTCGGGGAGCATTGACAGAGTGCATGACATCAACAGCGTCATCCAGGTTCTGAGCGATGACATTAGACAAATTCTGGGTGGAGATCAGTATAGTTATATCTGGGTATGTCATCAAGAACCCACGAATTCCGGGACAACAGTTGCATACGATGGGATATAGCATTGCTCGTCAGATAAGAGGTCACTGTCGTCAGTGTACAGGGCGGCCTAGCCACTGTGAGCATTACAAACCGACGAGTTCTGCAGACGTCAGGGCTTACCATTACTCTTTCGCGGGCAGAGGGCTTCACCCTTGCGTAGGGATGGAACCTGAACAGGTATGACGATCTGTAGTTTGGAAGTTTTCCCGAGTCCATCAGGTGTGATAGGAAGGATTGCAGAGTGAAGAGGGTAAAAAAAGACACCAGAAGCACGGTGCTGCGATGCAGAACTTAAAAATCAAAACGGGGTCCAATATATACGTCGGAAGGGGAAAAAGCCATGGTCGAGCCGTAAAATGATTCAATGGTCCATGTTGTAGGCTCCGCCAGGGTTCAGAACAGGCCACGGGGACCTATCTCGGCGCTTATTCGATTTGACATTCGCCACATTCATTCGGCCAACATACGGTTGCTTCCGCGGCAGCATCCTATGGATCCAAGGGACTTCGACCACGTTTATGTCAACGAGAGACCTCCCGCTCCAATATAAGCTGCCTTGGTTACCAGCCGCCCACGACGCACTCGAGAGTGCACCAGACTGGCGAACCGTCCATTCGGAACCGCTACCCCATCAAGAGAGCAGTAGCGAAGTAGGTTTCTCCTTCACGTCTCGGTTGTCCTTTGACAGCGACCGTATCCCTGATATCTATCATCAACAGCATAGGAAGAGTCTCGACGGCGCAGCCGAGCTTCATGGAGTGCCAGGGTCCAGCGGGGACACTTTGGGTCCGACGTTCCATCCAAGGCGACCCGCCCTACAGCACGTCGCCATCATTTTATCCTCCTGTACGCATTTCTGGTGCATATACATGTTTTACACCATCTTCATAGTTCTGTCGCGACTGCGAACCCGACGTGAGCCGCCCCCAGCACCAGTGGGTGAGAATGTTGCGTGACCTGTCACACAAAAAAGGGGCACGTCACGTCACGCTGCTGCCAAAGCGCGCCAAAATCCCGTAGGCGAGTTGCTCACCACCATCATGAGACTTGGAGCCCAACTCAACGTGTGTGCCTTCGAATGTCTCGATGCCCTCTTCCCAAGACCACCGGTGTGATAGAAGACACTGAACCTATGAAGAAATTGCCCGCTTCAAGTATTTCAAGGGGGAATCACCAGCAAGAATCTTTCCTTCAACCGAGGCTGCGTCAATACCTTCGTCCGATCGTGCCTCCAACTGGATGGGGTGTAATTGAGTGAATCAAGACACTCACTAGTCATGCTGCATCTGTGCGACCCTCAACCAGCGACTTCCCTTAACCCCATCTCCGTCGTCGCCTATTTGAACTCGATCAAGGATTAGAAAACGCCGACTTGCCCTGGCGTAAATCGAGTGAGTTCTGCAACAAGCCAGACCAACCTACAGTCCATAGCGAAATTGCTGGAAATTTTCACCGTGGCGCCCTGTCACGAAAAATGCTACTTTGAAGTCGGATGAAATCGCGGTGACCCTCCCTCTCGATATTCAAGGTGCTGGCATCCGCCGTGTCGTGCTGAAACTAGTGGACGATCAACCAGACATGTTGTGTCTAAGGTAGGCGCAAGGTTCGAGGTGTGCGATAACGTTCTCCAAGAATCTCTGGGTTCTGCCGCCTGCGCTTCAACGAAATAATGCCCGAGTGTTGCGACAGAGCACGCTGTCGCAAGAGGTGCGGTGTATTCAAGACATCAGTTATTCTGGAGGGAGTGGGTCTGGTGTAAGAGTGCTTTTGGTGTGGGTCCTCCCTCGAACTCCGCACATCCTAGCGGCTCTGACGGTGGACCTGACACACAGACAAACACGTCTTTTGGAAACCACAATGTAGTCTAATCCTCCGGGTATTTTTTCAGCGGTTCCCCTTCATCGAGAGCGAGGTGACTATTAATTTTCTCTGGGGAGTGTCAGTACGAGTTTCAGTGCTCATTGAAGATCTGCGAAGCGGCCACCCCCTTTTATGTCCACAAACAAGCCACATTTCGCCACGTCGCCGTCCAAAAAAAATTAATTGTTCCAGCCATCTTGTTGATTCACTTCTGGACGCTCCGTCTAATGGTGCTCCCATGTCTCTGTTGAATTCGGGGTTTCTTTCAGACTCGCGTATTTCTGACTGCCAATCTTGCAGCTCGCAGAACGTCCCCCTTCGCGCAGTTAACACCGAAACATCTTGGTTGGGCAAAACACTCTTCGAGCGCTCAGCTGGTGGACGGCTTTATTCGTATCTCGAGTGTGGCCTTTTCGATCGGATCAGAAGGCGTCCATAGCAACTCGAAGCTTCGGAGGGAATCACAATTTGGTTTGGTGGTGGCACTGGAACGACCTTTGCAACTACTCCAACTTACGTCTCGGTGATTGACACAGTAGCGGATCACCGTTGCAGGAACGCTTCTACGCACTCGTGGCTACCACGTATTCAACTGTGTGACATGGTGATAGGGAAATAGGATATCTGGTGACGCCTCCTTGCAATGTGCGTTCTTTCCTTTGGGGAGCTGCTTTGCTGCTAAACTATTGCTCAGTGACATCTTTTGCTGTCCTCTTGGTCCTAAGCAAGGAAATGTCGCTTCAATTCGTGCGATAGCAGGGAGAGCGGTACACGTTTCGTGTTCGTCATCGCCAATGAGGCCGAACTTGCGGGTTGCAGTGGTTGATATGCATGGCTGGCACATGAGCTCTGAGCGTTTACATATTTGTGGGTTTCACTCGTTATCTCGATGCAGATACCTTAATTCACAACATGGTATACGTACCCATACCCTTTAGCGGAAGGACCCACTATACGCGTGTATAGTCGAGTGACATTCCTCCTCCCGTGACTACGTTCGACCGATTAGCACTGGCACTACTCCCGGGATCTGAATACCTCGGAGCTCCCTTACGGAACTGTATTTGTTGAGCCATAAAACTGGAAGGGAGACCCGCTGATGATGGCTCAAACAAGTTGCCTGTGCGCACCGAATTTGTCAATCGCAAAACATCGCTGCATATGATCGTCGAAACGATAGCGACTCAATATGCAGACTCATGCCCAACGATGATAGGATCCGTTTGAGGCGTGAAGATTTCAAACATTGTGCAGAAGCCTGGTAAGGAACGTCATATTTTGAAGACTCACCTAACCTGCTGAGAGGCAGATCGATATTATCCCTTCGTTACGAATGTCATCGTCCTATCAGATCTAATCATTCACCGTATTCATTGCTCAAGCGCTCACGTTAGTCAATGACCTTATCACCTTTCATAATTCCTAGTGCATTCCCACGTCCAAGTCAATCACTACAAGCTCAACTTTCCGCCCGTACTGTACATCTCCCCTGTATGGGATAGGTGTTACACCGGGCCGCAGACGTTCGACGATAGGCATATTAACTTGTAAATTCTATACTTCTGTACATTAGGAATGCAACTAGGATGTGTAAAGAACAGAAGTTGTTTCATCTACGCTGTTATAGCTAGGTTTACTAACCCTTCGTACTCATGGTGAAGGGGTAGAAGACGGCTTACGATGCATCACCAACGCTAGGTCCTAGGCAATATATGATGGATTTCGTTCAGTGGTGAAAGTAGCTGTACTTACCACCACCACTGCTCAGCTTTTGCCGGGACATATCGACAGAGTGTATGGCGTTGACAGCACCGTCCGGGTTCCGAGCAATGATATTACGGGGAATCTGGAGCCAAGACAGTCAGCACACAGACACCTGTGAATGTCGTGAAGACCTCACGGAAACAGGGACGACGGTTTGACGCGACGGGACAAAGCCTTGCTCGTCAGAACTGTTGCCGTCGGAGGTGTACGGCGCGGCCTAGTCACCATCAGCATTCCCAAGAACGAGCTGTGTACTACAGTCAGCACCTACCATCGCTCTCTCTCGAGCAGAAGCCCCGACCCTCTCATACGGATGGAACCTGAAAAAGTACGAGGACCTGTCGTTGGACGGTTTTCTTGAATCCACTGGCATGAAGTGCAGAAATTTTAGGTAGGAAGAGCGAGAGAAAAAAGAGATACCACAATACGGACAAGGACTGCACACGCAGCCTAAAGTTTAAATAGCCAAACGGCGCCGGAACATGCAATAGAAAAAAAAAAAGGAAGGCAGCGAGGCGGCAGCGAGGCGTGCATAGACTGAGTTGTCCACATGCGAGACTCCGCCAGGGACTGCAGCCTAGCACCAGCGCTTATTCGGTCTGACGCTTGTACGCTTGTACCATGCATTGGGTCCACAAATGATCTGCCTCCATGGTAGCATTTTGTTCATCCAAAAAATCATGGGCCACATTTAAACCCAATGCAAGGGCTGGATACCGAGAAACCCACCGACTCATCGCCAGAAATGAGCAACGCCTAGGCTCCACGACCACACTCGATCACCTGATTATCTTTCCGGAACGACCTTGCACTATGAACCCTCCTTCATACTCGTAGGTTTCTCATGATCGACTTCTCCGATCCTTTAACCTAGCAGACATGTCATGGCACGGCGGTTTACTTCCTGGCATCAGTTATAGCGTCGGAGCGGGATTATACCATCAGGATCCTTTGTCCAGGCCCAAACCCGACAGCAAAACGGAAAACCATCGGTATACTCTCCTCTCGTGTGCAGCGCTCATCCATATACATGCCATACGCCATCCCGGTACTTCGTTAACCTGTTGCCACTGCAATATCAGCGCCGTTCATCCAATGGGTTACGTGACGTGACATGCGAAACAGGGGCATGTCACATCACGCTAAAGTCGGGCAAGTACTCACCCCATCATGAGACTTGGCTTGCAATCTAACGTGTCCTCAAATGCTGCAACGATTATTATCTTCCAACCCATTTGATGTAGTAGAACCCGAGGCCCTCGCAAAGTAACCGCCCACAAGATGGTTTTCAGGGGGGGACTGCCGGCAAGAAATCTGTCCCTCAAACGAGGCTGCACCGATACCCTCTTCCGACCATGCTTACGCATGAACAGAGTGTGGTGTTCGAGTGACTTATGGCACTCGATGGTAATGCTACATCTGTGGGGCTCCGCAGAGGCTACTACCCTTGACCAGTTGTCGTGTCCGCCCTATTGAAAAATCAAGGACAGAAGTTGCCAGTGCACGTCGTCGTGCATGGGCAAGTGAGATCCGCATTGAACCAGTGCTGCCTATCCTCCATGACAAAATTATTGGAATTTTTCAACGTGGCATCCGCCATGAAGGGCCGCCCAACCGGAGCTGGACAGAATTATGGTGTCCCTCTTCCTGATGGTAGGGGGATACTGACCTGCGCTATCGTGGTAAGGCGGTCGACTGAAAGTGTCCGTCTTAACCGGAAGATTTGATGTGTGCAACAAAGTCTTCCCCAAGAGTCCGTAGGTCATGCCTTTCGCTGTGCTCCAAGGATTCGACGAACGAAGGCCCGAGCAGGGGCAGTCATTGCAAGAGGTGCCAATGTATCCGAGATGTCGGGAAGTTTGGCTGGGAAACGTGTGGTGTCGGTCTGCTGACCCCTACTCGAACTCCGCAATTTGACATTGACACCGGCCTGGGTTGGCGGACCTAATAATTTACAGACAAACATCCCGTTTGAGGGTGATAGAACAGCCAATCCTTCTGTTCTTTTTTTCCCCTTGATTCCCCCGTGTCTAGAGGGGATATTCACCAGCTGTTTCTGTGGCAGTCATTCGCATTTTTATGGCCGGTGGTTGAAGACCCCGTGAAGTGGGAAATTTCCCGTCCACAAACATGCCACACCCGCCTAAAATTTTGTGTATTTGGCTCATTGAAACGGTCGGAAAGTTCCAGTCTACAATGTTCCCCGTCTCCACTTATAACCCTACGCCGTCTTTCAACGTCGGAAAGCAAGCTCTTCTGTCTTTTCCCACTTCGCAGGATCCCGCACCCATCATCGTAACACATGGAAACCTACGTCTGGAACTGGAAACTGGACGAGGGAAAAGCCCTTTACCCTCTGGGGTTTGGCCCTGGAAACTACCCTCCTGAGCGAGGTGGGGGAAGAGTTCAAAGCAGCCCAAGGGCTCAGCAGGGCGCGTGCTACATTGGCAACACTCGAGCGCCACTGTGGATTGATCCGACTTACGCCTTCGTGATTTGAAATAGCTCTCAGTTTCCTTAAACAATTTCCGCTGCCCACTCGCTGTTGCCACCCGTTCAAGTCTGCAACATCGTCAATATGCGACAATCATACCACCTCGCAATGCACGTTGGTCTTGAATTCCCCCCCTCGACACTCCTCCCGCTTTCAAACGAGGCAATGTCTTGCGGCTGCTGGCTCTATGTTGTCATATGAGTGAATGTCTACTCGGGGGTGGCTACTTCAATCGGCGCATCTCCTAACGTCCCCCATCATAAAACTTGTGAAGAAGACCAGTCTTCGAGTCCTTTGGATCCTCTCGATCGCAGGGACATGTTCAGAGATGATCGGATTGCTGCAGTCCATGCAGTCGCATTAGACGGGCGAGAATGTAAAATGAGTGGGTATTTCTATCGCTGAATGTCCAGACTCTAACATTCCTAGGAGCACTCGTTCGTCCTCAGATTCAAGTACTTATAATGTTTCCTGATTTTCGGCCCCCCGCCCTGGAGCCTCACATCTACGTCACGCACGTACTCGGTACTCCCCTAGCGGCATTATGACAAATTCACTGCTGCTTATCACACAATGGCCTGCGAATGTCCTCACAGCGGAGGTAGTTCATGGGGTTTCATACAAGGGTTGAGTCCATTTAGCGACGATCACTGTCCCTGTCATTTCATTTCCTTTCATGGAAACGGCGAAACCTGACTGACCATAATACAAGACCCTTTACGGATTCATGAGGGACAGTGGGGAAACCTTCGCGCGATCAATCAGATCGCAGAGTATGCAGCCTCGATTAAACGTCAACTTGCTATTACTTTCCGCTGCCATCACTGCTGTCGAAGAACGGAGGGAAACAGCAGTACATAACCACAGCGTATCAACAAGTGTACCCCTAAGGTAGTCAAACTTGTAAGCCTGGAAAACGACTTCTGTGTCTAAGAGGGTTCGCAATTGTCGTTGTATCAATGCATGGGGTAAGGTACTTACATGGTGTGCTTACCCTGTAGCATATGTAAGCTATCGGAACACTAGTCTCGTTTCGCTATTACCCTAATTACAGTAGCGCTACATCATGCACCGTTGCCTTTGAGTCACCGAAATTCTTAGTCTTATCATCGAATTTTTGGCACATGAAGATTTTATCACTCGCTATGAGGCTCGTAATATCCCCCGCAAGGACACCGCAAGATTTGCAAGGACTTGCAAGGAGCTCATGGACCCAGCGCTTGACGTTCTCTGGAGAACGCAATCTTCCCTGAGCCCGCACTCCCGCATCAGTATGGTAGACTCTTTCAAACTGACTAGACAGGTCAGTATATATAGCTTACACTTCATGGGAATCAACGCAATGATACGACATTCACTGAAGCTCTCTCACCGAGGAAAACTAGACTACTGGCTTCTGTGAGGGCGGGACTTGGCATAAATTTATGACCCTGTCGTGGCCCCACGAGACAACAGAAACGGCTTGCAGGTAAGGGATACCTCACGCTAACATTACAGTTACAACTGTGGGACTACTGAAATTGTACCTCACCCTTCCCTCGCAACCCGGTGGTCCTATCAAATGTCGGAACGGCCGCGACATCGATAATAGCCATCTCACGCACGTCGAGGTGCCTTTTCCCATCCTTGGGGGTCTCTTCGTCCCCCGAAGGCTTCGGGGAATTCCCGAAGTGGACATCATTGATGGCTCGATCTGGTTCAGGACCAGAAACCTGAGCTCGGAGGTATTGTCGGGTATTCAGCGATGCCAGAAGTGAGTTGGCATATACTGTTCAATAGTAAGGTGAAGTGTACTATCCATCGCTTTCAGGGCATGGAAGACTGACATTTTCCTATGTTGAAATCCACTCCCATTGCCCATGCATCTTGGTTGTCAATGAGCTGGAGGAAGTGTAAGAGTGGTATGGTCATAGAACAACACGTCATACATACAGTGATGAGCTCTGCGAGGGCGACTAGTCTACAACGGAATTCCTGAATCAAGTCACAGTTACAGAGAAAAGAGGGATCAACTTACAAAGTCAGCAAACAACGGTTAACAGCGTAGATTATGAGCATATTCAGCAGATACTTCGTTCTAATAAGGGTTCGTTAAAACGAACCATGGACACAGGCCGCTGGAGTCACCTTGGGAACACGGAGTGAGAACCGCTGTCATACAAAAGTATGCAAAGTGACAGCGTAATTAGAACCTCAGCGAGTACGATGGCGGCCGCACAGGGTATCAAGGCGTAAAACTGGAAATAGTGAGCCGTGAGCTGGTAAAGCAAATTCTCTGTTAAAAGAACAACCCTTATCGTCGGAAGGGAGCTGAACTCGTCATTGGTGAACCTATACAGGGACATCAATATATCTGTGAAGATGGTACAACGAGTTGAAGTACGTCAGAACGACTATCACTGCTTCTAGATTAGCGTAAGTCAGTCCTGGTGGAAGAAAAGAACAAACCTATGCCAAACCCTGTTTAGGAGCATCGTTATAACTTATACCTATCTCATGAACGCAGTGAGAAACTCACCGAAGTGAGTGAGTACGAATAATATCTATTACAGTCATATGACTGGATGTCAAGTTGTCATCACAAGCAAATACGCTCACGATTGGGGCGGTCACCAACCACTTCACTTGAGGGCGACAAACTGAATGCCTATTAACAGTGTCCTCAAGCATGGCTTGGAAGAGACTTACGGTAATATATTTTGTATGCGAAGAAGCTAGAAGCATTTGGGTTATGAGGGTCAACCCACAAAAGATAGTCACTTGCAATTGAGCTGCAACAATCATAAGCAACTGCAACACAGTCAATTCTGCCGAGAAATGATTCTTGAGATAAAAGGGACGCACATTCATCACAAGCGATGCCTGAGCGGGGATTACATTGTATATCAGCACCTTGTAAGCTGTAGAATTTACAGCTGGCATACCGGGAACGACCTGCCATATCTCATCAGTGGAAAGACTGAGCCTCAAAATGGAAGGTACGAGAACCAGACAATGTACTCCAAACCCGTCGGGACATCGTAGTTTGTAATCTGCAGAGATTGAACACGACAGTTAAAAGGAGTGGTCACATTGGCCTCACCAGGTAGTAATACAGGGCATGACATACTATCCAATCTTTAGCCGTGTATTGACTTAGAGGCGACAAAGACTCACTGAGCGAGATATGCAGGGTGTCAAGGATCCTATGTTCATGTGAGCAGATTTGATGAGTGCCCCAAGCTGGCCTAACCCACCATATAGCGATGACCAGGAACTTCGTGGTCGAGGCATCCTCAGCGTAGTGCATGAAGTACATATACGTCTATATAACCGGTAAGCAGGTCAACAGCCCGAACATTCCGGGTAAACGCCCCTGCAGAGTTGTTATGCCATATAACCTTGACGTTGAATAAGGACATTAGAGAGTAGACGTTCCGAGATCAAGCAGAGTAATACACACATGGCGGACACCAAACCTTCAAAAAGGATGGAACCTATCGAGAACAAATGAACGAGCAAGACCACGTTCGGTCATGAAAGGTCCTCACCAAACCCGCCCGGGATGCCCATTGCGTTTGGGTAACCAGAAATAAGGAGAGCTCGTTAACAGATTTGTTGCGGGGTGTTGATGGAAAAGCGATCGAGGGTAGTCACTGAGGGCGTTTCGCTCCGATTATGGAGGAACCCAGCCTCGTGCTTAAAGGGCGAAAACTGCGTTGGTATGATATGAGGAATTTGTATCACTCCAACAGCATTTCTCGGTGGATATGATGGAAGCAGTCCTCGATGATCTCGGCATCGGGATCCCAGCTGGTTACCTATCATCTTCACCGCCTCAATTCCACTGCTGGTACGCGACCTTGGGTCCTACAACGTTATCTCATGTTGCTCGGGCTAGCTGCATCTCTTATGACACAATTGTCTTTTTCCTAGTGGACTTTGCATTACATATTTGGTCGTTCTGCAGTGGTGTTGAGCTCTGGCAAGCAAGGTTGTCGCCGCCGCTGGCGGTGATTGATGAGACGTGAAATTTGAAATTTGAAACATCAGCTTACCACCGTGCCCGTTGATAGGTTGCACCTACTAGAATTAATAACGGCAGCCACCGCAAATTTCTTGCACAGTGCTCGCCGTCGGGTGGCAATCTCGAAACCCCCAACAGCAATATTGATCGTAGCATGCGTTGGCTACGTACGGTGTCGTGTACGTCCTGCTCGAGGACGCGCTTGTTCACATGTAATATCTTACACCTTCGCTATCCACGTATTCGATTTGCCCAAGTCCTTGAGCGGTATGGGCACTTTTGGACAATGATAGCACCAAATTGTATCCACAGGACAACCATGCTACCTCCATTGTCGAAAGTACTCGGGCCTCTCGCTAGTACGCTTATGGTATTTTTCATTCAGTGGGAAAACCACAACACCATTTTGCGTCTTGGATCGGGTCTTGTCACGTACGTTGTATCATCGACATTGGTTACGTTTAGTTGCATACAGTAATGGGTCCTACGGGACCAAGGAAATGTAATGTAAGTGACAACCCTTCTATATTCGAGCCATTGGAAAAACACGCGGTAGTTCATCAAACCTGCAGGTGGTTTGGAAGGACCCGGGAAAGCAAACTCGAATCTTGTACATGAAGCATTTAGGAGTCTACGGTAGACCTCCTACGTGTTCCTGGACTCCCCAAGATTAGATGACACTTGTTAGTCAGATCGGGATACTCTTCAAGCTATTGCTGATTGGTTCGAAGAGAGGTGAGCTTCGAGTTTGTGAACCACCTGTAGGTATGCAACCTTACGGCGGTCATCCACACGCATCGCACCTCTCGCAATCGCGTGTCTGGCTCGATGCGAGAACCTCGACTCGTTCGGTCGGTGGTTATAGTACAGCACGTCACACGTACGGTGACGAGCTCCGCAAGGGCTAATAGTCTACAACGTCAATTTTGAATCAAATCACGGGTACAAGCGAAAGAGGGATAAATTTGCAAAGCCGGGAAACAGCATAGATGACAAGCATTTTCATGAGATGAGCAGGGCTTGTTAGAAACGAACCACGGGCACAGGGGAGTGGGATCACCTCGAGAACTCGAAGCGAGAGCCTTTGTCATACTGCTAGAAGAATGCAAAGTGACAGCGTAATCAAAACCTCAGCCAGTACATGGGTGGCCGCAAAGGATATAGTTGTGGACGCGCCATGGTTTGACGCAGGTCCGGATATACTCCAGACTACCACCTTAAACTTGAACACCTGCATGTCATTACACAACTTTGTGAGAGACATCTGAAACTCACAGGAGTTAGCTATGCCTATATGGCATTTCCGACAATCATATGTCTGCAAGAACTTCAAGTTATTCTGTCAGTTGCATGGAGATAACAGCTGCACAGTGCGTGCGGTCGGCAACTACTATGCAGGCTAACTAAATAGGGCGGTAGTGCTGAACGGGGCCCACCACGAACAATAGACAAAAGTCAGCTTGAAATATCGTAAATGAGTTACGCCACGCCCGTACTCTTGTCTTGGTGGTCCTAAACATACCTTTGTCAGACTGCCATTATCAATTGGGGGAGAAACCAAGCACATGACTCATCACCAAGGAAGAGGGCCATGCGCAAATTCAAGCACTAGCATTCAGGTTAACAAAAAACAAGATCTGCGGAACTCTAGTACGCACTCCGACGATCGTTGAGGCGAGTAGCGAACCGTACGATCATGCAGATAACGCTAGGAGGTTAAAGACAACCATGCCTCCTGCGTCAACAAATCCATCCTAGGTGCGAGAGTTCTAAGATATCGTTCTACTGCGCTCTCATCTCCGATGCGAGAGCCACTAATATCGAATCTCTCAAGAGACAGCGACTCCGTTTCCGGCTCTTGCTCAGGTAGAACCCTCGCATCGATCTGCATGAGAAGCAACAGGAGTAGTGGGCAGCCCCGCAAAAGCTCACGTATACCTCCCAGCGTTACATGTGCCTTGTTCCGTTGGAATCCACGAAGGCGGAGCACCTCGATATCCGGCCACGCACGTGCGATCTGCGGAATGAAGGCATCGTCAATATCCAGAGTACCGAAAGAAGTGAATCTGAGAACGCGCAAGCGGTGGCACACGAAGAGAGGTGTCAGTATCGATCGCGAGAGGTCGAAGGAAGGATCGGTGATGGCTGGATAGGGGCATTGTACCGCGAGTGTATGAAAATCCGGAAAGCGTTCGTGGATACGTTCAACCGCCCGGAATAGTGCGTAGATGTCACTCTGGGTAGCGGGCGAGCGATGGTAAATCTCGATGGAACCGAGTTCGGATGAAGCGATAACAGAAAGTAAGCTGGAGCATTGATTCAGTGAACCGACCATGATGTCCAAACGTTGAAGCGAGGGAAGTATCGGTTGCGTGGACGGATGCATGTCGACATCAAGATCATCAGGTAAGGTAATAGTCAAGTCGCGCAGATATGGCAAATGAATCAGCTCGCACATACTACTAGGCAAGACCTCCAGATTGAAAGAGAGGTCAAGGCTGCGAAGGTAAGGAAAGCCCCTGAAATCTATTACCAAGGGAATGGGTGTCCACCATTCAGGGAGAACAGAGTCGCACGGGGCATAGATCGTCAATGCCTGGAGTGACGGTGCACAAGCTGGCACGAAATGAAAACCTGAGTAGCTGAATATGTAACACAAAGGTATCACGAAACTCAGACAAGCAAGCTGAGGTAAACGGATGGGTCCGAGGAGCTGAATTGGATTAAGTGGTGGCCGTCCACTTAAGACTTCGATGTTCAGGGTACGAAGGGACGGAAATAGCTCCTGAAATAGACTCGGCGAGAAGATGGTGTCCAAGGCACTCTTAGAGACCATGGGTAATTTTGGCAGCATAGAACAATGATCAAAAGCTCTGATTCGGTGTGAATATTTTTTCAGTCCGACCCAGTCCTCATGTGAAGGTTGCTGCAAGAGAGACTGTGGCAAGTGTCAATCACCTATCACCACAAGGGCAGATAACGCACCACAGTCGTGCCGCTGAGTTCTACTTCCCAGAGATTACTAGGCAAGCACATGATAAGCGGGCTCATGGAAGATTGCGTTCTCCAGAGAATGTCAAGCGCTGGGTCCATGAACGCCTTGCAAGTCCTTGCAAATCTTGCGGTGTCCTTGCTGGAGATACTACGAGCCTCATAGCGAGTGATAAAATCCTCATGTGCCAAGAATTCGATGATAAGACGAAGAATTTCGGTGATTCGAAGGCAACGGTGCATGTAGCGTTACTGTAATTAGGATAATAGCGAAACGAGAACTAGTGTTCCAATAGCTTACATACGCACCGAAGGGGACTCATATATTGCTACAGCGTAGGTACACCATGTACCCCATGCGTTGATACAACAATAATCCACACTGCGAATCCTCTTAGACACCGTACAGAAGTCGTTTTCCAGGCTTACAAGTTTGACTACGTTCGGGTACACTTGTAGATACGCTGTGGTTACTACTGTTTCCCTCCGTTCTCCGATAGCAGTGATGGCAGCGGAAAGTAATAGCAAGTTGGCGCTAATCGAGGCTGCACACTCTGCAATCTGATTGATCGCGCGAAGGTTGCCCCACTGTCCCTCACGAATCCGTAAAAGGTCTTGTATTATGGTCAGTCAAGTTTCGCCGTTTCCATCAAACCAAATACAATGACAGGGACAGCGATCGTCGCTAAATGAACTCAACCCGTGTATGAAACCACATGAACTGCCTTCGTTGTGACGACGCTCGCAAGCCATTATATGATAAACAGCGGTGAATTTGCCATAACACCGCTACGGGGGTAAGTGCGTGATGTAGATGTGAGCTTCCCGAAAATCAAGACATAGTATAAGCCCTTGAATCTGAGGACGAACGAGTGGGGTGATTGAGTCTAAACATCCAGCAATAGAAATACCCACCCATTTTGCATTCTCGCCCGTCTGATGCGACTGCATGGACTACGGCAATCTGATCATCACCGAACGCGTCCCTGCGATCGAGAGAATCCGAAGGACTCGAAGACTGGTCTTCTTCACAAGTTTTATGATGAGGGACGTTAGGAGACGCGCCGATTGAAGTAGCCACCCCCGTGTAGACATTCAGTCATTTGACAACGACAACATAGAGCCAGCATCCGCAAGACATTGCCTCGTTCGAAAGCGGGAGGAATGTCGAGGGGGGGGGGGTAAAAAGCCCAACGTGCACTGCGAGGTGGTATGATTGTCGCATGTTGCAGACTTGAACGGGTGGCAACAGAGAGTGGAGACCGGAAACTGTGTAAGGAAACTGCGAGCTATTTCAAATCACCGAGGCGTAATCCGGATCAATCCACAGTGGCGTCGAGTTTTGCCAATTAATGTAGCACGTGCCCTGCTGAGCCGCTGTTTTGAACTCTTCCCCCACCTCGCTCAGGAGGGTAGTTTCCAGGGCCAAACTCGAGGAATGGGTAAAAGGACTTTTCCCTCGTCCAGTTTCCAGTTCCAGATGTAGTTATCCATGTGTTACAATGATGGGTGCAGGATCCTGCGAGGTGGGAAAAGGCAGAAGGGCTTGCTTTCCGACGGTGAAAGACGGCACAGGGTTATAAGTGGAGCCGCGGAACATCGTAGATTGGAACTTTCCGACCGTTTCAATGAGCCAGGTACATTTCAAAATTTTAGGCGGGTGTGGCATGTTTGTGGACCGGTAATTTCCCACTTCGCGGGGTCTTCAACCACTGGCCATCAAAATGCGAACGATTGCCACAGAACAGCTTGTGAATACCCCCTCTAGACGCGGGGGGACCAAGGGGAAAAAAGGAACGGAAGGATTGGTTGTTCTGTCGCCCTCAAAAGAGATGTTTGTCCGTAAATTATTAGGTCCGCCAATCCAGGCCGCATGTCAAAGTCATTTGCGGAGTTCGGTTCGAGTGGGGGTCAGCAGACCGACACGTTTCCAGCCAAACTTCCCGACATCTTGGATACACTGGCACCTCTTGCAATGAATGCCCCTGCTCGGGCCTTCGTTGAATCCTTGGAGCACAGCGAAAGGCATGACCTACGGACTCTCGCGGAAGACTTCGTTCCACACATCAAATCATCCGCTTAAGACAGACACTTCCAGTCGACCATCTTACCACGATAGCGCATGTCAGTATCCTTACCATCAGGAAGAGGGTCACCATAATTCTGTCCAGCTCCGGTTGGGCGGCCCTTCATGGCGGATGCCACGCCGAAAAATTCCAATAATTTTTCTATGGAGGATAGGCGGCACTGGTTCGATGCGGAGCTCACTTGCCCATGCACGACAACCTGCACTGGCAACTTCTGTTCTTGATTTTTCAATAGGGCGGACACGACAACTGGTCAGGGGTAGTAGCCTCTGCGGAGCCCCACAGATGCAGCATTACCACTGGGTGCCCTAAGTCACTCGAACACACTCCGCTCATGCGGAAGCATGGTCGGAAGAGGGTATCGATGCAACCTCGTTTGAGGGACAGATTTCTTGCCGGCAGTTCCCCCTGAATACCTTCTTGCGGACGGTTTCTTCGCGATGCCCTCGAGTTCTACTACATCAAATGGGGTGGAAGAAAATAATCGTTGCAGCATTTGAGGACACACGTTAAATTGCATGCCAAGTCTCATTGGGGTGAGTACTTGCCCGACTTTAGCGTGACGTGACATGCCCCTGTTTCGCATGTCACGTCACGTAACCCAGAGGATGAAGCTGAAGTGCTGATATTGCAGTAGCAACAGGTTAACGAAGTACCGGGATGGCGTATGGCATGTATATGGATGAGTGC
Source organism: Pisolithus microcarpus (assembly GCA_024613185.1). Taxonomy (NCBI): domain Eukaryota; kingdom Fungi; phylum Basidiomycota; class Agaricomycetes; order Boletales; family Pisolithaceae; genus Pisolithus; species Pisolithus microcarpus. The sequence goes on along the minus strand of JANFAI010000011.1, from coordinate 1,755,390 downwards.
TGCGCACGGGAAGAGAGTCTACCGATGGTGTTTCGTTTTGCTGTCGGGTTTTGGGCTGGACAGAGGATCCTGTGTGGTATATCCGACGCTATATAACTGATACCAGGAAGTAAACTGCCGTGCCATGAAGTGTCTGCTAGGTTGAAGATTGGAGGAGTCGATCATGGGAAACCTACGAGTATGAAGGAGGGTTCATTCTGCAAGGCGTTCCGGAGGGACAATCAGGTGATCGAGTGTGGTCGTGGAGCCTGGGCGTTGCTCATTTCTGGCGATGAGTCGGTGGGTTTCCCGGTGTCCAGCCCTTGCATTGGGTTTAAACGTGGCCCGTGATTTTATTGGATGAACAAAATGCTACCATGGAGGCAGACCATTCGTCCACCCAATGCATGGTACAAGCGTACAAGCGTCAGACCGAATAAGCGCTGGTGCTAGGCTGCAGTCCCTGGCGGAGTCTCGCATGTGGACAACTCAGTCTATGCACGCCTCGCTGCCGCCTCGCTGCCTTCCTTATTTTTTTCTTTTCTATTGCATTTTCCAGCCTCGTTTGGCTATTTAAATTTTAGGCTGCGTGTGCGGTTCTTGCACCCATTGTGGTATCTCTTTTTCTTCTCGTTCTTCCAACCTATAATTTCTGCACTTCATGCCAGTGGATTCGAGAAAACTGTCCGACTACAGGTCCTCGTACTTTCTCAGGTTCCATCCGTATGAGAGGGTCGGGGCTTCTGCTCGGGAGAAAGCGATGGTAGGTGCTGACTGTAGTACACGGCTTTTTCTTGGGAATGCTGATGGTGGCTAGGCCACGCAGTACACCCCCGACGACAACAGCCTTGTGTCTGACGAGCAAAGCTTTGTTCCGTCGCGTCAAACCATCGTCTCTGGCTCCGTGAGGCCTGCACGACATTCACAGATGTCCCTGTGCTGATCGTCCTGGCTCCAGATTCCCCTTAACATCATTGCTCGGAACCTGGACGGTGCTGTCAACGTCATACACTCCGTCGATATGTCCCGGCAAAATCTGAGCATGGTGGTGGTAAGTACAGTTACTGTCATCACTGAACGAACGAAATTCATCATATATTGCCTAGGACCTAGCATCGGTGATACATCGTAAGCCGTCTTTTACCCCTTCACCGTGAGTACGAAGGGTTAATAAACCGAGCTATAACAGCGTAGATGAAACAACTCCTGCCTTTACACATCCTCGTGGCATTCATCCCATACCTACGCTTCCTTCGTCTGATCCTAATGTACAGAAGTATTGAATTTACAAGTTAATATGCCTATCATCGAGCGTCTGCGGCTCGCTGTGACGCCTATCGTATACAGGGGAGATGTATGTACAGTACGGGCGAAAAGTTGAGCTTGTAAACGATTGACTTGGACTAGGAATTATGGAAGATGATAAGGGTATTGACTAACGTGAGCAATGGATACCGCGAATGATTTAATCTGACAAGACGATGACATCCGTAACGAAGGGATAATATCAATCTGCCTCTGAGTCTTCAAGACATGACGTTCCTTGCTAGGCTTCTGCACAATCTTTTCAGTCGCAATGAAAAATCTTCACTCAAACGGATCCTATCATCGTTGGGCATGACGTTGCATATTGAGTTGTTATCATTTCGACGATCGTATGCAGCGATGTTTCGCGGTTGACAAATTCGGTGCGCACAAGAAACTTGTTTGAGCCATCATCAGCGGGCCTCCTTCCAGCTTTGTGGCTCAACAAATACAGTTCCGTAAGGGGACTCTGGGGTGTTCAGATCCCGGGAGTAGTGCCAGTTGGCAGCATCCTGCTTCAGTGCTAATCGGTCGAAGGTAGTCACGGGGGAGGCATGTCACTCGACTGTACACATGTATAGTGGGTCCCTCCGCTAAAGGGTATGGGCATGTATACCATGTCGTGAATTGGGATGTCTGCATCGAGATGACGAGTGAAATCCACAAATATGTAAACGCTCAGAGCTCATGTGCCTGCCATGCATATCAACCACTGCAACCCGCAAGTTCAGCCTCATTAGTGATGACGAACACGAAACCTGTATCGCTTTCCCTGATATCGCGCGAATTGAAGCGACATTTCCTTGCTTAGAACCAAGGGGACAACAAAAGGTGTCACTGAGGAATAGTTTAGCAACAAAGCAGCTCCCGAAAGGAGAGAACGCACAGTGCAAGGAGGCATCGCCAGATATCCTGTTTTCCTATCACCATGTCACACAGTTGAATACGTGGTAGCCACGAGCGCATAGAAGCGTTGCTCGAACGGTGATCTGCCACTGTGTCAATCACCGAGACGTAAGTTGGAGTAGTTCCAAAGGTCGCTCGAGTGCCACCACCAAACCAAATTGCAATTCTTATCCCTCCGAAGCTTCAAGTGCTGTGGACACCTTCTAATCCAATCAAAAAGGCCACACTCGAGATACGAACGAAGTGGTCCACCAGTTGGCCGCTCGAAGAGTGCTTTGCCTAACCAAGACGTTTTGGTGTTAACTGCGCGAAGGGGAACGTTCTGCGAGCTGCAAGATTGGCGGTCAGAAACACGCGAGTCTGAAAGAAACACCGAGTTCAACAGAGACATGGGAGCACCATTAGACGGGGCGTCCAGAAGCGAATCAACAAGGTGGCAGGAACTTGGCTGGAACAATTAATTTTTTTGGACGGCGACGTGGCGAAATGTGGCTTGTTTGTGGACAGAAAATGTGGCGGTCATTTCGCAGACCTTCGACGAGGACTGGAACCGCACGGACGACCGCAAGAAAAAATTAATTGTCACCTCGCTCTAGACAAAGGGGAACCGCCGAAAAATTACCCAGAGAATTAGACTACACTGTGGTTGTCAAAAGACGTGTTTGTCTGTGTGTCAGGTCCACCGTCAGAGCCGCTAAGATGTGCGGAGTTCGAGGGAAGACCCACACCAAAAGCACTCTTACACCAGACCCACTCCCTCCAGAATATCTGACGTCTTGACACACTGTGCCTTCTGCAACGGGGTGCTCTTTGACGACATTCGTGCATTATGTCGTTGAAGCGCAGGCAGTAGAACCCAGAGATTCTTGGAGAACGTTATCGCACACCTCAAATCCTGCTCCTACCTTAGACACAAAATATCCGGTTGATCATCCACTAGTTTCTTCACGACATGGCGGATGCCAGCACCTTGAATATCGAGAGGGAGGGTCACCGCGGTTTCATCCGGCTTCAAAGTAGCATTTTTCGTGACAAGGCGCCACGGTGAAAAATTCCAGTGATTTCGCTATGGACTGTAGGTTGGTCTGGCTTGTCACAGAACTCACTCGATGCACGCCAAAGCACGCTGGCATTTTCTAAACCTTGATTGTGTTCAAATAGGCGACGACGGAGACGGGGTTGAAGGAAGTCGCTCTTGAGGGTCGCACAGATGCAGCATGATTAGTGAGTGTCTTGATTCACTCAAATACTCTCCATTCAGTTGGAGGCACGATCGGACGAGGGTATTGATGCAGCCTTGGCTGATAAACAGATTCTTGTTGACGGTTCCCCCTTGAAATACTTGAAGCGGGCAATTTCTTCTTTGGTTCAGTGTCTTCTATCACACCAGTGGTCTTGGAAGAGAGCATCGGGACATTCGAAGGCACACACGTTGAGTTGGACTCCAAGTCTCATGATGGTGGTGAGCAACTCGCCTGCAGGATTTTAGCGCGCTTTGGCAGCAGCGTGACGTGACGTGCCCCTTTTTTGTGTGACAGGTCACGCAATATTCGCACCCACTGGTGCTGAGACGGCTCACGTCGGGTTCGCAGTCGCGACAGAACTATGAAGACGGTGTAAAACATGTATATGCACCAGAAATGCGTACAGGAGGATAAAATGACGGTGACGTTTTGTAGTGCGGGTCGCCTTGGGTGAAACAGAGGACCCAAAGTGTCACCGCTGGACCCTGGCACTCCATGAAGTTCGGCTGCGCCGCCGAGACTCTTCCTATGCTGTTGATGATAGACATCAGGGATATGGTCGCTGCCAAAGGAAAACCAAGACGTGAAGGGGAAACCTACCTCACTACCACCCTTTTTACGGGGTAGTGTTTCCGAATGGATGGTCCGCCAGCCTGTGTGCTCCTAGGTGCGTCGTGGGCGACTGGTAACCAAGGCAGCTTATATTGGAGCGGGAGGTCTTTCATTGACATAAACGTGGTCAAAGTCCCTTGGATCCATAGGATGCTGCCGCGGAAGCAAACGTATGTTGGCCGAATGCATGTGACGAATGACAATTCGAATAAGCGCCGAGACAGGTCCCCGCGTCGCTGGTCCTGTTCTGAACCCTGGCGGAGCCTACAACATGGACCATTGAATCATTTTACGGCTCGACCATGGTTTTTACCCCTTCCGTCGTATATATTGGACCCCGTTTTGATATTTAAGTTTTGCATCGCAGCACCGGGTCTCTGGTGTCCTTTTTTTTCACCCTCTTCACTCTGCAATCCTTCCTATCACACCTGATGGACTCAGGAAAACTTCCAAACTACAGATCGTCATACATGTTCAGGTTCCATCCCTACGCAAGGGTGAAGCCCTCTGCCCGCGAAAGAGTAATGGTAAGCCCTGACGTCTGCAGAACTCGTCGGTTTGGGATGCTCACAATGGCTAGGCCGCTCTGTACACTGACGACGATGACCTCTTATCTGACGAGCAATGCTATATCTCATCGCATGCCACTGTCGTCCCGGAATTTGTAGGTTTTTGATGACATTTCCAGATATAATTATACTGATCTCCACCCAGAAATCGTCTAGTGTCATCGCTCAGAACCTGGATGATGTTGTTAATGTCATGCACTCTGTCAATGCTTCCCGAAGCAGGTTGAGCATGTCCGCGATGGTGGTTGTAAGTACAGCTACTTTCATGGCGCAGTGAAGCGGTTTCATCGTGAACTGCCAGGACCTAGCGTTGTTGATGTGTCGCAAGCCACCCCCCACTGCTTGACCGCGAGCGGGAGGGTTCAATCCTAGCTTCAACAGCGCAGATGAAATGACTGCTATCCCGAATGGCTTTGCCACCCAATCTCTATCCTATGTCCACTTCTCTTGTCTGCCCTGCTGACCTTGGTTCCGTCGCGTGTCTAACGGAATTAAAGCTTTGCAAGTGTCATGTACATTATCGAGTATATAAGAACATATAAACTTTGGGTTAATGCGAACGTCTCCCTGCCACCCAAAAAATGTATTCTCGACTTGCTGGGGGCCGAAGACGTGCTGTACTGCAAGCTGCACCCAACACGGGTACGGTGCAGACTTCAAATATGGAACCGACATGCGATCTTCCACTAGGATACAAGTTGTAAGAGGGACCCTATAATCTAGGGGAGGATCGGTAGTGACGTTCGTGTTGTCTTCAAATGACCTCGCACCTGAGCGGCGCTGAAGTACTATCTTGCTTGCTCTTGCTATTATTCTGTCGGGCTAGGAGGTTTGGGGGCGTGGTTGGACACAGACCGCCCGAAGAAATCCCACACATAGCTCTTTTCTCAACTTACGAAGATGACAATAGCAGACTGAGACGTACTGCACGAGCTTGGATGTCCCAACACCAACTTGAGTGTGGCAGCATCGCAGAATTTGTCCAAGCCAAGGATATTCCGGGAACTGCCTGGCGATGAACCGAAACCTCGTCGGTGGCAGCTTGTCCAGTGCTCGTTTGAGGGCTAAGAAAGGTACAAACGTGAATTATCGTACCTACAAGAATGGCCCTAGTTCTTATCTTCTCAAGTACGCTCCTCTCGGAGTGAAGGGCTTCCCATCCGAAGGTGGCCCGCTGGTAGTACCGTGTCCCCTACATAGTACTCGGACGTCGTTTTACGCATTCCTACACGTGTCTCATTACCCCGGCACGGAATTGTCAGATCAATCAATATACCGCCCAGGCAGACCCTTGAACACACCGTCATGGTACAAAAAGGGATGTCAAGAAAGACTCTGACGGGGAGACGAGAAGTGTACCTACGGTGCCGTTCCTATGTGACATTGACGCATTCCGATGGGTCTGTACAGGGTGGAGACGCTGTTCGATCTGTACGAACTTGCAAGAGAAAAAGACGGCGTGGATTCGAAGAGAGGAAAGGTGTTGTTGCCCAGAGAGTTCAAGGACAATCAATGAGGTAAGACTAGCAAACGTTTGACCAGCGCGGTGGCAAAGTGTGGTTCGTCCGTGGGGTCAACTTGTCGAATCTCATGGGATTGAGTGTAACTCTTCAATCCAAAGGGGAGGACTCAAACAAGGAGCAGAAATAAGACACATGGCAATTCACTGTCATCTTCATGGATAAAGTTCAGCTAGTACGGGGAAACAAGGAGTGAAAACAACTTTCCTCCTGATCGCCACAAGGTTTGTCATGGTGGTCATGATCAGAATAAATATAACCTCGTCCTCATCACCAGAGACGAGTGCACAGCTTGGCAGCCGTGCACGAAACCAAGCACAAATGTCAAAGTTGGCAAAGAAGCGGCTTGCAAAACCCCACGTGCTACGTACCATCACAAGGGGGGAACAACGGGCGATATGGTCGTGTAGATAACATTGAGAGATGCGAAATCGCCCTCGTTCCATCTTCAACCATGTCAATTTGGGTGCGAGAATTCCAAGGTATCTATCCACCGCCGTTTTATCTTCCATGCAAAAGCCAGAAATATCTAGCCTCGCAAGGGACAACAGCTTCACTTCCGGCTCTTGCTCGGGCAGAATCCTCGTATCAGCTTGCATGCACAGAGACCGAAGCCGTCGGCAGCCGCGCAAGGGCCCACGTACGTCTTCCAACGACAAGCTGCTCTGTTCTATTGGGATCTGTGCAAGCACAGGAGCTCGATATCTGGGTACGCTACTGCGATCTCCACAATGAAGGCGTCATCGATGTCCAGCTCCAGCGTACCAAAAGAAACGGAATGAAGAATGCGCAGGCGATGGCATGCGTGGAGAGGTGTCAGTACCGACTACGAGAAGTCGAAGGATCAGTGATGGGTACGACTGGATGTAAACACTGTAAGTCGAGTGCGTGCGAGTCTAGGGAACGTCCGTGGATATGCTCTAGAGTCATTCTGGGTAGCAGGCGAGTGGAATAAAAGCTTGGCGGAACCGATTTCACACGAGGTGATAGAGGAAAACAAGTTAGTGCATTGATCTGAAGAACCAGTGACGACGGACAAACATCGAAGTGAGGGGAGTATCGGTTGCACGGACGGACACATGTCGACATCTGAGTGGTCGGGTAAGGCCGCAGTACTCGCGTAAAAAATTGCGAATGGATCAATTCACTACTAGACAAGATATCAGATCCAGATTGCAAGATATAGATCCAGAAGTCAGCAGACAAGCACACGACGAGTGGGCTCAGGCAGGATTGCGTTCTCCAGAGAACGCCACGCGCTGGGCCCATGAACGCCTTGCAAGCCCAACGATATCCTTGCGACGAATAACACCAGTTGCGCTCGCGTTATAACTCTGTTGTCCAGCAAGTGCCCAAAGATGAGGTACAAAACCTCGGCGATGCGAAGCCAACGGTGCATGTGTGCGATCCTGCGGGCTTACTTCTGGAACACTCGCTTTGAGGACGTGCACGCAGCCAAAGCAGCGCCTGTGGGCCACGTGTCTGAGGTGCAGGCCATCCTAAGAGTCCGGAACTGTACGCCGCGCACACGAGCTCAATGAGTATCAAGAAGACATAGTTGGAGGATCGACGCACATTGCAAGGCGGTATGATCGCATGTTGAGTTCGATGTCTTTCGTCCATTCGTGTGAAAGAACGATGAGGGCGATCTGCCAGCTTCACCGAGGTGTAAGTTGGATCAAACGACAATGTCGCTCATCAAGCTGCCAGATTGTGGCCCACACTCTTGTGAAGCCTCGGGCAGCCCTGAACTCTCCCCCGTTCTGCTCAGAAGGGTAGCCTGCGCGGCAAAGCCGAGCAATGGGGCAGGTTTCCCTCACCCAGTTCCCAATTCTAAGTGCATATCGCAATGATAGGAAAGTGAAGCCGACTCGGCGAAGTGGGGAAAGCGGAAGGAATGTTGCAACCGTGAAAGATGGCTTGGACTAAACGCGGAGACGTGTAAAGCCGCGGTCTGCAACAATCCGGTCGATTCGATGAGGTGGATTTGAAAGTTTTGGGCAGCGGTGCCACAGGGCAAGCGTGGCAGTAGCACATCAAAGTTGTGGACTGAAGATTAGCTCTCAATGAGGGGGACCAAGGAAAAAATAAACATGGGGAAGGGTGGTCGCCAAAAGTCGTATTCATGTGTCGGCGTACCAATGCCGATATTAGATTCATGGCTTGTCAAACGCAAGCTGCTCTTGACACGGTATATAAGTGAGGCGCAGTGGTTCAATATGTGACGTTCTTTGGTGTTAGGTCTGTGCAACTTCTTTGAGTGGCGAAAGATTCTGGACTTTATCGTTGCTCGGAGAACTTTCAGCAAGTGGCAAAATCGGCGGTACTAGACATGCGATTGTGAAAGAACGTTCAATTTCGATAGACATGGGGTACTGTCAGACAAGGCGTTCAGGGGGGAATTTCGACGGGGTGGCAGGAACAATTATTTTTTTTTGGACGGCGACGTGGGGCTTGTTTGTGGACAGACAATGTGGTGGCCGTTTCGCAGATCTTCGACGAGGACTGGAACCACACGGACGACCGCAAGAAAAAATTAATTGTCACCTCGCTCTAGACAAAGGGGAACCGCTGAAAAAATACCCAGAGGATTAGACTACGCTGTGGTTGTCAAAAGACATGTTTGTCCGCGTGTCAGGTCCACCGTCAGAGCCACTGGGATGTGCGGAGTTCGAGGGGAAACCCACACCACTGCACTTTTGCACCAGACCCACTCCCTCCGAAATTTCTGACGTCTTGAATACACTGCATCCCTTGCAACGGGATGCTCTGTCGCGACATTCGGGCATAATTTCGTTGAAGCGCAGGCAGCAGGACCCAGAGATTCTTGGAGAACGTTATTGCACACCTCGAACCTTGCGCCTACCTTAGACACAAATTATCCGCTCGATCTTCCACCAGTTTCTGCATGCAACAGCAGATACCAGTACCTTGGATATCGAGAGGGGGGTCATCGCGGTTTCATCCGGCTCCAAAGTAGCATTTTTCGTGACAAGGCACCACGGTGAAAAAATCCAGCGATTTCGCTATGGACTGTAGGTTGGTCTGGCTTGTCGCAGAACTCACTCGATGCACGCCAAAGCACGTTGGCATTTTCTAATCCTTGATCGAGTTCAAATAGGCGACGACGGAGACGAGTTGAGGGACGTCGCTGCTTGAGGGTCGCACAGGTGCAACATGACTAGTGAGTGTCTTGTTCACTCAAATACACTCCATTCAGTTGGAGGCACGATCGGACGAGGGTATTGATGCAGCCTCGGTTGAAGGACAGATTCTTGCTGGCGGTTCCCCCTTGAAATACTTGAAGCGGGCAATTTCTTCATAATTTCAGCGTCTTCTATCACACCAGTGGCCTTGGAAGAGAATATCGAGACATTCGAGGGCACACACGTTGAGTTGGACTCCAAGTCTCATGATGGTGGTGAGCAACTCGCCTGCGAGATTTTAGCGCGCTTTGGCAGCAGCGTGATGTGACGTGCCCCTTTTTTGTGTGACAGGTCACGCAACGTTTCTCACCCACTAGTACTGGGATCATCGATCACGTCGGGTTCGCAGTCGCGACAGAACTAGGAAGATGGTGTAAAACATGTATATGCACCAGAAATGCGTACAGGAAGATAAAATGACGGTGGCGTTTTGTAGTGCGGGTCGCCTTGGACGGAACGGAGGACCCAAAGTGCCACCGTTGGACCCTGGCATTCCACGAAGCTCGGCTGCGCCGTCGAGGCTCTTCCTATGCTGTTGGTGATAGATATCAGGGATACGGTCGCTGTCAAAGGAAAACCAAGATTTGAAGGAGAAACCTACGGTCACTACTGCCCTCTTTACGGGGTAGTGGTTCCGAATGGATGGTCTGCCAGTCTGATGTACTCCCGGGGGCGTCGTGGGCGGCTGGTAACGAAAGCAGCTCGTATTGGAGCGGGGGGTCTTTCAGTGGCATAAACGTCGCAAGTCCCTTGGACCCATAGGATGCTCCCGCGGAAGCAAACGTATGTTGGCCGAGCGCATGTGGCAAATGACAATTCGAATAAGCGCCGAGATAGGTCCCCGCGTCGCCGGTCCTGTTTTGAACCCTGGCGGAGCCTACAACATGGGCCATTGAATCATTTTACGGCTCGACCATGGCTTTTTCCCCTTCCGTCGTATATATTGGACCCCGTTTTGATATTTAAGTTTTGCATCGCAACACCGGGTCTCTGGTGTCTTTTTTTCGCCCTCTTCGTTCTGCAATCTCTCCAGCTACTTCGGATGGACTCGGGAAAACTTCCAAACTACAGATCGTCATACATGTTCAGGTTCCATCCCTACGCGAGAGTGAAGCCCTCTGCCCGCGAGCTAGTGATGGTGAGTTCCGCCGTTTGCATAACTTGTTCATTGAGGTGTTTACAGTGGCTAGGCTACTCTGTACGCCTCCGACGAAGAAGACTTTGTCCCGTCGTATCAGACTGTAGTTCCAGATACTGTGAGTTCTTATTGACAGTTCCGAGTATCGTTCTATTGATCTCCGCTCCAGAATCCATCTAGCATCATCGCTCAGAACCTCCACGATACCGCCAACGTCACGTATTCCGTCGATACATCCCAACGGAAGCTCACCCTGTCTACCCTGATGGTCGTAAGTAAAGCTACATTCGTGTCTGAACTAACTAGGTTCATCGCGACTTTCCTAGGATCTTGTGCTGTTGATGTGTCGCAAGCCACCCCCTACCGCTCGACTGTGACTAGGAAGGGTAAAACCCAAGATGCTATCTCGTACAGCTTTGCAGTCTCCTTTGTAAATTACACTTCCTTCCATCGTTACCCTCTTAGGAATTGATTTCTTTCGTGTCTGCCAGTAGCGGATCTTTGCTTGTATCATGTGTGTCATCAAATTTACAAAAACCTACCAACCAAAGGCCAATGGAAACGTCCTACCATCCAAGTAACGGTCTGTCCAAATGTTGGGGACCAAAATGTGCTGTATTGCCCACTCGAAGGTCACTACTTACTGCGAAATTGCTCCCTATAGAAAAAAATAGGGAAAATAGGTACGGTGGGGCATCGTGCAGACTTCAAAGTGCAAAATGCCTATATCAAACACTTCGCGCGTCCTTTCTTGTATATACTGTATCAAACGACAGGCAATCTTACAGTATTATTCTCAGCAGATGAGAAACCCATGTCAGATTCATGTATGTAAAATACTCTCCCAATCGAGCGGCCCCACAGCTCGCTCTTGCTGTTGTCCTGCCGGGCTGTGGACGATAGTCCAACATAAAGCACCTCTCGAGTGACGCCCCTGATAGTCCTTTTCTCAGATCAAATGTGAGACAGGCGCACTGCATGTTTGGATGTCACAATACTAACTTGAGCGCGGCGTCGTCAGCAGCTTGTCCACCCCTTGAACGGAGGACCAAGAAGACCACAAACATGAAAAGCAAAACAGAAAAGAATAGGCCTACCACTTACATTCTCGATAAATTCCTTTCGCATTGGAGCTCCCCGCATCCCGAAGATGACTCTGCTGGTAAGAACGGTGGCGAGGAAGACGTAGCTCATACCGAAGCGATGGTAAGACATTATCCTCCTTACCGTCCCTCTGAGAACTCGAATGTCCTTTTACCATTCCTATACGCGTCTGGTGCACAATTGCCGGATACAGGTATTTATGGTGCCGTTTTCAAGTACGTCTTCACTCGTTGACTACTGGCGTGATACTGATGTGTTGTGATGGGTCTGCATTGCGTCAAGACGCCGTCTGATCCTGCGCAGACTTGAAATAGCAAAAATCCAGGGAGCTACAAAGAGCGGCTGCCCAGAGCAGCTGATGAGGCTATTTGACTAGTGCTGGAGCAAGGCATGGCTCTCCCGTGGAATGGACGACCGTCGAATCTCGAAGTCGAATGACATTGTCGATCCAAAGGGGAGGATTCGAGCGAGGAACCAAAGTAAGGTACGTGACATTTCACTGTCGTCTTCATGGATACAATATGATTTCAGTTAACTAGGGAAACCTGGAATGAAAACTTGGTAGCACAATACGGAACGCACTAATCCGAACTGTTTCTTCTCCTGAACGCTGCAAGGATTGTTTCGGCACCTCGAACGCTACTTATCACCAGGGAAGAGCACACGGAAAGGCAGCCATGCACGGAACCAATTACAAGCGCTCAAGTTGGCAACAAATGGCCACCACGCGTACGGACCATCTATGGGGATGACGACGGCCAGACCAACACGGGCATAACGGGACGACGTGGGAGTTTCATATTCAGTGATTCCAGTCGAGGCACAAGAGTCTTGAGGTATCGCTCTACCGCCGTCTCGACTTCCATGAGAGAGCCGGAAATATCGAGCGCAGTGAGAGAAATTGACTGCATTTCCGGCTCTCCCTTTGGCAGTATCCTCGCATCAACCTGCATGTGGAGCGACTGAAGTCGTGGGCAGCCTCGCAAGAGCTCACGTACACCTTCCAGCGTTACAAGCGCGTCGCCCTGCTTGGGTCCGCGCAGGTGTAGAGCCTCGATCTCAGGCCACGCGAGTGTGATCTCTGCGATGAAGCTGTCGTTGATATCCAGCACACCGAATGAACCGAGTTTGAGAACACGCAAGCGGCGGCATGCAAGGAAAGGTGTCAGCATCGATCGCGGGAGGTCGAAGGGAGGATAGGCGGTGAGTTTGTTTTTGTGGGAACACTGTACGTCAAGTGTGTGAAAGTCTGCATAGCGCTCGCAGATACGCCCGATCTCCTGGAATAGTTGGCAAATGTCATTCTGGGTAGCAGGAGAGCGATGCAGAATCCCGATAGAACCGAGCTCGCACGAGGTGACACAGGATAACAAGTTGGTGCATTGATTCAAAGAGCGAACGGTGAGGGCAATACGTTGGAGTGAAGGGAGTGTCGGTTGCATGGATGGACATACGTCGACGTCAAAACCCTCGGGTAAGGTCACAGTCAACTCGCACAAGAATTGTAACCGGATCATCTCGCACAGACTACTAGGCAAGACATATAGACTGTGGGAGAGGTAAAGGCTGCGCAGGTAAGGAGTTTGTTCGAAGTTCACTGCCAGGCGGGCACTGACGCCTGTCCAAGCGTGGGCGGCAATGATTGTCAAAGCTTGAAGGGACGGCACAGAAGCTGGCGTGAAATACAAGTCTGAGGCCCACTTTCGGTAGAATATAGGTATCATGAAACGCAGTCGAACAAGTTGAGGTAAACGGGCGTACTTGAGGAATTGGATCGGATCTAAAGGTCCGCTAAGGACGGTGATGTTGAGAGTATGAAGCGACGGAAAGAGCTCATCAGATAAATCCGGAGAGAAGACGATGTCCACGATGTTCTCGCAGACTGAGGGTAAATGCAATGTGGTATGATTAAAGGCTCGGATTCGACGTGAATATCCTTTCAACGTAAGCCAGTCCTCTTGTGAAGGTTCCTGCATGAGAGACTAGCAAGCGTCAGTGACCCTACCGCCACGTGTGCAGACAACGTACCACGACCCCGTCCTTCTGGTCTACCGTTAGAGTCCAGAAGTGAGCAGGCAAGCACATGACGAGTGGACTTAGGGAGGATTGCGTCCTCCAGAGAATGTCGAGCGCTGGGTCCATGAACGCCTTGCAGGTCCTTGCAAGCCCCGCGATATCCTTGTGACGAATAGCACCAGTTACATTCGCATTGGTAACTTTCTCATCCACCAAGTATCCGAAGATGAGGTGAAGAATTTCGGTGATTCGAAGGCAGTGGTGCATGTTGTGTCGTTGAGGGTGTGCGATGCTGTGGGCTTACTTCTACTAGATTAGACTCGCATTGAGGAGACACTGTGTCCGGTCTTTGCCTTGAAATGAAATGAAAGGTCGACGGTCACGTGTTTTCAACAATAGAGTAGCTCCTGTTCATAGAAAACCGATTAGGAATAGAAATATGAATATGTTAGAATCACATTCGCACCGAAAGAACCACAAAATCATCAAGCCATTGTCTCGCATGCCGTTCTTGCCCTCCAGAGAGGGACGATGGCATTGCCCTGAGTGGAAATAACCAAAGTGGAGGCTTTGTTATCATCGGCGCAGAGAGATGTCGGGCGCGGCAAACATCGAGCTCAGAGTTGGCTCCCAGAGTCAATCCAGCAGCCTGGAATCTGTTAATGCACACCGTGTCTACGAACTCACTAAGCGGAAAGCAAGCGTAGTACGGCAAGGTGATATGTTCGCATCTCGAGTTACTGCCTTGGCGCAAGGCAACGGACGAGCTGGGAACTGGAATTGCCGAGGGCAACTTGCCAGTTGTTTCAATTCACGGAGGTTCAAGCTGGATCACTAGACGATGTCGTCCGAGTTCTACCATCAAGCCAGATTGTGGCCCACAGCCTTGCAGATCCTTGGGCCACTGAAAACTCTTCCTCGCTACGCTGAGGAGGGGAGCCTGCAGGGGAAAAAATCAGGAATAGGTAGAGCACTTTTCCCTCGCCCGCCCAGTTCCAAGTGTATGTTTCTACATGTTGCGGCGACGGGTGCTCGAGTAGAAGCCGACTCAGCGAAGCGGAAAACGCGGAAGAGACTAGCGGCGGTGAAAGGCGGCTCTCATTAAAACGAGGTACCACGGTTTAGAACAGTACGGCCAACTTCGGCGGGGTTGGCGAAGTGTGACATGTCAGGTTAGTGGACACGAAATTTGCAGCCTGCTTCGCGGGACCTTCTTCAGGTAGAAAAACAGGCGAATGGTTGCTAAAGACGACCTGATAAATATCTCACTGTCGACGAGGGGTCGAGGAACAAAAATTGACCGGATTGTCGTCCTCGTTAAATAGGACGTGTTTGTCTGTTTCCCATTCATGTCATTTGCGGAGTTCAAGTGAGAGTCAGCAGACCCACATCAGTTTGGCGCCAGATTGCTCTAGCCAAAAGTTTCCGACATCTTGAATACATGGACATCTCTTGCAGCGGCTGCCTCTGCGTGGCCCTTCGTTTGTCGAAGGTCTGGGGCACAGCTAAAGGCGCAACCCACAAACTCTTGGAGAGCTTTACCGCACACATCATCCAATGTTCCGTTCAATACGGAAATTTCCAGTCGGCCATCTGGACGCGATGGCGCATGTCAGCATCCGTAGCATCGGGACGGGGGTCACCGCAATTTTGTCAAGTAGCGGGCGGACGCTCTTCAAGGAAAATTCCAGTAACTTCGTCACGGAGGATAGGATGGGCTGGTTCGTCGCAGACTCCACTCGACACACGCCGACACACACCGGCATTTCCTACTTCATTCTTCACCAACGTTTGGCACTGGGCCACCGGGGAGTCATGCAGATGTAGCGTGAGCAGTGAGTGTCTTGGTTCACTCGGCCGTATTCGTTCCATAGGGAGACTCGATCGGACGAGGTATTGACGCAATTTTGGCTGGTCAACAGATCTCATGCTTGGAGCTCCCTCTTGGAAAGCTTGATGCGGACACTTGCTTCGCATTCTACCACGCAGTGGGTTTGAAAAATCGTTGCGTCATTGGAGGACAACCTGTTGAGTTACACTCCAAGTCTCATGATGGGTGAGTGACTTGCCTGACACGAGTATATGTGACGTGACATGCCCCTTTCTATCGTGACCAGTCACGTCGTCTTGTCTGCAACAAGAGTAAGACTGTGCGCATGGCGTAAAGCAGGTATAGCCATACGTGCTGCGTGCAAGACAAAAACTGTTGAAGGGTGCAGCTGGACTTGGTTGGGAAGGGAACCAACGCCATGAAAAACCACCCGCAGTATCGCCGGAGCATACCAGGAAGCTAACCGGCGACGATATGCTTATGCTACTAACAATGATTAATGACCAGTCAGTAACTTCGCAAGGCTCGATCATAGGAAACCTACTATGTGAAGGAGGACTCCCAGCCTGTTTGGCAACTATTCATTTTTTAGCGTTG
Source organism: Pisolithus microcarpus (assembly GCA_024613185.1). Taxonomy (NCBI): domain Eukaryota; kingdom Fungi; phylum Basidiomycota; class Agaricomycetes; order Boletales; family Pisolithaceae; genus Pisolithus; species Pisolithus microcarpus. The sequence goes on along the minus strand of JANFAI010000011.1, from coordinate 1,739,363 downwards.
TTCTGGAAGGGCAGAGCAGTGGTCCAGCCACCGGTGTGATCTTGGGGTCGCGCATAACTGGCAGCGAGAGTAACTCTATTCTTGGGTTTCTCGCATTGATTGTGATTCTTGGGCGGGCGGAACGCTGCCGCGGAAAGAGACCATACACAGACTCACTGCTGTATGGGTCGAATGCAATCCGAATAAGCCACTTCAACAGGCCCCCGTTTCGAGATTTCTGCATCAACCCTGACGGAGTCTCATGGACTGTTGACTCGACTCGTGAATTGACCGGACCATCCCTTCTTTTCCCTTTCCGTTGCACATTCTAGACCAGCTTGGGCAATTGAATAGACTGCAGTGCAGAACCTGTGGTATCTCTTCCTTCCACTCCACAAACCTCCATGACCCCGGGAAAACTGCCCACCTACAGAACTTCGTACTTGCTCAGGTTCCATCCATATGAGAGGGTCAAACCTTCTTCCCGCGAAAGAGTGATGGTAAGCGCTTACACTTGCATGGTTCGCCGCCTGGAATCGTTGACAATGCTAAGGCCACTTTGTACGCCTCTGAGGAGGATGGTCTTTTTCTTGGCGAAGAACCCTTCACTTGTCCACTTCAGTCATCCGTTCCGGACTTTGTGGGGTCTCAATTGCACTTTCAACTATCCATGGTCTAATGTACTTTGACCCCGGAATCCCTCCAGCGTAGTCACTTGGAGCTTGAACAACCAGATCGACCACCTGCTCTCTTGATGCACCCCGGCGGCGGCTGCGCATATCCACTCTAGCAGTGGTAGGTACCGCTACTTCGATTACGGGATGGACGGAACTCAGTGTAAATTGCATAAGACCCAGTGCTGCTACCGTGTCGCAAAACCATCCTCCACCATTTAATCGCATCTGCAAGTATCCAGGTCAGAGTCGAGTAGGGTGAAAGTGACCTCTACCTCGTGAATCTTTATGGCATCTATGTTAGGTATACCTTTGTTTGATCCTTACTGAACTTTAGTTTCTTTCTAACAGCAGAACCCTACGAGCATATCGCGTATATCCAGTGTAAAGCACTGCAGGTTGAAATGGGAAATGTCTGAAATCTTGCGATCCAGCTCGAAATGCTGTCTTGCTTCTCACTTGCTGAATGAAACACTCGCGTCGCACGTGTGCGTCTTAACTGGACCACACTGCGAGTGATCAATAACTCGGGCTTCGGTTCCTCAGATGTTGACTCTTATTGCACTTACGTTCGCAGGGCGGTAGCAGTCTGGTTCGACGACGTCCATGTAGCCAGTAAGTACAAAGTAGCACACCATAGGCTCACTACTTATCACGGAACAAGGAAGGCTAGTACGACACGTGCAGTCCAACAGTTTTTGTCTGTGAACAAGGTGTTGCCAGGGAAGTCGTAGGTCGTGAATGCAGGGAAGATACAAATTACTGTATTGCTTGCAGCTGCTCGCGAACTTCGCGTTCTTGGATGGCAGCTTCCGGTTATTATAGCAGTATTACTAGTCGCCTCAACCCCCTCACCTCTCTGAGCCGTATTGGTCAAGCGGACCGATCTGGACAGCCTCGGTCACTACTGTATATCATGTCGAGGTAACACGCCTATAACTAACTTGAGACCGCCACGAACGAAACCCAGCGCAACCAACCAAGTCGGCGACAAATAAAAGTAATTGCAGGATGTAGAAAAATGGGCGACACGGCCATGTAGACGATGTTTAGGGCCACTCTCCTTCAACGAAACATTGGTCCCCGACTCAGGTGCCAGAATCCTGAGGCACGATTCCATCCCCGACCGATCCTCTATATGAAAGGTAAAAATATGAAGCTTCTTAGGGGCCGATGATTGTCTTTCGGAGTCTTGTCCACAGTCCTCGTATCGATTTGCCTTGTGGGCGACGAAAGTCGTGGACGACCTCACAAGACCTTCCAGTGGTACGCGGTGCGGTTTGCTCCATTGCCATCCACGGAGGCTCAGGTCCTCAATATTCGGCCACACAAGAGGGGCTTGTGTGATGAACGCGTCATCAGTGTCCATCGCACCCGCAGGATCAAGGAATAGAGAGTGCAAGCGATGTCACCCAGAAAGGGCTACTATAGCTACTTGCGAGATATCGATAAAAGGATCAACAACGGGTGAGCAGCGGGATCCTATCCGGAACGACTGGATCTCAGGAAGGCGGAGCACATGCTACCAAGTGGACTCTGAACATTAAGTCCGCCGGAGAACGCACGTCCTCGCAAATCTTGCAGTGCCCTCGTGGCGAGCATCACAGGTGTTATACGTATGTGTAGCTAGCGCGGTCGTGTACCGGGAATGCGATGACGTAGTGAGGAGATTCGTTGATTCGAGGGCAGTGATGCATGTCGCGTCTCGGCTGCAGCTCATAATGGGAATGATCAATGGGCGAGAAGTGGGACAGACATGCACGGGAACCAGGTACCAATTTCCACTCGGGCATAAATACCTCGGACGAATGGTTTTGGCCGCACCGCGAGTCTGCGGGAAACCGATACTGTGCGACAGCGATCGGCGTATTGGCGCTGATGATCTATGAGCGTGTCGAACACGGACTGCTCTCAACAGGCTAGGCGACACGTAAATCAAGTTGTTCATTATGTGACGCTCCTTGCCGGCACTTCAGTACAATCTGTTTGAGTGGAGGGGAAGTATGTCTGGACGTTATCGTTACTCGTGAAATTCCGTATCACCGCCACTTCGACGCTCGGTACCGGTCATCTACGGCAACGATCTGCGTGTGACGAAGTCGATCGATGCCCAATAGCTACTTGATCTATCCGCAGAAGGCCTCGCGGCCCAAAGACTCAGCGGTTGCGGTCCTTCACTGTACTCTGGGGGCTCGAACCCCAAGAATAGCACTGGTTGGCGGCCACTCCTTTCACCGAGCCTTTTGTCCACCGAAAGCGATCAGGAGAGGGGGAGACCTCATTATTGCCATATCAATGGGATAGTGAACTCCTTCATCACATCCGCAAGCGATATGTAGACAAGCCGCCCCGCAGCGCAAAATGTTGTATCTGCATCAAAATAACGGATAAGATGACGAAGTACGCTTGGAATCTCTATCGAGGTCGTGGATATCGGCTAGTGTCATCCTGAAGTCTGCTGACCAGTAGGCTTAGAGGTGGCAGAATCCAAACATAGCGACAGAAGTACCCACCTTGCCTTCTCCCACCAGGAAAACAGCTGGGGCTTGAATGATGAATACGCAAGCAACCGAGGGACCACAGGAGAATGAAGGTGTGATGCAAGAAGGTACCGGCGAATGCTTCGTGTTCTTGATACCGTTACAAACTTGAATACACGGAAGCGACGAGTGCGGAGCACAGTTGAGTGAGCGAGAAGTTGGAATACCCGACAAAGATTCTTCGACTGCCACCACCAAGTCAAGCTGTGATCCTTCACCTCCGACGCCTCCAGGAACTTGCAGTCGGCTGAGAAGAGCCATGCGCAGAGAATGGAGAATATAGTTTCCTCTCCTCCAACTGTGTTCCAAACGTTTATTCCTGCCAGCCAAGATGTCTCGGCGTGAACCGCGCGAAGGGTAACATTCCGCGAGTGGCTGGATCAGCAGTTCTAGACGTGCGGTTGTGAAAGAAAGCTTATTAGTTCACCAGAGACATGGGGTACCGTCAGACAGGGCGTTCAGAGGGGAACTTCGACTAGGTGGCAGGAACAACTAAATTTTTTTGGTCGGCGATGTGGCGAAGTGTGGCTTGTTTGTGGACAGAAAATTCTGGTGGCCATTCGCAGATCTTCGACGAGGACTGGAGCCACACGGAGAACCGCAAGAAAAAATTAATTGTCACTTCGCTCTCGACGAAGGGGAACCGCTGAAAAAATACCCAGAGAATTTGACTACACTGTAGTTGTCAAAAGACGTCTTTGTCTGTGTGTCAGGTTCAAAATCGTCAGAGCCGCTGGGATGTGCGGAGTTCGAGGGGAAACCCACACCACTATGCTCTTGCACCTGACACACTCCCTCCGATATTTCTAATGTCTTGACACATTGTGCCTTTTGCAATGGGGTGTTCTGTCGCGACGTTCGTGCATTTATTTCATTGAAGCGTAGCCAGCAGAATCCAGATATTCTTGGAGAACGTTATCGCACACCTCAAATCTTGCGCCTACCTTGGCCCACAAAATTTCCAGTCAATCGCCCGCCAGTTTCTGCACATGGCAGCGAATGTCAGCTCCTTGAATATCGAGAGGGGAGGCACCATGGTCCCATCTAGTTCCAAAGCAGCATTTTTCGTGACAAGGCGCCCCGGTGAAAAATTCCAGCGATTTTGCCATGGAATATAGGTTGGTTTTGGCTTGTCGCAGAACTCACTCGATGCACGCCAAAGCACGCTGGCACTTTCTAATCCTCGATCGATTTCAAAAGGTGACACGGAGACGGGTTGAGGGAAGTCGTTGCTGGGCGTTGCACAGATGCAGCATGACTAGTGAGTGTCTTGATTCACTCAAATACTCTCCATTCATTCGGAGGTGCGATTGGATGAAGGTATTAACGCAGCCTCGGTTGAAGGACAGATTCTTGCTGGTGGTTCCCCCCTGAGATACTTGAAGCGAGCAATTTCTTCATAGGTTCAGTGTCTTCTATCACACCAGTGGTCTTGGAAGAGAGCATCAAGACGTTCGAAGGCACACACGTTGAGTCGGACTCCAAGTCTCATGATGGTGGTGAGCAACTCGCCTGCGAGATTTCAGCCATGCTTTGGCAGCTGCGCGATGTGACATGCCCCTTTTTTGTGACAGGTCACGCAACATTCTCACCCACTGGTGCTGGGTTCACGTCGGGTCCGCATTTGCGACAGAACTATGAAGATGGTGTAAAACATGTATATGCACCAGGAATGCGTATAGGAAGATATGTTGACGGTGATGTTTCCTAGTGAGGGTTGTTCTAGAAGAAACAGAAGACCCGAAGTGTCACCGCTGGACCCTGGCACCACATGATACTCAGCTGCGCTGCTGAACCCTTCTTATGCTGTCGATGACAGGAATCAGGAATTTGGTCGCTGTCGTAGGCAACTTACGATGTAAAGCAGGAAGGTCTTTCTTTCTGCTGCCCCTTTTACAGGGTGGTGGTCCCGAATGGATGGCTCGCCAGTCCTGAGTCTAGTGTGCTCGTGGACGTGTCGTGGGTGGCTAGTGACGAAGACAGATTATTCCGGTGCAGGACGTTTTGCATCGGCATGGCCGCGACCAGAGTCTCGGGGACATATGGAATGCTGCCGCGGAAGCAAACGTATGTTCACCGAGTGCATGTGGCGAATGTCAATTCGAGTAAGCGCCAAGATAGGTCCCCGTGTCCAGGTTTGAACCCTGGCGGAGCCTACAACATGGACTGCCGACTCAATTTTACGGCTTGACTATTCCTTTTTTTCCTCCTCCGTTGCGTATCTTGGACCCCGTTTTAGTATTTAAGCTCTGCATCGCAACACCAGGCCTCTGGTGTCTTTTTTTTTCATCCTCCTCACTCTGCAAGCTTTCCCGTCACTTCGAATGGACTCAGGAAAACTTCCAAACTACAGATCATCGTACTTGTTTAGGTTTCATCCATACGCGAGGGTGAAGCCCTCTGCTCGCGAGCTAGTGATGGTGAGTTCCGGGGTCCGCAAAACTTGTTAATTGGGGTGTTTACATTGGCTAGGCCAGTCTGTACCCCTCCGACGACGACGACGACGACTGTTTTGTATCTGACGAGCAACCCTTTTTCCCTTCGTACGGAACTGTCGTCCCCGACTCCGTGGGTTCTCAATCGCAACCCCAATATCGTTCTATTGACCTCCACTGCAGAATCCGTCCAACATCATCGCTCAAAGCTCCGTCGACGTCACGCACTCCGTCAAAGCGCCCCGGCGGAAACTGAGTATGTCCACCCTGGCGGTCGTAAGTGCAACTACATTCGCCGCAGGACTGGGTTCATTGTCGATTGGCTAGGACCTAGCACTGCTGATGTGTCGCAAGCCATCCCCTACTGATTGACCGCGAGCGGGAAGGATCTCCCCAAATGACTTATCTCGTATCATGTATATTTTTGAACGTAGGAAAACATGAAAATTACGGATTAATGTGAACGTCGACCTACCATCCCAAGAAAGGGCTTCTCAACTTGTTGGAGACCAACATGTACTGTATTGTACACTCAGAGGTCAGCCCGCTCATCGCGACCCCGATCCCGTTAGGCAGAAAACAGTGAATGTAGGAGAGGGACATCATGTCTACTAAAGTAAGTACTGTTGGCTTTTTTTTCTTCGACACTATCCGAAACCGCTCATCGGGCGTCTCAGTACAAAATGACTACGAAAGAAACATCACAACGTGCCCAGTGCCCATAGCAAGCAAGGTATGAAATGCCGCCCCCTGCGGCATTTCCCGAGTAGTTTGCCGTAGTTTGTTAGTCGAGTTGTTATCGTGATCTTACCCCCGGGGCTACATACGTTCTCACGAATATTGGGATAGGAGAAACCAAGCAAGCCAGGTAACGATGAGCACAGGGCGTCTTCTTTGTCGTGCCCACCTGACCCCTTCGAGCAAATCTCCTCAGACCCTCTGCCACGTACGTGCCGTGCGTTTCTTGCCTCTGTCCTTTCTCATGCCCTCGACTTAGGTACTGTGCTGTGGTTTCCGTCGCCCTAGTCCACTCTTGGGTCTCAACTTGTAGCCCTCCTTTCCCTCCTTACGTCGCACCAGCCCGGACACCTTACAATGTGTGAAGAATTACAGGCTGTGGTGATAGCCGCGTGCAAAACGCACGAGGAAACCAGCCGGCTCAAATATCGCTATAGAGCCTGCGTTTTCGTCGGGGCGGACTACTTCGTGAAGTATGGAGCCGCGCAGGATCTTGAGCCCGAGCTCACAACCCAAGAATATTTCTACCAACATGCACAGCGGCCTCAGACGCCAGAACCGCCACGTATTGCTAAAACCGTACATCACTTTATCCATCAACATACCATGTACTTGGTCATGGAACGCATCGAGCTTCAGGTATCTCCTCCAGACCTCGCAAAGAGGATCCAAGGAGCTGTGGAATGGCTGGCCAACGTTCCACCTCCTCCCAACTCCAAGCTGGGCCCAGTAGGGGGCGGCGTCATACGCCACAAGTTCTTTAAGGACCATGAAGCGCCTTTCGAATTCTCGGACACTGCCATGCTGTATTTGTATATGAAGAGAGTGCGTCTAGAGTTTGTTTCTTTAGCGTCCACCACCGCTTACATGTCATTTGGGCCAGGCACACCGCGTGCTCTCAAAAGCAGGCCAGAAGAAGTATCCTCCTATCGGTGTTAACGGTGAACGCCTCATGTTCACCCAAGCTGACATGCACGAATCCAACTTTGGCGTCGACGAAAATGGGAGGTCAGTTTTAATGGATTTCCGTGAGGTAGGGCTGTTGCCCGAGTCGTTCGTAGCCTTTACGCTGCCTCCGGATATCGCTGCCTCTTTGGGCCTGTCGGGAAATTCCAAAGTGACCTCGATGGCTGCGATCGCTCACTGCCTGCTAATGGTAGCTGACCCGACATTCGGTACGTCACCTTGTGCCTAACATGGGGATATGCAACGCAGCTAAGTTGAACCAAAGATATGGAAAAGGTGTTCGTCAAAAATTAGACGGATGGCATAAGTTGCGACGTGTGAGCTTCCGCGACCTCCAAGCTATGCCAAGTGAGTAAACCCTTTTGCTTTCCATATAACGCGTAGCTAGCTTGGAGATAGAAAGTCTGGGTTCCGGCTCCCTAAGGGTGTCGACTCCGCGGCCGTCGTCCGTGCCTAATCGTTCGCATCACGTTCACATATCACAATTAGTTTTCTCCATCCCTGCTCCACTTTCCCAACCGTTGTTTGTCCCCAGTTGCTATCTCATCTTAATGTTCTGTATTTGACTCGGTTTCCTATCATTCGTTGTTCATATAAATATGCTGTGATATATTGCCCAAAGATATCATTTACGTGGTATTGGGTTTTGTCTCTATACACGACAAGGAAAGTGGATGTCCCGAGGTTAACCACACCCTTTTTATGTATGCCGGATTTCAAAGTTAGATGGGCTACATGTGAACGTCGACCTAACATCCCGAAGAAGGGGTTCTCAGCTTGTCGGAGACTAACACGTACCGTACTGTACACTCGGAGGTCAGCCTCCTCACTACGACTCCGAACCCTTTAGACAGAAAACAGTGAACGGATAGATGGATCTCAGTGGGTCGTGCATCCTCAACCACATCGTTCAGTATGATCAGCGTGGACGGTGTTAACAGGATGCATCCGCAACATATTAAAATATTAGTAGAGCAGGATGAGAACTGTAATTCCTCTTCTGGTGACCGGAAGGATTGTCTCAACGACCGGAATGAAAAGAATCCGAGGATACAGCCTATCTCCAAGGAAGAGCATGAAGCATAACCATCCAAGTTGGCAAAGAAATGGTCTACAGACTCCTACACATTACCACGGGAAGCATCGAGCGGACAATGTGATCGAGTAGACAATCACTATGAGACTGGAATTGGAAACTACATTAGTTTACAATTTCAACCATTCCAACCTGGGTGCGAGAATTCGAAGGTATCGTTCCACCGCCCACGTCTCTGTCATGCGAGAGCCACAAATATCGAGTTTCTCAAGAGACAGCGACCGCATTTTCGGCTCTCCTTCAGGTACAGTCCTCGCATCGATCTGTATGCTGAGTAACCGAAGTCGTTGGCAACACTGCAGGAGCTGATGTATACCCCCCAGCGATACGCGCGGGATACACTGCGAGGATCCGAACAGGTGCAAAACTTCGATATCAGGCCACGCGAGTGTGATCCTCGCGATGAAGGCATCGTCGATACCCAGTTCGCCCAAGACATCGAGTTTGAGAACACGCAAGTGGTGACATGCAAGGAGAAGTGCTAGTGTCGATCGCGGAAGGTCGTAGGAAGGATCGCCCAAGTTCGCAGGAGGGATCAGCAATGATTTGATTGGGAAGGAACATTGTGCCTCGAGCATGCCGAAGTTTGGAGAGCGTTCGTTGACACGTTCAATCGCCCGGAACAGCACGTGAATGTCACTCTGGGTAGGGTATGAGCGACAGGAAACTGTGACAGAACTGAGGTCGGACGAGGTGATAGAGAAAAGTAAGCTGGTGACCTGATTGAAAGTACAAACGCTGACGCTCAAACGTTGCAGTGAAGGGAGTATCGGTTGCATGGATGAATGGACGTCGATATTGAAGCCATCGGGTAAGGTGACGGTCAAGTCGCACAAATATTGCAAATGGATCAACTCCCACCAGCCATGAAATGGGAGATGTGAGAGGTGGAGGCTACGCAGGCGAGGAAAATCCCCAAAGTTCACCACCACGGGATCAAATCTATGGCATCGAACATTAATTGTCAACGCTTGGAGGGATGGCGCACAAGCTAGCTTAAAATGGATGGATGGGTGCTTGAAGAAGCCAGTGTGAGATATTGCGAAGGTCAGTCGAACAAGTTGCGGTAAAGAGATGAAGCTGAGGACGGGGGGGAATGGAAACATTGATCCATAGCCGATGACTTCCAAGTCCAGAGTACGAAGAGACGGGAAAAGCTTCTGAGATAAATTCGGCGAGAAGACGGCATCCAAGGTAATTGTACAGACTGGACGTGGACGTCGCAAACAATAATTGAAAGCTCGGATTCGGTGTGAATATCTTTGCAGGCTGAGCCAGTCCTCATGTGAAGGTTCTTCCCGGAGGGACTGCAGCGGGCATCAGTGACCCTATCACCACAGACGCAGATGACGTACCACGACCCAATCTCCCTTTGTAGTCCACAAGTGGTCAGGCAAGCACAGGATGAGTGGACTCAAAGAAGATTGCGTTCTCCAGAGAACGTCAAGCGCCGGATCCTTGAACGCCTTGCAGGTCCTTGCAAGCCTTACAACGTCCTGGTGACGAATACCACAGAATTTATCCGGTGCGTGGATGTCATCCACCAAGAATCCGATGATAAGATCAAGAATTTCGGCGATGCGAAGACAGGCATGCATATTGTGTCGAGAGCGTGCGGAAACAAGATTCTATCTGTATCTTGGGGTGTGGGTGTTCCTATACGTCGGGCCACCGGCAGAGGGGAACTTGCTCGATCGAGGGGCATGGTCAGTAGAGGAGTAGCCCCTTATTACCACAACTCCTCAATTGCTCGTAGACTCCATTCGAAGGTCAGGAATTCGTGTTTGTCGCAATTGCCATTGTCCTGCGTACCTCCCACGTCTGCACAAGAGAAAGGCGACTTGGCAAACTATCACCAGATCGGGAGAGTATGTATGACGACGACCATCCATCCCAGTAGAAAATGTACCGTGGCAGACGAGATGTCGGCTTCTCGTCGCCCGCGCCAGGCCTATATGGCGTTCCCAGTGTTCCCGGATCGAATTAAACCGTTCCCAAGACCAAGTCTTATTCCAGACTTTCATTTATGGGCTACGTTTGGGCGTGGCAGCTGCGCATTTGACGATAGGCTAGGCTGCTCCTCTTTTTCTGAGGACGATGACGGCCCTCACCTGACGAACGAGTCCGTCGTATCAGAGTAATGTGGTCCCGGACTTCTCGAGTTGACGTCCGCTCCAAAATATCTCTGGTGGTATCCTGAATGAGGTTGTCAGTAGTAAGCGTCGAAGTATGTCCGCCGTCGTGGTGGTTGGGTACGACTACTCTCGTGCATGACTTATCTCGCAATAAACTACATAATTACACTTGCTATTGGACTTGCGAGGAACCTCCCAACGATTTTATCAGCTTATCGGGATGGATGGAGTGCGATAAAAACTGTGTCCATGTGTTTGTCTTCCGACATTCCCCTGCCCCTGTCCCTCGATGACGACAAGTACAACGATGGACACCGGCAAGTCCTACCACAAACAAGCGACAGGCGCAGCTTTCGACACAGTCCAGCGACATGCAACCGATCAGGATATCACGCTGTTTGCTGGGTGCTTTTGTCCGTTCGTACAGCGTGTGTGGGTAGCGTTGGAGTACCTCGGGATCCCATACAAGGTCTGTGTCCCTCTTCCCCCGCGAAATGATATCGCTCATGAAATCTCGCAGTATTGTAGGTTTGGTGCCATCTTCATGATGTTCGGGTGGCAATAATCTTCGCCAATAGACGAGGTCGATCCGTACAAGAAACCCCAGGAATTACTTGAGCTATCTCCCAAAGGTCTCGTTCCAGCTCTGAGGCTCGATAACTACAGTCCTCCACGCGCATTGAACGAAAGTACCGTCATACTCGAGTACTTGGAAGAGTCGGTCTGTGCTACCTGGTTTCCTATTGCCACCCTCACGCGTTCTGCTAGCCTGGCGTCCATGTCGACAAAGCGGAGCCTTCTCCCTCCTCTCTCAGATCCATGTGTGTATGCATTTCATGGTTAGAGGCGTGCTTGAGACGAGTCCCTTCTAAATCGTGCTGTTCTTGCAGATGCCCGTGCTCTCGTCCGACTCCAATCGGATCACGTCAACCGTACGCTTGTCCCGGCCTTCTACCGCTACCTGCAAGCACAAGACCCCGATGCTCAGATTGCGGGCGGAAGGGAATTCCTTGATGCTATCGAGACATTAGTTGGCCTTTTCGAGCGTGCCGAGCGCGAGGTTGGCGGAACGGGGTTGTGGAAGGAAGGTGGAGAACTCGGGCTGGCAGACGTACTCGTCGGTCCCTGTGAGTGCCCTTCCCCAACTGTGGCTGGTGCTCGGAGTGCTCACGTCATTTATGGCTGCCAGGGTTACTCAGGGCCACCAACGTCCTCAAACATTATCGCGGACTCGAACTTCCCCGGGGGCCCAAGTTCGATGGTTGGTTGAATAGACTCTTGGAGCATCCCGCGTTCAAGCGTACGTGCAGCACCGAGGAGCTTTATCTGGACAGCTACGAACGGTGAGCAGGTTTACTTGACAAGGACGTGAATGATTGAGAATTTCGGGCAGCTATGCATTCAATCGACCGAATACGAGCCAGGTGGCAAATGCGATTAATACTGGGAGAGGGTTACCTTGAGAGAAAAGAGTGTGGTTGTAGTTTTGGGAGTGTACGATAGTCAAGCTTAAGTTGCTGTGTTGTCGAATCGGTTTTGCTGTCAGCTCATAGAATATGATGTGCGCTCAAGCACGAACTGCAAGTGCCACAGTGAGGTGAGAAGTAATTCCGCGGATATCAAGATACAGTCTACGAAGGGTGAACTGCAGTAGCAGTGGATGTGGTTGACACTGGACAAGATGACGGCTGTACGACCATACTGCCTAAGCGAGGTAAGGATTGCCTGGTGATGAACTCGAACGTCGTCGGCAGCTTGTCTGCTGCTTGACGGAGGGCTAAGGGTGCGACAAATGTTGAAAAATAATACGGGTCCAAGGATGAGATTGACGCTTACCTTCTCGAGCGAGCTCCTCTCGGATGGGAGTGCCTCCTATCTCGAAGATAACTCTGCCGGTAGGAACGCTGGCAAGGAAAATGTAGGTTATACCAACCCGAGGACGAGGCGTCGTCTCCTTACCGTGTCGCCCAGAACTCAAACGTTCCTTTACCCTTTCCCATGCGCGTCTCGTTACCCTTGTATGCGGAATTGTCAGACCTCAAACGACCGCGACGGACCTTCCGAACGTACCTTGATGCAAACGGGGATGTCGGGGAAGACCCTGAGGTACACCTTCGCGCCTTTGACGACTTTTATGTTTCTTTTGATGACCTCCTCAGCGGTCATGAGCTGTTTTGCGGTAAACCTGACGCCCATTCCTTTGATTCTGATGCCCCAGTCGCCGAACGCGAGTGTGGTTCCCCTGGTCGAGCCGCCTGTTGGGATTGGAATACGACCTTTGTGTCGTTTGACATTTTGGATTTGGCGTGGGGCGAGCTGTGAACGGAAGCGGATGCCTCCGAGTTGGACACGGGGCAGCGATGGCCACAGCGACGGCCACATCGACTGGGGAGGAGGACGAGAGACGGGATGCACGTGACCCTCTGGTGGGGTTATCAATTATTTAATTATTTAATACACATTTGGACGTCGGTGCGTGCGTCTGAGCTCGTTCGCGCACTAGGCTACCGTCCTTGTCGTAACTTCGTCAGCATAATGAGCGACAGAAAGCGGGCGTTCGAGGGAAATGGCGAAGCACCTGTGTCGAAGAAGCTTAAGAGGTACGTTTGCTCTAATACATTCATTCGAAGCGTCGTCCATTCTGATCATGACAACTCGCCAGTGAACTTGTGAGTGTCGTTTCTTTTCCTCCCGGCCTGCAAAGGTGAATCTCAACCCTCAACATCGTTCTGACATTTCTTCTATAACCTCTTTGCTTCTTTTCAGACGTCCACCAACGGATCTGCTACGCCAGCTGTCAGTGTCATCGTCTACTTGCTAGTCTGTCGACCACTCCCACTGACTAGCTATGTACAGCTCTCCACAGATGCCATCATAGCACAGAAGCGGGCAGAGATCGCTGCCAAAGTCGCAGCCATGAAAATGAACAAAGCCGCCCCGGCAGCTCCGCCCAAAGCACCCCCAGTGGCTCCTTCCCCATCCCCGGCGCCTGCCTCTGCCACCAAGACGCCTGCAACTGGGCCAGCCAGCCCAGCTGCCGGAACACCGCCCGTCGATGGACCGATGCCAAGCACGGACGATATTGCTCGCAGAGTAGCTGAAGCGAAACGACGGGTTGCAGAGGCGCAAACAAAGTTGGCCGTCAAAGATAATCCGTACATGGTGATCGTCGAGTTTTACCCTGTATCGACGCATCATACTGATTTCTTCTCTGCGCAGTCCGTACCCCCACCGGCTAAGAAGGGTAACCGGCCACCTGAGCCTTCTCAGCAGGGTGCGGGATTGAAGATGACTGCTCATCCCCTCTTACTGGACAACACGCCCGTTGCGCCCCAGTCTAAAAAGGATAGGTATAAACCCATGCAACCCAAGTTCGCCTCTATCAAGGTACGTCCACATCGTCGATGTAAATTGTAATTCAAACCCACGAATCGTCCACAGGCCAATATCCGCAATGCGCCAACGCCACCGCCTGCGCCCACTCCCGTTCCCGCGGCAGAAGTCAAATCTAATCCATACGCGTCCGGTGCATCTGCAGCCAAAGATCCTGTCTTTGAAGGAGCGCCCAAGGAACGAGTCGGTCGCACGTTCAAGTTCAATCCCAAGGGCAAGTATGTCCAATTGGGTAATCAGATGAGGCAAGAATCCAAATTGGAGGCACTCAAACAACGTATCGCCGAGAGCGCTCGCAAGGCTGGTTTGGATTCCGAGTTTGAGACTCTGGAGAAGAACATCAAAGTGGGTAACTTCGTCCTCCCGATTCTTAGCTCGAGCTGATCATCTGTGTGATAGCGTGAACCCCCTCCGGAGGTTGAATGGTGGGACGCTGCTTTACTCCCCAACAAGACTTACGACGACCTTGCAATGGGTTTCTCAGCGCTCAATATACGTACAGAGAACTCTCCTGTCACTATTTACGTGCAGCACCCGATTCCTATCCCTGCTCCTGGGGATAAGAACAAGGTTGGCTTAAAGCCATTGAAGCTGACAACCAAAGCTAGTCTTTTGCCACCGCAGTTCGACCTTTCCGCTGACCTGTTGGCTACAGGAACAAAAGAAGATGAGGAAGCAACGTCGTCAGGCGGAGTTGCAGGATAAACGTGACCGCATTCGAATGGGTCTCATTCCCCCCGACCCTCCCAAGGGTACGTCAGTATGCATATTCACAGAGTTTTACTGATTTAACCGTCCATGCCAGTCCGCCTTGCTAATTTGATGAAGGTGTTGACGTCGGACGCGGTGCAAGATCCGACCCGCGTAGAGGCTCGCGTACGGAGGGAAGTGGCGATGAGGAAACATCAACACGAAAAGATGAATGCGGAGCGTAAGCTCACGGACGACCAACGACGGGAGAAGATCGAGAACAAGAAAGTGGAGGAAGAGAAGAAGGGTATATATGGTGCCGTTTTCAAGTACGTATTTTACCCTTTGGCCACTGGCGTGATATTGACCCGAATCTGTACAGGGTCAAGACACTGTCCGATCCTGCGCATCGGTTCAAAGTCCGGAAGAATGCTGAACAGATGAACTTGACTGGGTTGTGCATCTTTAACCCGTCGTTCAGTATAGTCTATGTGGAGGGTGCTGCCAAATTTATCCGGACTTATAAACGCCTGATGTTGCACCGTATCGCGTGGACGGAGCCAGCGCGACCCCGTGGCGGCGAGGACGTCGAGATTGCCGAAGGTGAAGAAGGAGAGGAGGGCGACGAAGGAGGTAATGGGAAAGGAAAGGCGGGGGCGGAATCTCAAGGAGTAGAAGGCGAGTCCGAAGTGTCTCTAGAGGACAACGCGTGCTACATGATCTGGGAGGGTCAACTTCGCGATCGGGCATTTAGCAGTTTCAAGCCACGCAGTTGCCCGACGGAAGGTGCTGCGAAGGAAGCTTTGGGACAGAAATTAGCAGGTTATTGGGATGTGGCGAAGAATTGGAAAGCAGAGGAGGAGGAGTTGTTGATTTGATGTTTTTCTTTCTTTCTTTTGCTGCTGTTACTATGACAGACGAGTGATGTCCTCGGCGTTGGTGACGGGATTACGTAACATTATTTTGAGGCAAAACTACCTCGTTCAGCGTGCCCCGTATCTGAGTTTGAAACGCGATAGACGGTTTGTATAAGAACACGCTGGTTCGTAGCAAGTAGTTGCGCCTTTTTCCTTTGCCCACGCGCCCTGTGCAAACGTCATACACCGCCGGCCTCACTGACACCATGCGGTTCTTGTCCGTGCTCTACCTCGCATCCCTTGCCGCCCTCGTGGCGGCGTCGCCCGTTATGGACACCGGAAGTAGCAGCCTACTCAACGAACAGACGCTTCTAGGCGGCGGTGACGAACCAGACGATGAGTGTCAGGCGTACGGAACTCTATGCGATTGGCCTGCTGGCTCGAGAGGTCCATGTTGCCCCCCGTATCTTTGTAGGCCATTGACAATCCAGAAGACAGCGTACTTCGTGTGTGCTTGAGATCAGCCAGGTATGTCACCCTTGGTATGAATAAGTTCCTTCGTCTTATGAGAAGGTCATTTTTCTCCAATCAGGTACTTAATCCTTCTGTAATGGCGAAACAGTGACTCGACCCTTTCGCTATGTTTGTGTCTCTGTCGCCTTTACAGCCTTGCCTCGTTTGCTGTTCATGTCCATGCTGCTCGATACAGTCTCTCGGTGTTTCATTGCTCTCCACGCTCAAGGAGTCTGTCTTATGGTTGTTCGCCCGGAAGTACAATATAGTATGTCCTGGGAGTTTGGTAATATGCCTATCTTTGTTTGGGTAATCCATCGTCCGTGACCAGGCTACAGTTAATGTGATGCACTGGTTTTCCACATATTTTGGCTTAACGCTATGGCTGACGGGATGATGATAAGTCTTCCTCCGCCTGCCGATGCTGCCCGGGTCTCTGCCGTTGCGATAATTATAGTATTCCCTGGCCCTCAACATACAAACCGTCAAGACTCAAGATGGTAATCTTCGAGAAGTTTATTTCCTCATGTGGAGCTGTGACTCGAAGTGCCAGAATGCGGGGTGCCCCGGCATTTTACGCCGGGTCGTTGAAATGCGATTGTACTGCATCCGCGGAGTCATGACGTAGTGCCTCTAATATGGCTCTAATGGTACTCCCCCACACTCATCCCCGCGTCCAAGTTTTCCTCTGAAACATGCCAACCACAGTATCACCTACGCGAGACGTTCTGTTATACTTCCTTGCCATGTACGTACTCACTGATCCGATCTCTCGGACTTCATGGGACTACCTGCATAGTGACTCGATACTCACCCTCACGCTTCTCCACTAGCTTCGTACCCCCTCTCGCCGTCTTTTTCAGTATGTACCCATCCCTCTTTATAGGGTACCCAAGCTGATGTTAGCCTGGTTCAGAACGAGGATGCGCAGCGGGTAAGTGTTATTGCCCGGTCACAATCCATAGCAAAGCATTTGTAGACGCAACGTTGATGTCACTCTTCAGATTTTTGGATCAATATCTGCTTGTCGATTTTAGGCTGGATACCGGGAATCCTACATGCATGGTCTGGATATCTCTCTGGACTGAGTTTCAGCGTCGTCAGAACTGATCCTTGGTTGCCTCCGGCAGGTATATCATTTCACGGAGCGAAGGTGCCATGTAAGGCGTATAAGATTGTACGGGCCAGTAGCTCCAGTCATATGGCCGAGTCGTTAGGGCAAACTTGGGGGAGTGAACGTCGATGAATATTCGCTGCAAATGACTGCGAGGCAGAATCTTTTGAACATTCTTCCCAAATAAAATTTGGACATTACGTTGTAAATAAGAGAGTATAGCACCCCGTACATGGACTACCCGGGGTTTTTCAGGTTGAGATGATAGCGGATAGATTGAAAACAGTTCCGTTCCCCCTCCATTCATGGTTGGGTTTCGTGTTCCGAGCCGGACGGTGGACGACTGTGAGCCGTTAACAATGCTAGGTATCTGGGATGAGGTTTCTTTTATATATGCAGGTGAAATAGTTGAACACCCACCACTACGAGACTAGATACGCTTAGCCTCCGTCGTCGTCCGTCGAGAGGTCGAGTCATTATTAGTCTCGTTCAACATCTGGCTGAAAGTATCCTGGAGCCAACGACATGAGCATAAAAATAGTTGAAAAAGTAACTTGCACCCCACAACATCAGAGGGAATGGCTTGATATGCCGGCAGGAGGGTACCGTCGTCGGGGGTGTACAGTGCGGCCTAGTCACTATCAATATTTCCGAGTGGTGAGGTAGCCAAGTTTCCGCTCACCATGACCCTTTCACGTGCGGAGGGTTTCACCCTCGCATACGGGTGGAATCGAAACACGTACGAAAACTTGTAGCTTGGAAGTCTGCCGCTATCCATGGCGTTCGGACAGAAAAAACAGTTGCAGGTGAGGAAGAGGAAGGGAACTTGAAAAAAAAAAACGAACCATATTACTCCAACCTAAAGCTTATGTACCCGAGCGGGCCTAGAGTATGGCATAGAAAAAAAAGGGAATGACGGAGCTTTGATTTGAGTAAACACTCCATGCCATCGTAACCGACTGCGCTAGGGTAAGGATGCTGAAATGCAGGGACCTTGCACGGCGCTTATTCGAATTGACGTCTGTTGCTTTCCACATGCATTTGCTTCCGCGACGCCCTCCCAATGCATCAGGGGACGATCACAGATCAAATCCTCGACTGCGAAGGGAGAACAGCTGCGCTGGCATGAAGCTCCCTTCGTTCCCAGAGAAGCACGATGCCGCTAAGGTGGTACCAGGTATACCAAGCCACCACCTTTCTAGGATGACCACGCTGAAGGACAGGTAGCGGCAGAATAGGCGTCCTGCTTCACGTCGTAGGTCCCCTACAAACGGTTCCAGGTTTCTGATTGTCGTTACCAGTAACCTGCAGGGAGACGTTCCACAACGCAGTTTGGGCTACCCGGGTACCGAGTCCTGCAGGCAAATGGGTTTAAACGATGGTCGAACCCCCTGCTCGACGAAAGCCCTGCTGCACCACAGAGGGACGTCTTCATTTTCATCCTGTATACAGTATCCATCCATATACATTTCTTATCCCATCCTCAATTTCCTGTGGCGAACGCAGACCCAGCGCGAGCCCAGCGGGTGAGAACATTGCGTGACATGTCACGCGAAAAAGGGGCATGTCACGTCACGCCACTGTCAAAAGCACAAGGAAATCTCACAGGCGAGTTTGCTTACCACCGTCATGAGACTTGGAGTGCAACTCAACATGTGTGTCCCCGAATGCTTCAACGACTCCGCCCTTCAAGACCTCAGCGTGGCAGAAGATGATGATGAAGGGGTAAGGCGACATTGTCCGCCTCAAGGTTTTGCAAGGGGTGGAACTGCACGCAAGAAATCTGTTCGTCAACCAAGGTTGTATCAATATCATCGTTCAACAATGCCTCTCCGAATGAAGTGAAGTGCGTTTGAGTGAATCAAGACACTCACTAGCCAAGCTGCACCTGTGGAACTCTACGACTGGCGACTGCCCCCCAGGTCCCGCCCTTGCTGTTCTGAACCCGATCAGGTAGACGGTGCTAGCGCGTACCAAGTGAGTTCTGCGACAAGCCAGACCTACCCGCACTTCATAGCGAAACTGTTGGAATTTTTGACCGTGGCGCCTGATCACCGAGAGCACCACATTGGCGTCCGACGACCTTGTGGTGGCCTCCCCCCCTGACAAGAAAGGAGTTGACATGCGCTGTCGTGTGTAGAGAAATCAGCAGAGGGTCGATCAGCAAAATCTATCAGCAGGGTAGGCGCAAGACTTCAAGTTGAGGTGTGCGATAACGTCTCCAAGAGTCTCTGTGTTCCACCTTTTACCTGGTGCCAAAGTCCCGACCAAGTGATTCCCGAAGCATCGCAGCAGTATCAAGGCGTGGGATGTGTTCACAACAACACCAGAAATTTTGGAAGAGCTGGCGCGGTGCAAAAAGCGAGTGCGGCCTTCTCCAGGTCCGGTGACTTTTCGCCCGAACTCCGCAAGAACTAGCGGCTAATGATAAAATATAACAGACAGACACGTCGGCAACACAATCAACCCTCCTGGGTATTTTCCCCCAGCTTCCCCCCTCAGCGAGAGTGGAGAGTTCACTGATTTTTTCTCTGGCGGTCGCCCATATTTTTTTTGGGGGGAGTCGAAGATTCTGCGAAGCGGTCACCGAATTTCTTTTCCACAAACATGCCACATTTTCGCCACATAGCCGTCCAAAAAAAAATTAATTGTTCCTGCCACATCGTCGAAATTCCCCTCCGAAGTCTGAACGCCCCGTTTGACAGTACCCTCGTGTTTCTGGATGAACTAGGCGTTCTTTCACAACCGCACGTCTGGAGCTGCTGATCCTGCCACTCGCGGAATGTTATCGTTCGCGCAGTCCACGCTGAGACATCTTGGCTGGAAGAAATAAATGTTTAGAGCTCGGTTAGAGGAAAAGAAACTATATTCTCCATTCTCTGCGCATGGCTCTTCTCAGCCGACCGGAAGTTCCTGGAGGCGTCGGGGGTGAAGGATCGCACCTTGACTTAATGGTGGCACTCGAAGATTCTTTGTCAAGTATTCCAACTTCTCGCTCGCTCCGCACTCGTCGCTTCCGTATATTCAAGAATACGAACCACATGAAACATTCGCCGGTACCTTCTTGCATCACACCTTCATTCTCCTGTGGTCCTTCGGTTGCTTGCGTATTCCTCACTCAAGCCCCTTAGCTGTTTTCCTGGTGGGAGAAGGCAAGGTGGGTATTCTGTCGCTGTGTTTGGTTTCTGCCACCGCTAAGCTCACTGCTTACCAGACTTCTGGACGACACCGGCCTATATGCACGACCTCGATAGAGATTCCAACCCTATTTCGTCATCTTATCTGTGATTTTGATGCATATACAACATCCTGCGCTGTGAGGCGGCTTGCCTACATATCGCTTGAGGATGCAGCGAAGGAATCCACTGTCCCATTGATATGGCAATAACGAGGTCTCCCCCCCTTCCGATCGCTTTTGGTGGACAGAAAGTTCAGTGAAAGGAGTGGCCAGTGCTATTCTTGGGATTTGAGCCCCAGAGTACAGCGAGGGGCCGCAACTGCTGGGTCTTTGGGCTGCGAGGCCTTCCGGGGATATATCAAGTAGCTATTGGGCGTCGATCGACTTCGTCACACGCAGATTGTCACCGTAGATGACCGGTACCGACCATCGAAGTGGCGGTGATACGGAATTTCACGAGTAACGATAACGTCCGGACACACTTCCCCTCTACTCAAACAGATCGTACTGAAGTGCCGGCAAGGAGCGTCACATATTGAACAACTTGATTTACGTGTCGGCTAGCCTGTTGAGAGCAGCCCGTGCTCGACACGCTCATAGATCATCAGCATCAATACGCCGATCGCTGTCGCACAGTATTGGTTTCCCACAGACTCGTGGTGCAGCCAAAACCATTCGTCCGAGGTATCCATGCCCGAGTGGAAATCGGTTCCTGGTTCCTGTGCGCGTCTTTCCCACTTATCGCCGATTGATCATACTCATTATGAGCTGCAGCGAGACGCGACATGCATCACTGCCCTCGAATCAACGAATCTCCTCACTACGTCATCGTGTTCCTGGTACACGACCGCGCTAGCTATACGTATGATACCTGCGATGTTCGCCACAAAGGCATTGCAAGACTTCCGAGGACATGCAAGGCATACAAGGTCCCAGCCTCTGACGTTCCCCGGCGGACGCAATGTTCGCTGAGTCTACTTGATATCATGTACTGCGCCTTCCTGAGATCCAGACGTTCGGGATAGGATCCCGTTGCTCACCCGTCGTCGATCCCTCTATGGATATCTCGAAAGTAACCATAGTAGCCCTTTCCGGGTGTCATTGCTTGCGCTCTCTATACTTTGATCCTGCAGGTGCGATGGACACTGATGACGCATTCATCACACAAGCCCCTCCTGTGTGGCCGAATATTGAGGACCTGAGCCTCCGTGGATGGCAACGGAGCAAATCGCACCGCTTAACACTGGAGGGTATATGTGAGCTCTTGCGTGGCTGTCCGCGACTTTTGTCGCCCACGAGGCAAATCGATACGAGGACTCTGTCTGGACAAGGCTCCGAAAAACAATCATCGACCCCTAAGAAGCTTCGCATTTTCCTTTCACATAGAGGACTGGTCGGGGATGGAACGGTGCCTTGGGGTTCTGGCATCTAAGTCGGGACCGTTGTTTCGTTGAAGGAGAGTGGTCCTAATCATTATCTACATGATCGTGTCGCCCTTTTTTTTTTCTAGATTCTGCAACCCGCTTGTTGCCGACTTGGGTGGCTGCGCTGGGTTTCGTACATCGTGCATGGCGGCCGTAAGTCATTATAGGCGCACTTGTAACCTCGTTATGATATACAGTAGTGACCGAGGCTGTCCGGGTCGATCCATTTGGCCAATACGACTCAGAGAGGTGAAGGGGTTTGAGGCGACTAGTAATACTGCTATAATAACCGGAAGCTACCATCCAAGAATGCGAAGTTCGCGAGCAGGTGCAAGCAACACAGTAATCTGTGTCTTTCCTGCATTCACGACCCGCAGCTTACCTAGCGATACCTTATTCATGAAAGAGCAGAGACAGCAAAACGGTTGAACTGCAAGCGTCACGCTGTATGCTGACCTTCCTTGGTCTGTGATATACCGAGCCTATGGTCTATTACTTTGTACTTACTGGCTACATAAACGTCAGCGAACCAGACTTCCTATCCTCCTAGCTAATATTTCATAAAGCCTTGGGAGCCTGCGAAACATGAGCGCAATATCTAAAGTCAACATTTGAGGAACCGAAGCCCAAGTTGTACACGTGAGGCGCGAGTGTTTCATTCGGCCAGATGAGAATCAAGATAGCGTGTCGAACTGGACCGCAAAATTCAGACATTTCCCATTCTAGCCTGCAGTGCTTTACACTGAATATACGCGATATGCTCGTAGGTTTCTGCTGTTAGAAGGAAACTATTTCAGCGAGGATCAAACAAAGGTATACCTAACATAGATGCCATAGGGATTCACGAGGTAGAGGTCACTTTCACCCTACTTGACTCTGACCTGGATACTTGCAAATGCGATTAAATGGTGGAGGATGGTTTTGCGACACGGTAGCAGCACTGGGTCTTATGCAATTTACACTGAGTTCCGTCCATCCTGTAATCGGAATAGCGCTACCTACCACTGCTAGAGTGGATATGCGCAGCCGCCGCCGGGGTGCATCAAGAGGGCAGGTGGCCGATCTGGTTGTTCAAGTTCCGAGTGACAACGCTGGAGAGATTCCGGGGTCGAGTACATTAGACCACGAATGGTTGAAAGTGCAACTGAGAGCCCACAAAGTCCGGAACGGGTGACTGAAGTGGACAAGTGAAGGGTTCTTCGCAAAGCAAAAAGCCATCCTCCTCGGAGGCGTACAAAGTGGCCTTAACATCGTCAACGGTCTCAAGCACGGAACCATCCAAGTGTAAGGGCTTACCATCACTCTGTCGCGGGAAGAAGGTGTGACCCTCTCATATGGATGGAACCTGAGCAAGTACGAAGTTCTGTAGGTGGGCAGTTTTCCCGGGGCCATGGAGGTGTGTGGAGTGGAAGGAAGAGATACCACAGGTTCTGCACTGCAGTCTACTCAATTGCCCAAGCGGGTCTAGAATGTGCAACAGAAAGGGAAAAGAAGGGATGGTCCGGTCAATTCACGAGTCGAGTCGACAGTCCATTTCTAAGACTCCGTCAGGGTTGATGCAGAAATCTCGAAACGGGGGCCTGTTGAAGTGGCTTATTCGGATTGCATTCAACCCATACAGCAGTGGGTCTGTGTATGGTCTCTTTCCGCGGCAGCGTTCCGCCCGCCCAAGAATCACAACCAATGCGAGAAACCCAGGAATAGAGTTACTCTCGCTGCCAGTTATGCACGACCCCCAAGATCACACCGGTGGCTGGACCACTGCTCTGCCCTTCCAGAACAACGCTAAAAGATGTATTGTTGCCAAACAGGCTCGGAAGTCCTTCACATGATAGGTTTCCTATGATCGAGTCTTGCGAAGTTACTGACCGGTCATTAATCATTGTTAGTAGCGTAAGCATATCGTCGCCAGTTGGCTTCCTGGTATGCTCTGGCAATACTGCGGGTGGGTTTTCATGGCGTTGGTTCCCTTCCCAGCCAAGTCCAGCTGCACCCTTCAGCAGTTTTTGTCTTGCGCGCAACACGTATGGCTATACCTGCTTTATGTCATGCGCACAGTCTCTTGTTGCAGGCAAGACGAGGTGACTGGTCACAATTAAAAGGGGCACGTCACGTCACATATACTCATGTCAGGCAAGTCACTCACCATCATCTATGAGACTTGGAATGGAACTCAACAGGTTGTCCTCGAATGACGCAACGATTTTTCAAACCCACTGCGTGGTGGAATGCGAAGAAAATGTCCGCATCAAGCTTTCCATGAGGGAGCTCCACGCATGAGATCTGTTGACCAGCCAAAATTGCGTCAGTACCCTCGTCCGATTATATCTCCCTATGGAACGAATACGGCCGAGTGAACCAAGACACTCACTGCTCACGCTACATCTGCATGACTCCCCGGTGGCCCAGTGGCGACTCCCCCTGGACCGGTTCCCGTGTCCAACGTTGGTGAAGAACGAAGAAGTTTGTGTACGCGTGTGTCGAGTGAAGTCTGCGACGAACCACCCCTCCTATCCTCCGTAACGAAGTTACTGGAATTGTCCACCGTGTTGTTCTGCCTTGGAGAGCGTCCGCCGGCTACTGGACAAAATTGCGGTGACCCTCCACCCGATGCTAGGGATGCTGACATGCGCTATCGCGTCCAGATGGCCGACTGGAAGTATCCGTATTGAACGGAACATTGGATGATGTGTGCGATAAAGCTCTCCGAGAGTGTGTGGGTTGCGCCTATAGCTGTGCCCCATGAAGGGCCACGCAGAGGCAGCCGCTGCAAGAGGTGCCCATGCATTCAAGATGTCGGGAACTTTTGGCTAGAACAATCTGACGCCAAACCGGTGTGGGTCTGCTGACTCTCACTCGAACTCCGCAAATGACGTGGACGGGAAACAGACAAACACGTTCTTGTGACGAGGACGACAAACTAATCAATTTTTCTTCCTCGACCCCTCGTCGACAGTGAAATATTCATCAGGTTGTCTTTAGCAACTATTCGCGTGTTTTGCTACCTGTAGAAGGTCCCGCGAAGCGAGCTGCAAATTTCCTGTCCACTAACCCCGCCCAAGATTTTTGAATCCACTTCATCCGGTTGGCCGTACTGTTCTAGACCGTGGTACCCCGTTTAATCCAAGCCGCCTTTCACCGCCGCTGGTCTCTTCCGCGTTTTCCACTTCGCTGAGTCGGCTTCTACTCGAGCACCCATCGCCGCAACATGTAGAGAAATACACTTAGAACCGGGAATTGAGCGAGAGAAAGTGCGCTATCTACTCTCGATTTTTTCCCTGCAGGCTCCCTTCTCAGCGGAGCAGGGAAGGGTTTAAACTGGCCCAAGGTTTTGGGCCACAATCTGGTTTGACGGTAGGACTTGAGCGACATCGTCTACTGATCCAGCTTGAACCTCGATGAATTGAAACAGTTGGCACATTGCCCTCGGCAATCCCAGCTCCTAGCTCGTCGTTGCCTTGCACCAAGGCCGTAACTCGAGATGTGGACATATCGCCTCGCGGTAAACGTGGATTATCCAACTACGCTTGCTTTCCGCTTAGTGAGCTCGTGGGCACGGTGTACATTAACAGATTCCAGGCTGGCGGACCAACCCCTGAACTCGATGTTTGCCGCGCCGGACATCTCTCTGCACCGATGATAACAAAGCGGCCACTTTGGTTATCTCCACTCGGGACAATGCCATCATTGCTGTCTGGAGGGCAAGAGGGGCGTGCGAGGTAATGACTTGACGATTTCATGGTTCTTTCGGTGCGAATGTGACTCTAACATATATTTCTAGTCCTAATCAGTTTTCTATCAACATTCGATGTATTCTTTGCTCATAGCAGCTACCCTACTTTTGGAAACACGTGATCATCGACTTTTCATTTCATCGCATGGCAAAGTCCGGACACACTCAAGGTGAGTGTAACAGAAGTAAGCCCGCAGGATCGCACACCCTCAACGACACAACATGCACCACTGCCTTCGAATCACCGAAATTCTTCACCTCATCTTCGGATACTTGGCGGATGAGAAAGTTACCAACGCGAATGTAACCGGTGCTATTCGTCACAAGGATGTCGCAGTGCTTGCAAGGACCTGCAAGGCGTTCATGGACCCAGCGCTCGACATTCTCTGGAGGACGCAATCCTCCCTAAGTCCACTCGTCATGTGCTTGCCTGCTCAATTCTGGACTCTAACGGTAGACCAGAAGGACGGGGTCGTGGTACGTTGTCTGCACACGCGGTGGTAGGGTCACTGACGCTTGCCAGTCTCTCCTGCAGGAGCCTTCACATGAGGACTGGCTTACGCTAAAAGGATATTCACGCCGAATCCGAGCCTTTGATCGTACCAAGCTGCATTTACCCACAGTCTGCGAGAACATCGTGGACATTGTCTTCTCTCCGGATTTATCTGATGAGCTTTTTCCGTTGCTTCATACTCTGAACTTCACGATCTTCAGCGGACCACCTTCAGATCCCATCCAGCTCCTTCACAACACCCGTTTACCTCAACTTGTTCGGCTGCGTTTCAGGACACCTAAACCCTACCGAAACTGGGACCCAGACTTATATTTCACGCCAGCTTCTGTGCCATCCCTTCAAGCATTGACAATCGGTGCTGCCCGCGCCCGTTTCCACGCCAATACCCGCCTGGCAGTGAGCTTTAAACAAATTCCTTACCTGCGCAGCCTTTGCCTCTCCCGCTATCTAAATGTCTAGCCCAGTAGTCTGCGCGAGGTGATCCATTTACAGTTCTTGTGCGAGTTGACTGTGACCTTACCCGAGGGTTTTGACGTCGACGTGTGTCCATCCATGCAACCGACATTCCCTTCACTCCGACGTATCGCCCTCACCGTTCGCTCCCTGGATCAATGCACCAACTTGCTATCCTGTATCACCTCGTGCGAACTCGGGTCTGTCAAGATCTTGCATCGTTCCCCTGCTACTCAGGATGACATTTACCAACTGTTCCAAGAGATCGAGCGTATCCGTAAACGCTATGCAGACTTTAACACGCTTGATATACGGGGTTCCCACAAAAACAAACCCACCGCTCATCCTCCCTTCGACCTCCCGCGATCGATGCTGACGCCTTTCCTTGCATCCCGCCGCTTGCGTGTCCTCAACCTCAGTTCATTTGTTGTGCTGGATATCAACGACAGCTTCATCGCACAGATCGCGCTCGCGTGGCCTGAGATCGAGACTCTACACCTGCGCGGACCTGAGCAGGGCGACGTGCGTGTAACGCTGGAAGGTATACGTGAGCTCTTGCGAGGCTGCCCACGGCTTCAGTCGCTGCACATGCGGATTGATGCGAGGATTCTGCCTGAGGGAGAGCCAGAAATGCAGTCATTTTCTCTCAGGGGGCTCGATATTTTCGGCTCTCTCATGGAAGTCGAGACGGCGGTAAAGCAATACCTTAGGACTCTTGCACCTCGACTGCAGTGGTTGAATATGAATCGCCCGCATCCTGTTGTTATGCCCGCATGGGTATGGCTATCGCCGTCCCCATAGATGGTCTGTAGCGCACGGTGGCTATTTTTTTGCCAACTTGGATGCTTGTGCTCGGTTTCGTGCATGACCGCCTTGCTGCGTGCTCGTCCCTGGTGATAAGTACCGTTCGAAATGCCGAAACAGCCCTTGCAGCGTTCAGGAGAAGAATTAGTTCGGATTAGTGCGTTCCATATTGTGCTACCCAGTTTTCATTCCTAGTTTTGCCCATTAGCTGACAACAGTGAAATGTCACGTACCTTACTTTGGTTCCTCGCTCGAATCTTCCCTTTTGCGTCGACTATGTCATTCGATTTCGAGATTCAACGGTCTTCCGTTCTACGGGAGAGCCACACCTTGCTCCAGTACTGGCCGGATCTTTAATGCCACCTCATCAGCTGCCCGGGGGAGCGGTACCCCGTGTCCCTCCTAAGACTAAGCCATCTTTTGCTGTTCCGCGTAGGATCAGACGCCCTCTTGACGCAATGCAGACCCATCACAACACGTCAGTATCACGCTAGTGGTCAACAGGTGAAGACGTAGTCGAAAACGGCACCATAAATACCTTTATCTGCTCATGGTGTACCAGGTGCGTATAGGAATGGGTAAAAGGACGTTCGAGTTCTGAGTGACACGGTAAGGTCTTTACCTCGCTCAGGTATGAGCTACGTCTTCTTCGCCACAGTTCTTACCAGCAAAGTCATCTTCGGGATACGGGGACCTCCAATCCGAGGGGAATTTATCGAGAAGGTAAGTGGTAGGCCTATTCTTTTCCGTTTCGCTTTTCACGTTCGTGTCCTCTGTTCAAGCAGTGGACAAGCTGCTGACGCTTGAGTGCATCACCAGGCAGATTTTGCGATGCTGCCAGTGGCCACACTCAAGTTAGTATTGTGACATCCAAGTATGCAGCATGCCTGTCTCACAACGATGTCGATAATCTGAGAAAAGGACTATCAGGGGCGTCACTTGAAGGGTTCCTCCGGGAGCTTTATGTTGGACTATCGCCCACAGTTCGGCAGGACAACAGCAAGGGCGCTGAGGTGTGGGAGCGCTCGATTGAGAGAGTATTTTACATACATGAATCTGACATAAAAATGAGTTCCGATTCTTTCCTCCGTCGGCTTACATGGGTTCCTCATCTGGTGTAAATAATACTGTAAGATTGCCTGTCGTTTGATAGGTACAAAAAGGACGCCCGAAGTGTTGGGTATAGACACGTTTCCTCCTTAAAGTCTGCATGATGCCCACCGTACCTAATATCCCCCTTTTTTTTTTCTACAGGGAGCAAGTTCGCAATAAGCAGTGACCTTCGAGTGCGCAATACAGCACACTTGGGTCCCCAACAAGTGGATAGCCCGTTTCTTGGATGGTAGGACGACGTTTCCATTGGCCTTTGGTTGGTAGTGTTTTGTGATGATGTACATGATACAAGCGGGGGTCCGCTACTGGTAGACACGAAAGAAATCAATTCCTATCAGGTGACGATGGAAGAATTCAGCGTAATTTACAAAGGAGACTGCAAAGCTGTACGAGATAGCATCTTGGGTTTTATCCTTCCTGGTCACAGTCAAGCGGTAGGGGGTGGCTTGCGACACATCAACAGCGCAAGATCCTAGGAGAGTCACGATGAACCTAGTTACTCCGGCCATAAATGTAGCTTTACTTACGACCACCAGGGTAGACATGGTGAGCTTCCGTTGTGATGCATCAATGGAATACTTGACCTTGGCGGTATCATGGAGGTTCTGAGAGATGATGCCGGAGGGATTCTGGAGCGGAGATCAATAGAACGATACTCGGAATTGTCAGTAAGAACCCACAGTATCTGGAACTACAGTCTGACACGACGGGACAAAGTCTTCGTCAGTGGCGTACAGAGCGGCCTAGCCCACTGTAAACACCCAAATGAACGAGTTATGCAAACGGCAGAACTCACCATCACCAGCTCGCGGGCGGAGGGCTTCGCCCTTGCGTAGGGATGGAACCTGTACATGTATGACGACCTGTAGTTTGGAAGCTTTCCCGAGTCCATCAGGTGTGATAGGAAGGATTGCAGAGTGAAGAGGGTGTAAAAAAAGACACCAGAGACCCGGTGCTGCGATGCAGAACTTAAATATCAAAACGGGGTCCAATATATACGACGGAAGGGGAAAAAGCCGTGGTCGAGCCGTAAAATGATTCAATGGTCCATGTTGTAGGCTCCGCCAGGGTTCAGAACAGGACCGACGACGCGGGGACCTATCTCGGCGCTTACTCGAATTGTCATTCTCCACATGCATTCGGCCAACATACGTTTGCTTCCGCGGCAGCATCCTATGGATCCAAGGGACTTCGACCACGTTCATGTCAATGAAAGGCCTCCCACCCCAAAATAAGTTGCTGTCGTCGTGAGCCCCCCACGGCGCACTCGGGAGTACACCAGACTGGCGGATTATCCGTTCGGAAACACTACCCCGTAAAAAGGGTGGTAGTGAGGTAGGTTTCTCCTTCACATCTTGGTTTTCCTTTGGCAGCGACCATATCCCTGATGTCTATCATCAACAGCATAGGAAGAGTCTCGGTGGCGCAGCCGAGCTTCATGGAGTGCCAGGGTCCAGCGGTGACACTTTGGGTCCGATGTTCCATCCAAGGCGACCCGCCCTACAAAACGTCACCGTCAATTTATCCTCCTGTACGCATTTCTGGTGCATATACATGTTTTACACCATCTTCTTAGTTCTGTCGCGACTGCGAACCTGACGTGAACCCAGTACTAGTGGGTGAGAAACGTTGCGTGACCTGTCACACAAAAAGGGGCACGTCACGTCACGCTGCTGCCAAAGCGCGCTAAAATCCTGCAGGCAAGTTGCTCACCACCATCATGAGACTTGGAGTCCAACTCAACGTGTGTGTCCTCGAATGTCTCGATGCTCTCTTCCAAGAACTGCTAGTGTGATAGAAGACACTGAACCTATGAAGAAATTGCCCGCTTCAAGTATCTCAAGGGGGAACCACCAGCAAGAATCTGTCCTTCAACCGAGGCTGCATCAATACCCTCGTCCGATCGTGCCTCCAACTGAATGGAGTGTATTTGAGTGAATCAAGACACTCACTAGTCATGCTGCATCTGTGCGACCCTCAACGAGCGACTTCCCTCAACCCCGCCTCCGTCGTCGCCTGTTTGAACTCGATCAAGGATTAGAAAATGCCAGCGTGCGTTGGCGTGCATCGAGTGAGTTCTGCGACAAGCCACACCAACCTACAGTCCATAGCGAAATCGCTGGAATTTTTCACCGTGGCGCCTTGTCACGAAAAATGCTACTTTGAAGCCGGATGAAATCGCGGTGACCCTCCCTCTCGATATTCAAGGTCCTGGCATCCGCCGTGTCGTGCAGAAACTGGTGGACGATCAACCGGATATTTTGTGTCTAAGGTAGGCGCAAGGTTCGAGGTGTGCGATAACGTTCTCCAAGAATCTCTGGGTTCTACTGCCTGCGCTTCAACGAAATAATACCCGAATGTCGCGACAGAGCACGCCGTCGCAAGGGGTGCGGTGTATTCAAGACATCAGTTATTCTGGAGGGAGTGGGTCTGGTGTGAGAGTGCTTTTGGTGTGGGTCCTCCCTCGAACTCCGCACATCCCAGCGGCTCTGATGATTGTGGACCTGACACACAGACAAACACGTTTTTTGACAACCACAGCGTAGTCTAATCCTCTGGGTATTTTTTCAGCGGTTCCCCTTCGTCGAGAGCGAAGTGACAATTAAATTTTCCTTGCGCTCGTCCGTGTGGGCTCCAGTCCTCGTCGAAGATCTGCAAGATGGCCACCACATTGTCTGTCCACAAACAAGCCACATTTCGCCACGTCGCCGTCCAAAAAAATTAATTGTTCCTGCCACCCCGTCGAAAATTCCCCTCTGAACGCCCTGTTTGACGGTTACCCCCATGTCTCTATTGAATTTGAGCGTTCGCTCACAATCGTATGTCTAGTACCGCTGATTTCGCCACTCGCTGAAAGTTCTCCGAGCAACGATGAAGTCCAGATTCTTTCACCACTCAAAGAGTCTGCACAGACCCACCAGGAAAGAACGTCACATATTGAACCACTGCGCCTCACTTATATACCGTGTCAAGAGCAGCTTGTGTTTGACAAGCCATGGATCTAATATCAGCATTGGTACGCCGACACATAAAAACGACTTTTGGCGACCACCCTTTCGCATGTTTATTTTTTCCTTGGTCCCCCTCATTGAGAGCCAATCTTCAGTCCACATCTTTCATGTGCTACTACCCCGCTTGCCCTGTGACACTGCTACCCGATCCACTTTATCGAATCGACCGGATTGTTGCAGACCGCGGTTTTACACGTCTCCGCGTTTAGTCCAAGCCATCTTCCACAGTTGCAGCATTCCTTCCGCTTTCCCCACTTCGCCGAGTCGGCTTCACTTCCCTATCATTGCGCTAAGCACTTAGAACTGGGAACTAGGTGAGAGAAACATGCTCTACCCATTGCTCGGCTTTGCCCTGGAGGCTACCCTTCTGAGCAGAGCGGGGGAGAGTCCAGACCTGCTCTAGGCTTCGCAAGAGTGTGGGCCACAATCTGGCAGCTTGATGAGCGACATTGTCGTCTGGTCCAACTTACACCTCGGTCAAGCTGGCAGATCCCCCTCATCGTTTGTTTATGTGAAAGGACGAAAGACATCGAACTCAACGTGCGATCATACCGCCTTGCAATGTGCGTCGATCCTCTAACTATGTCTTCTTGACACTCATTGAGCTCCTGTGCACAGCGTACAGTACCGGACTCTAGGACAGTGGACTGCCTCTGGGGCCAATCCCTGAGGTCGATGTTCCCTGTACCGGATGTCCGTCTGTCTCGATGATGATAAGCGTCTGCTTTGGCTATTAGCACTCGAGGAAAAGCAGACACGCTCAGGGCCATCTAGGGGACAAGAAGGGTGCGCAGGACAACCGCTTGTTTTTTTGTTGTTGCTCTTTCAACGCGAACGCGATTCTAACATATGTCTAGTCCCAAATTCTGTCTCTATTAATAATCGATGGTTTCTATACGAGTAGAAATCCGAACAGATGTGGCCGTAGACATGAAGATGAGCGTCTCCGTGGAGTACTTCGTCAGGGGTACGGGCTGTAGCTCACACGACAACTAAAGCTTTGAAGCGTAAACAAGTCCAAACTGGTATACTTTTGAAGACATGTAGGGCCGGTGACTTCCACCAGAGCTTGCAGAGGCCTAATTGCCATTTCGCAGAGGCCAGACACACAGGATGGCCTGCACCTCGGACACGTGGCTCAAAGGCGCTGCTTCGGCTGCGTGCACATCCTGAAAACGAGTGTTCCAGAAGTAAGCCTGCAGGATCGCACACTCTCGAGGATACAACATACACCGTTGGCTTTCGCATCGCCGAGATTTTGTATCTCATCTTTGGGCACTTGCTAGACAACAGAGTTACTAACGCGAGTGCAAGCTTGCACAGATCCCAACTGAATAGAGCACGCTTATCGTTGGAAGGCGTACGTGAGCCCTTGCACGGCTGCCCACGGCTTTGGTCGCTTTGCATGCAAACTGATGCGAGGATTCTGCCCGAGCGAGAGCCGGAAGTGCAGTTGTCGTCCCTTGCGAGGCTAGACATTTCTGGCTTTTGCATGGAAGATAAAACGGCGATGGATAGATACCTTGGAATTCTCGCACCCATATTGACATGGTTGAAGATGAAACGAGGGCGATTTCGCATCTCTCAATGTTATCTACACGACCATATCGCCCGTTGTTCCCCCCTTGTGATGGTACGTAGCACGTGGGGTTTTGCAAGCCGCTTCTTTGCCAACTTTAACGTTTGTGCTTGGTTTCGTGCACGGCGGCCATGCTGTGCACTCCTCTCTGGTGATGAGGACGAGGTTGTATTTATTCTGATCATGACCACCATGACAAACCTTGTGGCGCTCAGGAGGAGGGTTGTTTTCACTCCTTGTTTCCCCGTACTGGCTGAACTTTATCCATGAAGACGACAGTGAGTTGCCACGTATCTTGTTTCTGCTCCTTGTTTGAATCCTCCCCTCTGGGTTTGAGGAGTTACACTCAATCCCATGAGATTCGACAAGTTGTCCCCACGGACGAACCATGCTTTGCCACCGCGCTGGTCAAATGTTTGCTAGTCCTACCTCATTGATTGTCCTTGAACTCCCTGGGCAACAGCACCTTCCGTCTCTTCGAATCCTTTTTCTCTCGCAAGTTCGTGCAGCGTCTCGACCCTGTACAGACCCATCGAGATGCGTCAATGTCACACCAGACACAATAGGGAACGGCCCCGTAGGTACACTTCTTGTCTCCCCGTCAGAGTCACTCTTGAGATCCCTGATCATACCATGACGGTGTGTTCGAGGGTCTGCCTTGATGGTATATTGATTGATCTGACAATTCTGTGCCAGTGTAATGAGGCACGTATGGGAATGGGTAAAACAACTACGTAGGCGACACGGTACGACCAGCGGGCCACCTTCGGATGGGAGGCACTTCACTCCGAGAGGAGTTTACTTGAGAAGATAAGAGCTAGGGCCATTCTTGTAGGTATGATAATTCACGTTTGTACCTTTCTTAGCCCTCAGATGAGCACTGAACAAGCTGCCACCGACGAGGTTTGAGTTCATCGCCAGGCAGTTCCCGGAATATCCTTGGCTTGGACAAATTCTGCGATGCTGCCACACCCAAGTTGGTGTTGGGACATCCAAGCTCGTGCAGTACGTCTCAGTCTGCTATTGTCATCTTCGTAAGTTGAGAAAAGAGCTATGTGTAGGATTTCTTCGGGCGGTCTGTGTTCGACCACGGCCCCAACCTCCAAGCCCGACAGAATAATAGCAAGAGCAAGCAAGATAGTACTTCAGCGCCGCTCAGGTGCGAGGTCATTTGAAGATAACGCGAACGTGGCTACCGATCCTCCCCTAGATTATAGGGTCCCTCTTACAACTTGTATCCTACTGGAGGCTCGCCTGTCGGTTCCATATTTGAAGTCTGCACCGTACCCGTGTTGGGTGCGGCTTGCAGTACGGCACCTCTTCGGCCCCCAACAAGTTGAGAATACATTTTTTTGGTGGCAGGGAGACGTTCGCATCAACCCAAAGTTCACATGTTCTT
Organism: Pisolithus microcarpus; assembly: GCA_024613185.1. Classification (NCBI taxonomy): domain Eukaryota; kingdom Fungi; phylum Basidiomycota; class Agaricomycetes; order Boletales; family Pisolithaceae; genus Pisolithus; species Pisolithus microcarpus. The sequence continues at coordinate 1,705,025 of JANFAI010000011.1, read as the reverse complement.
ACATACTCAATAATGTACATGACACTTGCAAAGCTCTGCTTCTGTTAGACACGCGACGGAACCAAGGTCAGCAGGGGAGATAAGAGAAGTGGACATAAGATAGAGATTGGGTGGCAAAGCCATTCGGGATAGCAGTCATTTCATCTGCGCTGTTGAAACTAGGATTAAACCCTCCCGCTCGCGGTCAAGCGGTGGGGGGTGGCTTGCGACACATCAACAACGCTAGGTCCTAGGCAGTTCACGATGAAACTGCTTCACTGTGCGATGAAAGTAGTGTACTTACAACCACCATCGTGGACATGCTCAACCTGCTTCGGGGAGCATTGACGGAGTGCATGACATAAACAGCATCATCCAGGTTCTGAGCGATGACACTAGGCGAATTCTGGGGTGCAGATCAGTATAATTATACCTGGGTATGTCATCAAGAACCCACGAATTCCGGGACGACAGTTGCATGCGATGGGATATAGCATTGCTCGTCAGATAAGAGGTCACCGTCGTCAGTGTACAGAGCGGCCTGGCCATTGTGAGCATCCCAAACCGACGAGTTCTGCAGACGTCAGAGCTTACCATTACTCTTTCGCGGGCAGAGGGCTTCACCCTTGCGTAGGGATGGAACCTGTACATGTATGACGATCTGTAGTTTGGAAGCTTTCCCGAGTCCATCAGGTGTGATAGGAAGGATTGCAGAGTGAAGAGGGTGAAAAAAAAGACACCAGAGACCTGGTGCTGCGATGCAAAACTTAAATATCAAAACGGGGTCCAATATATACGACAGAAGGGGAAAAAGCCGTGGTCAAGCCGTAAAATGATTCAATGGTCCATGTTGTAGGCTCCGCCAGGGTTCAGAACAGGACCGACGACGCGGGGACCTATCTCGGCGCTTATTCGAATTGTCATTCGTCACATGCATTCGGCCAACATACGTTTGCTTCCGCGGCAGCATCCTATGGATCCAAGGGACTTCGACCACGTCCATGTCAATGAAAGGCCTCCCGCCCCAAAATAAGTTGCTATCGTCGTGAGCCCCCCACGGCGCACTCGGGAGTACACCAGACTGGCGGATTATCCGTTTGGAGCCACTACCCTGTAAAGAGGGCCGTAGTGAGGTAAGTTTCTCCTTCACATCTTGGTTTTCCTTTGACAGCGACCGTATCCCTGATATCTATCACCATCAACATAGGAAGAGCCTCGACGGCGCAGCTGAGCTTCACGGAATGCCGGGGTCCAACGGTGACACTTTGGGTCCGATGTTCCATCCAAGGCGAACCGCACTACAAAATGTCACTGTCATTTTATCCTCCTGTACGCATTTCTGGTGCATATACATGTTTTACACCATCTTCCTAGTTCTGTCGCGACTGCGAACCTGACGTGAGCCGCCCCAGCACTAGTGGGTGAGAATATTGCGTGACCTGTCACACAAAAAAGGGGCACGTCACGTCACGCTGCTGGTATAGCGCGCTAAAATCCTGCAGGCGAGTTGCTCACCACCATCATGAGACTTGGAGTCCAACTCAACGTGTGTGTCCTCGAATGTCTCGATGTTCTCTTCCAAGACCACTGGTGTGATGGAAGACACTGGACCTATGAAGAAATTGCCCGCTTCAAGTATTTCAAGGGGGAACCGCCAACAAGAATCTGTCCTTCAACCGAGGCTGCATCAATACCCTCGTCCGATCGTGCCTCCAACAGAATGGAGCGCATTTGAGTGAATGAAGACACTCACTAGTCATGCTGCATCTGTGCGACCCTCAACGAGCGACTTCCCTCAACCCGTCTCTGTCGTCGCCTATTTGAACCCGATCAAGGTTTAGAAAATGCCAGCGTGCCCTGGCGTGCATCGAGTGAGTTCTGCAACAAGCCACACCAACCTACAGTCCATAGCGAAATCGCTGGATTTTTTCACCGTGGCGCCTTGTCACGAAACATGCTGCTTTGGGGCTGAAACGGGACCGCGACGATCCCCTCTCGATGTTCAAGGTCCTGGCATCCGCTGTTGCATGCAGAAACTGGTGGAAGATCAACCGGGTGTTTTGTGTCTAAGGTAGGCGCAAGATTTGAGGTGTGCGATCACGTTCTCCAAGAATCTCGAGGTTCTACTGCCTGCGCTTCAACGACATAATGCCCGAATGTCGCGACATAGCACCCTGTCGCAAGAGACGCAGTGTATTCGAGACGTCAGAAATTCTGGAGGGAGTGGGTCTGGTGTGAGAGTGCTTTTGGTGTGGGTCCTCCCTCGAACTCCGCACATTCCAGCGGCTCTGACGGTGGACCTGACACAGACGCACAGACAAACACGTCTAATATTGACAACCCCAGTGTAGTCTAATCCTCTGGGTATTTTTTCAGCAGTCCCCCCTTCGTCGAGAGCGAGGTGACTATTGATTTTCTCTGGGGAATGTCAGTGCGAGTTTCAGTGCTCATTGAAGATCTGCGAAGCGGCCACCACATTTTCGGTCTATAAAAACAAGCCACACTTCGCCACGTCGTCGTCCAAAAAAAAAATTAACTGTTCCAACCACCTTGTTGATTCACTCCTGGACGCCCCATCTAATGGTACCCGTTGAATTCGGGGTTTCTTTCAGACTCGCGTATTTCCGACCGCCAATCTTGCAGCTCGCAGAACGACCCCCTTCGCGCAGTTAACGCCGAAACATCTTGGTTGGGCAAAACACACTTTTCGAGCGCCCAACTGGTGGACTACTTTATTCGTATCTCGAGTGTGGCCTTTTCGATCGGAATAGAAGGCGTCTACGGCAACTTGAAGCTTCGGAGGGTTTAAGAATTACAATTTGGTTTGGTGGTGGCACTCGAACGACCTTTGCAAATACTCCAACTTACGTCTCGGTGATTGACACAGTGGCAGATCACCGTTCCAGGAACGCTTCTGCGCGCTCGTGGCTACCACGTATTCAACTGTGTGACATGGTGATAGGAAAACAGGATATCTGGTGATGCCTCCTTGCACTGTGCGTTCTTTCCTTTGGGGAGCTGCTTTGTTGCTAAACTATTCCTCAGTGCCACCTTTTGCTGTCCCCTCGGTTCTAAGCAAGGAAATATCGCTTCAATTCGTACCATATCAGGCAGAGCGATACACGTTTCGTGTTCGTCATCACTAATGAGGCCGAACTTGCGGGTTGCAGTGGTTGATATGCATGGTTGGCACATGAGCTCTGAGCGTTTACATATTTGTGGGTTTCACTCGTTATCTCGATGCAGATACCCTAATTCACAACATGGTATACGCACCCATACCCTTTAGCGGAGGGACCCACTATACGCGTGTATAGTCGAGTGACATTCCTCCTCCCGTGAGTACGTTCGACCGATTAGCACTGGCACTACTTCCGAGATCTGAAGACCCCAGAGTTCCCTTACGGAAGTGTATTTGTTAAGCCACAAAGCTGGAAGGAGGCCCGCTGATGATGGCTCAAACAAGTTTCCTGTGCGCACCGAATTTGTCAATCGCAAAACATCGCTGCATATGATCGTCGAAACGATAACGACTCAATATGCAGACTCATGCCCAACGATGATATGATTCCTTTGAGGCGTGAAGTTTTCTCGTTGCGACTGAAAAGATTGTGCAGAAGCCTAGCAAGGAACGTCATGTCTTGAAGACTCAGAAGCAGATTGATATTATCCCTTCGTTACGGATGTCATCGTCTTGTCAGATTTAATCATTCGCCGTATCCATTGCTCACGTTAGTCAATACCCTTATCATCTTTCATAATTCCTAGTCCAAGTCAATCGTTTACAAGCTCAACTTTTCGCTCGTACTGTACATACATCTCCCCTGTATAGGATAGGCGTCACAGCGAGCCGCAGACGCTCGACGATAGGCATATTAACTTGTAAATTCAATACTTCTGTACATTAGGATCAGACGAAGGAAGCGTAGGTATGGGATGAATGCCACGAGGATGTGTGAAGGCAGGAGTTGTTTCATCTACGCTGTTATAGCTCGGTTTATTAACCCTTCGTACTCACGGATGAAGGGGTAAAAGACGGCTTACGATGTATCACCGATGCTAGGTCCTAGGCAATATATGATGAATTTCGTTCGTTCAGTGGTGACAGTAACTGTACTTACCACCACCATGCTCAGCTTTTGCCGGGACATATCGACGGTGTGTATGACGTTGACAGCACCGTCCAGGTTCCGAGCAATGATGTTAGGGGGAATCTGGAGCCAGGACGATCAGCACAGGGACATCTGTGAATGTCGTGAAGACCTCACGGAGCCAGGGACGACGGTTTGACGCGACGGAACAAAGCTTTGCTCGTCAGATACAAGGCTGTTGTCGTCGGAGGTGTACTGCGTGGCCTAGCCACCATCAGCATTCCCAAGAAAAGAGTCGCGTACTACAGTCAGCGCCTACCATCGCTCTCTCCCGAGCAGAAGCCCCGACCCTCTCATACGGATGGAACCTGAAAAAGTACGAGGACCTGTAGTTGGACAGTTTTCTTGAATCCACTGGCATGAAGTGCAGAGATTATAGGTTGGAAGAGCGAGGAGAAAAAGAGATACCACAATGCGGACAAGAACCGCACACGCAGCTTAGAATTTAAATAGCCAAACGGAGCTGGAACATGCAATAGAAAAGAAAAAAAAGGAAGGCGGCGAGGCGGCAGTGAGGCGTGCATAGACTGAGTTGTCCACATGCGAGACTCCGCCAGGGACTGCAGCCTAGCACCAGCGCTTATTCGGTCTGACGCTTGTACGCTTGTACGATGCATTGGGTGGACGAATGATCTGCCTCCATGGTAGCATTTTGTTCATCCAATAAAATCACGGGCCACGTTTATACCCAATGCAAGGATTGGACACCGAGAAACCCACCGACTCGTCGTCAGAAATGAGCAACGCCCAGGCTCCACGACCCCACTCGATCACCTGATTGTCCTTCCGGAACGACCTTGCAGAATGAACCCTCCTTCATACTCGTAGGTTTCCCATGATCGACTCCTCCAATCTTCAACCTAGCAGACACTTCATGGCACGGCAGTTTACTTCCTGGTATCAGTTATATAGCAGTGGGATTATACCACACAAGATCCTCTGTCCAGGCCAAAACCTGATAGCAATACGAAACACCATCGGTAGACTCTCGTCCCATGCGCAGCGCTCATCCATTGCGCCATGCCGGTACTTCGTTAACCTGTTGCTACTGCAATATCAGCGCTTCATCCTCTGGTTACGTGACGTGACATACGAAAAAGGGGCATGTCACATCACGCTAAAGTCGGGCAAGTACTCACCCCATCATGAGACTTGGCATGCAAATTAACGTGTGTCCTCAAATGCTGCAACGATTATTTTCTTCCAACCCATTTGATGTAGTAGAACTCGAGGGCCTCGCGAAGAAACCGTCCGCAAGGTCTTCAGGGGGGACTGCCGGCAAGAAATCTGTCCCTCAAACGAAGTTGCATCGATACCCTCTTTCGACCATGCTTCCGCATGAACGGAGTGTGTTCGAGTGACTTAGGGCACCCAGTGGCAATGCTGCATCTGTGGGGCTCCGCAGGGGCTACTACCATTGACCAGTTGTCATGTCCGCCCTTTTGAAAGATCAAGGACAGAAGTTGCCAGTGCACGTTGTCGTGCATGGGCAAGTGAGCTCTGCATTGAATCGGTGTTGCCTATCCTCCATAGCAAAATTATTGGAATTTTCCAGCGTGGCATCCGCCATGAAGGGCCGCCCAACCGGAGCTGGACAGAATTATGGTGTCCCTCTTCCTGATGGTAGGGGGATACTGACATGCACCATCGTGGTAAGATGGTCGACTGGAAGTGTCTGTCTTAAGGGGAAGATTTGATGCGTGCAACAAAGTCTTCCCCAAGAGTCCGTAGGTCATGCCTTTCGCTGTGCTCCAAGGATTCAACGAACGAAGGCCCGAGTAGGGGCAGTCATTGCAAGAGGTGCCAGTGTATCCAAGATGTTGGGGGGGTTTGGCTGGAAACGTGTCGGTCTGCTGACCCCCACTCGAACCGAACTCCGCAAGTGACTTTGACATCGGCCTGGATTGGCGGACCTAATAATTTACGGACAAACATCTCTTTTGAGGGCGACAGAACAACCAATCCTTCCGTTCCTTTTTCCCCCTTGGTCCCCCCACGTCTAGAGGGGATATTCACCAGCTCTTCTGTAGCAATCATTCGCATTTATATGGCCAGTGGTTGAAGACCCCGCGAAGTGGGAAATTTCCCGTCCACAAACATGCCACACCCGCCTAAAATTTTGAAATGTACCTGGCTCATTGAAACGGTCGGAAAGTTCCAATCTACGATGTTCCGCGGCTCCACTTATAACCCTGTGCCGTCTTTCACCGTCGGAAAGCAAGCCCTTCTGCCTTTTCCCACCTCGCAGGATCCTGCACCCATCGTTGTAACGCGTGGAAAACTACGTCTGGAACTGGAAACTGGACGAGGGAAAAGCTCTTTACCCATTCCTCGAGTTTGGCCCTGGAAACTACCCTCCTGAGCGAGGTGGGGGGAGAGTTCAAAACAGCGGCTCAGCAGGGCGCGTGCTACATTAATTGGCAAAACTCGAGCGCCACTGTGGATTGATCCGGATTACGCCTCGGCGATTTGAAATAGCTCCCAGTTTCCTTACGCTGTTTCCGGTCCTCACTCGCTGTTTCCACCCGTTCAAGTCTGCAACACGGCAACAGCGTCAACATGCGACAATCATACCACCTCGCAGTGCAGGTTGCTCTTGCATTCCCCCCTCGACATTCCTCCCGCTTTCAAACGAGGCAATGTCTTGCGGCTGCTGGCTCTACGTTGTCAAATGAGTGACCGTCTACACGGGGGTGGCTACTTCAATCGGCGCATCTCCCAACGTCCCTCATCATAAAACTTGTGAAGAAGACCAGTCTTCGAGTCCTTCGGATCCTCTCGATCGCAGGGACATGTTCGGTGATGATCAGATTGCTGTAGTCCATGCAGTCGCATTAGACGGGCGAGAATGCAAAATGGGTGGGTATTTCTATCGCTGAATGTTTAGACTATCACCCCTAGGATCACTCGTTCGTCCTCAGGTTCAAGAGCTTATACTGTTTCGGGAAGCTCACATCTACGTCACGCACATACCCCCCTAGCGGCGTCATGGCAAAATTCACTGCTGTTTATCATACGATGGCTCGCCAGCGTCCTCACAACGGAGGTAGTTCATGGGGTTTCATACACGGGTTGAGTCCGTTTGGCGACGATCACTGCCCCTGTCATTTCATTTCATTTGATGGAAACGGCGAAACCTGACTGACCATAATAGAAGACCTTTTACGGATTCATGAGGGACAGTGGGACAACCCTAGCGCGATCAATCAGATTGCAGAGTGTCCAGCCTCGACTAGCGTCAACTTGCTATTACTTTCCGCTGCCATCACTGCTGTCGGAGAACGGAGAGAAACAGTAGTAACCACAACGTATCAACAAGTGTACCCAAACGTAGTCAAACTTATAAGCCTGGAACACGACTTCTGTGTCTGAGAGGGTTTATCAACGCGTGAGATACTTACTCTGTAGCAATATATGAGCTCCCTTCGGTGTTTATGTGGGTTATTGGAACACTAGTCTCGTTTCGCTATTACCCTCACAGTAACACTACCGCATGCACCGTTGTCTTCGAACCACCGAAATTCTTCGGCTTATCATCGAATTCTTGGCGTATGAGGATTTTATCACAAGGTGTGGGGCTCGTAGTATCCCCCGCAGGGACACCGCAAGATTTGCAAGGACTTGCAAGGCGTTCATGGACCCAGCGCTTGACGTTCTCTGGGGAACGCAATCTTCCCTGAGCCCTCTTATCATGTGCTTGCCTAGTAATCTCTGGGAAGTAGAACTCAGCGGCACGACTGTGGTGCGTTGTCTGCCCTTGTGGTGATAGGTGATTGACGCTTGCCACAGTCTCTCTTGCAGGGACCTTCGCATGAGGACTGGGTCGGACTGAAAAAATATTCACGCCGAATCAGAGCTTTTGATGACTGTTCTATGCCAAAATTACCCATGGTCTCTAATAAGAGTGCCTTGGACACCATCTTCTTGCCGAGTCTATTTCAGGAGCTATTCCCGTCCCTTCGTACTCTCAACATTGAAGTCTTAAGTGGACGGCCACCACTTAATCCAATTCAGCTCCTCGGACCCATCCGTTTACCTCAGCTTACTTGTCTGAGTTTCATGATACCTTTGCGTTACCTATTCAGCTACTCAGGTTTTCAAGTCGTGCCAGCTTGTGCGCCGTCACTCCAGGCATTGACAATCTATGCCCCGTGCGACTCTAGTCTCCCTGAATGGTGAACACCTATTCCCTTGGTAATAGATTTCAGGGGCTTTCCTTACCTTCGCAGCCTCGACCTCTCTTTCAATCTGGAGGTCTTGTCTAGTAGCGTGTGCGAGCTGATCCATTTGCTATATCTGCGCGACTTGACCATTACCTTACCCGATGATCTTGATGTCGACATGCATCCGTCCACGCAGTTGATACTTCCCTCGCTTCAACATTTGGACATCATGGTCGGTTCACTGAATCAATGCTCCAGCTTACTTTCTGTTATCGCTTCATCCGAACTCGGTTCCGTCGAGATTTACCATCGCTCGCCCGCTACCCAGAGTGACATCCACGCGCTATTCCGGGAAATCGAGCGCATCCACGAATGCTTTTCGAGTTTTCATACACTCGCGGTACTATGCCCCTATCCCGCCATCACCGATCCTTCCTTCGACCTCTCGCGATCGATACTGACACCCCTCTTCGTGTGCCACCGCTTGCGCGTTCTCAAATTCAGTTCTTTCGGTACATTGGATATTGACGATGCCTTCATTTCGCGGATCACACGTGCGTGGCCGGATATCGAGGTGCTCCACCTTCATGGATTCCAACGGAACAAGGTGCATGTGACACTGGGAGGTATACGTGAGCTCTTGCGGGGCTGCCCGCTTCTCCTGTTGCTACGCATGCAGATTGATGCGAGGATTCTACCTGAGCAAGAGCCGGAAACGGAGTCACTGTGTCTTGAGAGATTCGATATTAGTGGCTCTCGCATCGGAGATGAGAGCGCAGTGGAACGATATCTTAGAATTCTCGCACCTAGGACGGAATTGTTGACGCAGGAGGTATGGTTATCTTTAACCTCCTAGCGTTATCTGCATGATCGTATGGTTGGCTGCTCGCCTCTTCCTTGGTGATATGTCGTATGCTCGGATTCTCCCTCCCCCTATGGCAGTCCGGGACGAAGGTATGTTTAGGACCACCAAGACAGGAGTACGGACGTGGACTAACTCATTTACGATAATATATTACAAGCTGACTTTTGTCCATCAAAAATTTGTTCGTGATGGGCCCCCCCACAGATGAGAGGTTTTCATGTTTCCCTCCAGCTGAAAGACCCTATTCGGTACTATCACCCCATCCAATAACTAAGTGTAGTCTAATCCTCTGGCTACTTTTTCAGCGGTTCCCCTTCGTCGAGAGCGAGGTGACAATTAATTTTTTTCTTGCGGCTGTCCGTGTGGGTTTCAGTGTTCGTCGAAGATTCGCGAAATGCCCACCAGATTTTCTGTCCCCAAACAAGCCAGTGCCACTTCGCCACATTTGCCGTTCGAAAAAAAAAAGTTACTCCTTGCAAGCTCCAACCTTGTCGACCCCTTCGAATGCCCTGAACACCAGCGCCTGAAGTCTCGGCTGAATTCGAACTCTAAAAATGCGGCAGATGCAAGAGCGAAGGACGCAATAACTCTGATATATCGTTGTCTACATAAAAGTTCGAATACGCAGCAACTATTTGGTGGTTATAGTGGCTCAGCACTCAACAATCGGTTTACTCGACAGCCAGAATAAGCTTGAGTTTGCTGGAGCTTTCGCTTCTACTGACCGTGGCCAAAGTGTCGCCGCCCGGGTGACGAAACTTCAGGCCGTTCTCTCTGCCATGGGTACCATCCTCTCTCTAAGGAAGACTTGCCTCTACAATGGAATAAGGGGTGTTAACTACTGCTCGTAGGCATGACCCTCCACACTTTGACGGAACCGTCGTCCCCCGCGGTTGCAAGTAAATCTTCGAATCCGGGACGAGGACACCACTGCACCGAGTTGACGTCACTGACATCGTGGGCAGATGAAACCGAAGCAATCAGCTTGGAATACAATATCTCTTTCGTGGACTGCTCGGGAGGTTGCTTGAAACGAGAGACAAATCAACAAAGTTGCAATTCGTCGATGGTTGAGCAACTTACCGATATCTCCCATACGTTTATCTTCCCGTCCCCACCAGTACTTGCTAGCCACCCCACACTTTTGGACGATGTGCCCTTCCCGACAATCCAGCTGATAGAGTAGATGCTTCTTTCATGACCTTTGATCTGGTGTACGGATTGCCATTTATACTGATCCAGACGTTTCCAAATTCTGATCGAAAGGTCGTCGGAAGCAGAGGCCAGGTAATTCCCGTCAGGGGACCATGCAAGTGACCAAACTGTGGATTCGTGGCCGGTCAGCGTCGACATGCAGTACCAATCTTCCGATGGGTCGTCGACGTAGAGCTTGATCGTGTCATCGTAAGAAGCCGAGGCAAGGATCTACCCCGGAGGCAATAAATCAGGCTTGAATTGGATGTCGCGTAATTTCATCCAGACCTCTTCCGTGGGATGCCAGGCAACGCACTTGACATCCTGACTGTGTTCCATTAACACTCCCATGCAGTCAAAATCGGCATCGGGTTGTACTGCAGCGAACGTAAATGTGGGGTAATGGCGGCACGGAGCGTGAAGGGACTCGCCTTCCCAGATCCAGACCGTCTTGTCTCTGCTACAGCTAGCCAGCAGAGTCCCCGTTGCAGAATACGCGACACTTTTGCACTCCGTTTCGTGGCCTTCTAGCATCGCCGCGCACTCCCATTCTTCGGGTTCATTAAGATCGTTCTCATCATCTGATTCTTGCTTTTTCTCGTATATCCCGACGTTAGAGTCGAATGAACCGGTCGCAAGTGTCTTGCCTGACGGAGCCCACGCGATGCTGCGAACTGTCTTAGTGTGTGCTGTCGAGATGGTGTTGATATGAGAGAAGGATGGCAATTTTTCCTGGTCCTCCGCACTGCGTTGGTAGCTATACAGCCGAACCGTCTTGTCCGCTGAGCATGACGCAAGTAGCGGCTTCACCGGGTTCCAGGCTACTTGCCATGCGCGCTCTTCGTGACCTGCCTGGACGTGAGGTCGGTGTATACCATTTCCCTGTGCTTTCTCACCTGGAAGCGAGGATACCAGTTGTAGACTGAATTGAAGGTCGACGTCCATCTGAGTGTCGACCTTTGATAAATCAATTATCGGCCTTATCAAAAAGTTGTTTGTCCCTGTTGAATTCCAAAGCCTCCGCCTTCCTATCTGGGAACAGTTTTCATTGAATTCGGACACGTTCAATAAGTGTAGACTGATGATTCAGACCGGTCTCATACAGAACGTGCACGATGACCTGCTCACAGACGTGTCTTACGATTTCTATGGCCTGCACTTTGCCACGTGCAGCCTTGACCAGAAGTACGTGTCTCCTGTCACTCTATCGGTTCACCCTCGTGACGTGATTGCAGAATCAAAGTCTGGTCGTTGGACGAGAGCACCGGAATCTGGAGCGTAGAGGATGAATGGAAGGTACGCGTCCAGTCCTCGCATAAATGCACGCTTACTGAAACGCGAACGAGCGCAGGCCCACGATGCGACCATCTCAAAGGTGAGCTGGGCACATCCAGAGTTCGGAACCATACTCGCATCGGCCTCGTTCGACCGCACCGTCAAAATATGGGAACAAACGACGTACGCTGCAGCTACGGAATTACAGCCTAATACATTTTCTGCCACACAGCCAGCTACTGGCGGGTCGTCCTCGAGATGGTCTGAGAGGGCCACCTTGGTCGATGCCCGTGGCACAGTGAGAGCCGTGGAATTTGCGCCGCATCATTTTGGTTTGAAGCTGGCGAGTATCTGGTTGTCTTCCGGTATTCCCAATCTGACAGACGTTCAGGCGACGATTTCAACTGACAATCACCTTCGTATATACGAGTGTATAGAGCAGTCGTCACTGGCTACGTGGCAATTATCAGAGGAAGTAGACGTCACCTCCCTGCCGATAGCATCCCACCCCTCTTCTCACTCGGTAGCCCTCGGCACGCCAACTCATACAAGTGCAACTCTTGATGGCGCCTCTGCATCCCTAGTTGCGCAAGCTTTGCAACAATCCCAAGGCTCTCTTCAGGGCAGAGGAGGGTTGGGTAACAGGGAAGCAGATGGTGGCTGGTGTATTTCTTGGTGTAAGGAGCGGTATTGGGGTGAGGTAATAGCAGCAGGGAGTGGGATATCGGGAACCATAAAAGTAGGTGGGCTCAGCCTGACGCGTTCTGCTTTTCTTAAGGTAGATTGCAGATCGTGCAAATATCTCCATCCCGTCGTCCGACGACGCTATTAACGTTGGATCCTTCTCCAACTGGCAAGTTACTGGCAGAGGGTAATACTGCAGGTGCTGCTCAAGGCGAAAGCGATGCTCCGACACCTTACGCTGTCACTACGGTTGCATGGGCGCCCTCGTGTGGGCGATCATATCATCTCATAGCGACTGGTAGTCGGGATGGGCACGTGAGGATATGGAAAGTCAAACCGGCAGAGGAGAACGACATGGACGACGACAGTGGGGGAACAAAGTGGACCGCTAGTATTGCTGCTGACTTTGATAACCACAGGTAAGTACCTCTTTCATATTCTTTCTTGTCATTCTTTTTTCTTACGGTATAAATACATAGATCGGCGGTCGGTCGAGTCGAATGGAACATAACAGGGTGCGTTTAATCTACTTCTCGCGCTGATTGATGTGGTATCCTGACCGAAAACCAGGACTGTGCTATCGTCTGCGGGTAATGACGGGCGTGTCCGTCTATGGAAGGCGACGATTGGGGGCGTCTGGAGGTCTGCTGGGAGCATTGGTGTCGAGCAGACCGAAGACGAGGATGCCAACATGGACGAGAACGCTGCTGGTGTTGCTGACTAATATATACTTGTATGAAGGTACATAGCACGGACAATCGCCTAACTGACTTATTTTGTGTTCGTGCCAGCCATTTCTTGGTCGGACAGAGAGATATGAGGACAGTCGTGGGAGTGGCTCTGTCTCGGAAGACCGCTCGCCTACCCGCATCGACGTTTCGGATTCCCTTTCAACCCAGTCTCCCGCAGTGGTCAGCCCGGCGCTTCACGAATATGTCTGGGTCATTCACGCGTCCCTCCGATGGTACTCTGCAACTGACTTGCAGTACAGGAGACACAAGGTAGTCGTCTGCCGCGATCTTGGACTTGATGCGATGTCTCTTCTGAAGGCAACGCCTGAACTGGACGTACGTTGGATCGATCATCATTCCACCGCCTTTGACACTTGCAACGCTAAACTCATTTCATGTGATACCTAGCTCGTCGTTTGGCCGCATGACCGAGGGTGCGATCGGACATGGTTGCTAGACAACGTTCCAGGTTCGACTGGGCTAGTTGTCATGCTCACAGATAGAGTACGCCCCATATCCCGATAAGACGGCAGTGTCGGCATTAACTTGGTGGCGTAATCTAGGTTGACTCCGAGATCTTAGGAAGAGGTAAAGTTGGCCTTTGCATTGCACCTATATTCCAGTTATCGATGTCACTGTGTCCCCTCTAATTCAGCTGGTCCCTCTTTAAAGACTGTCTCGACAATGTCAGTCGGGTACGGTAAGTTATTCAGACAGAATCGACGGCCGGCTTAGACCTTGTGCTTCTATCACAAGAACATATTGATCTCAAAGCCGCGGCCCAGAGAGGGCTGAAGGTCGGGTATACTCCCGACGTCCTCACGGATGCAGGCAAGTTAAAAACACCCTTTCGTGATGGTTGTTTGTATCTCATCAGTTACCATCCGTTTAGTTGCCGATCTATCCGTGATGCTCGCACTGATGGCAAGTCGCAATATTGGAATAGCGACTGCGATCGCGAGAGAGGGACAAGTGGGTTAGTTCACCAGTATCTGGTCACTGGATGGTTGAAACTCTCCCCAGTGGCCAAACCACCCGTGGTCGCCTTTTACGCTGTGCGGTCCTCAGCTAAGTACGATAGCCTCTTCGCCAACGCGCAAAGTCGGCTTCGTCGGCTTCGGTCGGATCGCCCAAGCGACCCTGGCACGGCTTGTCCCGTTTGGCATCACTCACTGCTTATATTCGTCCAATCCATCGTCGCCCACTAATCACGAACGTGATGCGGAATTAGCAAGGGCGTACAAATTGCAATCGGTAACCAAAGTAGACCTCGACGAGCTTGCTCGCGAAAGCGATTTCATCTTTGTGTTGGCGCCCGGTGGACGCGACACCTATCATATCATCAATGAGAAGTTTCTGAAGCAAATGAAGAGGACAGGCATCCTCGTCAACGCAAGTAGGGGAACACTGGTCGATTCCGATGCGCTAGCCAAGGCGCTTCGAGAAGGCTGGATATGGGGTGCTGGCCTCGACGTAGTAGAAGGGGAGCCAAGTGTGACGATCGACCATCCGCTGGTCAAGGAGCCTAGGTAAGTTGAGTTTCACTGGAATGAACGTTGAACGTTGATCGCCGTTTCATGGCGTTGCTGTCCTCCAAGATGCATTATTATACCACATGTTGGGAGTGCTACTCTGGAGACCCGAACAGCCATGGCGGTGCGCGTAGCCCAGAATCTGATAGCAGGGATACTAGGAGGGTCCATGCCGGCGCAGGTAGATTTATCAGGTTACCGGTAACTAGCGTGCTGTACTGTTGGCCGTGGAACGTTGTTGTCGCCGGGGTCCTTGATCAGGAAATGAGACCCCTAAACAGATGGTGGCTGTGTCAGCTTGCTCCCTTTCAAATAGAGACGCGCAGGGGCTGCCAAAAAAATTGCGAGCTTCTTATGATCCTTGCTTGCCACTTCTTCAATCTACTGTAGTAATGACAAAGTATATCCTCATCTCTGGTGGTGTCGTCAGCGGTATCGGGAAGGGCATTATTGGTGCGATTTGGCATTCTTGTCATCAGCAGTACCCATGTTCATACCTACGACCCAGCCTCCTCGACCGGTCTGTTGTTAAAGACGACTGGCCTCAAGGTCACCGCTATCAAGATTGATCCTTATATGAACATAGATGCTGGGACGATGCGACCCACAGAGCACGGTGAGATCCGAGCGTGATCGTGTTCCATGTCCTCCCTGAGTCGATCTCCCAGGCGAGGTCTTTGTCTTGAACGACGGAGGTGAAGTGGATTTGGATCTGGGAAATTACGAGCGCTATCTAGATGTCACTTTATCGAGGGACAACAATATCACGACCGGTAAGATCTATCGTGAGGTCATTGAGAGGGAGGTCGGTGGGATCACGCGTCGTGGTTCACCACTTTGCTGATCCTTCAGCAGAGAAAGGGAGAGTATCTTGGAAAGACCGTACAGGCAAGGATCGACTTTGACGCGTTTGTTCTTCATACACCAGTTGACTGTTGTGCCGCAGATTGTACCACATGTCACGTCTGCCATCCAGGATTGGATTGAGCGTGTATCCAAAATTCCCGTCGATAATTCGGGCGAGGAGCCAGACATTTGTATCATAGAGGTATGCATATGGGCACTATAAGAGTAAGAACGTGGACTTAGCCTACGCAGCTTGGCGGCACAGTGGGCGACATAGAGTCAGCTCCCTTCGTCGAAGCCATGCGCCAGTTCCAGTTCCGTGTTGGATATGATAATTTCGCATTGATTCACGTGTCGCTCGTGCCAGACATGCATGGCGAACAGAAGACAAAACCTACGCAAACGACAGTGCACGCATTGCGTGGACTCGGGTTACTTCCAGATCTAGTTCGTCATGCCTTTCATCGCGTTGATAGGTTCTGGCTCAACCAGATAGATTGCTTGTCGACTACTGGCGCCACGCCCTCTCGAGAACACTACAAAAGAAAAAATATCTATGTTTTGTCACGTATCGTCCAACCAGGTGTTGGGTGTTCATGACGTATCGTCGGTGTATCATGTTCCCCTGTTACTGCAGTCTCAAGGCATCGTCGACTACCTACGCAAAAGGCTTAATCTTACAGCACTAACTGTCCCCGAAGAAATGACACAAAGGGGTTTATCCATCGAAGCCAGATGGAAAGCCATGACGAGAGCGTGCGTTCCTTAGGCTCTGTTTATGCTGCAGACTCATTGTACGTCGTTCAGCCAAGAACGTTGTTTTGATGAAGTCAAAATTGTATTGGTTGGGAAGTATACCGAGTTCAAAGATTCCTATATGTCTGTGATCAAAGCGTTGGAGCACTCGGCATTCCGAGTTCAACATAAACTTGTAATCCAGGTACGTCTGCGTGACTAGTCACACCTATTTTACTCTAATGCGAGATACTGTGCAGTGGGTGGAGTCCTCTAGCCTGGAACCACCGGCACAAGGGTCAGATCCTGCAAAATATCACGATGCTTGGCGAGCCTTAGTCGGTGCAAGGTAAGGTTCACCGACTTAGTCTAATTTTGCAAGCGATTTATCTTGGGGTAAAAGCGGCATCCTCGTTCCCGGAGGTTTTGGCCAGCGCGGGAGCGAGGGCATGATACTCGCCATTAAGTGGGCAAGGGAACAAAAGGTTCCATTCCTCGGCATATGTCTTGGGTTCCAAATGGCGGTGTTAGAGTGGGCTAGGAATGTTCTTGGGGTACAAGGCGCGCCTCCAAAGCTGTCTTCTGGTGGTCGAAGGCTGACAGGCTTTGTAGATGCCCAGTCTACCGAGTTCGTTCCCGACACGCCCAATCCATTCATTATTTTCATGCCTGAAATCTCCCGTGCCCATATGGGCGGGACCATGCGTCTGGGTCTCCGTCCCACTATCTTCCAGGGAACAGCGCGGGCTCAGCTTGCTTCAACTTTTACCAACGGCTCCGCCAACTCTCACGTAGGTGCAGATGGTGCGGCCAATACGATTGATACGTCGAGTAGCCCTAAGTTTACTCTTGAGAGCCCCGCCACGTGGTCTAAAACACGTCAACTCTACGGAAACGTCGACAGGATGTGGGAGCGACACCGTCACCGCTACGAGGTGAATCCCGAGAAGGTCCCGCGTCTCGAGGCAAGCGGGCTCACTTTCGTGGGTAAGGACGAAAGGGGAGAACGTATGCAAGTTCTCGAGCTCAAAGGCACGCATCAGCTGTGTTTCCTTGGTTGACTTTATCTTTTGACTCCCGTGATTCATGAACAGATCACCCGTTCTTCGTCGGTTTGCAGCCACACCCTGAACTTTGCTCCCGGCCCTTGAATCCCTCTCCACCATTCCTCGGGTTTATCGCCGCTGCCTGTGGATCTAGCCTGCTCGCCGAGCAACTGGAGGAGCAGGCTCAGAATTATCGCCCGCCTCACCCGGAGGGATCGATGGTTAGTGAGGAGACGCTGCGTGAACGCACGATGGAACATCCTGTCCGCGGTGGCAGAATGTCGGGATGGGGTACTCCCGTGGCAGATTGATTCACGGAGCAAATGTCATGCCTACCGTTGTGTGTGCAGAGAATCAATGACCGGATATGTTCGCAGGGTTCGAGGGCTATGTTCCCGCTTAGCGGCCCTACGTAGCTTTTCATTAGCATTTTTACTTACCGCTGCCACACATCGCAATCTAATAGTTTACTGCGCCCTGTTTGAACAGTTTGATTATCTTCCCTTTTCCCACGAGCACGCGTCGCACTCCTTGCTAGTTTGCTTAAACAGATACGTTCCAGTGATAGCTTACTCTACATTATCACTGTAATATAGTACGAGTTACTGCGGAATCTAAGTGGTGATCGAGTGACACTGAGACTGGGTGGGCCGAGGCCGTGTGAAAGCAATGCTTCCAAGATGGCGGGGATTTTAGCGGAGGACACACGACGTGGGTGTACCCATCTATCCAGCGGCCGTGATTTGACATGCAAGCTTCGCTCACGTGGCGTGAAGAAGAGGCGCGCCGGTAAAGGGATATGAATATAAACCGACCATCGAGATCAGACGCTGTTGTTTCGGACCCTTTGCGAACGGAAGGACATAGTTCGCGGCTGGCTTTTCTTATCATCTTTTCTTCTCTTGTCAATTCTCTGAACTGGGAACCTGTCAGCTCTGTGCTTCTGCAGCGAGGAACCAATCAAGTCCTCAAACCTCGTCCGACGGGAGTCGGCCTTGTCTTCTAGACGGATGCCCATGCGACGAAGCCACGCTTGACTTGGTTTACCTAGTCAATGGCGTAAGCATCGAGCCTCCTCTCCCCCCTCAAAGAAAAAGGCGTGCGCACCCATGTCGACGCCAAATGTACGCGACCAGTCACTTATACCTGAGAGGACCTTTTGGCCTGAAACATGCAACGGTCCCGCAAGGGGAAGGTAATGGCCAAGGAGAGAGGCGGCCGTCTGGCGGATCGCTTCCGCGTCGAGAAGAGGGAGAAGTGAACGGAAGCGGGTCGACAGCGAGTCTGGTTGTTTGTCCGCGCTGGTAGCGTTGTCGTCAGAGGGTGCCTTGATTTCGGAGCTGGGGTTGCCGTCGGTTGAGGAGATACCATATATCGCAACTTTCGAGTATCGACAAGAAGGTGCAGTTGCAGCAGCGGCAACCTGTGACTCAAGAGTTTCAAGAGGAAGTGCCTTGACGGGACATTGTTGGAGATGCCGGGAGAAGTAACCAGCCTCCCAAGGGAGAAGGAGCATGTCTGAGCGATGGGGCGGTTCCTCTTGAGATTCTGGCAAGGGAGACGAAGAGAGACCTCTGCCAGTACGACCGACGCGATGAACATAAAGAGCTTCACTGCTTGGAATGCCAAGCTGAATCACGCGGGTAACGTGAGGGTAATCAACACCACGGGCAGAGACGTCGCTGGTGACCAGAACGGTAGGACCCGCGGAACCTCTGCCCTTTCGTAGCCGCCAATCATGCTTCTGCGATGACGAGGTAATAGGAGATTCTCTGAACTCCCTGCTTGCACGTTGCCGGGCAGCCTGAGTAAGCTTCGAGTGCATTTCAAAGACACGCGTGTTCTTAGCAGGTAAAGTACCGTCCGCAGCGAATTCGCGCATGACTGTTGAGAAAAAGGCCGTAGAGTGAGTAGTAGGGCAGAATACGATTATCTTGGACTTGGAGGCGTGGATTAGTTGATCATGAGCGATAAGGCGAAGCAGAGCTGGGATTTGGGCATCGGGAGACGGGAGAGGAGTGTAATGTTGAGGTACGTGAGCATGGGTAACGAGTTCGTCATCTGAATCTACTGCCCAAGGCACGCGCGCATTATCCTTTAATTGATCGATGGAAAGATCGGTTCCGGAAACAGGTGGGGCAGCATCGAGGAACTGGTGGTTGGGGGATAGGTGGGTGGTGGCAATTTGCCTGATTCGTCGGGAAAGTGTCGCGCTGAAAAGGAACGTCTGCCGTGTGCGAGGAGGAGCCAAGAATTTGACGATAGCGTCAATGTCGTCGCGAAAACCCATATCAAGGAGCGTATCCGCCTCGTCCAAAATAAGCTGAGGGGGAAAAGTCAGATCAGTGGTACAGAGTAAGGTTCGACGTACGAAGTTGCAGCTTTTCATGCTCTCTCGAACGTCAGAATCATTTTCGAGCACGTCACGTAAACGGCCAGGCGTTGCAACCACGATATCACGATGACCATTCTTCCACTGGGATAATTGCCTGCCCTTGCTTGCGCCGCCGACGAAGAGGTTGACTTGAAAGTCTTTGTGATGTTCCGTCAATTTGAGGGCAACACCTGCAATCTGAGTCGCCAGCTCTCGTGTAGGAGAAAGAACGAGAGCTCCGGGGAACCTTTTGCGAAAAGAATTGCGGACGCGGCCTGCAAGAATTGACGAGGAAAGGTCGGACGAGCGTACCGTACTTTCAGCGTGTTTCTCGACTGCTCTGACCCTGTGTTCGACGGCGGGGATGAGGAAGGCAAGAGTTTTACCAGTCCCAGTGCGGGCTCGTACGAGTAGGTCGCGGGGAGCATCGGGATTCGGGGGAGTGGAAGAGTCGTAGGGATGGGCAAGGTCGGGAAGGAGTGCGGTGACAAGGGCCTGCACGGGTGTCATTTGGTCGAGTTTGAACGGTGACACGGTGAGCCCTGTGAGGGTCTGCTTGGAGATCTTACCCTTCAGTGATTGAAAGGTAGTAGGCGTTTCAGACGCCTCTACCGGGGATGAAGGTGCGGTTGCGTGGGCCTGGGCAGACACCCAGCGCAATTGCCCGTCGACAGAAATTCGTGAGCTGAATCCAGTCCTGCATTTCGCCCTGCTGAACGACCTCGTCAGTGGGAACCACGCCAACGTCATTCAAAAATTGGCTGGCTCACGGCGAGCCTAATGGGTCCCGACAAGAAAAAAATATCAATTCTTAAATAGGAAAGAGGCGGACCCCAACCACCAGTTGGACCCCGATCTCCCTCTGGTCACCGATTACATCGTATCCCGGCTGGTTGGTCACTAATACTCAGTACCAGTACTCAGTGTACGTCGAGCAACGATGGCCAAGGGACAGAAGTCGTCGGCTACGGCGGGCACTCGGAAGAAGAATGCACGCAAGGCTACTGCGGCCGTGCCAGGCCAACAAACCTCCTCTGCTGTGCCGGTGAACAAACCCCCAAAGAACACTGGCAAGGGCTCGAAGCGAGAAATGAGGGAGGCTCGGAAGAGAGAGAAGGTCTACGTACCCCCTGTGAAGCCCACTCCCCCACAACTCGATCCTCTCGATGCGACAGGATTGGCGAGAATCTTACCGCCAGACCTCGTCGTTGTTTTGCGAAATCTCGGTAAAAAGGACGCAGTCACGAAAACCAAGGCATTGGAAGAATTGTCTAAGTGGGTAGATAGCGCCGCGAAGGAACCGTCAGATGCCCGAGATGAAGATTATGTCGGTGGCGAGAAGACCAATGTAATCGTCGAGATGCTACCTGTCTGGGTGGGTCCCTGGTCCTTCACACCAATGCTTTTCCTGTACCGATCTAGGAGTAGTTGCATCGTATCCCTGTCCTTTTCACGCATCCGGCGCGCCGCGTCCGTTATCTTGCAGGTTCTCTGCAAACTGCTCTCGTTCGGCTGCCTGCAACGCGTAGTGCACTAGTTCATTGGATCAAAGACCAAGCATCTCAAGTTGAACTGGAAACCGTTCTTGGAACGTGGGCCATACTTGCTCACGATGTGGACCGTGGTGTTGCAGATGTTGGAGAGCGTGCTTTGACTGAATTCGCCGGCAGTTCTCCCAGCCTTGTAGCCTCTTTGCCTTGCATTACCCTTACTCCGCCCATTCTCTCCGATCTGCTTTCCTTCGCTTACCGTGCGGTACTAGACCCTGCTGGACTTCACGCGTCGTTGAATCCCGTCGCCGCGCCCATAGATCCCATCATACATATCGCTTCCGGGAAAGGGGGAAAGGGCAAGAAAGGTGTCCCAGTAATACAAGGCAAGAAGGGCGGTCAGTCTACGCCGCAGGCGAAAAAGAGTGGTCGTTATGTCCCTCCGACTGTTGAGCCTCGCTCCCAGACAACTCCAACGCAGGATTCTCTCAAAGCGGGTGACACGCCAGGGGAAGAAAGCGAAGACGACAGGAGCGGCCGGTTGAGGGCTAGCGCCTTGGGTGCTGTGAGATGGATTATAGGTACGTGACCACTCACGCTTGCGCCAAGCAGTCCGATCATGCAGTTTGTAATGTATCTGACCTCCCCGCGACGAACAGATAACTACCTCCTTAATTTATTTCCCTTGTCGGGGACTTTAACAACAACGGATGTCATTGGAATCCTACTGCTACAGCCTGTTAGCCCTTATTTGTCATCGTCCGACTTTTGGTCCTGCCTACACCCGGGACCTACTTGCCCATTTACTTCACCCGAACACTCCACTAGGACAGGTGACGATGGTGAAAGCGGTGTTCAAGCTGGGCCTTGCTTCGGGCATTCCCAGCCGCAAGTACGTCGTGCAGCGTGGACTCTCGTTGCTAGTCTTCTGGATGGAAGGAAGGGTTTGTCCTCATTCCACTCATGTCTCCTGTCTCAGTTTCTGACTTACTGCTTTACTTCTCAAATTCTCAGGCCCGTTACCTCCAGATATTTTACATATCATGTCCTCAGCCATTCTACGCTCTGCGTGGGTGGAAACTGACACAGGTGTACGAGGTGTACTCGTCAAACCTTTGTTGATGTTCTTGAAAGGTGTGCCCTGTTCGACAATTTCAAGTTGGTGATAATACTGAGGTCTCTTCATAGATTATCCACATGCCTGGACAATCGACGCGGAGCGCGCCTCAAACAATTACGGGGACGTTGAACACGGCCAAGACGACGAGGTCGATGAAGAGGAGCCTGAAGACGAGTCCGAATCTGAGACGGAGGATGACATTAATGCAGATCGTACGGACGAGACGGACTCCATGGTTGAGGGACACCTAACGCTATCTTCACCTGCGTTCCGCGAGTTTCTTGGTTTCCTCGAGATGGGGTGTGCAGGGAGCATGGCGGACGGGTATCCACTAGTGTTGGTAATTGTTGCCGGAATTCCCAGAAGGGTGAGTCTTCTTTTTAGTTCTTTAACTACTCGTATCCTCCTGCACGACGATTGCTGTTGCAGCAGTGCTTCGTTGTTATTGATCACATAAGCTAATCCAACACCCTGACTCTCGAGATCACAGGTGTTCCCGCGATCGTTGACATCTCCGCACATCTCTCAACTCCTGGACGCACTATGGGCCCCGTTCTATGCGCGTCTCCTTCCGGAGCGCCGAGCCGCCGCTGCCTGGTTGCGAGCTTTGCTGGAATGTACTGTATTCATAGTGAAGCAAGTCTGCGAGGTGCGTGCTATTGTGTGATTGTCCCATCTAAGCGAAACGGGCGTCTTTAAACCTAAACATCAGGACTATGAGCAAGAAGATGTTGCAATGGAAAGGCAACAGGCACGCTCACTACTAGTCAGGCAATTCGATGCCCTGTGGGACGCCTTGTCTACGCGAGCTTTGCGCGTTGACACGACGGAGGCGGCCGGGACAGTTGCAACTACGTTAGACAGATTAAATAAAGTCGGAGAAGGTTCGTGTCATTCAGTTTTACGCTTCCGTCGTGATTCAGTCGCGCCAATACGTGCATGCACTCACTCAGACGCTCAGATTTATTCAATACTGCCTTCGATACGATTGCTGAAAAGATGTCAAAGAACGAGGAACAATCGTTGGGCTTTGCGCCGACGCTTTTGTACGTTTTTAATAATACATTTGCGTCGAACACACTCGCAGGCTACCGAACGCGTGGCCTCGTCGACAAGTATGTCTCGAGCGTTATACAGTGCACGGAGGCAGCACTACGGGAAGAGAAGGAGGTTAAGGAAGTGATGGCCAAGGTCGAGCCACTCATTCACCTCATGGATACCTTCGGGCCACGACTTTTTGAAAATGATGAATTCGCTTCGGTGCGTATAGATCAGCAATCCAGGGAGTGTTCGAAGTGTTGACAAATCCCCGTTGCGCGTTTAGAGGATAAATGAGCTGTTCTCTACGCACAGTATAATCCTACTGCAATCATCCCCGGCGTCTGTTATATCCTACCTCAAGTACTCCTCAGCGATTGGCAATTCGCTGGACAGGACTCAATTATTCTGGACGAACCTCCTTACCTCTATCGCGTCCCATGTTTCTTCGTTTTCAACCTCCGCGGAGCAGATGACATCTGCGAAAGCATTTTTCCTACCTCTCCTCACAGCAGCCCAAACGGGCTCACTGCCCAGCCATCTTCGTGGAGCGTCCGATACGATGGATACGTTGATAGCGAAGTCACTGGATTACAGCGTAGAGCCCAGCTCAGAAGCGGTTGCAGAGGATATAATAAATGGCATACTGAGTGCGTACTGTAAGTACTTGTTTTCGTTGTTCACGGCGATCACTACTAATGCATGTGTCCAGCCCTCTTCATTTCTCCGAAGGGGCTGGCCATTATTACGGATACATTGTCACACAGCATCACTACTTATGTGGAAAGTATGCTAGATATCGCCGGTATCCCTCCCTCCGGAATGACGGCCGCCGCCGACCTATCTGCGACCTCTGCTACCCGCGCGCTGAGTTTTGCGCGACGGTTGATAGATGCCGGCTACCAAATGGCAGGTGACAGAGCCGTAGAATTGTTTGTGGCAGTAGGTCTTCTGGCGTTCATTATTCCTTCGCCCGACGGAGAGGATTTTGCGGAAGGAGTTGAGGATGCCAAGGCGGTTTGGGAATCTCTTTTCCTCAAGAAGCATGACAGAGAGGGAACGGAGGAAATGCAACAAGTTGTGAGCGCTCTCTTGAAAGAGCGGTTACGCAAGAACATAGTGAACAGCGAGATCCTGTCGAGGTATGTTATCATCTCAGTTTTAGTCTCGTGTTTGGCTATATCGCAGCTAAACCTGCGCCGCAGGCCGGACCATATCATACGCTCCCTCCTACGTGGAATACCCGGTCTCGAGATCGATATTCTAGTAGACATTCTCCCCTCGCGTTCTGATGTAGACACGATCCTCGAAGATCTTCCTGGTTCAGCGGTTTCTCCAAGCCTTGCACTGATCGATGTCACTATTCCAACGACACCATCCTCGGAAGACACAAGTTACTATCCCATCGTGAATCCCGGGGATGCTCCCATCCTACCCTTACACCCGTACGGCCGAGCCGCCTCAGCGCTCCTCACATTTCTTTCCTCAGTACGCACGAAGGCGCTCGTACATCTGTGGGCGTTGCGTCACATTATGATCTTCGGGGTATACCTTACGGAGTACGTGCACATTGGAGACGAGCGAAGTCCCGTATTCGGAGGTACATTGGATACTAGACCGGGCGGAGACACAATCGCTCTCGCGAGGCGCGAGATAGCGAGGGATTTACTAAGGAAAGCGCAGGCAGTGGCGACGTACCTCCTGGGTCGGGTCGAAGAAGATATTCATGCACGAGTTGTTGGAGCGCTCTTGAAGGATAAGTCTGATATCGAAGAAGGTTTCGCACCATTCATCGTGGAGGTCGTTCGCAAGTCCATAGAGGGCGACACTGTTCGGGATGCACTTGTTTTACGAGCAGTGCTTCAGCATTTGTTCGTGGATGCGACCAGAGAGGACGCAGACCTATGGCTTGTGCTTGTACGCCGGTTTGAGAGAGCAGGTACGCCAAGTTTTACCGTCGCAATCACTTACAATTTACCCATTTGGTTTCTTCAGCACCGCAGACCGCCATCGCAATTTTGGCCTCCATCGCAGGGTATGCACCCGAGCCTCCCAAGCTCGATAGGTACCGCAACGAATTAGCTGCGACGCTTCTCGGGGTGAAACCCGAAGATGCCGAGGCTACCGGGCTCAAATACCTTCGGTTGCTTAGTGCAAGCGCGCCTGACCCGAATTCAGAGGTGGTATTCCTACCACAACATCGCGCCGTGAATGTGATGCGTGCTTGTCAGACATGGATTGCAGAGGGGGATGAGGATGCCAGCGAGGAGCTGGAGAGCGCGATGACCCTGATATTCCGGCACGTTGCACCCATTTTAGAGAACGTACCAGGATCGCACTGGGAGTTCATTTGGGATGTCGTAGAGAACAATTTGGAGGTATGTGTTCGCCACCTCTTCTCATCCACTTAGGCTGATCTTGTGGTACCCTCCAATGTCATGCGTATCCTGGTTCCAGGTTTGCTCGCTACAGGAATCGGATACACTAGCGACCCTTGGCCGCTCGCTGCAATTGGTTACCACCATTGAGGAGTTGGTAACGACGAACAAGCCATTGCGCGAAGGCTGGGAGAGAAGACGCAAGGCGATCTTTGCCCTAATCAAGAAGATCATCATTGTCGACACGCGTGCGTCGCAGAGATGTCGGTACTGCCCGGACTAACTAACCGCTATCACCGTCCCCGCAGGCGAAATGCCCTATTCCGATCCGCGCGCCATCTGTCGTGAGTTGGCGATGTCGATTGTCGGGAATATGCCATCCTCGATGATAGATGAGAAGACGCTGGTGACGGTACGCCCGCAGACAAGCAGTGGTTTCTGACTGTACTTATATCTCTGTAGATGTGTCACCTCCTCGCAGACAACTCCCCGGAAGTTCAAAAGATGGGCTACCATTTGCTACAGAGTGCCGCTTCCAAGTTTACGGAACATCTTGTCATCGAAGCGGGTGTTGATACGGAGGGAACTTTCAAATGCGAGCTGCCCGAGGAACTTCTTGCTGTGCTACGACAGGATTTGGGAACTGGAGAAGGATTTGACGAGGACATGCCCGACTCGCGCAACCTGGAGGTGTCTGGTTGTTTACTTGCATGGATGGTCGTGTTTGATCTCTTCATCGGTGCTGTGGGTGCCTCCCATTTTTGGATCTTCGAACGCAACCGGTCTGACGCCTGGTTCAGTCGTTGAAAGTCCGATCAAGTTACTTCAACCATTTGAGGAGTCTCGACATTTTTTCTCAGCATTTTATACCCAACATTTTTGAAATACTTGGCTTGCTTGACGGGAAGAACGCGTTCAAGCTAGACATGTGGTCTGTGGATGAATTCTACTTGGACGGTAAGGAGCTGCACCTGCGGTATGGCACAACACACTTACCCACACCCTCAGCATATGATCCTGCGGATTCTCTTAGCCTCCGCTTACTTGCTGCCCACCTGTACCATCGTGCCCTTGTTACTGTCCCAGCATTGATAAGGAGCTGGATCAGTGACTGCACCGACAAGCAACTGCACACGCGTATCACAAAGCTATACATCAGCTCATTTCTCACCCGAAATCATCAAGGCTAGAATTAATGCTGAATTCGACAACCCCCCGAATCTTCTGAGCTTGTCGACGACCGAGAACCTGAGTATCAAAATATCATTCAGCACTCAACGAGGTCACTGCATCGTACTTGGTCGATGAGCAGCCGCTCGAGTTATCGATACGGATGCCAAACGACTGGCCACTTCATCCTCTAGATGTACGGGAGACAAAGAAGGTGGGTATCTCGGACGAAAAGTGGAAAGCATGGGTGGTGGGGGTGAGGCAGATTGTATGGCAACATGTGAGTGCAGTTTATGTTTATATCGTGTATGAGATGAACTGCAGATGCGATTACGATTAACTTCGTCAGAATGGGCGGATTATAGATGGCCTAACGTTGTTCGCAAAGAATGTGACCCTCCACTTTGCAGGACAAGTAGAATGTGCGATTTGCTACTCGTGGGTCACGTTCCCTATACGCCTGTGATCATCAGATTTATTCATCTTTGATCTTCCTGCAGTATCATCAGCGTCATGGATGCTAGTCTTCCCAAAAAGCCTTGCAAAACCTGCAAGAATCGTTTCCACGCTAGTTGCCTCTACAAAGTGAGTCGATTATATATGTGTGTTTACGCTTCAACGGTTCTAACAATCCGCTTTATACAGTGGTTCAAATCAAGTCACTCGTCTAGCTGTCCGCTTTGTCGATCCAACATCATATGAAACAAGCTGCTGTATCCGTTTGTCGAATTGTAGCCCTACGTGTCTTAGTAGTAGCGAATTGCCATAATGCATCGATAGTCCATAGACCACTGTTGTGCAAGTGTTGTACCTGGTCGACCATGGGGGTGTCCCTTCAGCTGGCGTTGAATGGATGGGACCCACTTCATGCAGTTCAAGAGTGGTCCAAGTCGGAGGAGATGCGATAGGGTCCTAAGCACTCTACTGGAAGCATACTAACCCAATAAATGCAATGGTGAATGGTAGGATACAGCTTCCTGACTGACACTATCCGGCGCAAACCTGATTTGTGGAAGTAGTGTTCCATACGCCCTCCGGAATGGGCTAACTTCTATCTACTCCGGTCTATCTACCAAACTTTGCGCCCGCCGTCATCGTTCGCGTCATTTAGCCTGGCATCCCAATCATACGATGGCATTACACCTTCAAGCGAAAACCGCTTGCACTTCTAATGATCAGTGCGTGTGCACTTGTCTACGGTGCTGGAATGACGAACGGAGACAACTTCGGAGATAAGACTCTTGCTGTGTACGCTGTCGATCTCATCGAGCGTTTCGTACATACATAATATACAGTTACAACGACCCTGCACGATCAGTTACTACTATACATGCATACTACGATGACAGCGCGTACTCGAGCACAGGAATGAGGCAAGGACCATATGTACAATCCACACAGCGATACAGGTACAAAAAGCTATCATTTTGTCTGGACAAGCATCACATCCCAGAACGAGAGCTCACCGATCACGATATCAATCTCCAACAGTGAAGCCCATCCACGTCGTACGATCTGACTAACCCTCTGAAGATGTGTCTGTCTCTGAGGTAGTCGACACGCCTAACACCCTTACTGGCCTCCAACTGACTCATCTGTGGCACGCTGGAGTACCTGCGGGTATATGCACGGGCAACCTCCGTCCGTTTCCAGTGACTCAACATCGCCCAATCCGCATGGGAAATCTGTCTGCGAAGGGAACGATGGATCATGTAGAGCACGTCCCCAACTGTGATAGGCGGAGTGGTTCCAAGGGCATATTCATTATACCGGAGCTCGACGTCGATCGGCCACTGTGGGATTGAATGGTGAACGACCCGCATCCTTGTGACAGGAGGGGTGGTCGCAGGCTGACTAAGCTCCCCCGAAGAGATGGAGATGAACTGTCCCGTGCTGAGTGCTCGCATGGGCGAAAAAGTTGGAGAAGACAGGTCAAAGTAGAGGTCGTTCAATGTCGAGTCTCCGTTCAGGAGAGGATGCAGCAAGGAATGGTGGGCGGTGCCATTGTAGTCCCAAGGTGAATAAGGGAGTTCATCCCACGAGGAACCTATTCCTGCGAAAGAGTGTGTCCTGGACCTGTAGGGTGGTAGCCATGAGGACTGTGAGAAGGCGCTCCGGGGCACCCCATCATTCCATGAGACCGCGCGAGAACGATAGGGGTAATTCGACGCGGTATCATCATAGTAAGGAGAATCGTCGATGGGCGTGATGGACCTGGCATAGGGTGATGCCGTCGGAACAGGGAAAGTAGTAGCAGACGGGATGAAAGGAGTAGCTGGCTGGTAGGGGGACTGGTTAAGGTATGACGTAGGTTGAAAGTTAGCTGGATAGATGTATGGGGATGACATCGGTTCCAAGAATCGCTATTCGTTGGTCCTGAGAGGGTGCCGCAGATTTATGTACGCTCGAGAGTTATGGTCGGTGGTCTGGAACGGTGGAGGATTTACCAGCCAAGCTCCTCCACAGCCTCGGGCGGCTCTGAGTTTGTATATGTCATGGGTGTGTTGGAGTTCATATCACGAGACCGTTAGAGCGGATCAACGTAAACTTACCTGATTTATGTGTGAAGTGTGGTGGCAGTTCAAACATTGTGGAAGTTGTCCATGGAAGTGCGACCACCGTCCAAACTCGGGTTGGACGAACGGCCGAATCTCCAGTGACAATGCTGACTCTGCAATGGTAGCTGACCAGACGTTAGTCTGCCAGGCAGTAGACTTACCACGGCCATTTCCACACACAAGTTCACATACATACTACACCCACCTTTGAAACTGTGCCGCAAAAACTCTTTTGTGGGGCCAAACCCGCACGAAGAGCATTGTAAAGCAGTGGAAGCAGTGGGATATACGATACTTCGCTCAGCCTGAAAAGAACGAACCGAGAGATGTCCGAATCCTGACTGAAGCCTTTCGCGGAACATGGCGACTTGATTGTTAGCCTCGCTTGATAATGGAATGCGACTGAACCTTGAAACAGCCTGCCACATCCATCCTGAGGTTGACGATGATTGGGTGCAGATGTAACGGTATCGGTGCTCTTTAGGCCAGCTGCACAGCCATACTCTCAGCATGCTGTGGGACAGAGTAAGTCGTAGGCAATCCCTTCCTCAAATGTGGAGAGAGAGAAAAAAAAGAAAAAGAAAAAAGGTCATCGTACGCTTGGAAATCGGCACCGAGACCGAGCCAGACTTCACTGCGGTTTGACAAAGTCGGTTTTTTTTTGAAATTTTCATGAAAGCCAATTCCTGCTTTGGTCGAAACCTTACCTCGTGGTCGGAGCAGGGAGTGCGACACGCGACTATAAAGTCATACCTTTCATCATGCCCAAGACAATGAACTCCTCCCCCATCCAAGCATTCGCACCGTCAGTCGAACTATGATGATCAAGCCAGACACCGCGACTGCTACTCTGCCAGAGCCTAACCAGCCTTTCATTCATGCAGACCACCTGTCTCTTCCTGGTGGTAACACTCCAGCAGCTTTTTTTGCCTTTGCAACAATCAAGGGTGTAGTTTGTCTCGTCCAAAGTAAGCCAGCCTTTGTACATAGGATTGTCCTCACTGACTTGCTGAGTTGCTCATCTACAAGTAACGACACCTCGGAGCATGGACTCCACCTCCGTCATGCTCGACGTCTCCATATTTCGTCATGAATTTGTTTCCATGTGGCGGTTCTCCCACACAGTCCAACTCTATCCCTCAGAGATCGGGGCTTTCGTGGCCCTCGACACACAGTCAATCCGGTACGAAGAGGACAGCGGTACAATTTTCCTCGCGAAGGACTTGATGTGGCGTTTGAAAGGGTTCATGGATGCCACCTCCCAGACCAAGGCATCCCGTAGTCGTCCAGCCGCAAGAAGGCAGCGGAGCTAGCTACTTGCGGCGCAATCACTTGCTGAGCTGGGGTCGTAGAAGCCACTTTCTCTCATCACGGGGGGCTACCATCGGTGACCACCTTCTCTTAAGACGTGTCAAGGGCTTACTGCTTTGACTCTTATCTTCGTTATCTTCGCCCCAACTCCGTTTCCTCGGTCCAAACATTGTAAACTAGTATACACGCACTTATTAGGGTGGCTTTCGAGTCGTAGTGTCATGTACTAATCGAGTTCATAAAGCTACATAGTTGTACGTTTTCATGTTACCGTATACTAGGGTCTTTACTTCGCTTGCGAAGAGGTAACACGGTCTCCACCATTCTCCAGGAATCGCGTCGTCTTGTCCACCGTGTCGGAAATGACGTAGACAGGGTCGATCGTAAGACCCATCATTCTGTTGACATAGTCCGGCAATATTAAAAATACATCGCTGAAAGAAGGATGCGAAGAGCCCGCTGACAGAAGTCCGAGAGAGATGAGCAGCACACGATAAAGGAATGCGGTTGACTACTTACGAATGATGTGGACCTCGTGTTGGGGAATGCCAGACAGCATACGACGTAGGATGAGGAACTCCGCTCCAGCAGAGAATTCCTCGGAGCTGACAACGAGTAAGGGAATGGTAATTTGTTTATTCCATGATTGCAGTCCTGCAAGGAGTCAACAACAACGAAGGACGACAACTTTAACACGGACTCTTCGTAGCGGGATCGAATACGACAGCATGACTGAAGGAGAAACGACCGTCAGTGGCGGCAGCCATCTACGAAAAAGGTCAACGAAGTACTGCCAAGCGAACAATGATTGAACTGACTGCTAAACTCCCGCCAAAAGAGTGCCCAGCCATCACAGGCGCATCGACATTCACATTGTCCCACTCATCCCAGTTGCTCGGTGGGAAGTCACGGGGCCCAGTGGACACAAAAGGCTCTCCGCGGGCCACCTTCTGCAGCGCGGACAAGACACCCTGCACCTCGGCCATACGAACCTCCAATTGGACACTTCGAAGCATGGTATCATCCGAAGGCTGTTCCGTTAAGTCTATCCAACTGGTCGAACGAGAAGGCGAGCGTCAGTACTACACTGAGATAGGGGGTGAGAACAAACGAACTTCAGATCGCTCCAATGAATCCACGAGAAATCCTTTTTTGCCCCATCTTGGTTGACGATTCTGGCGTGCGGCCCAGTGCCGTCCCGATGTTCGATAACCGCAACAACGTATCCCCGGGACGCCATCTCACCGCAAAACGATGACTGTAACAAAGGCGCCGTTGGAATCATGAACAGTTGACACGTAGCGCAAGATGGAGGCTTACGTTCATCAAACGCGAAGATCCTGCTCCATGACTGAACAGCATTAGTGGCCATTTCGATGAACCAGATGGAGCCTTCAGCGGGGCATTGGGTATACCCGGAAATGTAGTCCCCCCTATGACTACAGCCGCACCCGCATCTGATATATGTATAGTATGATGTGGAACCGAGCGTCATGAAGCGGGAAATGCCTACGTACAAGCCATAAGCGTACAAAACCGACTGCACGAATTGGACATTTTCATCAATCCTTCGACGGTTCGACGAAGCCTACGTAGATCCAAGCACAGCCGATATCGTGACTGCTCTTTTTTTTAAGACCGTCAGAAACACATATTTCCACTCACCTGGGAAACCATACGACTCGATGGTCGTTCGCATTCGATTCAGTGGGGTAAAACAACGTGAACATGGCAGTGTCAATGGTGATTCCGACCTCATTCGGCATGGACTTATGCTTAAATTTTCCAAAGGACTGTTTCGGGATGGGAATTTCGACGTCTCGAACGCCGACGCGGTGCTGCCCGCTGTAGTGGGGCAACGTTCTAGAGAATAAGGCGCCGTAGGGTGAGCGCTGAGGTACCGCTTGAATGTGCGGCGTTGCAAAATCCTCTGAACTCGACATAGCAAGCACGGAACACGGTGTTATGATTCAGAGAGAAAGAAGGTGAGCGTAGTTACTAGCGAGGGTCATCATCATCGTGGAGTCATTGGAAATAGCCTAAAATGCAATAGCCTGGTGTGAAAAGAAGGGCGAGAATTAGTTGCCTTATTTGCACTCCCGTCCACGGAGCAAAGAATAGGGGCGTCTCGCTTACCTAGGTCCTCAAAAGTTTCGTTTCCTTGACGCCCTCCTCTTCCCCATGTTCGTCACTGAGCCTCCTCCTTTTCATGCACAGACACTCTACACCCCTGAAAACCGCATAAGTAAGAGCACCGACGACAAACCCGACATAAATCCCGCAGTCTCCTGATCCGTCCTGCGCAACAGGCCCCACATACCACGCCTGCGACATGAAAGGCACAAGTGCTCCACACGCG
The DNA here is from genome assembly GCA_024613185.1 of Pisolithus microcarpus. Lineage (NCBI taxonomy): Eukaryota > Fungi > Basidiomycota > Agaricomycetes > Boletales > Pisolithaceae > Pisolithus > Pisolithus microcarpus. Next base: position 1,672,026 of record JANFAI010000011.1, on the reverse strand, counting down.
CAGCAGAAAGCGAAGATGGCAGGTATTCCGGTGGGCAGTAATCTCGCAGAGTCCCACGTGGCAATTGGGTAGGCGTCCTCCGTGAACGATGCACGACGGAACAGGACGTGCTCGATCAAAACGATCGCCGCGAAACCCGAGCTCCAGTACCCAATCACACCTGACAATGATCTTAACACGACGGTACGCGATGATTGTCTAATGACTTACTGAGAATGTCTACGAACGTGGTATAAAATGTCTGTGCACCGATGATGGCAACGGGTATGAGGCTGGATAGGAACGTTCGATTAGCAGGGTGAGTCCCCGATGTATATTAAATTGTGCTCACACTCCCTCAGATATTAGAATGTACACCCAGCGCGGTACGAGGGCGAACCACCCGGCAATGACCATGAAACTCGTACTGAAAGTATACATGGACGGCGCGCATGCACTCGGTACGCTCAGCGCAACCAACACTGTGAGTAGCTTCCCGAAGCCGCCGACGGGGGTCAAAACGCTGTACAGTAAACCTCCTACAGACGAGCTATCTTGGAAGCCAGCGTTCCATGCTGGCACGCCGGGAGCTGCAGCTGCAAAAGCCGCACCCATAGTATGAGCCGTAAGCTGTGACGCCCATAAGAGATGCTCATAGGTTTCAGCACGGTGAGACTTACACTAGCAGTGACGAATCCCAGATACGCGTAGAGAAAAATACGAGAGCTAACAACATCACATCAACTCGCTGAGCGTGGTACGTCAAAGTTTCCTTACGATGAAATGTCTGGGCTGTGGTAGACACCGTAGTCAGGACTTATCGTGCACCAACTAAGCATGCTGGCAGCCAGCGTGGATCCAAACGACAGCAAGGACGATGCCTTTGGCGCTGGAACCGATACAGATTGGTTGGCACGGAGCTGGGGATACCCAAGTGCAAGCATGACAATGAACGTGATCACGTTCGGGATCCATGCCACGCTCTCGTACCTAATACGAAGATGAACCAAACGAACACGCACAGAAACTATAGTGACTTACCAATGAAGAAAGCGATACCCAAAGAACGTCACCTGGATTTGGTGATGAGAATCGTGGACACCAGCTGGCGAAGAGACTCACCACGAGCGAGATGACACTTATGATAACGATGCCCAAGGTGTCGTCCAAATGTGGGTTGACACTTGCGATCGTCTGTCCTCCGATGATACAGTTTAGGATGAGGAAACCCTGCAGGGAAAAGACGTTTAGAGCGCTGGGAATAACTGCGCCGTAATAGCTTGCTCGGTAGGTAAGTTCCAGCGCTTAGACATAGAGCACACAGGGTCGCTTACCCCCAAGAAAACCGGGACTGAACCATGGCGCGGGTGCCAAGTTTTGGCCCGAACACAGCACTGATTTACATTCACATGAATGATCTCCGTTCGGGAAATTCGTCTCAAAACGATCACACGTACAAGAACGCCGGAATCAGGCAGACCCTGACGAGATCCAGGTGAGAAACAAGGTAAGCGGGAATACCATACGAGTGACAACTCACAAAAGATCGACCACGACTATAACGATGATGGAGTCACGCACGCCAAGGGAGAAGAACGCGGGCCCGACGGTTCCAGTGCTGAAGCTGTAGATGGGGGAGTTGACAGTCCTGCCATCGCCAGAGCTTGTGGTGAGTGCACACACCTGAGGATGTTCATGTTCGCAGAGAACCAGACAAAGAACATCTGGTACCATCGCCTCTCCAATCTCTCTTCCTTTGGGATCGGCGCGATGCTTCGCACAGCATGAAATACGCAACGGTAAGTCGACGAATAAGTCCTTACCCATGAGTTTCGATCCCATAGTGAGATAGGAACGTTGTCGCGCGGTACAACCAACGTAATGGCGAGAGAACCCCTTGTACGTTGTTCTCAGGCTCGTCTCTTGCAACTTCGGTCGACCCTTGAGAGGACTGAGGGACTGTTCTATCGGCCATGTCTCAAGCTTCTATCTCGGTCATACGAAGACTAAAAGGTCCAGGGACGGTCGTCATTGCTACGATGCTGAGCCAATCGGAAAGAGATTCGTGTTTAATGAAGCAACCCCCAGGTACATGCAAGAATCCGTAAGTACACGATGAACTCGTAAACGCCATTCAGACGTCGGGCATCCAACTAAGGTTCGGCTGGCGGGACTATAATTATGGTTGGCTGTTCGTCCGCCGGGGGTGCGCGACGGCGTCTCGAGTACCATTTCTTGATATGCATGGCAATATAACATATCGGCCATACTAGGCGTCGCCACCAGGGACTACCTCTTGGCCAGAAAGAACTCTCCGTCTGCATAGCAATCACCAACCACGTTGTCAGAGCGGTCAGCGCGACCGTCGCCTCAGCGTAGTGGCCAAGAGTTTCGTAAGTGCCGGGATTGATTTCCGCAACGTTCATTCCGAAGACACTCTGGAGGGATGGAATAGGTCATCTCGTGGTCAGATGTGATGGTATACTCACTGCTATCAAGCTCGCAGGTAAGAAGACCATCGTCAGGTAGGAAATCTAGAAAAAAAACTGTCAGCGACAACACCGATTATAACCACCTAGCGCACCTGCTTCATTGCGGCGGAATCTCGCATGGATGCCTCCGTGAGCCTCTTCATGGCTCGGCTGTCTTCGATATTCACGGTTGCAAATGCCTAAACAAACAAGGTGACCGATCGAATCTTTTACGCATTTACACGAGCACCAACCAGTTGCATGACGTTCTTCAGACGGTCGGATTGCATGGTTCTTTGACCCTCTAGCCGGCCGATCTCAGAAAGCAAGTTATCCACTTCCCTCGCCAGAAGCTCCGCGGAGTTGATCTCGTCCTCGTCGCCTTGCATCGCTGGATTTGGCGTGTTCTTCACAAAGTCTACGGACTTGTGGAAGTCCTGGAGGAGTTGCTGATAATACAACAAGTACGCTTGCACTTTGTGCAGTTCTCGAGTCAAGTTGATGTCATTAGTTCCTAAAACTTGAGATTCCTGAAGCATTCATCATCATCGTTCAGGCAGACGCAAGAGCAGACGACGGCGTTAACACCCACTAGCTTGTTAATGTGCCGGTATAAAACTTCGAATGACTCGTCCCACGCATATAGCGCATACCAGAGTATGGCGAGGAAGACGAACGTTGGGTCTTTGGATCTGACAAACAGCTTGGACCAATAGACACTGTCCCCCGTTCTTTGAACGAGCGACTGGAGGCGCTTGGCGGACGTTTTCTTCAAATGGGATATCGGGTGGTAAGATATGATGGTGCTGGAATCCTTTCTGCGGACCATGTGAATGGCCAGAAGATCTTGAAGTAGTATTTCGTGAGCTATAGAGTCGGTGGAACGTCAGTGTGCGGTAATTATGTCCGATGGTACATCGTCGACTTACTTAGCTCTAGTGGTGCTTGGGTATTGATCTCAAGAACCTCTACAAAAATGCGAGGTCACGACTGACATTCTGTTTGTATGAAAGCAAGGCAACCTACCTTGCGTGGTCTTTCGCATGGAATTGACCGAACCGACAGATGAGACGCTTGGTGGTCTACTGCCAGTCTTCCGCATGGTGCAAATGAAAGGGAGAGTGACGGTTATATCTACATGGCGCGTAAGTCATGTTCTTTATTCGATGCTTCGATGATACTAACGGTCTCCAAGTCCACCCTTGGCATCTTCTTGGTATCGCGAGGGTATCCAATTCGTTGACGATGAGAAGAAAAAAGGTTCGACATTGAAGCTGAGAGGAAGGGTTGTGAGACTGCGGTAAAGAAGAAGCGATAGAGTAAACTCACGTGGTTCCCAACATCTTCAAAACATTCAAGGACAAATTATCGACGAAAAATGCCCGGATTCGAATGCCCTCCGGTCGCTATGTTGCAACGAAGCGAACAACAACTTTCAGCCGATGGACAAACTCGAGATTTGGAAACGATCCTCACGGGCTGCTGCAGTTCGTTCCAAAACGAATGATAAGTAGCACTGTCGCCGGTAACGGTTATAGTCTTTTCTCCAGCAACTTTGTCGAAGTTCCCGTCATCCTTCACTTCCACGTTGTAAATCGAACAAGGCTGGGAATCCGAGCAGGCAGTCAACATCTTGCTTCTTAGGACCTGGTCTGGAGTCCAATTTCCGAACAAGTTTTGAGGGTATTTTTTCCAGTGATCGGAGGGAGATGCCAGTCCGTCCGGATAGAGCGGCTCGACGGCACTCTCGTCGACATCGAAGTCCATCCACGGCCATGGCGCGGACGGTGCAGCGTGGCGATAACTGGGGGTCACGGTCACCAAATCCTTCTCGGTACGCCTGGACAAAAACTCACGGAGGTACTGGTGTCCTTAGCTTCGTGACATCCGCTGATGTATTGGTCCCACGCTTCTCGCCACCGCTGAAATGGGAGAGGGCGAGGGGAATGCTACGTTCTGTCATGACGTTAGCGGAATCGAGGAGATGAATGAGGGGAGAAAGAGGTGACCATTGACGACGGCGCCAGAGGGGAACGTGCGTATATAAACCATTTTCCTTGCGAGGTACGGACGAGCGCTCAACTGGAGAACCCCGTTGGACTAAGGTTCGGAACCAAATTTGCTTGGCAATTGATGGATTGCTTGCCGCATGTCAACTTCGTGATTTTTTGTGTGTACATACATACAAAACACACTCGTGTATGTTGCATATTCGAGATACGTATGTGCAACGAGTATCAAGTGATCGCGGCTTGCACGGAAGGTGACTGCTACATTGTTGGCCTTTCAATAGTGGAAGATGTCGATAAGCATCGATCACCTCGATTGGCTAACGGAACGTCTCGAAAAAAAGAGGACAAAAATCTACAAACGAAGGTACAGCGGTCGTGCAGTCGACTTCCTTTATATTTAAAATTCTCATTGTCCCTGGAAACACGCTTTTCAGGTGTACGCTTGTCATCATGCGTGATTTGAACAGGCGCGCGACAGGGTTAGCAGTGGCGACGGTGTACACATTAGAATCCTTGCCATGCTTAGAACATCAAACATGTGCCGAAGCAGGTGTCTCCTAGATCTCGGCGCACATCCGCTTTTTTCCCTCACACGGCTCGAGGCACTAAAAAAAAAAACAGGTGGCCTCTTCACGGGTGCTGGTGTTATGGCGTCAGCGTCTGAGCCGGAAATACATACTATCCCCGCCGTGATGAAAAGGATGGGCAAGATACCGGGAGTGGTTTGTGACCGGACAACGATTGAAGGAATCTACACTCCGGAGATGGAGACAACCCGTGTTGCCATTTGCCAATAGATGACGAGTAAAAATTCGTAGCCCGTGGCCCGCGACTGGTGATTGGACTTGTACTGGCCCAGGACGCTAGCGTGTAGCTTACCCATTGGGGAGTGGAGTGAATTCCAGGGATAGCCGGTCTCTTCGCGATTTATGAGTGCCGTCGACGGGCAACCTGGTCCCACACAGAAACGATCCTTGCTGTAAGCCCCGAGGCCCTTCCCGGGGACAACGGATAAAGGTGCCCCGCACGGCGAGTTCCGAGGCGAGACCTTGCTGTCAACACTACTCCAGTGGGTGAGGCCTGGACAACGGAAACCAGGGCGCGTACCACGGAACATTGAAAGATATTATCGAGTGAATATCAACAGGACACCTGTCGGGCCACGCACTAGATTCCAAGGATGAGTGCGCAGTAGTTCAGCTACCTTCCGTACCCTTCGCTCGTGACCTTCTCACTGTATATTTCGAGCTACACTTGGCCTTCGACTGTTTAAAGGACGTGAACTCGATACCTGTTGTCCCAATGGCTCTCCGTCGGTATCCTCTTCACGCTATCGACATTACCTGCGGATTGTCATCGCTTGGGCGCTTCGAACATCAAGATACCTTCGTGTATAATTTGATGGTGATACGTAGCTGGCCAGGCTTTTGATGTATGAATTCGAACTGCAGCGGTGCCTGTCACAATCAGGTTTTACAACGTGAAGGCTGACAAGACCGAATAGACGAAACGCACGTAATTTCTCAACCCAGCCCGAATCACTTCACTTGCTGGAATAAACGCCAGGCCTCCTCCGCAGCACCACCCACAATGGCACGAAGCACGCGGTCTGAAAAACATTCCAACAGGAGTCATTAGTACCCCATGCATGTGCGGGCTGATTTCAGCGATGACCATGAGTAATCCACGTGTAGTAGTCGCAGATAAGCTAAACTGTTATACCTATCGGCTGGGAAGTCATCACATACCACCAATCCATCTCAGGATTCGGAATGGGGGCTACATACAACCCAGATTTAGGTTTGACGTGTCTGGTGAATAATTTCTTGTCCCGAGTAATAGCTTGAGCTGGCAGACTCGGAAAGTCGAGTCATCTGACGATCTGTCTCCTCACCGTTGAGAAATTTGCCTTCTATGTTTTTGCCAACCGATTATCCCAGGCAAGTTGGGGCCAACAGAGTAATCGAGGCGGCTTTCGTTGGAAATCTTTCGGAGCAAACGTCCTTGGCTTTGCTAAAGCTCACATTGCACAAAGCGGAGGCCGGTGATGAATGTGAAGAGCCTCGCAATGCAGAAAACACCCCGTCAGCTTTTGATCTCCTCCTCGCTGCCTTTACGACACTACTACACCGATATACTGGGGATACGGACGTTACCATTGGCTCATCATCTGCCGAGTCTAGTACGCCCTTAATTCTGCGTTTGACTGTTGACCCTGCAGACACCTTCTGGACGATCGTTCGTCGCGTCCAAGAAGTCCAGAAAGCTGCCAGCGCAGATCCTTCGCCCTACGAGACCATTGCCGAGGCACTACATAGGGGTGAAGACCACCACCCAGTCTTCCGCGTTTGCTTCTTCGACGAGACGGACAGGCTGCATGAAGATTTTATCAGGTCGACTAGGTTGATATCAGACCTCACTATTTTCGTAACACGACCTCCAGCGACAACGCGCTCTTCCCTTGCTCCGCAGATATCCCTTCGCATCCTGTACAATTCTCTACTCTTTTCTCCGGTTCGCATTTCCTTCATATTTGACCAGCTCTCCGTACTGCTTCGAAAGGTCGCCGCGAATCCAAATGCGCTGGTCGGGTCGGTACCTCTCTTGACTCCCAGCCAGTGGGAGCGCTTGCCAGACCTTACTGCGGACCTACATTGGTCTGACTGGAAGGGTGCCATCACGGACGTCTTCTCTCGAAATGCCAAATGTTTCCTGGACAGGACTTGTATCATTCAGAGCACCCCTGTTACTACTCTTAATGGTCCTCAGGAGTCTCTCATCTATACCTATGGCGATTAGATTGCTTGCCGCATGTCAACTTCGTGATTTTATGTATGTACATACAAAACACACTCGTGGTGTTGCATATTCGAGATAATATGTATGTGCAACGAGTACCAAGTCATCGCGGCTTGCACGGAAGACAACACCACCGGGACTGGTTTCGGCTGTATTACTTTCCTTGCAGTGGAGGATGTCGATAAGCATGAATCATATCGATTGGCTAAGAACGTCTCGAGAAAGAGTGGAATCCATGGACAAGAGTCTACAAACGAAAACACAACTGTCGACACGTGCAGTCGACTTCCATTGCATTTGAAACCTTCACTGTCCCTGCAAGTCTTCCCCCTCAATTTGGGTGATGGCCCGCCACACGCTTTTCAGGTGTATGGTTGGCCGTGAGTATTGTGCGTGATTTGAACAGGCGCGCGACAGGGTTAGCAATGGCGAACGTGTGCGCATTTGAATCCTTGCCATGCTTAGAGCATCAAACATGTGCCGAAGTAGGTATCTCCTGGATCTCAGCGCACATCTGCTTTTTCCCTCACACGGTTCGAGGCACTAGACAGGCGAGGCGGGTGCATGTTATATACCTAGGTATCAACCAGTCAAGCAAACCCCACAGTGCGATTCTCCCGACCTCTTCATGGGTGATGGTGTTATGAGGTCAACGTGCGAGCCGGAACTAATACATACTATCCCCGCCGTAATGAAAAGGATGGGCAAGATACCGAGAGTGGTTTGCGACCGGACAACGATTGGAGCAATCTACACTCTGGAGATGGAGACACCGCATGTTGCCATTTGCCAACGGATGACGAGTGAAAATTCGTAGTCCGTAGCCCGCGACTGGTGATTGGACTTGTACTAGCCCTAGACGCTAGTGCGTAATTACCCATTGGGGAGGGGGGTGAATTCCAGGGATAACCGATGTCTTCGCGATTTATGAGTGCTGTCGACGGGCAACTACGTTTCCATCTGGGTCACACACAGAAACGATCCATGCTATAAGCTTCTCCTGCGGGCTCTTCCCCGGAACCACGGATGAAGGTACCACGCGGCACGGCAAGTTCCGAGGTGAGACCCACGAAAGACACAGGAGTGGTTTGGATGTGTTGACAGCGAGGCGAGGCTTGGACAACAGAGATTGGGACGTGTACAACGGATCGTTGAAAGATATTATCGAGTGAATTTCAACAGGACACCTGTCGGACCACGCACGAGGTAGATTCCAGGGATGAGTACGCAGTAGCTCGGCTACCCTTCGCTCGTGACCTCTTCACTGTACACAGAGAAGTACACATAGGCCGAAAACATCTAGCATACTATTCATTGGACGCGATAATATCCGTGTCGCTGGAATGGAAGACGTAAGATATAGGCCGCGCTAGTCGTCACCAGAGTGGACTGCCCACCGGCCGGAAGCGGGTCCACCTCTGTAGAGCAATTGCCAGTGATACGGTCATGACAGTAAGTGCAATTGTAGCACCTGCAAAGTGAGCAAGGGTTTCGTGACTGCCAAGGCTGAACTCCACGACATTCATCCCAAAAACCTTCTAGATAGGGGAATATGTTTACCACGCAGATAGCAAGTAATCCCGTACTTACTGCCATTAGGATTCCGGGGAAGAAGATCATTATAAAGTAGGCCAACTAGGTAGACTATCAGTGATGTAGCACCAAATGTATCAATCTTTCTTACCAGCTTTACATTAGCAGAATCTCTTAGGGATTCCTCGGTCAATATTTGCAACGCCCTGCTTTCTTCCATGCGGGTGGTTACAAGCGCCTAATAACAATTTAGCAAGGCAAATTGTAGCCAGCACAAGGGGACTAACCAAAGCTGTCGTATTCCTCAAACGGTTAGACAGCATGGTTATTTGGTACTGTAGCTGGCATAATCCATACAGCAGGTTGTCAGCTTTGAGCTTTGCAAACTCCCCTCCTTCTATTTCGGTTTCTGTTGTTGGTTTTGGTGCCCATTTCACAAATTCAACGGACGCGTGGAATTCCTGAATGAGCTGTTGATAGTGTATCAGATGCGTTTGCATTTCGTGGCATTTAGCGGCCAATGAACGTATGGTGCCAGTTTTCGAAGCTCCAGTTTCCTAGAACACCATCTAAACAGATGCAAAAACAGACAATCATGGCACTTACTAGGTTCTCGACATAGCGGGTTAACACTTCACATACCTCCTCCCACGCATACAGTGCATAGTACAGTATGTCAAGGAGGTGAGATATCGGATCTTTCGAGTTCATAAAGGTCTTCGACCGATGGATATCACTCCAAGTTCTTTGCACAAATGACCGAAGATGGTTTCCAGATACTGTGTCCAAATTGGATACAGGGTGACATGAAATAATATTGCTGTATGTCCTTGAGCGGACCATGTAGACAGCCAGAAGGTCCTGGAAGACAACTGCGTCACCTAGAAGTCGGTGTGGCATAAGCATAGGTAGAGATGTTCGAAATGTTCCAGCAGCTTACCTAGGTCCAAAGGTGCTTGGGGGTCGGTGTCTTGAGCCTCTATAAAAAGTGAAGAGCGTGACCACATGGCTTACGTGGGCAAATGGTATGCATACCATCGAATGAAAGCCCCAAGTCGGATGTTGGACCGGGACCAGGCTTCTGCATTGTGCCAACAAATGGGAGAACAACAGTAATATCTGTGTGGCGGATGAGCCCTGACCTGAACTCACACCATGAATATACTGACGGTCTTCATGGCCAACATCTTCTCGATATCGTGAGGGTATCGAATTTACCAAGGATGAGAAGAAAGAAGGCGCGATCTTGTATCTAAGAGGATAATTGAAAGCTATAGAAAAGAAGAGGAAGTAATACAAAACCTACACAGTTCCCAGTATCTGTATAACGTGCAAGGACAGATTTTCGACAAAAATTGCCCTGATTCGGACGTCATCTGGTAGCTGTTCAAAAACAATTGAGCCAATCCTGACTAAAGATACAGAAAAAGCCTCACAGGTTGTTGCAGTGTTTTCCAAAATGCCTGTGCACTGATATTATCAGCGGTGACAGTTATAGTTCCATCTCCGGAGGCTTTGTTATAATGTCCATCTTTGCTCACGTCTACAATATGGATTGAACAAATCTGAGAGTGTGTGCAGCCAGTTAATATCCTGCTCCTACGAACTTGGTCCGGTGCCCAGTCCAGGTCCTTGGGTAAGTTCTGCGGGTATTTCTTCCATGAATTCATGGAGAACATGAATCCATCGGGGAAAAATATTTCACTGTCGTCCACATCAGGATCTATCCATGGCCATGGTGTGGAATGCGCGGTATAACGGTAGCTGTACACATCTCGTCAATCCTCTAAACGTGCACTCTGGGAAATGCTGACTAACGGAGGAACCGACGCCCTACGCCTTAGGGTATCAACTTGCATGCTGCTCGAGCACTCCCTGTTGCCACGAAAACTAGTAAGGGCAGTAGGAAAGCTACGGTTAGCCATGAACTCACTTATAGTCGGAGGTTGAAGAGAGAAAGTAGCCATCAGCAGGCCAGAGCAGCAGCAGTGTTACTGTTCACACCATCACGGCGAAGTCAAGATTACGTAATAAGATCCGAAGCTTCTCGTTTCTCTATGTGGTCCAGGTACGTGCGTGCGGATTTGTACTGTAATTTTCGGTATCGTGCTCGGCCGCGGTGCGAGACCCCTTAAGTCCTACCTACATCCCAAAGGAAGGTCTGTGGCAGGTTCCTAGACGCCGTCTGCTGCATCGCACCATCTGTGAGGTCCGCTCCTTGCATTTCCAGGGCTCAAGTGGTCTGGGCACAAGGCACCACAGCAAACTGGAGACGCTTGGTACTACAGATCAACACGGCAAGTCTTACTGAGATGTTTGGCTGCTTAGTGCTAACGTGTTGGTGTACCAGCATTGGCACCATGCGGTTGATTGACGTGCAGTTTCTCTTAGGCTTTGAGGAGGGGATACTTCCACCGAACACCAAACCTTTGGCGGAGTTCACCGGATCGTTGCTTGCAAACACAAAATATGCTATATTGTCCCACTGCTGGGGTCCACCTGAAGAGGAGGTGCAGTTCATGGATATGGAAGGGATACAGAATATCGCTGCAGAAGAACTGCGGAACATCACCACGATGGATAGAGATAAGTTGCGTAGCCGCAAGGGCTACTGGAAAATCCTTGGAAGCTGCCAGAAAGCTCGTGGGGATAACATCCGATGGGTCTGGGTGGATACATGCTGCATCGACAAACGCAGCAGCTCAGAGCTATCTGAAGCAATCAATTCGATGTACCAATGGTATGCCAAGTCCGAGCGATGCTATGCGTACCTTCATGATGTGCATTCCCTTGAATTTCCAAAGAAACAGGAGGACAGGTTCAAGGCGTTCAATGGGTGGCCAATGTGGTTTTCACGTGGGTGGACTCTACAAGAGCTTGTCGCTCCCAGTGACATTCACTTCTTCAACCAAAAGTGGAACCATATCGGTAGCAAGAATACCCTTGCAAGGGAATTGTCAAAGATCACGAAGATTCCCGACCACGTCCTGACAGATGGACTGTCGCCCTGGCGTCGGCCGAGTGTTGCCCAGATAATGTCTTGGGCTGCAAATCGTAGGACGACGCGAGAAGAGGACCGAGCGTATTCGCTGTTGGGAATGCTCGGCGTGCACATGCCAATGCTGTACGGAGAGGGAAAGCATGCTTTCCGTCGCTTACAGGAGGAAATTATCCGGAGGTTGAATGATCAGACTATCTTTGCTTGGGGTTGGTCGGCGAAAGCTGGATGGTCAAAAAACTTCCTAGCGGATGACCCTATTTGCTTTTTGGACTGTGACAGGGTCCTCGCCATGAAGCGCAACGAATTCGTCGACACCCTCTCGAAGGAAATCCCGCAAGAGGATCTAGACAAATTTCCACCTGAACATCTCCGGACATTCAACCTCAGTAATGATGGGATTCAAATATGGGTACCCATCATACCGTGTCGCGGTTCCACATGGCTGTATAAAGCCAGGTTGCCATGTCGTCTTTCCGACAGCTCCTCACCACTCAGTATCACCCTGGGTTGCTTCGACTCCAATTATTTCAGATACTTTGGTAACTTCGAAGCAGACCCATTTGCACAAGTAAAATTACAGCAAGTCTTTCTCCCATACCAAGAGAATGTGGACAAGGACGAGTTCACATTCCGGCTGGAACTAAGGACACTCTCCTATGCCGGGTTTGCGCAACCCGTGCTCTTTCCTCGACATGTACAATCATCTGATACCTCCATTACACTGTCAAAGGCCAGCGATTGCGCCGTCCTCGTTTATTGCCATTCAGATAGCATTTTTCTCACTGTGGTTCTTCGTCACTGTCTCGGTGAACATTCTGTGCAAGTCATTTGCGAGGAGTCCAATAGCAGCTGGTTAGAATATGCCCGGCGCGCTCATCAGCGGACGCAAGATGAAACACTGGCCGAAGCAGCTCATATATCTGAAGCATGGTCATCCGTCACTTCTCCAGTACACTCTCAATTGCTCAAACGCGTTCACATTCCTCGATCTATACAAGATGTCCGGTTACTTTACACTCGGGCTCTACAACCGGGCAACTGCACCGTAATTGCTGATGTTGTCGAATGCACTGGTTGCTGCAAGCCCACTTGGGAAGTGGTGGAGGGTAAGGTGAGTGTCGTTCTGCCAAACTTGCATGGTCTTAGTATCTGAGACTTGTAGTTTATTGCACTTCCTCATGTCCCAGGCTTTATGCGAGATGCCGTCGGCTCTCACCGACATAACTCGTACGAGTTTCTTGTGAACTCGCATCGTACGAGATTTCTGTCTACCGATGTTTTGGCAAACGACGTGACTCACGTGAGTGACAAGGATGCATCTGTCGTGATGCCGAGTTTGATGGAAGCAGCCAGGTGACTACGGTCGTGTGGGATGGAATGGACCCTTTGAAAGAGAAGGAAACATCTTCAAACATGCCGCCACTCTAGGGTTGAATATGCCTCATCGTTGTGTGGAACTTGGGATTGGAGATGGAGAAGGCGCATATACTAAGGCCGACGTCGTGAAAGTGAGTGGTCGGATTGGGAACCTTGACTCAGACAGAGTTCTGGTCCTCCGTAACGCAGTTTTATGGTCACTCCCAAGCACCGAAGAGGTCTTTTCCCTCATTGCAGCTTTGTCTGCCCATCTGCCAGGTCGATGCCTGGTGACTACTGTTATGCAATGTTCGGAGATTTGCATCGAAAACCCGGGTGAGCCTTCGCGCGTTTGCTTGACGTCCTATGCTGGATTTCCCGCTAGATCCCGGTGGCAGCCAATTGGAAAAGCGTGATACCCCTAGCCATCTCTACACGTTAATGACACCCTCGGCTTGGCACCGACCAAATGCACATGAGGAAACGATGATTCAATTCCAAAACATTGAGTACGTCCCATGTTCATCAGTGATAGCCATTCCCAGGATAAGCCGGATCGCATAGTCAATACATTGACAAACTATTAATACTGGTGCGTCCGAGACTCTCTGATTGCTAATATCCTACATAGCCGTCATGCATAGGGCGACAACAGGCAAGAAGGGAATGAAGAGGAAGAGACGAAAGACAAGACAGAGAGGAAAGAAGAAAAAGGAAAGAAAAAAAAGGAAAGTGAAGCAAGGAAAGAGAGGGAAGCATCCATTATGTTCTTCGCAGACATGTTCGGGAGAAAGTCCTTACAAAACATGGTATGATCTGTGCCGAAACCCTCACTGGTTCCATTCCGAACTCATTTTCATTTACTCTCAGGTCGGTAACATATCTTTCTTCTCAGCGTTTGCATCCCTCGTCACATCTGCGGAAGCCGTCAAGCCTACACTCGGGGAGAGCGGTCTGAGCGCGGAAGGTATGAATGACCGCATGCGGCCTTATCCAAGTCTACGACGTCCTTTCGCTATGCCATGGAAGGGCCGAACAAACTTGCATATACAACGGCACACCCAATTCAGTGGGGCTGACCGACATTCGCCTGACACAAGGATAGAGGTTGACGGCGTACAAAATTCACGCATCCATGTGAGCAGAAGGACTTTGATCAAGGATTCGACTCATGCAGCTGTCGAGGTTTGTCGAACCACAAACCCACAAGCCTTGTTAGCTGCTAACAAAATTCCCGTATAGGGAGTGACTGATCTTGCATCAACACGAGGGACAGGCGCACGGCAGATAAGCGAGGAGTTGGGATCGAAGAGCTTCGGTCCGCAGGCATGTTCACTCCACCGCGGTAATCTATCCATGCTGCTTACTCTCGATTGCGAACATAGTTACTTCGTCTCATCGGGACCATCTACATGAAGTCAGAGAGTATCCTCGCATTGTGAGCTTTCACTTGGGCCAGCTTGCGGCTGTACGATGAGGATCTAATGACATGTCTAGCGACAACTCAGGTAGCGACGGGACTTCTCCCGAAGAGGATTTTGCGGTGGTTTATTCCAGCACACTCAAATCCCGCCTCCGAGTCCTGCTCAAGCGTGTCGATAAACTCCGATGCCATCTCAGAACAGCGAAAAATGACGGTGAGGTGCAACGGGCACTGACAGAGGACATCGCTGGAACGGTTAGCACCGGAATGCAAGTCTCAGTAATCTGCCAGTGGCTAATGATGCGTATACGTACATATCACAGATCCTCTTGTTATGTTGGCAAGGTGTCCGGTGTGAAGTCGAACAAGTGCTAACAAAGGCGCGTGATTGGTTTTACTCACTTCTAGAATGTCGCTGGCCAACAGAAAAATAAGGTTGTGGATGCCGTCGTGAATGATAAACTCGTCGATCGTGGAACACGAGAGGCACGAGCGAAGGTATGTCACATACATATACCCATGCACTCGCAAATTGCCAAGGAATTGACTTTTATCTCTCCACCAGCGCCTGAGGAACATAGGAGAGATGTTTGTACAGAATGCTACGGACCGTGCATCAGAATATGGTTCGTGTGCACTGCAACGGTGAGTGCCTCCAGCAGGGCATACTGTAATGACACTATACGGATGTTGGGTAGGACATTCATCGATGCAGAAGCGGGCATTTCCAAATATGATTTACTACTAGCAGCTCGTAAACTGCGATCCGAGCTCCCCGCCAAGTGAATCATGATGCCAGGGCTCAGTAGTGAACGTTGAACGCTCGAGCGTTCATCGCGCCACTCTACAACCTTGTGAACCATCCAAACCCAGATCCTCGCCATTTCATCATGGCCTCGGGACGGGCATTATCATGGCACGTACATATTTATACGATGCACGGTACGATTGTACTGGAAGGAAGTGCTGGCATGCCGCGCGAACATAGCTTTGTCATCAACGCCTCCCCGACGCTTCCCACGCCTGTGCCGTGTCGTCCCCGACACCTAACGTACGGACGTCGGATTTTCACTATCGTGTAGTACTTTTAGCCAGCTTTCATTCTGTAGCATATGACTTAGGATTTGCATTGATACAGAGGTCCGTTCAGGTCCCATGCCTTTATGAGTTAGTTGAAAGCATTGCTAGTAACTATAAGTTCTAACTAGAGCTGCCTCTGGGGTCCTCACCAGCAAATCCCACTGCACAATGGATTTTCCCTGAAATTTTGAAAACAGCTGTAACATATCTGGCGAATAAATTCTTGTCCCAAGTAATAGCTTGAGCTGGCAGACACGGAAAGTCGAGTCATACGACAATCTGTCTCCTCACCGTTGAGAAATTTGCCTTCTATGTTTTTGCCAACCGATTATCCCAGGCAAGTTGGGGCCAACAGAGTAATCGAGGCGGCTTTCGTTGGAAATCTTTCGGAGCAAACGTCCTTGGCTTTGCTAAAGCTCACATTGCACAAAGCGGAGGCCGGTGATGAATGTGAAGAGCCTCGCAACGCAGAAAACACCCCGTCAGCTTTTGATCTCCTCCTCGCTGCCTTTACGACACTGCTACACCGATATACTGGGGATACGGACATTACCATTGGCTCATCATCTGTCGAGTCTAGTACGCCTTTAATTCTGCGTTTGACTGTCGACCCTGCAGATACCTTCTGGACGATCGTTCGTCGCGTCCAAGAAGTCGAGAAAGCGGCCAACGCAGACCCTTCGCCCTACGAGACCATTACCGAGACACTACATAAGGATCAAGACCACCACCCAGTCTTCCGCGTTTGCTTCTTCGACGGAACGGACAGGTTGCATGAAGATTTTATCAGGTCGACTAGGTTGATCTCAGACCTTACTATTTTCGTAACACGACCTCCAGCGACAACGCGTTCTTCCCTTGCTCCGCAGATATCCCTTCGCATTCTGTACAACTCTCTACTCTTTTCTCCGGTTCGCATCTCCTTCATATTCGATCAGCTCTCCGTATTGCTTAGAAAGGCCGCCGCAAATCCAAATGCGCTGGTCGGGTCCGTGCCTCTCTTGACTCCCAGCCAGCTGGAGCGCTTGCCAGATCCTACCGCAGACCTACATTGGTGTGATTGGAAGGGTGCCATCACGGACGTTTTCTCTCGACATGCCAAATGTTTCCCGGACAGGACTTGTATCATTCAGAGCATCCCTGTTACTACTCCTGATAGTCCTCAGAAGTCACTCATCTACACCTATGGCGATATCAGGCGTGCGTCCAATATTCTCGCACACCACCTTTTGCAGGGAGGCGTTCAGAGGGAAGAAGTCGTCATGATCTATGCGCACCGCAGTGTTGAGCTTGTTGTTGCGGTCATGGCGGTCCTCAAAATCGGGGCAACGTTCTCGGTAATCGGTTAGTATAATCATGAGCCCGACGTGCATCCTTGATGGATTTGTTCTCATCCTGCAGATCCGGCGTACCCGCCTTCCCGGCAAGTGATCTACCTCGAAGTTGCCCAACCTCGTGGTCTAGTAGTCCTGGCTGGCGCGGGTAAAATCGGAGTTGCCGTCAGAGAATTCCTATCTAATAACCTCAAAATTCGCGTCGAAGTTCCCGCGCTCGCGTTCTCACCTTCAGGCGACATCCTTGGCGGACTCATCGACGGCGTCGACGTGCTTGGGTCGCATTACCATCTGGCAGAAACGGATCCAAATGTCATCATCGGACCAGACAGTGTTGGAACGTTGTCATTCACCAGCGGCAGTACTGGCATCCCAAAGGGCGTAAGGGGGCGACATTACAGTCTTACCCACTTCTTCCCCTGGATGGGGGAGAGGTTCTCGTTAAGTGAGGTATCCAAGTTCACTATGCTGAGCGGTATTGCGCATGATCCAATACAGCGAGACAGTGGGTGCAGTCCTTGGCGCTTGGGTATCAACGTTGACAAGTTTCTGCAGTATTCACTCCGCTTTTCTTCGGTGCTAGACTATATGTTCCGACAGCCGAGGACATCGGTACCCCTGGCCGGCTTGCAGAGTGGATGGATGATAATAAGGTTACCGTTACCCACCTCACACCCGCTATGGGTCAGCTCTTCTCTGCCCAAGCAACTCGACACATACCATCTCTCAACAATGCGTTTTTCGTTGGCGACGTGCTGACTAAGCGTGATTGTCTCCGCCTGCAATCCTTGGCTCCCAACGTTCGCATCATCAACATGTATGGAACTACCGAGACCCAACGCGCAGTTTCTTACTTCGAGATACCCGCTCTGTCTGCGGACCCTACTTTCTTGGCTGCTCAAAAGGACATTCTGCCTGCTGGCGAAGGCATGATCGATGTTCAACTTCTCGTGGTCAACCGTACAGACAAGACGGTTCCGTGCGCAGTTGGTGAGGTTGGTGAGATATACGTCCGGTCTGGTGGATTAGCAGAGGGTTACCTGGACCCCGTTGCCTCTGCGGAGAAATTTGTGACCAACTGGTTTGCATCCTCGGCGTCGTGGAGGGATACAATCCTCCACCCGATCCAAGGACTTGCAGGACTGGAATCACATTACTGGAAAGGCATTCGAGACCGGATGTACCGTTCAGGCGATCTCGGTCGCTACCTTCCGGACGGTCGGGTGGAGTGCACCGGGCGTGCCGATGACCAGGTCAAGATTCGGGGCTTCCGAATCGAACTCGGAGAAATCGACACGCTCATGAGCCAACATCCGTTGGTCCGTGAGAACGTTACACTCGTACGGAGGGACAAGGATGAAGAGAAGATTCTTGTCAGCTACTTCGTGCCTGTGGATGGCCCTACATTGAATGGCTTCATGAGTGAGATCAGCGATGCCGAGGAACCGGACGGTATCAAGAGTATTCCAAAGTATAGACGACTTATCAAGGATATCAGAGAACATCTCAAGAAGAAACTTCCGACTTATAGCATTCCATCACGTAGGTTGATAGATTTGGACTTTGGGTACTGCTAATTGTCCTTCAGTATTCGTACCACTACATCGCATGCCCCTCAACCCCAACGGCAAAATTGACAAACCAGCTCTTCCCTTCCCAGATACTGCTTACGCACATGCATCCGCCGCAGGAAGGAAGTCGGCTAAAGGCGACAAAGTTCGCACTGCGAGCCCTACTGAACAGAAGCTCTGTTCAATATGGTTGAATATTCTCCCGAACCCTCCGGATTGTATACCTCTGGATGAGAGTTTCTTCGACCTGGGTGGTCACTCGATCTTGGCAACTCGCCTCATCTTCGAAATAAGGAAGCAGTTCGTCGTCGAGGCACCGTTAGGTCTCGTGTTCGCGCAGCCCACCGTCAGTGGTCTGGCATCCGCTATCGACGCATTACGCGAACCCGACTTTGGTATCGCTCGACACGAGCCAGGGACGCCACCTGAAACGCTAGTGACTGGTGGACAGCACTTACCAAAAAAAATGCCAGCAGCTACCGTCGAGTACGGGAAAGACCTCGATATTCTCTTACCTCGCCTTCGATCGTCATATCCTCCCCTGTCTCCTGACTTTACTACACGTACGCTGACAGTTTTTCTCACTGGTGCTACGGGGTACCTAGGCGCATTTGTCCTTCGTGATCTTCTTCGACATGAAGAGAGGGTTCAGAGGGTCGTATGCCTCGTCCGTGGAGCCTCAGTCGAAAAAGCGCTCGACCGGCTGAGAGAAAGTTCCAGTGACAGGGGCGTGTGGGACGAGACCTGGGTGACATCTGGAAGACTGGAAGTTGCTACAGGTGACCTTGGGCAGGATCGGTTCGGTATGGATAGCGAGACTTGGTCACGCGTCGCTGCCGATGCAGATGTCCTACTGCATAACGGAGCACTGGTTAGTTTCTTATACTGATTAGTCACTCGCTCTCTAAGTGAAGCTCGTCCCTCTGGCTAGGTGCACTGGGTATACCCTTACGAGAAGCTTCGAGCGCCCAATGTGCTGAGCACGTTGACTGCGGTGGAACTGGCTTCAACCGCAAAACAAAAGCTGCTGGTTTTCGTTTCATCCACGTCAGCGATCGACACCGAACACTACATCCGGTTGTCGGATTCCCTGGTAAACAAAGGTGGACGTAGAGGAATTCCAGAGGACGACGATTTAGAAGGGGCGAGGATAGGTCTGAAAACTGGGTACGGTCAGAGCAAATGGGTGTCCGAGAAGCTGCTTTTCGAAGCCGGGAACAGAGGCTTGCGCGGTCACGTCGTACGTCCTGGATATGTCGTAGGCGACTCCAAGACAGCAGGTAAGCCGTTTTACGATCGCGATCGCCTTTCTCTTACTGTCAATGCTGTTATTCAGTGACGAATACGGATGACTTCTTGTGGCGCCTGGTCAAGGGATGTGTCCAACTTGGTCTCGTGCCGGATATCAACAATACGGTGAACATGGTGCCAGTTGACCACGTGGCACGTTGTACCACTCTGGCTGCACTAGCACCTCTTCCCGACGCACCCCTTTCTGTCCTTCATATTGTCGCCAAGCCCTTGCCAACGTTCAATGATATACTATTGTCGTTGGCAGAATATGGTTTCTCCACGAAGCAGTGCGAGTACCTATCTTGGCGCCGCAAGCTCGAGAAGCACGTGTTGGAAGTTCAAGACAATGCACTGTTCCCCCTTCTTCACTTCGTCCTTGACGACCTTCCGACCAGTACCAAAGCGCCCGAACTGGACGATTCGAATACCTCTACACTATTGGAACCTCACCCTCGCGAGACGGTACCTACGGTATCAGACGAGTTGATGGGCCTTTACTTGGCGTGGTTAGTGAGTGCCGGTTTTTTGCCGCCCCCCTCACAAGAGCAAAGAAGGAGGGACTTTCCTGTTCTGGCGAGTAATTCGGTTGTGAAAGCAGCAGGGCGTAGTGGGAAGTAACACCAATAGCAATCCAAAAGTTGACGTTACGGAAGAAAATCCAGCTCTCGGTTATTTTGTTTTCATACCTGTACTGCAACTAGACGGTCACGCCAACACTCCAACTCGGTCGATCACATGGCGTTTGTTTCGCTATCTTTCACAGACTGGTTGCACATAGAAGTCAAGTATATTAGGGGGGTTCTGGCTGAGGAAACTCAGATATTTTGCGGTCAAAGAGACGAGTTGGCTAATCATATTTTGCCTAGCGCCGGACCGCTTTCGGTTGGCCTCTGCCTTACACTGATTGGAGGCGTGTCAGTGGACTTCAACACCTGAGGCCATATCGTTGGCAGTTAACTTGCTTGAGTGGTGCCTGCCGGTGGCCCCCGTGAGATGGTCAACCGAGCAAGTCGCACACCCCACACCACTGCAGAGGTGCTGCTAGGTTTACGATCCAACTGATTTGGAACTTTGAATATAACTATAATCGTCTAACTTCCTCGCGGCTCGGCGTTCCTCGCAGGCTCTGCGTTCCGCACGACCTACTACGTGCCAAAGTTGCTCCCGTCAATCAGCCCAACTTGCCAGTTCCATTCGCTTTGTTGTTCCCTTTTTCGAAGCGACACATGGTGGCTAACACGGGTTCCAGTGAAACGGCCTGTACTTGTGTTCCCTACCTGAAACGCTGGTAAAGTTTCAACTGGAGCAGCGAACTCAATCTGCAAGTATGCTGTTCATAAATATCGTACGATGTCATACATCCAACTAAGGATCTGATAGTGTCATTAGGCAGTTTCAAGGCTGGCACTCTACTCAGCTCACATTCAGTGCCTCCTGCCTCGGTCTGCGCGTCCCTGCACACAAACAGCTTACATGCCTCGCCATCATTCCGACATGAGCCCCTCGATTAAAACATTACACAAAACCTATACTCCGCTGTTGATCGACTTGGGATGGACGACTGTGTCTGAAGTACCATTCCTTCATGCGTGTGGCAGTGAAAAATATCGGCCATGCTAGACGGTGCCACCACGGACTACCTTTTGGCCAGAAAGAACTCTCCGTCTGCATAGCAACCACCAACCACGTAGTTAGAACAGTCAGTGCAACCGTGGCCTCAGCATAGCGGGCAAGAGTTTCATGACTACCGGAGTTGATTTCCACAACGTTCATCCCGAAAACACTCTGAGGAATGGAATAGGTTGTTTCGTAGTAGGATATGACTGTGTACTTACTGCCATCAAACTCGCTGGCAAGAAGACCATCGTGAGATAGGAAATCTAGAAAAAGGTGTCAGCGACGAAACCAAGTACAACCGACTAGCCCACCCTTTTCATGGCTCGACTATCTTCGATATTCACAGTTGCAAATGCCTGAAAAAGGATAACAATGATCGAATATTCACGCATTGACCAAGCACTAACCAGGTGCATGACGTTCTGCAAACGACCGGACAGCATGACTCGTTGACCCTCGAGCCGGCTTATTTCGGAAAGCAAGTTATCCACTTCCCTCTCCAATAACGCCGCAGAACTGTCCTTCTTTTCATCGCCATGCATGGCTGGATTTGGAGTTTTCTTCACGAAGTCAACGGACTTGTGGAAGTCGTGGAGAAGTTGTTGATAATGCAATGAGTACGCTTGCAATTTGTGCAATTCTCGCGTCAAGTTAACGTCATTAGTTCCTAAAACCCGAGATTCCTGAAGCACCATTCAGGTGGATGTGAAAGCGGACAATCGTGGCACTGACCAGCTTGTTAATGTGCTCGTATAAAACCTCGAATGACTCGTCCCACGCATATAGCGCATACCAGAGTATGGCGAGGAAGACGAAGGTTGGGTCTTTGGAGCTGGCAAACAGCTTGGACCAATAAACACTATCCCCCGTTCTTTGAACGAGCGATTGGAGACGCTTGGCAGACGTTTGTTTTAAATGGGATATGGGGTGGTAAGAAATGATGGTGCTGGAATCCTTTCTGCGGACCATGTGAATAGCCAGAAGATCTTCAAGTAAAATTTCGTGAGCTAGAGTGTCGATGGAAGGTTAACATAGAATGATTGTGCCAGAAACACTATGCCGCTTACTCAACTCCAGCGAGGCATGGGTATTGATTTCAGGAGTCTCTAGAAACACGAGTTGCAGTTGCGTTCTGTTTGTATGATGGCGACGTACTGTGTGTAGCCTTCCGCAAGGGATCGACCGAACCGACAGATGAGATGCTCTCCGGCCCAATACCGGGCTTTTTTCGCATGGCGCAAATGAACGGAAGAGTGACAGTTATGTCTATACAACGTGAAAGTCATGCTTTGAATCAATGCTTCGAATACGCTTACGGTCTCCAAGTCCAGCCTTGGCATCTTCTTGGTATCGTGAGGGTATCCAATTCATTGATGACGTGAAGAAAAAAGGTTCAACATTGAAGCTGAGAGGAAGGTCGCGAGACTGTAGTGGAGGAACGCGATGGAGTAAACTCACGTTGTTCCCAGTATCTTCAAGACGTCCAAGGACAAGCTGTCAACGAAAAATGCCCGAATTCGAACGCCCTCAGGTCGCTATTTTGCAAAGCAGATAACTCAGCCGATAGAGTAACTCGAGATTTGGAACGATCCTCACAGGCTGGTGCAGTTCTTCCCAAAATGCCTGAGAACTAGCTGCGTCGGCAGTAACAGTCGTAGTCTTTTCTCCAACAAATTTGGTACAGCGCACATCGTCCCTCACTTCCATCTTGTAAATCGAACAAGACTGGGAAGATGAGCAGCTGGTCAACAAGTTGCTCCTCAGGACCTGGTCCCGGGTCCAGTTCCCAAACTGATTTCGAGGATAGTCTGCCCAGGGACTAGAGGGGGACACCTGCTGCCCGTTCGGCTCGACTGCACTCTTATCGACATCAAAGTCCATCCATGGCCACGGCGCGGACGGTGAAGCATGGCGATAGCTGAGAACATATCACCAATCCCATTTCAGTTCACGGATGTAAAGCGGACCCACTGTGGTACTGGTCTCCTTGGGTTCGGGATATCTGCTTGAGTACCGCCCAAAAACTTCCTTCCACCGAAAACATTGTAGAGGGCTAGACGAACGCTATGGTCTGCCATAACATCAATTGAATGAGAAAGTGAACAGGGAACAGGGGGAGGTCAGCATCATTGGCGCCGGAAGCGAAGGTATATATATATATACCTCACTTGTTGGCAAGTGCAGACGAGCGCCCAGTGGAGAGACCTGTTCACTTGACAGCAATAAGGTTCAGCATCGGAATCTGGCAATGAAAGATTGCTTGCCGCCTGTCGGTTTTCGGGTATGTATGTTCCGAGTGGTCCGAGAGAAACGCAACGACTACCAAGCCATGGTATGTCGGTGGTTAGGGGCTGGTCTGGCCTGTGGAATTCGTGCAGACTGGGCCACGGTCGTTTTTATCCGTCCTTCAATGATCAGTAGAGAAAAGATGTTATCACGTGGGCGTGACTAGAATTGAACACCCTCGCCGAGCTTTTTTATGAGCTATACATGGCCTTCCGTTGTGAGCCCCGGAGTCTCCTCAAGTCAGGCGATAGTTAGCTAATGTAGTACTCCTTCCAGTGGGTATAGTCCGTCAATGCATGGCAACAGGCGCCAGTGTGAATTTCTAGCATTACAACGCCATAACATCGAACATGTGCCGAAGCGGCTGACCCCTAGATCTCAGTGTACACCTGCTTCTCTCACAGGGTTCGAGGCACTGAACAGGTGAGGTAGGTGCATGTTACCTGTCAACGAGCCACCGAGCAAACCTTGCGTACCATTATGCTGGCGCCGCGATAAATCCTCGGAGACAAAAGCTACTTATCCCCGTCATAGTAAGGAATGTAAGTACTGTAACTAAGATGGACCTGAGAGCACAGGTAAGGAACGAGACAAGAAACAACACAAACTCCGGGGAGAAAGACGCTACATGTTGCGAGAGACGGCGAGGCGTGTTTTCTTTGCCCAGGGCCTGGACGTCCAAAGGCTAGCCACTTAAATGATTGTCCACTTCCAACGAAGGTGCGAAGACATCGCTGCGCACACCTGACTCAGGAAGTATTTCCAGAGAAAAATAGATGTCTTCATGCGTTATTATGAGCCAAGCACGTGCCTGCTGCTCGGGGGGTACCTTCATCCGCTGTTCCAGGCCGCTGGTAACAACACGTCAAATGCGAAGCTGAGCCGCTCGATTTACAATAAGCTGATACTGCAATAAGCGCCAATAAGCCGTTTATCTCTCGTCGTGGAGCCTTAGACAACAGAGAGATCCTAGCGTGTACAACGGATGGCTGAGAGATATTATCGAGGGCATCTCTAAACAGGACACCTGCCAGATCTCACACCAGGTAGAGAGACGCGACTTCCAGGGGAGAGTGGCGATTATATGAATGAACTATGTCTGCGCAGGGGGTCGGCGCTCTCCAGTAGTTCGGCTACCTTCCGTACCCTTCGCTCGCGACTTCCCCGGGGTAGATTTCGAACCACTCTTGCTCTTCGCCTGCCTAAAGCACATGAACTCGATACCTGTTGCCCGACGGCTCTCCGCCAGTATCCTTTTCACGCTGTCGAGATTACCCTGCAGATTGTCGTCGGTTGAGCGTCGAGCATAGGCCTGCGATATCTTCGTGTATAATTCTGAGAGTGTCTTGGCAGCTGATGGTGATACGTAGCGGGCGAGGGTTTGATGCATGAATTCGATCTCCAGCGTGGCCTGTCAGAATCATGTTCACAACGTGCATGCAAACGAAACCAGTTAGATGAAACATACACGTAACATCCCACCCATCCCGAACCGCTTCACCTGCTGGAATGAACGCAAGGCCTCCTCCGCAGCACCATCCACAATTGCATAAAGCACGCGATCCAACAAACCTTCCGCAATGTGACTGACTTGGGCGTGGATGCCAACAAGTGTCATTAGTACTCTATACATGTACGGTCTGATTTCTGCGATGGCCTTGAGTAATCCACGTGTAATCGTAGATAATCTAAACTGCCGTACCTGTAGGCTGGGGAGTCTCATACCAATCCATTTGAGGATCCAGAATGCCTTCTTTCAGAATGGAAGCTACAACCGCGGATTTGGGTTTAACGTATCCGTCAAATAGGGTCTTGTCCAGCTCCTGTACAACCTTCACAAGTGTCTGTAAGCAGTCGTTAGCGTCGGCTCGCTAATACAACTCCATATAAGAACCTTGCGATCCTCTTCGGTGGACGTGCCGAATACACTTTCTAGTTGAGACATCATATTGGGGATAAGCGTGGATGAAAGGTATGCGAAGTTCGAGAGTACAATTAGTACCCGAGTATTCTGTCAATCCCTGTGAGCCGTCGTTACCGACTCCTCTAAGTGTGGCGCCTACCGCGTCACGGAAGTCAAATGTCTTGGATGGTATCAATCGACCTGTGGTAGTGGCAGGGCGCTCCGCAGTCACCGGAAGATCACAAGAGGTGAGATGGACCAAGCCATCTAGAAACGCATATACAGCATCCAAAAATGCTCTAGTGATCCTGTTAGTGAACGTGGAAGGGAGCTGCGTTTGCTGAATAGTGCGCAGAGAGGATGCCGTAGTTGTTAGATCCACACCACCAGCTATCTTCAGCGCCGACAACGTCATGTGCCGTTGGAAGACCCCGAATAGTGACATGTACTGTGTGACAGACGAATCCGTCATAGCCGGGGCCCAAGACTCGAGGTGATACAGCAAGTTTGCGTCTGAACCCATTATTCAGTTCCACAATGCGAAAAAGGGGGCAATAATTACCGCGTAACCAAGTCCGAAGAAGTATGACTGTGAATTTCCATCGAGCGCTTTCCATGAAGCCTTTGAGACTGATACCTGCTTCTTTGACGATATCCATGGCGGTCACTTCATTGGCACAATCCTGCATCTCGGTAAGAACTTTCGTGATAAAATAGGCTGAGGTTAGGGAGTTCGAGTGAGCCGGGAGAAAGGCTGGTAATTTCCCGTCAGAGTTGGTTGGTGAAGTAACAGCAGCATCAGAGAGAATGAAAAATTCTGAGAACAGATTGATGTAAAGCTTCACAATGTCCAGTGCCATCTGCTTGCACTGTTGTGCACTTCGTCTGGAGTTAGTAGGCTGTTATCTTGGTTGTAATTAGACATAGACACTGAAAATTAGGACTCACTTTCTTGAACTTGCCCTCCAGAAAACTCCTGGCAACCTTCCAAAAGTTCGGGAGCGAAGATAACAAATCCTCCGAGACGTTCTTAACCAGTTCCAAGATAGTTTCCCAAACCTCGTGACCTCTTCCCTGAGCTATTCGGGAATGAACTAGTCGGATCGAAGCAAGTAGAAGATCACCCACGAATTGTCAAGTCAGACTGCTTGGTATCCAGTGCTACTAAACATTGTCCTAGCTGAGATGCCAATGACGCGTTCAGTACATCAGGTCCACCTGTATCTGGTGCGTCCTGATCCAAAGCAGCTTCAAAGATGATCAATGACTCGACCGAAAAGCCGTAAAATGGTCTTACTTCTGACGTTGGCTAAGCCCGCGCGGTATGTAGCGTTCATTTTGTCCAAGACATGGGTGTGATGACTATCAAAGTACGTCCAGATAGGATCCTGCGAGGGATTCAACTCCAGTAAGATCCTGGGAGTAAATTAGCGTCGCTTGGAATAAGCGTCTCAGGCACCACTGACTCAATGATTTTCTCCTGCTCTTCAGCACTGCGTCCGAATTCCCGCAGTTTGGACAATAGCTGAGACTTCATTTCTTCCATGACTTTTTCCACGTTTAACCACACTCTTTCCAAGATTCGCTTCTGTTGCAGCTCTGAAGAGGACACGGGTTTTCCCTCTCCAGACTCGACAGGTATTATTTGACCCGGCCGAGAGTCTAATAAGAACTTGCCCTTCTTGTAATTTCGGAGAGCAGCCTCGTACTTCCCCTATGTGATGAACCCTTAGTCAACGAACTCAAGATGACACTAGACTCAAAAAAGAACGGACAGCTTCAATGCACTCAACGAGGGTCCCAGGTAGACTGAAAAAGAACTTGGATCGCTCGAAAACCGAGAGCGTCGTGCGTAGGTTCTGTGCTTTGGCAGAATTCTCCAAGACTGGGAGAAATACTTGATTGGCCTTCACCGCAGCACCTATCACGAATTCGTCAGCAGTGCTTTTCGACAGGGGATTGGCATGCGTGAGCAGTACGCTTTAGGTAGTCGGTCAGTGGCTTTGATGCGAGTTCACTGTCATCAGAAAGAAGACCTTCCCGCATCTCGGCGTAGAGGGCTATCGGGTGCATGAGCAACTGACAAGGTTTCATTGCCGACGCATACCATCCGTAGATGCTTTAACCGCTACGAAGCGATCGAAATTGTCTTCGACGAGAATGCGTATCTGTTCGGAGCGTGCTTCTATGGAATTCTGAAGGTTGGACATTCCAGCTGCGAGATCTTGGTAAGTGGCATTGGGATGGGCGACAGACAGGAAGATCTTCGGATCGAAGGCCTTGGAATTGATAGAAACCGCAGACCCTTCGACAGGACATGAGAAAACGATGGAATAGCCAACATGGAGCCATACGTGTTTCCGTATCTAGGCCCGTAAGACTGTGTATCGTTAGCGATTGCGCACAAACGGAGAGAAGCTTATTGCACACTCGATAACACCACCAAGACCAAGAGGGTCGCCGTCATTTTCTGACCCCGTTGCGGTCAAGAAATCCGAAGGTACGTCTTCCGCGTCGTGATCGACCTCTTCCCATTTGCTGCAAGTGTCGATGAGTCCAAATGTTCAAACGTGATTTACAAGAACATACCCGGGATTGAGATTGGATAGTTTATAAGCTTTTAACAATAGTGCCTCGTCTACTCCAAGGTTCGCCTTTCCCGCAGAAAGAGGCATTGCACCGAAGATGTGTATCGAGTCCAGGGTGAATTCTGAGCTTGGTCTGTGGCGGTGCAGGGTCATCATATCCGCCCTCCCATACGTCGATCACTACTAGACATGCATTGTAAACCAGGACGATGGCGTCCGTGTTATTATCCCTCAAAAGCTCTAACGTAGGTAATGAGATGTGTAAATACGACACCTATGTATATATATGAAGAACACCGTGATAAGGTGGAAACATACCCAGCTCAAACCGGAAGAACAGTGTTGAAGACGCAATCCCATATCTTGCCTGACAAACCATTCAGGTATTAGCCACAAGATGCTATGGCGGGAAAGAGACGCACTCGTAACCCCAAAGCCGAGCTCGAAGTTTTTGTAGTGGTGAGCGAGGTGGTATTTCTTCATCTCGCGCATGTAGGCTGGGAGCATCGTGTGGTGTAATCTGCAATAGGTTGGCTCGTAAATCAGGAACGACTCAAGCCCGTACTTACGCGTAATGCATGCAATCATAAAGGACATCTTCCACGCACAGTGGTCAAACGGGATAGTCCAAAAGCCAGAACAGTACCACTTACAGAAAGTGAACGAGCCGGAGATTATACCATTAGCAACAGGCGTCGGGAACAATATGTATGCCAGACGAGTGAATGGCGCCTGCAAAAGTGCAAATAAGACTGGTGGCATGACAAGCCTCAACCTGAAATCCTCATCAGCATTAACTAGGAAGGAACGGGCTTTGCTTTACCGGTCCATTGGCATATAGTGATGTATGCCGTGGAGTAGGAAATGCAGTGTCAGAAAGACAGGTTTGTCGGGTAAAAGCTCGTCGATGTGGAAGAGGAAGCGATGCATCCCGTACTCCAACAACGTCCAGATAAAATTGCCGAGGAAAAAAAACGGCAGGGTATTTATGAACATGCCCAATGTCAGTGAAGACAGCTTGGAGACCGGGTATACCGGATTGTCCCAAAACGATGGCAATGGCATGGCAAACTGCAACATCGAGCGCACATACAAATTGATGGCTATGGGTAGCCATACCATAGGTACGACATACCATACCGTGCGGGTGAACATCTAGTAAAGATGGTTAGAGCAGAACAAATGCGCCTCAAAGGGGAGTTCGTGCCTCCAGAACATCAGGACCGAACAAGCGTGCCGAGTGTTTCAAGTGACGCGGTTGGTGAACTTGCTTGAGATAGTACGATTTGCTACAGGTCTCGTTAGGCTCGTTGAAGTAACAAAACGAAGAACACAAGCCTGAAATTCGCCTTCCACACTTGCCAAAGCAACGGTAGCCGCAAATCGAGGAATTGCGTTTTGGCAAAGTCTTCAGCGGAATCTGTATCTTCCGGCTTGAAGTCGTCGGTAGCTTCCCAGTCTGTTCGATATAAAGTAAACCGTCCGGAAGAACAAAGAACGTACACACCGTCACTGACAGTCGTCGCCTCAGTACCCAAACGACCGATCACGTACTCCTCCAACATGTCATACGCTGCATCCGAATGGTCGTGCAAGTCCCTGTCCTTCATGACAATCTCCACGTTCGTCCCGGCGTTCTTCAGAATGAAATCTTCGCCGCCTGGGTGGTCAGGGATGAACGAGGTCACATCATAGACCTTTCCACGAAGGACGACCCAACAACTGCCCGCAGACTTATGGTTGGCGACATCTTCAGCGGTGAAGATACGAATTCGCTTCGAAGTAGTCATTGCGGTCGTACGTGGGTGCCTCGAAGTGCGCAGTCCGACGGTACGGGAAACACTACCAGTACATACTGTCGGCCCACTTTTCTCGGAATCATTAATAATTTCGCACGGTAATTGCTAGATGCTAAACTTGTGGTAATTGGCGCCTGCGTACTATTACAAAGCACTACTTGGATATCTTTCCAACATTGTCCCGAGCGAGCTCTTTGCTCCACTCCCGTAAGACATGCTTCATTACTTTTCCACTACCCGTCTTTGGAAGTTCTTTTGCGATGCCGGGTTCACCGATGAACCACACCCAGTCGGGGGAATTCTAAGACAGACAATCAAAATCTCGGACTAAAGCAAGGGAAAGCAGCATCATTACCTGTGGGTTCATTCCGTCTGACACAATTTTTCGCACTTCTTCTCTGGTCATTGTCGCCCCGGGCTCGAGGACGATCCATACACCAACAACTTCCCCGTATACCGCGTCTGGGACTGAGACGGCGGCGGCCTCGCGTATGAATCGATGAGTTACGAGCACATTCTCAATTTGAACCGGAAACAAATTCTTGGAGGAGGATTCAGTGAGAATAGCATCAAGTTGGGATTTCGAAAGCACTAACCTCTCCACCACGAATGATAAGGTCCTTACGACGAATGAGTTCAGGGCCGGCGGTGGAACATAAAACAATCATTACTTTACCTTCACTCTCCCGACAACTACGCGAGCAACGCCGATCAGGAACCGTCCATCAAAGAGAGTAAAAAAAGCTTACCTCTCAAATAACCGTCTTCATCCATGATCCCTTCATCACCAGTATACATCCATACTACGGAAGGAACCTTCGGGTCTGCACGCATCACCTTCGTCTGTTCCTCATTTTCCCAGTACCTGGAACACCGAAAGATTTAATCATTCCAACCCGCACGAAAGACGGACCATTGTACATGCCCCTTTTGAAGCAGGTAACCTGTGACACAGATTTCACCAGGTGTCCCAACGGGAACGATCTTCCCCTCTCGGTCGATGACTTTCGCTTTCACGTGAGGTTGCACTCTACCTACGGTTTCCACACGCTTGGCGATCGAATCCGCCGGTGTGGTTTGGAAGGATGCAGGGCTATTGGCGGAGTCAATGCGAGCTGATACCACACGTCGCATGGGTAACCTACCTCGTCTCAGCTAGAGTACCAAGAACTTAGGAATCAAAGTATCACAACGAGCAGATGAAGAAGGCTTACTCATTCCGTACGCGATCGTGATATCAACCATGTTCAATTTGTCAATGAGTTGGTTCATCAAATCAATGGGCACAGGCGAACCAGCAGCAATGCCAGTCCTACCAGACGGTTTGCATATGAATCCTCGACACGCCGTAAACATACCTCAGGCAACTCAGGTCCAACTTTTCTCCCGCCTCTTGCCGCTTCTGCACTTCGGACAATACACCGAGAAAATGTGTGGGTACGCCATGTAAGGCCGTGCAGCGTTCTTCCACCACTGCATCAACAATCGCTTCGGGGTGGAAAACGGAGGAGGGGTATACAACGCAGGCCCCATGAGACCATGCAGCCAGGTTGCCTAGCACCAGGCGTATAGGAGACATGAGATTTAAGTCCCATAATAGATGCGTGAACATAGGACTCATCAAAGCAATGAAACAACGGCGGGACATTGCCTGTCGATGCGTTTAGCGTTTCAAGAACTAACAGCAAAACAACGCACATAAAATGTCATCTGCAGTGAGACGCATGCATCGGCCGTTAGAAAGCCCATTATTTAAGATATTCAGGTGAGTCAACTGGGGTAAAACTAAGGGATCAAACGGGCTACGTAAAGAGGGGCAAGACGATATTACCGACACAGCCTTCGGTCTGCCTGTCGTTCCACTGTCGACAGTCACATAGATACATGGGTTCCTTCATGGGTAGTAAGACGTACCTCGTGAACTGTAGGTTGATGACTTCGTCGGAATGATGTGAGTCGACGAGCTCTTTTACTCGTCGTTGCTCGGTACCATCTTCACGCCAAACTAACATTTCACGAAAGTCAATCGCACATTTCGTGTCACCAATCTCCTCGAGATACTCCCTGTGATCAGGCATATCGTCTACCACGACGAGGTTTCGCAGAGAAGGCAATTCGGCCGCCTGAATATTACCTGGGGCCGAGCATCGCATATCTGGAAATGCGGCGGATAGCCCGCGTACGTATCGTGACGTTCGGATGCGTGGTACGACGAACAAGTGAGACACGCCAGCGACGTTCAGAGCTTCGACCTAGCGCCTGTTGGTGACTTCGCTCTCATGGACCTCATTGAACACCCACGAGTTCGGATAGACGGTATGTAGGGTTGAGAGTGACTAGGATGGCACCGACACTGGCACATGCCCATTGCAGTAGTGCGTACGCACTATTTAAGTTTAGTGAAACGGATGAGGCTGCGGCAGAACGACGACCGCACCTGTTATTGCCCATGACGACACCGACGCGATCACCTTTCTTCACACCGAGAGAAGCGAGACCTCTCGCTGTCGCATCGATGTGTCTGCTGAATTCCTGAAAATCCCATGAGAGATGAGTGCGAACACCCATGTTTGGAGAAGTTGGCCCTCCGTGAGTTCTTGGACGCTCATGACGGGAAACCAATGCCCGTCGTTCAGCGTGCTTGCCAACTATCTCTTCCCGAAAATAAACTGGAAGAGGTCTGTGCTCCAATGGTGGGTCCATCGGACCTTCGACATAAGAATGCGTGATAAGCCATCGGGTTCTGAGCGAGACAGATTTTCCAGTGATACTTCCAGTTAAACGTAACGAGAGGCTGGTTCTCCAGAGGAAGGCCATGGTCACCGATCTCGTTCGCCAGGCGCTGGTTTAAGATATGGTGTAGCATGTTCGGTTACCGTCTTCTCAGGGACTAATAGGGGTCTCCACAATGTGGAGACATGGCAACCACTGAAAAAGCCGGTCGCCGTGGTAAGGTAAAATACCCATACATGTATCAATTAAAGCATAGATTATGCTACAGTATATGGGAAGACATTGTGTCCATAGTACAACATTGTGAGGTTAGTGTTGTGCACGATGGCACTGAATACAAGTAAAAAGCCTGTGGGTAATCCAATGTTCATTCCCCCTGCGCTTCTGAAACCGAATAAGGTGGTGGTGATGACATGGCAGACGATGTAAGGGACGTGTGGGGCTGCGGGGATAGTACCACCATACTCTCCGCAGCTCGTTGTTGAAGTAAGTCGTCAGCTGTAAGCCCGGGTGTTGCGGGCCTCGATGAGTTTGGAGTGTTTGTTTGTGAGCGGTTGTGCGCTAAGTGCGCACGCACGAGGTGTCCGGCAGCCAGTGCGCTGAGCAATGAGAGTTCTCCTGCCATGACGGCTGCAGCGATAATGCGAGCGAGGCGCTGCGCATTGTGTCCGGGAGTAATTGGGTTAGGCCCCTTGACGCCGAGCATCTCGAGCACTGCTGCTTGGGGAGCCAGGATCGTGCCTCCCCCAACAGTGCCTACCTCTATCGAAGGCATTGATACTGTGACGAGAAGGTCCTTTCCAGCATTAGTTCTAACGACATGCGTCAGCGAAACAGGTTGAGGCATGTAGGTGGATACGCGTACGGTTCCATGAGCGTTATACAGTTAGAACTCTCCACATTCTGGGCGGGGTCCTGTCCAGTAGCCAAAAAGATTGCGGTAAGGATGTTCGCAGCGTGAGCGTTGAAACCACCAATCGAGCCGGCCATGGCACTACCCACGAGATTCTTCTTGGTGTTCAAATTGCAAAGAGCCTCGACGGTCGTCTTTAGAATGCTCTTAACGACCTTTCCCGGAACGACAGCCTCGGCCACCACACTCTTTCCGCGCCCTTCGATCCAGTTGATGGCAGCAGGTTTCTTGTCTGTGCAGTAGTTTCCAGATAGTGCAAGAGTAACCATCCCAGGGAAGTGCTTCTGCATCGCTTCGAGAGCCTTTTCTGTTCCCTTGGAGATCATGTTCATGCCCATTGCGTCGCCCGTAGCCACGGCGAAGCGCACAAACAATGTGCGGCCAGCCAGCGCCGCCTTAAGACGCCGCAACTTTGCAAACCGGGACGTCGATTCAAAGGCGTCACGGATAATATGGAAACCCTCGTCGGAGTCTAGCCACGCCTTGGCCTCAGCGGCCATAGTGATATTCGGGAAATCGATCGCAGGACCTCTTGTCATGGCATCGTGGGTGAGGACAGTAGTCACACCCCCTCCCGCGTTGAGGGCCTTACATCCGCGCGAAGTGGATGCGATCAATGTACCCTCCGCAGTAGCCATGGGGATATGGACCGGCTCGCCATCGATCTTGAGGGGGCCCGCAACACCAAGAGGAATCGGAATGTAACCAATGACATTCTCGCAGCAAGCACCCAGCACGAGTGAATAGTCATAGTTGGCGTAAGGGACGTTCGAGTGTTCCAACGTCTTGGTCGTACTTGCTCGAGCTGCGGCGGAGACGTCAAAAACCAGCTACTGATCAACCAAATGACTCACAAATCAACGCCCTTCTAATAACTACGGCCCGTTCCAGGTCTCCCAAAACCTTTTCCAAGGCGTACGGTGCTATCTTACCATTTTGCACCAACAGAATGACCTCTTCATCGTTGAGAGTGGCCAGTGCATGCTGCACTGGCTTCGGGCCATTTTCAAAGATATCCACGCATTCCTCCAACGGGCGCACGATACGCGTCGCGATGGATTCTTCTTCTCTGTCAGGGCCTGACTGAGCCCTCAACTTCATATCTAGGAGGAACGCCGGGACAGAGCTCTCCCTATTGGCGCGGACAGCCACTGGGGCAGCGATGAGACTCGAATCATGAGATGGGGGATCAGATGAACGGAGTGTCTCCGTGGCATCGATGGTATGCTCGGGCTCGTTGCTAACGGAGAACTGGGGTGCCTGGCAGATCATATTTTCGGGCGATTGAAGGCTGTCCTTATCGTCCGACGTTTCCTCCCTAGTATCAGCAGCGACCAAAAACCTAACATTCGGGGGATGAATCCCCCTGATAGCACCCTCAGCGAGGCTTTTTAGGAGGTAGCCGTTCAGTACAAGACTGCAAGCGAGAAGGAGAACGATCCACTTTGATAAAAGAGGATCTCCCACGATCTTCGTCCAGGCTGTCATGAAATTCTCTATCATCTCGCCGCTTCTTGAAGAGCGGCGAAGAGTACTCGTGACGGGTGGGATGGCAAGGAAGTATATGGGTGGAGCAATCTGCACGATGATATCGCTGGCGCTGGGGTTGGCCTCGGCGAAGTAAAAGGCTTCTAAGTTCCTTAGGACTTCGATAACAGCCGGGGAGGTGATGTCAGCTGTGCGGGCGTCTACCGGGTAAGGTGCGAGATAGGTGGAATCGTCGTGTTTAGCAGCGGACGGGGTCAGTGTAGTCGCGAAATTGAGGCAATGGAGGGTTAGGAACGCTGAGACCTGTTGTTGCGATTAGTCAACGGACATAATATCGGACATTAAGAAACTCACCAAGAGGAGTTTCGAACGCGCAGCAGGATTCTGTTTAGAAGTTGATGGTGGATACTCTTTACGCTTCAGCATAGCACCCTTCACTCCGAGAAGGGCAGTTGACGCTCTGTTCCAAAGACCGCCTGCCTGTTGTGGTTGCGTCCCACGTACCAAGCAGCTCGCCCTGCCCTCAGCCGTGAGGTTATTCGAACTGCGAGACCTTGTAATGATACGAGCAGCTTGAACTCGTCGAACCTAAGAAGGGAAATGATAACGTATGAGCAGGGTGCCAAGTAAAGCTGACCCAGGAGCACGAATCCAGATCCCACGTGACGACGACTTACCTCGACCATAATAGTTAATATAGCAGGGTAGAACGACCCAAAGAGGACACAGTCCAGCGTTAACAGTACCGCAGCCAACGCACAGAACTCCTGTAGACCCCCCACTCTGCTCCTGGCACCCAAGGCAAGGACCATAATTTCGAGGGCATATTCGCAGAGGATGCCATTACCGCATTCATCCATGGCTTCCAGCACAACGTCACCTGCCGGTTTCACTGCGTTCCGGCGGAGGCCGTCCTTAGTCGCAGTGGTAAGATGTTGATGGTTGAAGACGGCGCTTGCGAGACGCAATGGTTTGTCGAAGCCGATAGTGGAAACAAGAAATGGCATCGCTTCCGTGAGGCTGATCGGATCGAGAGGAATGTTCAGGTAGTGCGACAACGGTAAAGTAAGTAGAAAGGCAAGGAAAGAGCAAGAAAGGATGGCTGCGCTGAGCCAGAAGTTGGATCCCAAGGCGCGGGAGCGCAAGAGGAGGCGGGCGCACGATACAAGCATGAAGATGTACCCGGAAAGGATAAACAGGACATCGAGCAAGTTTGCCTTCTGTACCGGCTCAATATCCACCGGAAACTCAACGTGTAACAACATAAACTTACTTTGACTAACCCTGCGAAGCGAGACGCGAGAGTTCGGGCAGCGTACGCGACCCATTTGCTCCCTTTGGTTTCACCTGTTACAGCTGAGGGTTGACCATCGACAACGTACTGAACTCCATACTGATCCTTGGGAAAGCCCCCCCGCGCCTTCAAGGAATCGATAAACAGTTTCCGAGCACCGGCCATAAATGACATTGTCAAAACCCACGACTCCGGTGTTCGTGGCAAGAGCTTAGCGAAGCATTGGCGGCCAGCACTTGCGCTGACGGCGGAGTAGCAAAGCGATGAATAACTCTCACCGGTCCGGGTCAGGACGTTATTGGATATGTAGTGTGTCAAATTATCGAGCGAGGGGCCAACGCTTGCCCAGTCTAGCTTCATGTGGGTAGTTGACTTTAACACGCAGAGTCAGCGGTAGCCGTAGGGCTTCAATGACTACGACAACTTACTGTGTCTATAGGTTGTGCCGAAGCGGAACGCGAAGAGAATATAACTTGCTGGAGTTCGATCGACCGGGAACCTGGAGAGACTAGGCGCTCCTTATACAGTTCCTCGTCAACACTGATCCATTCTCCATCGTGGAAGATAGTATAAGACGGGCGTGCAGAAGAGGGGAAAGTCGGAACGGCGACGGCTGCATGTTTGATGTATGATAGGACACGCAAGTAGGCCAGGGTTCCGACGATCGAGCAGAACACGATGGTCTCTATGGGAGAGAACACCGCACGGCGCGTCAGAGGAAACAGACACACGCGCATGTTTGAAAAGTTGACCAGACCAGTGGACAACTGCCTTTATGAAGTGTTTCCCATTCGTCTGTCTTTAACGGGGGCGGATGCATTTTGGACAGCATTTGTGGATTGCTGCACCGGGACCCCGGACAGTCCAATCAAACCGAGATCGCCACTGTGCTGTCCTACTCCTCACTGGCAATATTTGAGCTGGCCATTCCACAACAGCAGTTCTCCCGTTGATCCTATTCCACGCACAC
Source organism: Pisolithus microcarpus (assembly GCA_024613185.1). Classification (NCBI taxonomy): domain Eukaryota; kingdom Fungi; phylum Basidiomycota; class Agaricomycetes; order Boletales; family Pisolithaceae; genus Pisolithus; species Pisolithus microcarpus. Next base: position 1,634,583 of record JANFAI010000011.1, on the reverse strand, counting down.
ACCTGGCCATTAGACAGTGGACACACCGCAGATCGTTGGAGAAAACTGAGACATTATTTTTCCTCCACAGCTTCACAAATCGAGAGTCCTCTGAGCCATTGCCGGTAAGACAGCTTGGTGTCTCCCATTGGCTCAACGCTTTTGGTTTGTGTTTTGTACAGCCTTCCGGTATCGACATGTCAGACCATCTTATCCGCCATGATTGGCTCACTTAGCCACTGGAACGTTCTGAAACAAGGATGCTGATGCACCGATCAGACCGCCGCGCACAGGTGATTTGGAAAGCCGTCGTGTAGACTGAATACTACGTGCTGAATTGAGATTCGCTCCACGTCCCATACCATCGTGGCTCGCAGAGCGTTAGAGGAACGCAATAGCGCAGATCTAGATCGTTCGTTCGACAACGTTTACAACGAAAACTGCCCGGCAGTTTGAGTAGAGTTTTTTCAATGCAATGTATCAGCACTGCCCCTAGCAGGTCAAATAGTCCAACACGGTACAATGCCCCGGCTGTTGCAGACTAGGTGACCGGTGGTCCGTATGCATCCATATATTGGTATGTAACGAACATCCATCCTAGGCATGGTGCCAGCTCACTGACACATACTAAACCCAGTCCGATTGGACACTCCACCGTACAAGCCAGAACTTATGTCTAAGCGTCATCATGTTCCTACTGTTGCCAGCACTTACTGTGTATGTGCTAGCTGCCACTCAGCTGTGACCAGTTCCAGGTGAGTCATCAGAGCACAAGCAGAGCTCTGGTGCGACCGCACTTCTACGGCGCAGGAACATGTCATGCCCGGCAAGGCGATATCTTAGCTTCTGGTGACCCATTTCCCAGGTTGGGTACAAAGTACGCTGTTATCGTGATTGCCGGGTTAGATACTCGTTCGACTGCAGTACTTTCGTCTGCATTGTACGTGTCTTTTTGCCGTTGTCTCTACTCCCCCTCTAATAATCCGTCCCTCGCTAACCGGATCGGCGAGAATCTAATTCCTGCATGACAAAAGTCGTAACACGGGTGCGTGGTCGAGGGTGCTACATAGTTGAACAGCGACTAGACCAGCTTCCCAGAAGACGATAGTACATGAAGGTTAAAGGCAACGTCGACTGTCGGGTTGGAAAACCACGGAAGGCGATAATACCCTTATGGCGCTCGACGTGATTATGAGCCAAGTGCCTTGTCGTCTTCAGAAAGTAGTTAGATCCCAGTCTCTCCATTACGAACCACTCTTTCCGAGTCCTTTCTATGCATGATATCGATTGACCGACCCGAGGCTGTCATCCAGACCACCACCACCATGCGTCACGTACGTACTGTCGTCGGGGGTTCCTCACCGCCCATCACCTCAACAGAAAGGAAGATCACGAAATCGGAGGTTGAACGCATCCGAACGTGAAAACTGTACGGTCAAATCAAGAAATGGAGAAGCAGCAGGCACTCTGAGTACTGATGGGCGGCGACTTACACGGCCTCCGAGAGTCACGCTGTAACCAAATGTTCAGTTCTTCAGTTATTTAAATTCTCGAGTTGCAACGACCTACGCAAGTAGCATGGCACTTCAGTTCTTGTATGGCTTGGCGGTCGTCGTATTCGCAGTCGTTGTCTATGTCGTCCTCAACGACAAGAAGCTTTCCCAGCTGCCACCAGAAGCCAAGGTCTTTTCACCTCTCAGGTTTACGGCTCAAGGCGTGCTGGACACGTTCAAGAAACACCGGGAAGAACCAGTGTGCATCGACCCTCTTCTCCCTCCGAGAACCGGTCGTCGGTACATCGTAATCGGTGGGGTTCGTACCCATCATTCGCCCCAGTCTTGCGACGTGCTATTTCTCATGTTTGATAATCAAACAGGCAGGCTTTCTGGGAGGCTGGATTGTTCTTCAACTCCTGCAACGGGGAGAAGATCCCAAGAAAATCAGAGTGCTGGACGCCCGACTACCCACACGGGCTGATTTGTGCACAGGCATAGCCCAGCAAGTTACGTTCCTCAAGGTCGACATCACCGATGCAAAAGCCCTTTCGAACGCTTTTCGGGCACCATGGCCCGAGGAAGGCACTGACGAACAGGAAATAACCATAATCCACACCGCAGCCAACATCCGTTTCTACGAACGCTTTCCTGTGCTTTTCTCCCGCTCAGTGGCTATCAACTACGAGGGCACCAAGAACGTTATCGCGTGCTCAAAGGAGATCGGTGCTAGTATCCTGATCTACACCTCCTCGGGATCTATCGCTGTCAGGCGGTCGCGTTTTTGGCTGTGGCCATGGGAAACCGAGCCCCAGTTTTTCGTACAAGTCGTCAATGATGATGACAACCTTATACCCAAGCGCCACGAGCACTTTTTCTCCAACTACGCTGCCTCCAAGAGGCTAGGCGAGCTAGCGGTTCGAGCCGCGGACAAATCACAATCTGGAACATCTGGCATATTGAGAACTGGCTGCATCCGACCCGGAAATGGGATTTTCGGTCCTGGTGGCGAACTTCTGTGCGGTGCATACCTCGCCCGCAAGCAGAATCCTACATGGGTCAAGAATATCCTTCAATCTTACGTTTACGTGGAGAATTGCGCTCTGAGTCATCTCTGCTATGAGCAGCGACTGCTCGAACTGCAAAGAGGAGAACCGAACCCAGATATTGGGGGCCAAGCTTTCACCGTTACAGATGCGGGGCCACCGTGTATCTTTGCGGACGCGCAACTCGCGCTCTCGACGCTGGACAGCGAGTACAAATTCCCAAACTGTTCTTTCACCCTCATGCTGTTCATTGCACATATCATCGAGGCGCTTTATGTGTCTAAAGCCCTGCTTTCGACGTCAACCTCCATCTTCGGTCGTGCCATCGCTCAAATGATACCAACGATCAGCGGGGATCTCATCAACCTACAACCATCCATGTTTGCACTCGTTGCCGTGCACACAATTTTCGTTGACACTAGAGCGCGTCTGTCGCCCTCCGAAGGTGGTCTGGGATACAAGGGACCCTACACGACTTTGCAGGGTATATGTAAGACGGTAGATACCCATTTCAAGGCCCGTAAGGTCAGCGAAGAGAGGTCGCAAGCGGCAGGGGTCGGTTCAAAATTCCAGCTCTGGAAGATGCCAAGGGGCGTGGGCAAGTTGCAGAAGTCAGTCGAGGAACAGGGGCACTCAGAAGCCCACATCCTGACTCAGTTGATGGGTGATGCAGAAGTTCCGAGTTCGGTGTTGACTGGTTGATTCTAAAGCGAGGTATGTGATTGTGCTGCAGTATGTAGTATTGTTCTAATCGGGGAAAAATATTTTAGGAATTATAATTCAGGTCCCAATGGTTAGCAGATGTCTCGTTATTTACATAAATTATGGGCTCCGTTTCAAAGCATACGGCGCATCAAGAACTAGACAAGGACACAATGAGGCGGTGATAAGTATCTACGCACGAATTTTGCTTGCAATACGTGAAAGAGCTTGGACTTAACACATGTAGACAGGTTTGCGCTGCTTCATTGTACGACCGACAAGTCAGGAGCCCTTTTGCCGCTCGCACGGCGCATAATTAGCGGCCGATTATTGTGCGACGGCAATCATCATCCCACCATCGCATCATGAGGAATCTCGGGAACGACATCTATCCAGGAACCAAATCCTCAAAAAACCGCATAAAAATCCATTCAAACCAGTCGCAAGATCGTACAAGGTCAACGAATGTCTACCTACGCTTGCGTATACCGACCATCGCTATCAAGTCTCGTCTCTTTATCAGGTGGAGGGCCCAGTTCATCAGCGGAATAATCAGCGGTAACTGTCTGTTGTACGGTTATTCGAACGTCGAGCGCACGGTCATTTGTTCTTCGGTCGACCTGACTCTTTTGAGTCTCGAACTGTGACCGGGAGGCTAACTCCACGTCTCGCTCCCTACCCACACGTCGCGTGAGGATAGTGATGCTGCGCGAAGCTCCATCCTTTTCAGCTGCTACTTCTGAGAAGCGGCTGTGATAAGTGAGGTCATTCAAGGCCACCGGGAGAGACGCTCACCTCTTAAGTGAATCAGAATGCGTTGGCTCATTATCCAGATCACAGCATATCCGAGTGAGGGTCTACACATGAATCGAGAACAAGCTTCAGCACCAGCGGTACACAGGGATCAGGATGACTTACGCTGTGGACTATAACAGCGATAACCACATGAGCCAGCCAATCGTCATATTTGTTCTCAAAGCTCACCTGAGCAACCACACTAGTTCCCTGGTACAGAATTAGGTTTAAGACATTCACAGCTTGCCATCGTTCAGCCAAGGTATATCGTATGATGGAAGGAGAAGACGCTCACCTGTTAAGGCCACGAAGAATATCAAGCCATCATACAGCAACACTCGGGTCAATCGATTGAAGCTCCTCCCAGAAAGGCTAGTCAGCTTCACCAATCACAGAAGCAGGACGCCACTCACCTGCTGTAGTGTGTTTCATATTGGAACAACCATACGATCGAAATACCCAATGTGACCAGATCATAGCAGATGGCGACTAGATAGAAAATCCAGCTTGCAGAACTTCCCGAACTGGTACCCGAGATGCAGCTGTTCATCGATCAATCAAATGCCAGCATACCAACAAGACCCATGACTCACCTTCCCTGTAAGGTGTGATAGGTTGCATCAACACCTAATCGCGTATTAACGAACTTACGTTGACAACTTGGGCTAAACACTGATGATCAGTATCAGAACGACAGATAGGTGATATAGTCAGTCTCACGGGTGCGATGATACAGATTGAGAAACCATTCAAACTATAAGAACACAGACTTCAGCCTGAATGTCATACACATGTCGCAAATGACACACCGTAACTGCAATGGGATAATATATGATGAGGAAATTTCGAATGCGTTTGTCTCGCCCAGAGATATTGTAGGTCCTAGGGGGTGATGAGAATCATCACACAGAACGGAGCTTGCAAATATGGTCCGACCTGAACCCCAAGATAGCTTGCGATACCATAGTTTGTAGAACTAGATGGGTTGAGCAAGCGAGCACACCACCCTCAATGCCTGTATCTCTCACCTTTGAAAATGGGCGAAACGTAGTAGTATCGACGACAAGACTCCATTGTGAACGACGTTGCGAAAGCTCCATAATTGCTGACAACCATCGTGACGATGCTGATGTATCTGAATCGCCAGATCGATGTGAAGATGTATAGGGAAAGGAGGGCATATCGCTCACCGAATCAGTATAAACAAAATGCAAGCCTGGCTTCGTGATGGCAAAAACGGATGGTCAGCTCACGCAAATGGTTGGGACGACGGCGCCACACTACCTCATCCGCAAGATGTGAGGTTGACTGCGGTAAAAACGGTATTCGACGGGGAGCGTCAAGAAGTAACTGGCAAAACGGATCGCAATCACGATGACCACCATGCAAACATAGTGGCACTCACTCGTAGAAAGCGATGGACATGGAGGCAATTCTGCAATAATACTCCACGGAGGTGCTCCCCCCGATGTCCCGCCCGGTGATATGATGCAACATCCCCACTAGAAACACGGTATCAAGCTTCAGGCTTCCAGTGAGAGTTGTTGCCCCCGGTTGAAACAACACGAGCGTTGCAGGTAGCAGGGAAAAAGGCACAGGCTGTCTTCACTGGAGCTCCGGTTAGGCTAGTCACCACGTGTCACCTCGAGGAAGGGTACGACAAAGCGAGTGGGCTAATCGAAGGAACAACTTTGGCATAATTGTAGGTTGTGCGGAACGCCGGAACCAATTAGTTGACCGCTAAATTACTATTTGCTGTAACCACTGCTCAGCCTCTGCCAAACTGCTGCATGAAAAGGTTCATGAGCGGTTACATACAGTTATATTCAAAAGTTCCACCCCTTTGTCTGATTGCATTACAAGGCTGTGGGTGGACGAGACCAGTGAAAGGGACATCTTCCCCTGCCTAATGCGGTATTAATAGCAGTGGCTAATACTTACCGATCGGGAGTTGGGCGTGACAGCGGTTCTGCGGTAGTGTGGGGAGGGTTAGACTTGCGCGGATAACCATGTCAAGTCGATCATCACTTGAGTTGACTACCAAAGATACGGCCTCTGCTGTCGAAGTCCACTCACGCGCCCCCCACTTGTTATCAGACAGAGTTTAGCTTTCTGCCTCCGATGACGACGACGTGGCAATTTTGACGTTCGGACACCCCTGAGCGTACCGTGCAGAGCGGACGTCGGAACCCACCTGGCAGACTGACAGTCGGGTGCTTGGCAAAACATGATTAGCTAACTCGCCCCGATGACTACATAACATGCGGGCCGTCTCGGCCAGCAATTCGGTGATACATTCTACGTATGAGTTTGGAAAAGCCGACCGATTTCAAGTGCCGGCGGTTGCGTCTAGTCGCAGTATGTACAAGTTGGGAAAACAAGATAATCGAAAGCGAAGTTTCCTTCCGTTACATCAACTTTTGGATCGCTATTGGTGTTACTTCCCGCTACGCCCTGCTGCTTTCACCACTGAGTTACTTGCCAGAACAGGAAGGTCCTTCCTTCTTTGCTCCTGTGAAGGGGGCGGTAAAAACCCAGCACTTACTAACCACGCCAGGTAAAGACCCATCAACTCGTCCGACACCGTAGGTACGGTCTCACAAGAGTGAGGATCCAACAGTGTAGAGGTATTCGAATCGTCTAATTCGGGCGCTTTGGTACTGGTCGGAAGGTCGTCAAGGACGAAGTGAAGGAGAGGGAACAGTGCATTGTCTTGAACTTCCAGCACGTGCTTCTCGAGCTTGCGGCGCCAAGATAGGTACTCGCACTGTCGCGTGGAGAAACCATATTCTGCCAACGACAACAATATGTCATTGAACGTTGGCAAGGGCTTGGCGACAATATGAAGGACAGAAAGGGGTGCGTTGGGAAGAGGTGCTAGTGCAGCCAGAGTGGTACAACGTGCCACGTGGTCAACTGGCACCATGTTCACCGTATTGTTGATATCCGGCACGAGACCAAGTTGGACACATCCCTTGACCAGGCGCCACAAGAAGTCATCCGTATTGGTTACTGAACAACAGCGTTAACAGTGAAACGAAGGCGATCGCGATCGCAAAACGACTTACCTGCTGTCTTGGAGTCGCCTACGACATATCCCGGACGTACGATGTGGCCGCGCAAGCCTCTATTCCCGGCTTCGAACAACAGCTTCTCGGACACCCATTTGCTCTGTCCGTACCCAGTTTTCAGACCTGTCCTCGCCCCTTCTAGATTATCGTCCTCTGGAATTCCTCTGCGTCCACCTTTGTTTACCAGGGAATCCGACAACCGGATGTAGTGTTCGGTGTCGATCGCTGACGTGGATGAGACGAAGACCAGCAGTTTTTGTTTTGCGGTTGAAGCCAGTTCCACCGCAGTCAACGTGCTCAGCACATTGGGCGCTCGAAGCTTCTCGTAAGGGTATACCCAGTGCACCTAGCCACGAGCTTTGCTTAAAAAAGAGGGAGTGACTAATCAGTATAAGAAACTTACCAGTGCTCCGTTATGCAGTACGACATCTGCATCGGCAGCGACGCGTGACCAAGTCTCGCTATCCATACCGAACCGATCCTGCCCAAGGTCACCTATAACAACTTCCAGCCTTCCAGACGTCACCCATGCATCGTCCCATACGCCCCTGTCGCTGGAACTTTCTCTCAGCCGGTCGAGTGCTTTTTCTACCGACGCTCCACGGACGAGGCATACGACCTTCTGAACTCGCTCTTCGTGTCGGAGAAGATCACGAAGGACAAATGCGCCCAGGTACCCCGTAGCACCAGTGAGAAAAATGGTCAGCGTACGTGTAGTGAAGTCAGGAGACAGGGGAGGATATGATGACCGAAGGCGAGGTAAGAGAATATCGAGGTCTTTCCCGTACTCAACGGTAGCTGCTGGCAAAATTTTCGGTAAGCGCTGTCCACCAGTCACTAGCGTTTCAGGTGGCGTCCCTGGCTCTTGTCGAGCGATACCAAAGTCGGGTTCGCGTAATGCGTCGATAGCGGATGCCAGACCACTGACGGTGGGCTGAGCGAACACGAGACCTAACGGTGCCTCGACGACGAACTGCTTCCTTATTTCGAAGATGAGGCGAGTTGCCAAGATCGAGTGACCACCCAGATCGAAGAAACTCTCATCCAGAGGAATAGACCCTGGAGCGTTCGGGAGAATACTCGACCATATTGAGCAGAGTTTCTGTTCAGTAGGGCTCGCAGTGCGAACTTTGTCGCCTTTAGCCGACTTCCTTCCTGCGGCGGATGCATGTGCGTAAGCAGTATCTGGGAAGGGAAGTGCTGGTTTGTCAATTTTGCCGTTGGGGTTGAGGGGCATGCGATGTAGTGGTACGAATACTGGAGAACAATTAGCAGCGTCAAATCCGAATCTATCAACCTACACGATGGAATGCTATAAGTCGGAAGTTTCTTCTTGAGATGTTCTCTGATATCCTTGATAAGTCGTCTGTACTTTGGAATACTCTTGATACCGTCCGGTTCCTCGGCATCGCTGATCTCACTCGTGAAGCCATTCAATTTAGCGCCATCCACAGGCACGAAGTAGCTGACAAGAATCTTCTCTTCATCCTTGTCCCTCCGTACAAGTGTAACGTTCTCACGGACCAACGGATGTTGGCTCATTAGTGTGTCGATTTCGCCGAGTTCGATTCGGAAACCCCGGATTTTGACCTGGTCATCGGCACGCCCGGTGCACTCCACCCGACCGTCCGGAAGGTAGCGACCGAGATCGCCTGAACGGTACATCCGGTCTCGAATGCCTTTCCAGTAATGTGATTCCAGTCCTGCAAGTCCTTGGATCGGATGGAGGATTGTATCCCTCCACGTTGTCGAGGATGCAAACCAGTTGGTCACGAATTTCTCCGCAGAGGCAACGGGGTCCAGGTAACCCTCTGCTAATCCACCAGACCGGACGTATATCTCACCAACCTCACCAACCGCGCACGGAACCGTCTTGTCTGTACGGTTGACCACGAGAAGTTGAACATCGATCATGCCTTCACCAGCAGGCAAAATGTCCTTTTGAGCAGCCAAGAAAGTAGGGTCCGCGGACACAGCGGGTATCTCAAAGTAAGAAACCGCGCGTTGGGTCTCGGTAGTTCCATACATGTTGATGATGCGAACGTTGGGAGCCAAGGATTGCAGGCGGAGACAATCACGCTTGGTCAGCACGTCGCCAACGAAAAAGGCATTGCTGAGAGATGGTATGTGTCGAGTTGCTTGGGCAGAGAGGAGCTGACCCATAGCGGGTGTGAGGTGGGTAACGGTAACTTTATTATCATCCATCCACTCTGCAAGCCGGCCAGGGGTACCGATGTCCTCGGCTGTCGGAACATATAGTCTAGCACCGAAGAAAAGCGGAGTGAAGACTGCAGAAACTTGTCAACGTTGATACCCAAGCACCAAGGACTGCACCTACTGTCTCGTTGTATTGGATCATGCGCAATACCGCTCAGCATAGTGAACTTGGATTCCTCACTTAGCGAGAACCTCTCCCCCATCCAGGGGAAGAAGTGGGTAAGACTGTAATGTCGCCCCCTTACGCCCTTTGGGATGCCAGTGCTGCCGCTGGTGAATGACAGCGTTCCAACACTGTCTGGTCCGATGACGACATTTGGATCCGTTTCTGCCAGATGGTAATGCGACCCAAGCACGTCGGCACCATTGACAAGTCCGCCAAGGATGTCGCCCGAAGGTGAGAACGCGAGCGCGGGGACTTCGACGCGAATTTTGAGGTTATTAGAGAGGAATTCTCTGACGGTAACTCCGATTTTACCCGCGCCGGCCAGAACTACTAGACCACGAGGTTGAGCAACTTCGAGGTAAATCACCTGCCGGGAAGGTGGGTACGCCGGATCTGGAGGGCGAGACCAGATCCATCAGGAATGAACGTCGAGTTCGTAATTTTACTCACCGATTACCGAGAACGTTGCCCCGATTTTGAGAACCGCCATGACCGCAACAACAAGCTCAACACTGCGGTGCGCGTAGATCATGACGACATCTTCCCTCTGAACGCCTCCCTGCAAAAGGTGGTGTGCGAGAATGTTAGATGCGCGCCTGATATCACCATAGGTATAAACGAGAGTTTCCTGAGGAGCATCCAGAGTAGTAACAGGGACACTCTGAACAACGCATGTTCTGTCTGGGAAGCGCTTGGCATTTTGAGAGAAGACATCTGTAATGGCACCCTTCCAATCACACCAGTGTAGGTCTGCAGTAGGATTTGGCAACCGCTCCCGCTGGCTGGGAGTCAAGAGAGGTACGGACCCGACCAAAGCATTTGGATTTGCGGCGACCTTTCTCAGAAGTACGGAGAGCTGGTCGACGATGAAAGAAATGCGAACGGGAGAAAACAAGAGAGAATTGTACAGAATGCGAAGGGATATTTGTGGAGCAAGTGACGAGCGTGTTGTCGCAGGTGGTCGCGTCACAAAGATGGTGAGGTCTGAGGTCAAGCTAGTTGACCTGATAAAATTTTCGCGAGGCCTGTCTGTCTCGTCGAAGAAGCGAACGCGGAAAATTGGGTGGGTTATTTCATCTTCGTCCTTATGTAGTGCCTTGACAACATCCTCGTAGGGTAGAGCATCTGCATCCGCCTCTCTCTCGACTTCTTGGACACGACGAACGATGGTCCAGAAGGTGTCTGCGGGGTCTACAGCCAAACGCAAGATCAAAGGCGTACTAGATCCGGCAGAAGATGAACCGATGGCGATGTCTACGTCTCCGGTGTATCGGTGGAGTAGTACAGTGAAAGCAGCGAGAAGGAGATGAAAAGCTGACGGTGTGCCTTCTGCGTTGCGAGACTCCTCATCTTCATCACCAGCATCCTCTTTGTGTAGTGCGAGCTTGAGGAGAGCCAGAGAAGTTTGTTCGGAAAGGTTTCCAACGAATGCTGCTTCGATTACTTTGCTAGCCCCGATTTGCCTCGGATAATCAGTCGGCAAGGACATAGCAGGCAGATTTTTTAACCTTGCCAGCATTCTCGAAAGGGCGCCTACCGTCATTTTAGTGGGCTAGCGAGTTCAGAGGAAGAGAGGTAAATAAATTATCGCAAGTACACATGAGTGACTCGACTTCTGATTTCGCCTTCGAAACTGGAATTGGATTAGATCGTACGTTAGGGTAGCTAGGTACAAACATGAGTAAACACCTCGGAATCTATGCAGGTTAAACGTAGACAGCCTTTTTCGCTCCCAGTCAGTCCAGTACGATCCTGGGGAAATGTACTTGTGCCGCAGGTCATCACTACGGTAATTGCCTCCTGTACGAGTGCGTTGCTGATACTTGATGCCGCTGTTTGGTCATACCGTCGGTTCCCGGCGAGCTATTGATGTTGGTGGGTAATCCCCTGTGAAGATGAAGATGCTGTGAGTATGCGCACAAAAATCCTTGCGGGTATTCTCTTCCTGGTGGAGATTTTCGGCCAATTCGAGATATCCCTTATCAAGGACGGCAAAGCGTATTTGATGCGAGTTGTATTTGGCGCAGTCACCAGCTGCCAGGTTAGTGCTGGTTTGCTTGCAAATATCGATTTCACAATAGATAGGCGGTCCGCGTCTTCTGTGTCTGAAAATCATGGGCAGAAGACGGCCCTTCACTCGACCCTTCGATATGCATACCGGGACGGAGAAAGGAATACACATTGCTGCGACGACAGGCGTGTATTGCATGCAGCAACCGCTGCACTGATTACACTGCGTTTCACAGGGTAAAGATTGCTATGCAGCGACGTGTGGTATTTGCCCATGTGGGCGAAGTTGTTTTTCGTCGCCACTAGGGAAGTCTCATTCTCTTGTACCCTTGTTTGCGAGAAGTGGTCGCATTCATTTGATGTGACCGGTACGATCCAGTAAGAGTTCCCTCGAATCCATTATTATCAACTTTACGAGATGAACAGTATGGTATAAAGTTACAGCAGTTATGGTTGCCCTAGTACAAATCTATCAATGCGCGTGCCGTCTAGGATATAGCGATGCACTCCATTAAGATCTCTCATCCTACTCTCCACGGTCATGCAAATCGCTGGGTCAAGCCGTCGTACACCACGAAGACAATTGCGCTGGATGGGACAGCTCTGGCCACTGTCATTCCACAACCAGCATACAGTCCCCGCACGCCTCGAGCTTTATACATTGCCTTTGCGGTCTCCCAGAATGACCCAGGCCGTTTCAATAAACGTTCTGAAGGTGTGAATGTATCAGGCAGTCGCAGGTCATCAGCAGTCTGGATAACAGATTTGACAGTATCCGCGGGGTAGAGGGATAATCTGTAAATGGCACCTGCCAGTGCCCCCGAGAGGGCAGACTCCCAAGGGAGAAGCTCGACGTTATCGCGAGGCACTTCAGCGAAAGAACTCTGCGTTCCAGGAAGGGAAGATGCTCGTGTACGACGGGCCAGCAGAAGTGACGCAAAGAAATCCTTCGACATGAACCACGCTCCCGTTCCCCCTGTCTCACGGATTATGGTTGCTACGTGTCCAACCCAGAGGCCCTTGAGTCCTGAAACACGAACAGTATTAGAAACTATGGCAAGAGGTCCAGGAAGTTCCCGGAAGCGCTGGGAGGCTGTATGACGATGTTGTCGTGGGAGTGTGGAGTCGACTGAAGTAGTATGAATGAAGGTGGGAGGATGTGTTTTGAAGTCGGGTATTCTAGGCGGAGCTGTGAGCATTTGTACCTGCATCTTACACTTCACAAGCTCGATGGGAGTTCTGTGGAGCGATTATTAATCGTTTGATACGCCACACGATAAGGAAATCGACGGTAACGGACATAATAAAGCTGGTTAAGAATCCCGAGCCGGCCGCAGCCAGACCCAATTCCGGGAGGGATGGTTGGCGAAAAACATCCGATGAACACCAGAGGAGAAGTGACTGTAGTTGACTATAAGTAAGAAAGAGGCCAGCTGTCTCTGCCATTGCGCCGAAGATGGGGACGGGGAGACCCTGGAACGTTATCATCACCAGCAGGATTTGGAGATGAAATCGTACATCATCATCCAGCCCCAAAAATCGGCAATGCGCTACTTACGCGGTATAGGCCCCTGATACCTTCGTTTCGCCACGTTTGTACCAGACAGTCCAGAGGTCCACCGAAGCGAGCAGCTGTGTCAAGTACTTGCGACTGTAGGCGCACTTTTGCCAAATCCAGCGGATATTCGAAGACCTCTGCAACCATACCCGCGATCTACGGGTATGAAAAGTAAAAAAGCAACTGCCAGGAAGGAGGGACCAGAACCACTCACGCTGCCAAACGCGATGTCTTTTACCGCACGGACGGTGGCTGATTCGCGACTTCCATTAGTACCAGAATCGAGCTTCCGAACGTCAAGATGGGTTCTTTCTGAAAAGGACCCATGATTAGGTTCCATAGACAGTCAAACAGCTGGAAGAGTCTTGCATGCACATTTGTTTACATTTGGCAAAACAGCCGCAAGTGACCAGAGTTACGCACCCCAACGGCATGTATTGGACACACGTGACCTGTTCCAAAAGGGGATGGGTTGCTGACTCCACACCTGCTATTTTGGGATCTAGGGTGCAGACGGAATATGACGCAAAGTGCCTTCCAAATCTGTCTCAGGCCATCTCGTATCCAATCCACCGATCTCCTTGGCGAGTATATAAGGCCCACCGTGTCGAGGAGGCGGTTATTTTTCTACGTCGAAGACTCGCTTCCCTACCCCTCGTCAAGTATATCGAGAACCTCCTTACTTCACCATGTCTCAAGAAACTATGAGAGCGCTGTGGTACAACAAGGTTAGCCGTCAGCCCAGCTATCTGAGATTGTATCAACACAGTATTACAGCCACGGGAGTTCGAAATTAGACAAGTAGCAGTTCCACAGGTCGGCGACGATGACGTCCTTCTAAAAGGCGGGTCTTCTATCTTCATTCAGAGCCCCTCTCCCAGCTGACCGCCAAACCAGTCGCATGCTGTGGTATGCCTCGAGCAACAAACTGCAATTGTACGCTCAGATAAACTTCTTCTCAGGTGTCTGTGGTACGGATGCACATATCCATGACGGGGAATTCATCTCCAAGTTTCCGGTAAGAAGTTCTCTCTAAATCAGTGTGGCGTTGATCGAATATCTTATCTTGCTGCGATATCATAACACAGCTTATCCCCGGCCACGAGGCCGTCGGGAACGTGGTGAAATTCGGAAAGAATGTCCAAGGCTTTGAGATAGGTGACCGATGTGTTGCTGACGTGGGAGTCACAGTGAGCATACGATGTCATATTGTGGAGGGAGAATGTTCTGATCATCGACCCGCTTCGACAGTGCGACAAATGCTTTTATTGCCGACGTGGCCAATCGCTATTGTGTGAAAACTTCAACGCTCGTGGTGTCACTCAGGATGGAGGGTTTGCGGAGTATATCGTTTAGTGAGTCCTCCACCTCCGCCTTTCATGATTTTGTATACGATATGTGCTCCGAAGCCCCTACAATAAGCTGTACAAGATTCACAACCTGACCGACGAAGAGGCAACTCTCTTGGAACCCGCTGCTTGCGCTATCCATGGCCTTGACAAGCTCAGGCCCCCCGTCGGCGTCGAGGTCTTACTATTCGGGGCCGGCCCTACTGGACTCATCCTCGCTCAACTGTTGAAGTTGAACGGTGCTTCCAGAGTGGTGATCGCTGCCAACAAAGGCATCAAGATGGACATCGCAAAAGATCTGGAGGCTGGCGATGAGTATATTGAACTCGACCGCAAGAATCCCGGGCCACAATGGGAAAAGCTCAAAGCTGATAACCCCTACGGTTTCGACATCGTCGTGGAGGCCACCGGAGTAGAGAAACTCGCCAATGATGCTATCAACTACGTTCGGAGAGGTGGAACGTTGATGATCTACGGTGTCTACGAAGACAAGGCACTCGTTCACTGGCCACCATCCAAAATCTTCGGAGACGAAATCAAGGCGAGTCCACGGCTACAGTGCACTTCTTGGTATCTAATACTCGTTCACAGATCATCGGGTCGTTTTCGCAGACCTACTGTTTCCCTCGGGCCGTTGCATACCTTGATAGTGGAAAGGTGAAGGTCAAAGGAATGGTGACCGACATCTACAAGCTCGAAGAATACCAACAAGCACTGGATAAGATGAGTAGCCGAGGTGCTGTCAAGATAGCTATCAAGCCATAGGCGGGTCCACTGGCTCCGAAGGATGAACTGTATTCGTATACCCCACCAAACAGCCCTTGTATACTATCTAGGGGTGGTACAAACGAACGATGAACCTCTCGAAGAAATACCGTTTTTGAAGACCTAACTTGTGTGGCGCATCATGCAAGCCAGGTGGCGGAAATTTGTAAACGAGACACTGCGGCCTGGAGAAGAGAAGTACCATTGGACACAGAACGATCAAGAAGAGAGTCCCATCGGCATGTAAGTGAAAATCAGAGCAGCACGCTGGGCTTGGGAAGAGAAGTGAAAAGGGAACACTGAGTGAGCGGCATACTGACCGAGTTTACCTTAAAACCGAAGACATTTGACTGGCTGAAAGGCATCGAAATCTAGACGAAAATGAGAGAAGAGGACGGGCATATATTGTGGTATACGTGTTTTGTCAACTTTACCTCCTTTTCCTTTGCAGAACCCGCTGCACATAGTCAAGCGTGTTTGACTTTGCGAAGGTGTGTCTACGCTCGTCTACTCAGAGAGCCTGGCAAGCTAAGATCGGTCGTACCACGAGTCCTTTCTTGGCGCCGAGTTCGCGGCGTTCTCGTAAGTGAAACAACAATATGGAAAGACTCTCAAACGCACCTGATATCACGGTGGGTGACACTCATACGGTAAGGACCACGAAGCCCGCCAAGTACCCACTGCACGCCAAAGACGCTTGATGTACAGGCGATCATTCACAGGCGACGGGGTGTCATGGGTTTGAAGGCACCCGTGTTGTCTCTATAGTTCCGCTGAAACTTTGGAAACCGTGCTCGCTGTCATCACAGGATTGCCAACTCACATTGCCAACGGACGACACGACCGACGGCCCACCATATGCACGACCTCGTTCGAAAACACATGACGTGCACCGGTAATGATTGTTGCCATTGTGTTATGGATCAATCACAAGTTGCATTCACGGTCTCTGCATCATCGACAATAACTCTGGAGAAATATAAGACAGCGACGAGGTTGCGAAGAGTGTTCGGCAGATCTTGGTCGTCCTGTCAACGATCGGAAATTTATCTCTCCGGAGTAAGAATCCGTGCCTGGAGGGCTCCAGTTTCGGTCTCGGAGTTGTCGGAGTTGCGTAGAGTATCTGTTCCAAAAGGTCGGGCCCCTGATGTCATCATTCTCCTTCGAATTCCATTCCATGGTACTTTCGTACGGACCTGACGCGCACTGGATACTGCAAGTCAAAACTTCTACCGCAAGTATATACCAGGTCACCGAGGGCGGGGCCGAATGCCCCCCCATTCAACGCATCGACGTCATATTTCAGCATGTTCCGTGGACATGCATACGATTATACCGATCGTCCTACTAGTACGCCTGCACGTTCAGCCCCTCCTTTTGAACATGCCAAATAACTTCCTCCTTTGCGCTTTCGCTGCCAAGCGACGTCGGGTTTCCTCCTCAATTTCCGCGTCGCTGTCCCCCTCGCCCATCGAGTACCACACAACGGTAATCATGCCGATAACTGCTGATATAACGCATCTAAAGGAACGGGGTTGTCAGAAGTCGATATATGAAGTTGATATCCACCCATACCCTGTCATCGCCAGGATACCCTTCGGGAACCATCCCATCTGCTGTTGATACGGACCAAGAGGAAGTCCTGAGAGGTCAGTCGTAGAGGCATGCCCAGCTGCATTTCCAGAATAGGGATTTCCGAGGGCTGCGCATTGATCGTACATGTAAGAGGGAACTTTCCCAGCTGCACGTTCCTGGGCCTGTAGCGGTGCTTCGATGAATTGGACAGCAAGACCGGCTTCCAGGTGCCACTCAATATGACCTATCGATGCATCAGTCAGCTGCTGCATTACACAGTACCGGCGAAACTCGAACAGTGGAATATCCAAGCTCCTGGGTTGTCCGCGACAACCCGTAAGGTGACAGAGCCTCCACCTGGGATCACTGTGGTATCCCGGCGCATCGGGTTAGCTTGTCCTTCCGCTAGAGGAGGGTTCAGTGTCGTATCATTCGAATCAGATACTGCCGCGCGGTTGACAATCTGGAACTTATGGCCGTGGAGATGGCTGGGCACCACAGAACTCATTATTATTGTGGGTCACGGACAAGATCTGGCTCACAAAGGATGATGATTTGTGTCCAAATTCTTGACCACGATGTCGACCACATCAAGGTGTTCGAGGATATAGCTGTAAGGGCCATATGCCTCCTGCACAGTTGCATTCGAGCCAAGGGTGAGCTCGGACAACATAGCAGGTACGAGTGGGGGATTGTAGACGACGCCGTTGATCATTGCATGATTAGTGCCATCGTTCATGGTATCGAAGAGAAACTCCAGGTTGATCGTCGTGGTTGCAGTTGGTTGTGGGACCACCACGGTTGGCACCAGTAAGGTGTCGTTGAAGTCGGCGTACTCTGAGATAGTTCCTAGGTCTGTAATGCTCTCACCCTCTGCGTAGGTTATTGAGGATGTGAGATCTAACCACGTTGTCTTCAGTACGAGCAAGATGTCACACAGAGACACAACTACGTACTCAAATTCAGGGTACTTGGCACATGGTCGAACATGCTAGGGTCCATGTTGGCATGGATCATCCAATTGGAAGACGTATCATTGCGAGCGTCCACGAGGACTGAGTATCGCTGCGCAACTGCCAAGTCTAACGCGTCCACAGGGTATTCTTCGACATCTGTCTGCAAGGGCCAGATGATAATTATTGCACGACATCCAGGCAATCGAGAGTCAAACTCACCCCATCAGCCTCGATAATCCGCATGGAGTGGCCGTCAATCCAGAAATAGAAGGTAGACAGAGCAGAGGTGTTGATTACTCGCAACCTATACGTCTTTCCTGGGAGGAACGGGAGCGTCGAGTTTTCATTGAATCCTACTGCAGATGTCACTAGAGAAGGCGAAGTGCCAGGGATAGGTGGCAGGTACGTGGAGTTTTGGGCGAAGTAAATCAAACCCGAATCTTAAAATAAAGTGTTTCAGATGGAAACGGTGAGGTAGACTTTCGACTAATAGGTAGACCAACCTGGAACGGGTTCTGCACCACCAGGATTGGCTATGCTGAGGTACCACTCCAACAATACCGAATGCTGTTCATGGTACCAGTCGCCAAGAATGACTGTGAACTCTTCGTCATACTGGTAAGTCTCTTGAGCAGGGTGGAGAACCAGCGGAGTACGCAATCCGTCAACATATTGTCCCTGAAGTCAAAGGTAAGGAGGCTGAAACTTTGATCCTCACGAGAGAATTGCTTATACGTACCGAGGCGTGAGCATGCGTCCAATACGTTCCCCATTGGCCGGAGCTGTTGATGGGGACGAGATAATCAAAGGTCTGACCGGGCGGTATTCCACTAGAAACAGATTCGAGGATTGATTAACAAGGGTACGTTGACCAAAGCAAACGAAAACATGAGGTTGGATATGATACGTACCACTGGCTGACGCCAAGTGTTCCGTCCATCCAACTGGTGGAGTTGAAAAACATGCCGTGGTTATGCAGGGTAGTGGGTTGGTCCAGGCTGTTAGTGAGGTGGATAAGCAGAGAATCTGAATTGTCGACAGAGATGGGAGGTGGTCTGTAAACATAAGCAACGTTTCATGTCAGACGACGAGCACGGCACGGTAAGGGTAACACCTACGGCCAAGTGCCGTTCACTCCGACGACCTGTCTTTCATAGAGACCGTCGGGGTTAGCATTCGCGACGTAAGTAACGTTCCACCATAGCTCCTGAACACCCGCCAGAACGCAAGTAGATATGGACAGCAACTGTATAACACGAGAAAGAGTCATGGCTGCTCGTGGACCACCTGCTGTTCGGGAATTGGCGTGGCAGGATGACGGGACTGTTTTCCTATTAGGCGGGGGAGACTTGAGGCATTAACTCGGCGTACGGAGCGTGTTTTATATCTCTAGAAGGGATGGGTAGGAGGGCAATGGCATGTGGTCCATCAGGGCGCAAAAAATTATCAGATAACGAGACGACCAGTGTCATCCCAAAATGGTCCGATGTGATCAAATTACTCAATCCCGTAATGTTAGCTACACATCATCGCCCGCAACACCACCGATCCCCTGCAGTGGACAGACTGTGTGGTTAGCAGTACGTATCGTGAAGATACTCTAAGCATCGAAGAAAATAGTGCTTTAAAAGTGCAAAAAAGTGCTGTGATGAGCCGAGTGGCCAAATGCAGTGCGGCCCAATCGGTGACTTGTTTACATACTTCGGAGATCGGACTTCGGACTGCGACATGAAAAATTTATCAGATAAGAAACACGCCATAACAGCCCTCGAAAGTATGCATCAGAAGCGGGACGGACTTCTCTGTCATATAAGGCTCCCCGAGTTTCCCTGGCCCCAGTTCGCTATAGTCCATCATGACCCAAAACCTTTTCTCTATAACGATATTCTTTGTCACTTTCCGCGAAACCCTTGAGGCAGCGGTCATCGTGTCAGTCTTGCTCGGTCTGGTCACCCAAATCATCGATGGGGACCCCGACACGGCGTCGGAAGCCCCAACAGTGTCGACTAGGTTTGGTCAATGACAATATTGGCTCGGCTTTGCATTTACATGTGTTCCAAACAGCCTGTCTAACGAACAAGTTGGACCGCAAGATCCTCTCATGCGTTCCAAGATACTACGACGGATGAAGCTGCAGGTACGCTGGGGGGATACCACTGATGCCGATTTTGCATCTAAAGCCGGAATACTAGATCTTACTGGGGTCTGCTCTTGGCCTCATCATTGCCATAGCCTTAGGTGGCACCTTCATTGCTATATGGTTCACCTTGGCCACGAACTTGTGGACCAAGGCCGAACAACTATGGGAGGGTATGTACAAATGGCTGCAACGGAGGGTGAAAACATTGACGGCTGTATTAGGCGTATTCCAGCTCATTGCGGCTCTCATGATTTTTGTCATGGGTGTAACAATGCTCAAAATGGACCGAGCGAAAGCAACGTGGCGCGTAAAATTGAACCAGGCATTCTCTGGCGAAGGTATGGGAATTTCGTGAACCCCTACACGCTTTGACTGATGGTCGTGTACTTTGCTACCAAGTCGTCGATCGCCGCACAAAATCCGGAAAATGGGTTCTGTTTCTTCTTCCCATGATCACCGTCCTCCGTGAAGGTTGGATGCTCCTAAGTCCGCTGTCATGATACAGTATTCACATGTTCTTCTCCGAACAGGTATGGAAGGTGTGATCTTTGTCAGTGGGGTAGCGGCAGGGCAACCTGCAACCTCCATACCTATCGCAGCCATCGTTGGAATCATATGTGGTCTCGTCTGTGGCTTCCTTATTTACCAGTTTTCAAGCAGACTCAGTAAGCGTTGTCTCTCTACAGTCCCTTATGACCGAGGGGAGACTAATCACATCACAGCCCTCAAGGTCTTCATGGTCATTATGACTAACTTGATCTTACTCGTCGGTGCTGGCCTGTTCTCAAAGGCAGTGTGGGCATTCGAGGAGAATGCTTTCCAACAAATAGTCGGTACCAATATCGACGATACCGGCGGAACTGGTCCCGGTTCATACGATGTTCGAGGGAACGTATGGCACCTAAACTGTTGCTCCACAGGCACAGGCGGGTGGGAAATCTTCAACGCTGTTCTGGGTTGGCAAAACAGTGCCACAGGTAAGTTTCCGTGCCAGGCTCTGTTTTACAGTTCCCGAGTGACTAACAATTGCGATCGTCAGTGGGTAGCGTGATTTCATACGTCTTTTACTGGTTAGCAGTAATTGCGACGCTCGTATACCTCAAGTTTAAAGAGGTATGATGCTTACGCGACGAGGTGGACAATGCTGATGAATCGTGTCACAGGGGCGCACCAAATTATTTGGCTTCGAATCGTCGTACGCAAAGCGTCGGCGCTCCGCCCGTGAACGCAACCAGGAGAAGGTAGACAGAAGCACGGAAGACGAAGTAGACTCTGGAAATGACGCACAGCAAATTTCATAGCACCAGTCAGGGATACTCTGCTTGTAGATGCCAGGGGCCTATCGTGGGTGCATAAGGCTACCGCGTTGACATTACCTTTCGAGGTGTGCCCGTCGAGCAACTTGGACTTGGTGGAAGCCGTGAAGGCCATTGACAGTGGATGACGTTTGTACATTTTACCGTAATGAGGGTACCATACCTGTGAATGCAGTCCTTGTAGTAGTGGGCGACTCCCGCTATGTGTGGAGATAGCCGTCGTCGAAGTTGACGCTATCCCCCCCGGAAAAATAGTTACCCCGATACTTAGACCCTTCAGACAGGAGAGGTAGAGAAGGGAGCCTGCTCTCACTTGACACGCGGGATCGACTGGTAGGGTTTGTGTAACCCATGTCCCGACGATGAACGAAGTAACTTCGATGATTACACGGTGACTTGCGTTTGCAAGTTTCCAAGCTACCAGTTTGATACTATTTGCGTCCGTAGCAGTGACCGCTGGTGCCGGTGATCACAGCTATCCTTCGCGACGATTTTGATCCTTGGAACAAGTAAGTAGTACGCGCGAACGTCGACGCCGATTGGAACCCCGTGGCGTTGTTTCATTTCACGCTCCGCGCCAATATACTGCTACATCCCTCAATATGACGGCCACGTGAAAGATAGATGGTATTTGACAAACTAAGATGCATACTGTACAAGCTTGATGTGCCTGCGAAAACAACGTGGCCTTCAGATGCCAGAGAGTGCGTGAGACGTTAGCGTTACAGTCTACAATCCTTCCAAAAAGATGCGAGTCGGCGAGTGGCGTCCAGCGCAGTGCATTATAAACGTGAGTGGGAAAGCAAGTGTATCCTTGGTGTTCATGCGGTGAGATCAAGACGAAACAAACAGTAGACCAACGTAGCGCTCTTGCAAACGGGGCATTCAGGTTTCGAGACTATTGCCCGAGTTATGCAGCTGTACAGCGTCGGTGTCAGAATATGGGATCAAATGTGGTACTTGGGCCTGGACACCAACCTGTTGCAGAATATGTGGCCACAGATCGTTGCAGTCATGTTTTCGCAAGGGTCGCGGCTACAGATCCTACAGTGAAGCCGAATTTCGTTTCTGGAAGGGGTAATCGTGGTTGGTGTAGATGCATCGGAAATCGGAGGGACGAGTTCCATAGAATCAAGAGATGAGAGCGCAGATGGTAGTCGTAATGGGCTAGTGGCGGTTGAAGAAGGTACTGATGGTGCGCTTGTTGCGACTAGGTAAGCGCAGTTCTCCCTGACATATTCAGGGATCGAGTCCACTGTTACATATACAACAGATTGACTCGAAGACGTCGAAGTTGATTGGTCACTGGGCGGATTTAGCGGCCGCCGGTGGGGTGGTTTCATATGGGACTTACCTGACACTATCATAGGACTCCGTCAGGAATGACGACGAGTTCGGTGACACAGGCTGAGCGTCGCTATGAGGCAAAGTCTCCTGCGCTACTAAGGTGTGAAGGTCAGACTGGCTTGCACCACTGCCGTTCACGGGTGGAGTTGGTGAAGGTGAAGGAACCTGGCGCAAATTGCTCGTCGTTTCTTTCTCGTGGTCAGAGTCAGCTAAGGATTGATCTACTTGGCGTGCAGCAGACTGGCTCAGGCCCTGGCTACAGGGGGAGAGGGACCCCGAAGGAAGCGCGCTCTTACGCTCTTCGTCATCAGTGTCGATCTCTCCACTCCAACTTTGGCTATCGGTTACATGGTTGCAATGCGACCGACGACCCTCAGACTCGGAAATCCGATCCGATTCCAAGGGATGTACAACATTCGCGTGTTCGCTATTGACATGCTGCGCTTGAAGATGAATAGCGCATCGGGCTGGATACTGTTATATAACGAACCTCGTCAAGCAAATCGCGTTCTTTCATTCTGAGGCCACATATGGCGCAAGTAGGGTGCTCGGAGGCATAATGCAGTTCTAGGCTGTCTTGCAAAATGACGGCTCCGTCACACTCCCAGCACACCACAACCGGGTGCTCAAGCTCCGTATGCTGCATCAAGGGGAACGGTTAACACATCTAGTGAACTTCTGCACCTAAAGTCGAGTAACATACCCGGTACAATTCCGATTCGTCGCCGAACGATGTGCCGCATTTCCGACATTTGAGATGAGACTCCATGTGGTCCTGCAGCAGACCTTCGAAACAGAACTGTAAGCCACACCACTGGCAAGCAAACGCCATCCTCTGCGTTATGTGTTGTTGGAGGGAGGTTTCATCTGCAAAGCAACTATAGCAGTCTGAGCAGTGAAGAGGTATTCCATTCCCAAGAAACCCGCAACTATGGCCTTTGCAGTCTTCCTCGTTGTCAAATACGCCTCCACAACGCCAGCAACGCATCCCCTGTTCGTCTCCAGCGTCATCTAAAGAGAAACTGTGTGAGCACTCGACTGTCGATGAGCAAGGGTCCTCGCTTGTATTCTCCTTGGTACAGTAGGCCTCCATTGGACAGTCGGAATTATCAATTGCACTAGCGTAACTAGTGGGAGAATGTAAACTCGATACCTCGCCTGCCGAGCCTGATTCTGGATCGGATGATTGCTGCCCCGAAGAACTGGGCCCCGGCAGAGTACGGGATGCGTCCAGATAAGACGTAACCACGACCGTCGCGAAGTCACCAACACGTGAGCTTGCCTGCGAACCAGTTTCCTGACACGGGGCTAGTGCAGGCGACTGTGGCCACTCAGTGGAATGACCAACGTCCTGCTGGTCAGAAGTGTCACTGCGGCCCAAGTCTACACCATGTAAGGCGGTTTCGTGCTGTTGCAACGCGTCGGCCGACTTGAAATCGGAATCGCACTGAGTGCAGGGGTAAAAATGAGCTGCAATCTCGTGCCCATCACGCATGACGGATGAGCCGAACTCGAGATCGCAGAAGCTACACTTGAAAGAAGAATGTTCATCCCATTGGTGTTCCCCCAACGCGCTGGGGGATCTGAACTTCTTGCTGTACTCGTGGCAGGGGAGTGTAGGGTGAATAGCACCTACATGCTGGTCACGCGCTTCGATAGAAACGAAAGCGCGGCTACAGTAACGGCATTCGAAGGAAGCATGCTTATCGCGCTTGTGTTGTTCCAGGGACTCGGAGGAGAAAAATGCCTTGCCACATTCGTCACATTTATGAGCGGGATGCACCGTCGTCTCATGCTGGGAGCGTGCCTCAGCAGACTTGAACAAACAGCCGCAGTGAGCACAACCGAACGATGGATGTTTGTCGCGTTTATGCTGATCCCGGGCGTCGGAGGTGAGAAACGCCCTGTCGCATTCGTCACATTTGTGAGCGGGATGCACCGTCGTCTCATGCTGAGAGCATGCCTCAGCAGACTTGAACATTCCGCCGCAGTGAGCACAACCGAACGATGGATGTTTGTCGCGTTTGTGCTGGTCCCGGGCATCAGAGGTGAAAAATGCCTTGTCGCATTCGTCACATTTGTGAGCGGGATGCACAGCCGCCTCATGCTGGCAGCATGCCTCAGCAGACTTGAACATTCCGCCGCAGTGAACACAACCGAACGATGGATGTTTGTCGCGTTTGTGCTGGTCCCGGGCATCAGAGGTGAGAAATGTCTTGTCGCATTCATCACATTTGTGAGCGGGATGCACAGCCGTCTCATGCTGGGAGCATGCCTCAGCAGACTTGAACGTACGGCCGCAGTGAGCACAATCGAAAAATGGATGTTTGTCGCGTTTGTGCTGGTCCCGGGCATCAGAGGTGAGAAATGACTTGTCACATTCGTCACATTTGTGGGCGGGATGCACGGCCGTCTCATGCTGAGAGCATGCCTCAGCAGACTTGAACGTACGGCCGCAGTGGGCACAATCGAACGATGGATGCTTGTCGCGTATGTGTTGATCCAGGGCATCAGCGGAGAAAAATGCCTTGTCACATTCATCACATTTGTGCGTGGGATGCATCGCTGCCTCATGTTGGGAGCAAGCTTCGGCAGATTTGAATACACGGTCGCAGTAGCCACATTCGAAAGGCGGCGGATGTGTGGCCCGTATGTGCTGTTCCATTGCACCAGCAGAGAGGAATGTTCTGCCGCATGCACTACACTTATGAGTGAGATGCGCAAACGCCTCGTGTAGAGAGCACGCTTCGGCAGACCCGAGTACGTGATCACAGTAGTGACATGGGAATGAAGGATGACTGTCGCGCTTGTGCTGCTGCAGCGCACCGGGGGAAAGGAACGCCTTGTCGCAATCGCCACACTTATACGCAGGATGTACAGCACCTTCATGTTGTTCTCGTGCTTCAACAGACCCGAAGATGCGATTACAGTAATTGCACTGGAAAGGATGCTTGCCCCTCCCGTCATGGGCAGCCTGCTTGTGCTGCCCTAACGCATTTGAGGAATAGAATGCGCGGTCGCATTCGTTGCACTCGATACGATGTACAGCATCTTCATGTTGTTCGCGCGCTTGAGTGGTCCCGAACGCACGATCGCAGTAGCGGCATTCAAACGAATGCTTAGCTCGCTTGTGTCGCTCCGAAGTACTTGAGGTACCGAACGACGCATTAGATTGGCTGCACTGGCTGAACGAACGTCCCTGCGTAGCATGCTGTGGAGTCAGGATTTCTCGATAAAGTGTCCGCGGCGGACTAACCAGCATATTGCACTCTACCCTCTGTCCCGAACCCCCTCCACTTCTTTCAAGGGAGAACCTCGCAGCAGGGGGACGTCGTACTGTGGTGTATGATATAGTTTAAGACTCCCAAATTGCCTTCACAGCATTGAAGTTGGGACTTCGATTCGCACGGCAGCCACACAGCAAGTTAACGGCCTAATACAATTACAGTCGACGACAACGTGAATGAGAGAAATGTTATGATGCTACATTGTATCGATACCATCGGTGCCTCTACCTGGCCCCGCTACCAGCTACGCTGACAGATTCATGCGGAACAAGCAATACAGGAGGGTTGGAGCATTGCATTCTGGACAATGTGGGTCATCCATGATAGAGTTCGATATGCACCTACGCGGATGAACGAGGATGATACTAAAACGCTTGAACGAGCACTCACTCGTAGCAAAAGAGATGGCCGCACGTAGTCGTCGTCGGGTCGTCACAAGTATCCTTCAAACAAACCCGACAATGGTAAGAGGGCGCAGACGGCTTGAGCGTCCTCCCATTAGCGGGGGCTGACAAGTGATTCAGTTTACCATTGGTGAATCTCTTTCGCTTAAGAGAGGAAAATCTAGGCAGTTTGCTTGCGCCTGTAAGTCCAAGTTAGGCTTGAAAATGAAATTGGAACCAATCAGTACCGTGTTTTCTTGTGTGAATTCCATTTGACCTTCGGTAGGTCACAGGAATATCCAGCGACGCATCACTCGAGGTAGACTCGTTGTCCCATACTGGTTCCGACATGATACTATCATCGAAGCGGACTTCACGACGCCTACCACTGTCTCCCACGGCGAGTCCAGTTGAAGAGAGGATCGGCGAGGAATTCGTTGGACTGTGTGGAACAGACGGCGATGAGACTCGTGGTGTTGGGTGGGTGAGTGGCAAGTAAGCTCTTGCTTCTCGCAGATACTCCGGCGTTTGGGTGACGGCGCATGTGCTAAATCCCGGAGACTCGAGTGAGACGGGACTCGCCGATGGAAGCACACTGCGTAGCAGCACATGAACCGGTAAATATTCACTGTGTAATTACCGCACTCACCATCTGGTGGAACTACCCGCATCAGAGGCCTGCAGAACCGACACAGAATTATCTGTTCCCAAAAAAATCTTCGGGTGAGACGAGACGCAGGAGTTAAGTGACAGCTTTGTAACCGAACCGCTATCGCTCGTCCAACCCGAAGATGTCGATGATCCGGAGGCTGGACTAGGCAACTTGACGCCGGGAGAGATCAAGGGGGGAGAGCGTGCAAAAGAGCTATCACTACCGTCGTCGTCGCTGGACTGCACTGATCCTTTGATCACACCATTGATGACAGGGGCCGCACGAAAGGCGGAAGGTCCGCCGGGGCGGGGACTGAACGGACGTAGATAGTCGACGGACGGTGTAGGCTGTGCGCTTGACAGTAATGGTGTCCCCACGGCGGGCACCATCGACAAAGGCGAATGGTTGAATTCCTGACAACTGTCGGCATACTTGCCCGTATCAACATTGAGAGACGGGGGAACAAACTGCCGCAGGTCGCTGTCCTTGGGAGAGGGTTGGTCAATAATGAGTGTGGAGCTGCATGACTGAACATCTGGTTGAGTCGAGTTTTCTGAGTCGACATTTTGAGATGCTGGACTAGAATAGCCGCTTGCATTAGGGAGAAGTGATATAGAAGAAGCGGGCAGGGGGTTGTAGGCTTCGCTGCTACGTTCAGCTTGGTTCTCAGTGACCCGGTTGTACTGATCGGTCAAGGGCGGCAGCGAAAGCTGATGTCCCTCATCCACAGGAGTGGTGGGTACTGTGGTGGTGTTATCGTCCTTAGGACAATGAACTGCGAACAAGTGCTATGACAAGGTGTATGAGACATGTCAATCCGTCCTCCAAGAGGAGATAGGCTCACATGTTGGTAGGTTTTCGCGTCAGCGAAGCGAAGGTCGCAATTGACACATTTCGGATGGTTGGCAAAATGCCTGATATGACCGTGCAATGCGTTGCAAGAATCAAACTGCCATCGGCACAAATGGCAATGGGATTCTGGATGCTGTAATGCACCGTGCTGTGGCGAGACCATACTTGCTAAGGGAATAGACGGTTGGCATAGCATCATCCTACTCACCTCCGCAAAATCAAACTTATCCTTGAAGCCCATTTGACACGTCTCACACCTCGGGTGCCTCCTAGACGACAGGTAGTGGAGCGGCAGATCGATTTCGTCGATGATCAGGCCTTCACATGCTTCACATGGAGTGGGCCGATGCACTTCCACCACGTGCTACAGTGCGATAAAAAATGTAATGAGTCGTTTGCTCCATGGGATGGTCCAGGACATACGATATTGTAAGTGTTATCATTTTCGAAACCCAGGTCGCACCGCGTACAGACAGGATGAACGTCGTTCGAAGACTCTTTGTAATGTTGAAAGAGTAGCCCTTCCTCGGCATAGCGAGTACCACACGGCACGCAACGATAAGGATCACGGTGTTCCTCCTGGTGCTCCTCCAGAGATTTTGCGTCGACATAAACACCCTTACCACAATCGGGACAGGAGTGGGCCGTCGAAATATGGTCGGTCAAGGCCGACTGGGTCGAGTACGATTCCCTACATATGGGGCATTCAAATATAGGGTGAACTTCGGCCAGATGGGCTTCCAAGGCAACGTGAGTGGTAAAGAGTTCAGGGCATTGAGGACACTTGAGTTCCTTGCGAGGACTCGGTATGCGGGGAGAAGGGTGATTCGAACTTACGTGCTGAAAATTCGTCAGCTGCTTACATCCTAGACTAAAAGCACGACATGCTCACAGATTGTAACGCAGCAGCGTCCATGAACCCAGTCTGGCATTCTGTACAGAGCGGGTGACGGTCAGAGGACGTAAAGTGGGCAGAACGCTCTTCTTCCGAGCGGTATATGGTTTCACATATCTCGCACCGAAAAGGACGCGTATGTTCGACCATATGTTCGTCTAGTGTCTTGGCATCTCTGACGATGCCATCCCGACATACAGCGCAGCAATGCACCTCGTTGACGTGCGCCTCGAGTGCCGTTGCAGAAGTGGCCTTGTGCTGGCATACACCGCAATTCGGTCCACTCGGATGTTTCGCAGCCACATGTGCTTGCAAAGCCTGGTTACATTTGAACGTTCTGTTGCACGGATCACACACAATCCTATTATCCTGTTTCGGCGCCGGCATCTGACTTTGATTCGACTGAGAACTTGTCTGACGAACAACCGGGTGAGCTAGAGGATTGCCATGGGCTGCTGATGAGGCATTAGACTTGGTTTTGTGCTTCGCCTCGGCGTGCTGATTGCACTCCGTGAAGGATGGGAACCGCTCCCCGCACACGGAACACGTATACTCGTGAGACAGACCGATGTGACGATTCAAGTCGGCCAAGGTGGGAAAGCGCTGGTTGCACTGACTGCAAGAAGGGCCGCCACCTGTCTGTTCGGTTGCCGGCAAGTCTACTTTCGGTGGGGTTGAGGGGGCCTTCACAGTATTTACTATAGAAGGCCCAGGATCCTGTCGGGGATGGGCATCCGAACTGTGTCTTTTGAGTTGTGCTGAGGTTGAGAAAACCTGATTACATGTTGAACAAGCGAAATGCTTCTTGGACTGCTGAT
Organism: Pisolithus microcarpus; assembly: GCA_024613185.1. Classification (NCBI taxonomy): domain Eukaryota; kingdom Fungi; phylum Basidiomycota; class Agaricomycetes; order Boletales; family Pisolithaceae; genus Pisolithus; species Pisolithus microcarpus. Next base: position 1,605,211 of record JANFAI010000011.1, on the reverse strand, counting down.
GGGCAACTAAAGCACCCGCAGTTTGAAAAGACTGGTGGCAGATATTGCACTTATGGAGGAGGTGTATCTTGTCCCGCCGATGAGCAGCTAAAGCAGCCGCAGTTTGAAAAGACTTGGAGCACAGATCGCACTGATGGACGTTTGAGACGGGCGGGTTCGTGGGAGCTGGAGCTGCTGGAGCTCTAAGCGAATGCACGCCAGGGGTTTGCTGACGATCTCGGTGTTAGCACTTCGAAACATCCACTTTTGAAGCAGACCACTGAGTACGTACATTAGTAAGACCGCTCATGTCGGGGAAAAACGGATAATCGCCTGCAGAGCAGGGAACGCAAAGAGGTATTGACTCGACGAGACCGTTAGGGCGATGGCTCCCAGACAGAGACCTGAAGGGTTTTATGAGACCGGAGCCCAACCACACGACTGCACCGCGTGTTTTGCCTCTATGAGAGAAGACGAACAAAGCTGCTTCTTCCCCGGCCAACGGATCCGGGCCTGGGCGCCTGCCAGGAAGCCTCAGTTTGGTACATGCTTTTTCAATGCGGCCAATCCTTAATATTTAATCCTTGCCTAACGACGACTAAGTTGTCGCAGTGTACTCGCAAGCTAAGAATTTGCTAACACTCAATTTTTCATGAGATTGGGAGGTGTGACGGTTTCCCACTCCCAATACGAGACTCAATCGAGATTAGATGCAAGGGTAAGTACCACTCGATACTGATCAGGTAAATGTTCCAGATGGAAGCTAACAGATACAGCTGAACGAGATCGCTCCCGGAGTTCGGCAAAACTGGCACGCATGATGGTGGCGAGTTATCCACGCATTGTGGCCAGGCCAGCATGAGTGTATCGCTAACACGTGCCCAACCCTGCGATGTACACACCATGTACCGTTTTCGACTGTGGTCACCGTCAAAGGAGCTGGTGCAATCATACATCTCGAGCTCGAGATAAACAACCCAGATCGGTGGCTGATATTATTGCACGGCATAGTACATCTGGCCCAAAGGAGATAATGCAGAATAAATTAGTCGATGAAAAACTTGTACGCCTCCCTCCACGCCTTGTTGCCGTCACGTTCAATGACGTCCTAAACCTCCCAATCAGCCGTAAGGATGGACGCACTGAATTGATTGTTACTTACGCCATGACAAGGGATAATTCTATCAAAATCCCAAGATGCAACCGCCCTGGCGTCGCGCTTCATGGCTCTGAAATCAATTAGAATCTGCCAAGATCATATTTGAATGAATAAACCTCACTCCATGTCAGTGGCAAGATTTTGCAGAATTTTCTGTTGGGCCCATGAACTCGGCTTTAACGTCGCCTGGGGAATCCATCTCGAACATTTCGAGTACTGCATCATAAGACGGTTGTGGCGGAACACCAAGCGAGACTAGTACATACCTGTTCTGTAGCCGGTAGATTGAGGAGGAGGTCCGCTTCGATTAATGATTTAGAGGCTACATGGAGGAATGCTACATCCTTATTCCGAAAGCCAGAAAAATAGCTGGAGGAACCAGTCAGGAAGAAGAGAAACGAACAGTCACAATCACACACTTACCAATGCTTGATCTGCAATGCTCGCATTGGTCAATGATCAACGTTGCGGTTTCATATATAACTTACGTCGCCTTCGAAGCCATACTCTGTATCTGGAGAATCACGTCCCCATACTTATTCCACGACCGGTCAACCCCTGTCAGGAGATAGTAAGCGGAGACTCACAACCGTCGAATCTGATGCTCTTATCATCAATACGCTTCAGTGTGTCGGCTACGCCTATTAGCTTCGCATCTGGATATGCTCTTCTAAATTCGCCTTTTCCCAGAGATATCGTTCACCGGCAAATTTGGCAATTCTGGGCATACACGTACCTAAAAAGAGGTGGTGCACGGCATCGGCGTTGATGATATACCTAAACGCATCTCAGAATAGTAAAGCAGAGAACCACGGAACGGTGTCACTTGACTTGTCCAAGTTCATCGATTTTCCTTTTCGTTTCTTCAGTCAACGGCGTCGAAGCGAGAACCCACACCCCTCCATCCGACAGTTTGATAACCGTAGATCTTCCACCCATCGGCAATACGCCATATCTTGCAAATGGCCTGACAAAACAACAAGAGTGACTTTCGATGACTATGGGAAAATGGAAGACGTACCTTGAAAATGTCCACACACCTTTCGTAACCTACCGAACGTCAGAGAGTATCAGGCGGAGACTTCTCCGGTATGTGGTATCAGGATGGCCGCACCTCGCGGATAACTGTGTCGTTCATGGTGTCCGATGGGTGAAGTCGTCTCGCACAGCGTGCAGGAAAGAGGCCGCGCCGGCGTTGGGTTGCGGTGAGTTCGACGTCACTGGCACATGTAGTCACGTGACCGTCAGGGGTCTGTGGCCTTCGTCTTGACCTTTACGTGAGCATAATATAAGCTAAGAGAGCATTCATCTGTCGCGGTGTTACGGCAAAAACTGGACTGTTTTGTTTAGAACTGGGAAGGAGTTGAGCCGCTGATAACAGGTCTGCTGTAATCTGTAAAAGATAGAAGGACAACATTCTGTACAAACAAGAACCCGATGTAATAGTCAACATAATCATCATACTGCCACGAGTCAAAAAAAAGAGAAGGCTATCTAAGGTTGCTCTTCGTTCGAGGCCTTCCGGAGTGTGTCCTGCCAATCCAGGGCTAGTTTCGTCAGAGTCTTGCTCCTAGCTGTGACGACAATTAGTCGGTTACGACGGAGCACGCAACATAAGAACCTACCAAACACCGACAAAACTTCCCGCAGTAGGTCGCGTTTGGTCAGGCCAACAACCGCGGGCGACCAAATTTCCTCCTTCCGCAGTGGGTTCCTGGAACGTGGTAAAGGTAGGGTCATCGGTCTGCATCCCAACGTGTCGACGCAGGAACCGTACCAATATATGGGCCCAAACAAGTCCTTGATCAGTTCCTCTGCTTTGGCTCTGAAGCCCTCATCTGCAAGTTTCTTCGCGTATTGTAAGAGAGTCTGCTTGTATTCCGATGGACAGTCTAGCGCCTTGGCAGCGTGAAGTTTTGACTCCAAATGTCCAAGAGTCAGTGCTGCATTCCACCACTCCGGTCGTTCTTTATCGACTGATTTGTCATCCGCATTGGCAGTAATTGCGCTTTCGATGGAAGCAATAACATCCTTGGTAGTGCGCTGTCGCCCTTGCCACACGTCGGAGCCTTCTGACCACCATCCGTCACTTAACTTGGTCCACTGCAGTAGTTGTGCGTCGTAAGTGTATGCGACGCCAGACGAGATCTGTAGCACAGGTGCTCCATTATGGCGCACGCTGGCAGCTAACACCTTGCTATCCGGGGCATGCAGTAAGGAGCCGATGAAAGGGGAGGGGAAGTGCGCCGATTGGGACTTGACATTGCTAGTTTGACATTAGCAAAGGCCAATGCTGGGTGTTATATATACACTCACATCGACGAAAGTTGCCCGGTAATAGTAAGTAGCAACAGCGATGTCTTGCAACTGTGAATCATAGAACAAGGTGCATCAAGGGTTATCGTAGGCATTATTCTTGGAACATGTTACTACCGCGTAAAACGACACAGCCATAGGATGAATCTTACCTCCGGCCCGTATGCGAGTACACATTTACCGATCCATCTTGCGTTGCCACTGCACAGAATGCTGGAGACGCCGTCAATGCGATTATAGGGAACTGGACATAATCAAGCCACTGGGTCTGTTTCCCACTGACGAAGGTGACTTCTGACGGCCCTGTGATTCGATCAGGGCGACGACAGTGAGATTATCATCAGGTATCACGTACTATCACCTTCGGAATTTCTTCCCTCCAACACATCTTCGCTACCATCCACCCTTGCGCTCAAGAACGTTAGAATAGGGGGAACAGGCAACAGATCATGCCATTTCTCGTGTCTCCTGGAAACGATTTCACGTACTGCGACAGCATCTCTGAGTCGGTCGCCTCCAAGAGTCCGAGGTCGAGTGGGGCGATCGTCCCCTTCCAACGCTGACGCTTTTCTCTTTCCTCTAGTCATTCCTGGGGATGACGAAGTATCGATGGTGTCAATGGGAACATCCATTTCCTTTGGCCCACCCATCTCGACATCTGCGTCGAAACCTCGCATACTTGGCGCAGGTGAGGTGGAATGAGAGGGATGGCGAGACTTTGGTATGGAGTAACGAGACTCGGGTCGACCGAATGTTGGACCTGCACCATTGGCTGAACTTGGTGGTTGGTTCACAACAGAAAGAGGTGCTTGAGTAGCAACACCATTGGAAATCTTATCGGATGTCGAAGCTGAAGGTATATTAGATATAAGAAGCGGCTTGACACGTTTCTTGTTGCTTTTCTTAGCAACAAGCCTGTTGATCTGTTCGCCGCCACCATTGGCGGCATCAGATCCAAATTCAGTCTGAGACTGAAGTTGTTCCATTGGTCGGGACTGAGGGGAAGGAGGTGGGGTGATACGGGATGATGGGATATTATTATCACCGTAGAAGGTACCGTGAGAGTAACCCTCCGGCACTGGCGGCGGAACAAATCCAAATTTCTGCAAATATTGTTGTTGCGCTGAGAAGGGTGCTATACCATCCAATTCCTCTGGGTCGAAGTCGAACACCGCAATAGTTCCATCAGATGAAGCAGCATACAGCGTGAGACCATCTCGTGACCTGCGATGAATGAACAACGATATCATAAAAGATGGGTTTAACTGACCAGCTCAAGTCCATGATCTGCCTCTCGAACACTTCCCTTGCAACGATCAGAGGTCGGGCAGATTTTGTCTGCCAGATAGAGATAGACCGGTCATCGGCTCCAAGAGCAACAACAGAACAGATGTTTGAGGTCACAAGAGATCCGCTGGAGTTCCGCAAAAATATATGTGGGTTGTACGCCTAAGGACTACGTAAACTCAAGTCTTGCATGGAGTACGATGAGAAAACTCACAGCGACTTCTACTGTATTTTCATGACCAACCAGACTTATTTCAGATGTCCATAAACCTCGCGTGATGACAGCCGCAATGAAAACGAAGCCCCCATTATTGGTAGCATTGGATGCAGTGATGTGGGCACCATCTGGAGACCAACTGCACGGAAAAAACCTTTAGGAAACGTGTCACCAGGCTTGTGACAAACTTACCTCAATCGACGGAAAAAGGTGCTACCAGGCGAGTCCTCAAACGGCTTTCGGATCTCTGCCTCCAACTCCCAGTCGGTTGTCCGCCATATCTTAACAGACTTGTCATCCGATTGAGTAGCCATGAACTCTCCGACGGGATCAAAGCACACCCCCTTGACGAAGCCATTGTGTTGGTCCAACTTTCTGATGCGCTCTGGGATTGGGTGTTGTGATATTATACAACTACTCGCAATTTATAAAGGTAGCTCACCTAAGGTATAGCCACACCAAACAATAACTCTAGAATCGAGTCCAACGGATGCCAGATACCGGTCTTCGGGGGCCCAAGCAATATCCGTTACGTCTAAACGTACGAAGTTTGTATTTGAAGAAATGAGCTAGGCAAGGGTATCTTACCACTTTCGTGACCAGGTAATCTTTTCATAGGTTTCCAGGCTTCAATGTTGACTTCATTGGAACCAAACACTTTACCCCTGCCGGAGCTGGTGCCCGAAGTGAGTTACACGTCTCGAAGCTAACACTGACATACGGATCAAGGTCCCAAATCATAATAATCTCGTCGTCGCTTCCGCTGGCAAGCCATCTACCTGAATGGGCCCATCGAACTGTCAATACAGGACCTGTGTGCATGCTAAGGGTGCACAGGGATTTTGGTGGGCGTCCAGAATTTTCGGAGGCAGCATTGAGAATTGGCTTCGTACTCCAAATCCGGACCTTGGCGTCGAGACCTCCCGTTGCAATCCGTGAGCCGTCTGGGTGAACATGGATGGAAAATATGGACTGCCGTTTGGTATCCTGATCACTTTTGGCAGTATCTGGACCCCTGGATTAGTGCAATTTGTCCTCAGTGTAGAAAAAGTGGAACCTTTGTGCGTAATCCATGCTGGCTTTATGAACCTCATCGTTCCAGGATGACGCTAAGACCCGCTGAGCGGCAAATTACCTCTGACCCGGTGGCTGTGACTCTTTATGGAACGCGATCACGTGCACACGACGTGTATTGGTGGCACTTGGGTTTGACAAATGTACCCAACATCATAACCTCAAGCGTCTGACGCCTCGATACATGACTTTTCATGGAATTTGGACCAGAAGGGTATTTGACGTCTGGTGCTAGCCACGCTAGGTCGAATAGGTTAGCCCTGCTGTGGAGGTTGGCGTGTATGATTGCTAGCGAAGGTCAGCATGCATTTCTGTACGAAATACTTATTCTCAGGAAGTGCCGCCGCCGCTGGCGACAACCTTGCTTTGGCGAACTCAAGACCACTGCAGAATGATCACTTCTAGCTTGGACACCGCCCCGATTCCAACTTCAGAGCACAATCAAACATAAGTCAGGTATGTCTAACGTTATGAAGCGTCGCAACTGTAGACAAGTCCGGCACAACAAACCGGGAAGTCCAAACGAATCATCAGGTTATGTTTGTCTACTTCACGTTCGGAGCTGCTAGCAGAGGATGACCCTCCGACTGCACCAAATAAAGGAACGTGACGTGATGGACTCAAGACACAGCGGGAGGGTGATTAGTAAGTTACAGTGTCTCTTTTTCTCTGTGTAGTTCACTTTGAGTCACAGCGCTTACGGTAGGCCGTGCAATTATGTCAGTCACCGACCTGAGTTTCGTATCTTGAGCTCGAGGTGTGTATTCACACCAGCTCCTTCGATGCCATCTCCGGAAGCGATCTTATTCAGCTCTGTCTGTAGCTTCCATCTGAAACATTTTTCTAATCAGTATCGAGTGGTATTTACCCTCGCACCGAATCCCGATCGGGTCCCCTATAGTGAGTTACGCGATCGGGCAACCTTCTACCCTCAAGGGCCTCGGGTCTTTGTCCGTTCGTTGCTACCGTCGTGATTCCCCAACAGAGTTCAATCTGACGAAAATGAGTGTCAGTAATTTCGTAACCGGTGAACACAGAACAGCTTCGTTGGGCCGGGGGCCCGGGTGTAAATGTACGCTCACCTCGTCCACTTGAGGCATTCACATGCTAATAGAGACTATTTAGACCACAAGGGGCCAGAATTATAGAGATCGTAGATAGCTGTAAATTAGTGCATTAATATTATTGGATAGTACTAGTAGCGTCCTTACTCACTTGAATACGGGGTCAAAAAAGAAGCTCAGCGAAAGTAAGGAGGATAGCTGACAACATTTTGGACCACAACGTACTGATGCCATGCACCTGAAACATCACGGAAGTCCTCATAGGACAAGTCAAGCAAGGCTGTGATGATATTCTCGATGTTTCATCGCGATAGGCAGGTTACCTCACCAGACTAGATCATATCAAGAATTCAGGATATCGGAGCTTGCCTGGTACAGTGGAATCACATTTATGTCCGTAGTATACACGCAATACTCTTTCCATTACTAGTACTTGCATTCCGTAAGTGAGAACCTCGATGTTCAACTGTTTTCCCGCCTATAATATCGCGGGGCTTTCCGAGAACAGTTGTCCTTTCTGCCAACTAACTACACGCCCGGACGTAAAATATATCCCACGTATATTTTTTTTTAGCGAGCTACTGTCGTTATACAAATTATATACCGGGGTCCTTTTTCGTCTGTCATAGATGTGACAATTTTTAAATTTACTCATGTCGCCCCGGCAATTAACAATACATTTGGTGCAGTTCGGATATCTGACGGATATCCATCGGAGCAGGACTGTATATACATGTCAATTCACGGTTAAGTATCGAGGCACGGCATAGTTCCTATATACCATTATAATATACAGCGGGGACCGGTAGCTATGCATCGGACCTATACACGTTCTTGTATATATGTAGTATACCGCTCAAGTATACAGGCTATATACAGCAGCCCATCTACTATCATTAAATAGTGGCGAATCAGACATAATTCATGCAGCAAAAACGAACGAATCAATTCCGTGACGCGTACATAACAACATGAACACAGTATTAGAGGTATAGAGTGAGACTAAGCTACCAAACCAAACCGTGCTGGATGGTAGATTGCCATGGGGGATGGATAACGGTCGCCAACCTCGAACCCTTCCTGCTACCAGGGCAATCTGCAAGATCATCCTGGAATATTTGAACCATGATCCTGGATTAAATAATTAGGTAGAGAAACTTCCATAGAGCGGGCGACTCACCGGCCCACCTCTTTCTCGTAGTCTTCATTGGAGGTGGTACTCTTGCGGGCCGTGTCGCGCAAAAGGTTGAGCATGTAGTCGACGTAATTCCAGAACTTCTGCCCATTGAATCGAGTCCGCTTTCCGTCCAATCCGAACCCGGAATCATCGTCATCCAGGTCATCAACTCCATCCGTTGGATCCTCGCTATCTAAAATCCCATCAGCATCATCCTCGTCAGCGCCAGTGCTGTCACAGGGGTCCAAGACACTGGTGGAGCCCTCGGTATTAATAGCTGGAGGATCATCCAAGTAAGTGTTAATATCTACTTCGTCGCCCTCTTGCATCTGCTGCTCGATTTGCTCTATGTCGATATTCAGCTCTTGCTGAATCTTCTTGCGCATATCGGGCTTGAGCATGGGGATAAGGGAGTGGGTGAAGCAAACGTCCATTGAGACGACACGATGGTCACCGGTTCCGATGAGAAAAATTCGTAGACAGCGACGCTATATACATGTTTGAGCAGTATTGACCACCAAAATTAACGTATACTTACCAGAAAGGCCATCCGGTTCCAGTGTGAGGCTTCCAGTTCCATGCCAGAAGTAGAACGTGCCAAATTCCTCGTCGCATCAATGATGCAGGTTCGTTTCGCAATCGATGTAATTAACTAGGTGAGTTTCAGGGTGCGATCAATCAAGAAAAGATAACTGTAGATACCTGAGTCTTGACGTGACTACGAATGGATGCCAATAATTTTGTCACCAGCTTCCCGAGAAGGGTCTTCAACTCCGCATCGTCAAAAATACCTCCAGGAACCTTGAAGACCTCGGGATGTTCGGCGATAAATTCCTAGCCAGCACGTTAGTGCCAAATACATGATATAGTGCATAACGACTCACCATTATTCGTTGCTGGGTATCAGTGACGTATGCAGTGAGATTTGGAGATAGCATACAGGCCAAAAGGCGTGTGTGCAAACCAGCCTATGGTGGTACAAGGGTCAGCAACCGTGATGCGTACCGAAACAACCTTACCTCGAAGTCTTTCCCTCTCAATGTGTCCTGTAAGACCTGGAACTGGTTTGTTTGTTTAGTAGCGTCAGACTTGATAAGGTGGGCCTTGATATCTACGAGCATGTAGAATAGATCTCCTGTCTGGAATAAACTAGAAATTAGAAAGCCATGACGAACAGAAAGGAACGTACGTTGACAAACTCCATCAAACCCTTTTCCGAAATTTGATTAACTTCAGCGATTTTCTTTGCGTAGAGTTTGAGGCGTTTCACTCGATGTGAATCCAGCTGGGACGAGTCGTCATCGTCATCCCTCTCCCGTCGCACACCAGCAGATATCGGTTCGTCCAGTACACCAACGGAAGTGGCACGCTGCCGGAGGGAACGAGGGACAGTCAATGTGATTCCGGTTGGGACTGCAGGCCCATCGGGTTGGTAAGAGGACGCGAGTGGGCCACCAAATTGCGGAGTTGTAGGTCGAGAACTTGCGGACGAACCGGATGCAGTACGACGTGAGTTGGATGGACGAGGACCTTGCGCAGAAGTCGACCGGAGTTGATACCGGCGAAACATGTATCGACACGAAGGGCGAGTGCAGGCCAATGGTTTGAACGTTGAAGTGACACTTTATGTTTTTGGCAGTTTATGTCAACCATTGGGCACGCTCAAACATCGTTGCAGTAAAACATGTAATATTCGTTCACGTTCTACAATAATCACATCCAATTGTATGGTAATTGGGGAGCTACAACGGTGTGAGATAAACCAGCTTGCTGCACGGCGGAAATGAACGGGGGCTGAGCTGTATAGACGTGCTGATTTGTAGTAATATAATTAGGAGTATTACTCCATTGAATTGCAGCGGCAGGTGCAAGATGCGTCGAGAAGGGAAGGTGAGCGGCTGGCACGGAGGCAGAGTGGATGGGATGGGATGTTGCCGGGGGTTGGCTGAAAGCTGCCGTGACAAAGCTAGCGTGCATCGGAGCGGGGGCGATTGCTGGAAGATAACTGGATGGTGCAATGGTGGGGTGCGCGACGTGAGGCATTGCCGGGGGTCCGCCGGAAACTGCTGTTGCGGAGGTAGAAGTAGGTGAGGGTTCTATTGCTGAGAGTGACTGCCGTGCGCGTGCAGGCAGTTTTTTCGCCCTTGCTTGCCTTGCCTTCGGCTTGGGTTGAGCTCGATCAAACACGTTTGTAGTCGTATCAACCGGCTCCGTAGAATCCCCAGTATTTTTCTGTGCCTTCTTCCGGCGAACCTGCTGGGCTGCATTCTGTCGAACACTTTGTATGTCATCTAGGACCCGGAGTGGCGTTCGTCGTAGCGAGAGAGGGAGAGCGGCGAGAATGTGAGCGTAATTATGTATCGAATACACGTTCAAAAAAAACTTGGGTGTGGGCTCATGACGGATGACCGTCCGGGTTCGCGTTGTCTCAGACCTCTCCTGGCGGATAGTAGAATGTACTGACCCTGCACACCCGGAGTCGATGCAGTTGTGTTGTACATTAACAACACAAACGAAATCCTTGAAGCGATTCGGTGAAATGACCAGAGAACATACAGAGGACTCACATCTGGCGACACAACGAACTTATCATCCGTGAGTTCCAAGCACGGAAGGTGTAGCGATGGGTGCAGTATCGAGAATGAGAATGCCTGGATCGCAACATAGGCAATATTTCATTGGACCGTGTCACGTATCAGTATCTCCACAATGCGCCCGACACAGAATCCGGAGGGAGCTGACGCATTAACGCAGATAACGTGTCCACCCAGCTTGAGCTTCTCACCGTGCTTGGAGACAAACGATTCCCCTTGGTAGAAATACCGATGTGACATTGGCAGAGACGCGTCAATTTGAGCACACTGTGTTGTCTCCCAACGCACAGTCTTCGAGACTTCAGTCTTCCCATTCGCGGCCTTGACTCGAGTAATGTAACCTGTTCCTTAACGAAAGCTGTCAGGGCATGACAACACAATGAGGAGTGAATGACATTACCGGAAGTATTCGGAGTATCCTCATCGGGGACTTTGATTCCAAGGAGCTTGGCGTGTTCCCGATGCTCCGACAAAAAATTCAGAACCACTGGTCCGGCATGAACCCATTTTTGCACTCTCGGCTCATACCAAAAACCGCCTGTTAGTATATGCTTGACAAAGTCAAGCCGCGCAAATTTCCGACATGAATCCTGACTTGGACCCTGCTGGCTGCTATGGATGCAGGTAAGTCGGAATACGTGGTTGAACGATTCATAGCGTTCCGTTGAGAAAAGAAGTGCGGGTCCGAAGCGACGAATGTAAGTGGGGAGGTGCACGAGGAAGTGAAATTTGGGCTTTGAAATGAGAATGCTTGGGGCGCAGATGCAAGTGATATTAAGAAAGTCTTCTATCGTTCGGGAGAGTCGTGCCTGGTTATGCTGATAAGTACGCTAATCGGAAAAGTAAAATAACTGACCAAGTATTCTTCCGTGTCATCAATCCCCGTATGCCAAAGGAGTACTACTAACTCCCCGATGGTGGTCCAGCCATCGATCACACGCTGGGGCACTAAGTCATGAATGACGAACGGCATCACCTGCGCCAAACTCTTGAAGTGCTTCCCAATAAGACCCCCCTTGTAGCGACAGATATATTCTGCATTGAGACTCGGTGCGTTGAGTCCGTCCCGATCAATCGAGTCCAAGCGGCTTTGAAATGTAGCGAGTAGCTTTGCTTTTTCGAGGAGGAAGACTGTTTGGGCCCAGAAGTACTTCACAACGCCAAGTAGTATTGTGTGTAGGATCTCTGTTGGCGTGTCGAGATGGATATTCACACCTCCACTTTGATGTCAGAAAGGCCATGACGGTGTGAACCCAGGCGCTTACCTTTCATACCCAGCAGTGGATTTATTGCGTCTTCTAAAGCGGTCCCCTGAAGCAAATCGGTGAATTCCTTCTCTAAGGCTTCCCTAACTTGGCTCTCGGGCACAGCAGGAGTGCCAGCCTCCCGCTTGCGAAGTCTCTTACCCAAGTCGATGAGAGTATGTAGGATGCGGAGCGAAATCGAATCTTGAGTACCAGTTGTTGATACGGACGTCCTGACTTTCTCCGTGGCACCTGACAGCATTGCCATGCGGAACTGCTCCTTGATCGTATTTATCGTCCTCTCTGGCATACGGTGGGTTCCTGACTAAAGAATGATTCGTTAGTGACACCGAGTGTGGATGAATTATAAACGTACCGTGAACAGGGTAGAATAACCAGCGTCGGACTCCTTGTATTCTTTGTTACCCCCGACTTCGCATGTCCGGCAGAAATAGTTGCAGTTCAAACCTGCTTGACTGCATTCCTCACCTTGCATTGGATTGTCACCTGCAACGAATAACACGTGAGGAACCAGTATAACTTCCTCATTATCTCTGCAATCCCAGGCTGTGACCCCCGACTCCGCCGCATTCCTATTGCAATGAGCAAACGTCAGAGAAACGAGGGAAAACGTTTGCTTACAAGATGGACTCCTTCATCGCATGCATCAGCTCCATCGGAGCTGCATGTGGAGACGATGTCACAAACCGTACATAGAATTCTTGTTCCAACATCTCACGGGGAAGGTTCGCGTTCGACATGTATATCACGTGGTGTTTGTTCCACTGCTTGGAGATGTTCCCTGAGACGTCGTCCATGAAGATTATAAGTGGAACATTATACACCATCCGACCACCTGACTTCTCGCGCCACACATTGGGAGAGAGCGACGCAAGGGCTTTTGAAGACTCGGTCAGCCCGCATGCAAGTTCAGAAGGGCGGCGGGATATGTCCTCGAACGACCTTCGGAACGAGGATGTCGGTATGATTTCTTTTTCGTCGCTGACAATAAATCCTGCCTGTTGATGTAGTTCATACTTTACAGTAAAACGATAATATAAATGCAGTGAACTCACCTCAGTCCGTTGAGCTGTGCGCCCAACAGCATACATAACTTTCATTTGCGGTGATCCTGCAGAGTCACCACCCGCAGCCTCGGGTGCGGCGAGGAAAAAGCGTTCGGGGAAAAAATAATCACCCGAGTATTCTTGTAACAGTTCACCCACAAAATAAACCGTCCCATCTACTTGAACGGCGGGGGGAGAAGGAAGTTCATGCAGCAATTTTTCGCCATGGAAAGTCTGTGACATCCCCTTCCCACCATCTTCTGGAAAGTCTTGCATTGCGAAACGAGTAAGTGGATTAGCGTAGTCCTGGAATAAATGGTTTCTGAGTTGTGGTCATAAGTAGACGACAGACAAACCTTAGCAATAGCATTTGCAATATCGTTGATGTAAAATACGTTCCCTGACGCAGAAACGACTTTCTTCGTTGGGTCGCCAATGAGCTTCTTGATCTCTTCGTGGCAACTGTTCAGGCTATACAAAGACGGGACATCCCGCGCTCCAAGTTCTTTCGCCCACGATAGGATAGCTCTCTTCTGTGGTTCAGAAAAGGGGAGACGCGGAGAGCTGAACAATAATTCAGTGAGGAAATGCTGTATGAATAGTGAGTTGGACACCGATCCAATAGAATTCAGTTATATCGCACCGCTTTGGATGGCCACGGATACGTAGGATTGTCGATTGCTACTTGAAACTTGACAGACTTGGAACGCGGCACCTGTTCCTCTTGAGCTGAGCATTATGTTGAGCTATCACGATCCAATGGCGACATGGATGGACGTACATGGTAACTCGATCCCGAAATTCGGATCACTGCTCTCTTCAAGACGGAGATCGTTACATGCAAGTGTTGAATGGGAGACCGGCGTGGAAAAGGGTGCATTACCAGAAGCGAGTGCGTCTTGAAGGTCCTGGAATAAGTCCACCGTGTCGTGAATACGTTGATAGCGAGAATTTGATACCGCGTCCCAGAGGTCGGAAAGCGGGACTTGGACATCTGGAAAGGTGTCGGTAGTAGCAGGTTCAGAGGCATCACCGGGGTGACGCTGACCCGTAATTTGCTGGGTAACTGAACGGCCAGAACCCTCGGTATGCGATGGTTGAATCACCGGGTCCGCGCCCATAGATTGTAGATCACCATCGTCCATACGAAACTCGTAAGATGGTGACGGCGGTGATACGTCCACCATTTCACAAGCATGCGCAGCACTCACAAAACTTGAATTCCTCCTCCGACTGTTGGCCGCATACTTGACATGACGCTTGTGAATCATGGTTTCTGCGTGAGCCCTGACGTGCTTGATATGCATACTCCTTAGCTTCGGGCAAACGAGACAATCGACAATATCGCTGTCGGATCCTGTGTATTTGAAGACTGAAGGATCAACAAAAGGATACACCTTCATTCTGGAAAACCTACTTTTCCCGTCGATAAGTGACTTGGGAGCTCCTCTCATTTTCGTGGATTATAGATCTGAGTCGACGATGGCCAGTCTGATAACTTCGTGAAAATTGCTAAGTCCACGACTCACGTGACGCACCTCACTGCCGCAACGTGCGACAGTGCAAGATTGGCTCAGGAGTTGTCCATCGTCCCAAGCCGTTTCCTCTCAAGATGAATTCACCACGATCGACCAAGCAAACGGTGGTTTTTTATCCCAGCCTGGAATTCGTCGATTCCGAGGCATTTTTACAGCCGTTGGTGGTCACTGTCAGCTTTCCGGGACCCGTGCCCCAACATCTCATCCACAGCGAAATCGTTTGTCATTTTCTTTTCATCGCGTTTTGTCCACTGAAAATAGTTTGAACCAGCCCATTGAAATCTCCATAACCGCGTCAGGAGAAGGTGGCGTGATGGCGCCCGTTGTCCATGCCTCGGCGTGGGCCACTTATCATTCTGAGCCTGCAGACACTTTAATTGACGTGAGTCTATTTTCGTTGGTTTTCTATCTTATTCCAACTTAATACAGGGTCTACGGAGTGTACGAGATAGCCCGACACCTGCTGCTTCAATCATGGACCTGTCGATCCCATTCTTACCTCTACAATGTACCTTCGACCCCAGAAGTACTCGTCAATGGGCTAAGCTTTCGAACGATATTGAACGCTGGCTAGTAGATGAGGTCGATACTCCCCATCCTCGGTGGGAGTGGGGTCTGGACGCGTTCTGGATGGCTTTCGTTGGCGCCTTTCCCTTGTTTCCTGGCGGGAAGTGGCGTCACTGGAACCCGAGGATACCCTTGGAAGGGCAATTCATTCAAGGCTGGCTCAGTGGTGACGAGGGTAGTTCTGGGGGTGAACCTGATGGGGTAGTTTCGCTTGAACATACTCTATCGACTATATGGGAGATGTTTTGTAGGCATGTTGCGCTCTTTTATCCTTTTCCATTGATCTCTACTCAGTGATACATATGCGTTTTACTGCCTGATACGCAACCCTGTACCAGTAGGGTACTTATATCGTGTTCGTCATGTACTACTTCTCACAGAGCAGTTTAATATGGACTGATTTGAACTATTCGCCGAGTTCGTTCTGTGTCCAGAAAGAGTGCTGCCGCTCTTGCAAAATTTGTGTAGTACAAACTATAAGACGCAAAATTGTAAGATATACGTCGTATACGTTCTGGATATACCAGGGGCATACAGTGTATGTTGGCAGCGGATATACGTAGTATATCCTATAAGATTGCTACGCGGTGGATCTGCAGAAATTCATATTAACAATATCCAGTGAAACATCGGTTCCGTGCACCTGGGTTCTCTGCCGGATGTACCTTAGAGTCTCTTGGAGTGATATCCCGTTTCCAAGCTCTATTTCGTAAATTTATGTATTATGTTGTATGTATACATGGGGTCTAGGTCAAGTATACGGCACGTAACCTGGGAACCTTTTTCGGCATTTGTCCGTGGAATATTTTTGACGTTTGGCCGTGTAGTCGCCGATCACTTTAGCCACAAGCTACGAAAACCAGTGCTGCCACCAAGTAAGTTAGCTGTTCTCATCGGTGATTCCATCGTGTCCGGTGGAATATGTAAGGGATGCTTTGACGATTCGGGGCGATGCCAGTGGTCAATTTAAGAGCAAAGGAAGAATTGCTTTACTGTTAGATTGATACACCCGTCCAACCCACGCCCTGCCGCAAGTTCGTCGACGAGTTCCCATTCTACAGGTTGACCAAACGACATGGTTGGCCTTCCGGACGGTTTTGGTGAAGACCTTTCGTAGTCTAACATGATGATCTCATCCGCTCATGGGTGTGCATAGTTTCTGCGTTCGTCGGGGGCTTCATCTCCGCTATGTATGTTTGCCTTTCCCTGACCCTCTCCGTTTCTGATTTCCCGTCAAGGGTATATGGCATAACAACCCTACAGGGACGTTTTAGGCCATGTGTTCAGGCCGGTGCTCGACTTACCGGTTATATATGTAGACCTATGTGTACTACATGCACTACTCTGAGGACAGCCTGATCTTAAAATTGCTGGTTGCTGCCGTATGGTGAATTGGACTACCCTAGCGTACTCCTCAAATTTACTCACGCAAAGCCAGGGTTCTCGATACCGTACACGTCTCGTTCAGTGAGTACTTTGATGTTTCTCAGTGAATACGCGGTTAACAGCCCATCAGTGATTCACGCCTTATATTACTATCTGGTGAAACGGACGTCTCCACTTATTGTAACCGTCGCACTCAATCTCTCCAGATAGCTACTTACGGCGTTCCGACAAGCTTGGAGTATATTATCTGGTTCGCATACCCTTCCATGCAAAACTATTTCCCACTGATGAGATATTGCAGGACCTTACCGGTACGTATACCCAAACCTCCACCGGGTACTGATCGTGAATGTGTTTCTCCTCCAGGGGTCGGATCTAATGAATGTGCGTTCCTTGCATCTCAACACCGTTTATGACAATATTCAGCAGTATCGCAGGTATTTATAGTTTTTGGAGTTCAATGGCAGGTCACCATCTGTTATCGCTTGACACTCATCAACCGAATGTTACCAGCTTCTTTGCGCATCAAATCTATTGCCGTATGTCCTATTAAGCCTGCTTATCGAGACCTTGTTGATGGCGTTTAGTTTGTCGCCCTCAGGTGAGGTGGTGGGTGACCGCCCCGATTGTAAGTATGTTTGCTTGTCATGGCAGGCAAACCATACAATAACTGGATCGACAGATGGTACTTGTACTGGCGCAGTTAGGTGGGTTTTTCAAAGGTATCGAGATGCACTTGTAACAATATTTCGACAGGTTTTGGCGCGGGTTTGTACTCGTCTTCGATCATGACAGACCTAGTATTCTAATCAAGAAGCAGAATCAGATATCATGGAGTACTCCAACCTGTCCAACCATGTTCACAGGAATACTGATCTATGTATGTAGGATCATCCATCACGATGCCAGTATCGTCCCGCAAATTTTGGTAGTTCTGTTTACAGACACTTTGGTGTGCTGGCTCACAGGCTATTATTCCTAGTATTACGGTGTGACGCCCGCAGTGGCCACCATCGCACTTGCTGAGATTATGATTACGGTGTCACTCTGCGTCCTTTTGTATGACAGGGGTTCAAGCTCTCCGATCGCCAGGTGGGTTATCCGCGCTAGTTGGTTCATTCCTAACAAACCCTGCTCAGAACGAAGCGTCTCTTGAATACCCTTATCATATACGCTATCAACCGGTGTTTGTTAACTTCGTAAGTTTAACCTGTCTGGTTTGTGACTGAGTTGATTGAAGTTTTTCATGGTAGAGTAGTCGTCATTGTGGATCTTGTCACGGTACGTACGACGTGTTGTGCTATTTCTTACGTTGCCCTCACCCTTCCTTACAGGCCGTTGATATCAACGTGGATATATGGTCAATGGGGCTGTCCTTCATCGTTGGAAAGTGTGAGTCTTCCGCACCCTGCAAGTCATTAGACAAAACACCCCAGCTTACTGTTGAATAGTATACGCAAACTCTCTCCTGGCATCACTAAACTCCCGGGAGCACCTGCGATCAAAGAGTGCAGATTCCGTCTCAGATCCACGCAACGGTACTGTCCACTTTGCGAACCTGACGAAGTTTGTAGGGGAGGCTGAGAGCTCTGCGGACGGAACAAGGTCATCCGACGTGTCCGAGGTAATTGCTAACAATGCTTCCACCGCTTTTGCACTCGAAAAAACTGCGGCGTCGCGAACAGAGGGAGAGGTTTGATTCCAGTAGTTCATACCTAGCCCGCCATTCGTTCTTTTTTTGCGTAACGTAAAATGGTTTGATGTCGCTATAAAAAACTGCTCACATACGAGGTTCCTCTTGTCTCGTGAGGCTGACGAAGGGGATCTATTGGAAACAGCAAGCGCGCCCTCAAGGAATGGGTAAAATATTCTCGATACGAGGTGTAGAGTTCTGCAATCCTCGTGGCACGGATGGCATCGTCAATCAGGCTATTACAGGATTTCCAATGCCGAGGACGGCTGGATACCTGTGCTAATGCGACCCTCGATAAGGCGACAGGGTTGCGGAGATAGCGACGCAAGAGTAGTAGTTGCATTCAGGCTCTGCGCACGATTTGGTTTATTCGACGGGAGATAAAACGAAGCTGAAGGAGAGAATTCTTCACCTACCTGTGAGAAGCCGTAAGTAACAATTCTGACGTGAAATATAATACCATCTACACGCACGATGCTCCTCATATCTCGTGGAGCTAACCAAGCAGATTCTTTTAGTACTACTATCGGAAGCGTCAACAGCAAGTTAAAAAGTGCATCGTAAAGTGGTCGTGAAACACTATCGCTACGAGGACAGCTAGGGAATCGGTGAAGTCTGAAGTTCGCTGGCTAGTCACACCCTCGATGCAAGTGGTGATCGTACGGTCAGGTGTTATTTCCTTGTACTGCATGAAGAGAAGTGAGGAATGGCCGCTCAAGCTGATTTAACAGACCAGACCCAATACGGATGCCATCATCCGCCAGTGTACCATGGGATTTCTTGTGCCAGGAAGGAATGGGTGTCGATACTGATGGGAGCTTTTGATATAGGGATCTCTTGTGCCGGGAAGGAATGGATGCCGGCGTTGACGGGACCCTTTGATACGGCTATATGGAGCGGTGCGATACCCGTGTTACATCCTCCGGATACCATTCAATTCGAAAGACCGTGTGCACGAGGGCTATAAGTTGCAGTGCGGAGCTAGGCTACTGCCCATCCTATCCCTGGCATTGTGTCATGATATCAATCAATCGATATCAGCAGAGTCCCCGTCCGAAATCTATCAAATCGATATGCCGCGTGAACGTACCATGAGAGGCAATAGCTGCCCATGGATGCAGTCATGCTCCAAAGTACACACGTCGCCCGAGGACTTTGAACAACTTACGAGATTACTTTGGCTGCTTGACCAGGAGCGTTGTTGGACAGGACCCGGGTGACACGGTGTACTCCATATCTGGTGAACTCTCTCCACGTGTACAAGAGTCTTGTGGACTGAAACTGCAGTGTAACGTTTTCAGAAAGACATCGGAGGGACAGCATCGCGCTATCGGCGAATCGGTGAATACGGCCAAATGGGTAGGGCGGAGGGGAACGAGCCCACCGAACAGGGATTTTGGTGGGCGTCCCAGAATTCGCGGAGGCAGCATTGAGAATTGGCTTCGTACTCCAAATCCGGACCTTGGCATCGAGACCTCCCGTTGCAATCCGTGAGCTGTCTGGTGAACGTGGATGGAAAATATGGACTGTCGTTCGGTATCCTGATCACTTTTGGCAGTATCTGGACCCCTGGATTAGTACAATTTGTCCTAAGTGTAGAAACGGTGTAACCTTCGTGCGTAATCCATGCTGGCTGAGCGGCAAGTTACATTTGACCCGGTGGCTGTGACTATGGATGGAACACGATCACGTGCACACGACGTGTATTGGTGGCACTCTTGGGTTTGACAGATTTGAAACTTGAACGTTTGGACCCGAGTACCCAGAACCATAACTTCAAACGTCTGATGACTCTTGATACATGACTATTCTATCACTATCATGGAATCTAGACCAGAAGGCTATTTGACCTCTGTTGTGAGCCACGCTGGGTCGAGTAGGTTACCCCTGCTGTGGAGGTTGGTGTGTACGATCGCTAGCGAAGGCCAGCATGCGTTTTTGTGCGGAACACTTACTCTCAGGAAGTGCCGCCGCTGCCGGCGACAACCTTGCTTGGACGAGCTCAAGACCACTGGATAACGATCACTCTTAGCTTGGACACTACCCCATTCCAACTTCAGAGCACAATCAAACGTAAGTCAGGTATGTCTGTCGCAAGTAAGAGTCTCATCAGTGAACAAGATTTTAATCAGAACCAGTCACAAACCAGTTCTGACCAGCCCCGACCAATTGCCAGTTCCCCGATGCTCAGGCAGACTAAGCAGACGTTATGAAGTGTCGCAACTAGAAGATTCTGGCATAACAAACCTGGAAGTCCACACGAACGATAAGGTTATGTTTGTCTACTTCATGCATCGGAGCTGCTGGCAGAGGATGACCGTCTGACTGCACCAAATAGAAGGAGCAATGATACTCAAGACACAGCGGGAGGGTAATTAGTAAGTTACAGTGTCTCTCTTTCTCTGCGTAGTTCACTTTGAGTCACAGCACTTACGGTAGGCCGTGCAATTATGTCTGTCACCGATCTGAGTCTCGTCGGAGCTCGAGATGTGTATTCACGCCAGCTCCTTTTATGGTGACCGTGGTTGAAAACGGCCCATGGCGTGTACATTCTGGTACAACCCACCACCATCATGTGTGCCATCTCCGGAAGCAATCTCATTCAGCTGTATCTGTAGCTTCCATCTGGAACATTTTTTTCAGTCAGCATCGAGTGGTACTTGCCCTGCACCGAATCCTGATTGCACGCCGTATCATGAGTTATGTGATCGGGAAACTTGCTACCCCCAAGGACCATGGGTCTTTATCCATTTGTTGCTACCGTCGTGACCGCCCAACAGAGTTCAGTCCGACAAAAATTTCATAACCGGTTAACACAGAACAGCTTCGTTGAGCCTGGGACCCGGGTGTAAGTGTACGCTCACCTGGTCCATGCAGAGCATTCACACACTAGTAGAGACCAGGTGGGCCACAAGGAGCCCGGGTTTCAAAGATCGTATATACTGTAGCTGTAAATTAGTGCATTGTTGGACGATACTAGTTATGTCCTCACCCACTTGACTACAAGTCAAAAAAGAAGCTCAGAGAAAGTAAGGAGGATAGTTGACTGCATTTTGGACCACAACGTAGTGGAGGCGATGTGGTTGCACCGAAGGCATTAGAATGCCCAAGTCGCCCACTATGGAAAGCCGGACGGTCGCGCTTCATTTGCCGTTCGGCAAGTGCAGCGCGACCGTCCAGCTTTCCATACCCACTGATGCTGCGCATCTGAAACATCACAGAAGTCCTCATAGGAAGACCAAAGCAAGGCTGTTATAATACTCGCGATATTTCATCACGACGGGCAGGTTACTATCATGTAACGAGCAATGCACAATTGCATTTTCTGCTTGCAATAGTACTAGTGCTTGCATTCCGCAAGTGGGAGCCTCGACATTCAACATTGTTTTCCGTCTATATCACGGACTTTCCGAGAACGATGAGTTGTCCATTCCGCCAACTAACTAATGAACGACTTCGCCCGACACGGACCTAGGCAACGTATTACCTCTGCCTGTAGGCATGTGTGAGGCACGTCAGTGAACTGACTAGCTGGTACTCAAATAGTAACTGATGGTAACTGAGCAGTTCATGCACAGTCCAGGCTGGTGATGATGATTACTTACCAGGTTACTGGTAATCCTCTCGCGGTTGCCAATCACTTTAGCCACAAGGCACGAAAAGCAGTGCTGCCCGCAAGCAATGAGTTGATTAGCTGTTTTTATCGGTGATTCCATCATATCTGGTGGACTATGTAAGCTGATGCCTTCGAGATTCGGGGCAATGCAAGTAGTCCATTTAAAAAGGATCGTTTCACTGTTAGGTCGATAGACCCGTCCAACCCACGCCCTGCCGCAAGTTCGTCGACAAGTTCCCATTCCACAGGTTGACCAAACGACATGGGTGGCCTTCCGGACGGTTTCGGTGAAGACCTTTCATAGTCTAACATGATGATCTTATCCGCTCATGGGTGTGCGTAGTTTTCACGTTCGTGGCGGGTTTTATCTCCGCTATGTATGTTTGCCCTTTACCTGACCTCTCCGTTTCTGATTTCCTGTCAAGGGTATATGGCATAACAGCCCTACAGGCACGGTTTAGGCCATGTGTTCAGGCCGGTGCCCCACTTACCAGTTTTATAGACCTACACATATTACATGCACTACTCTGATGATGCCCTGACCTTAAAGTTGCTGGTTGCTGCCGTATGGTGAATTGGACTACCCTTGCATACTCCTCAGATTTACTCACGCAAAATCAGGGTTCTCGATACTGCACACGTCTCGTTAAGTGAGTATTTCATGTTTCTCACCGAATACGTGATTAACAGCCGATCAGTGATTCACGCCTTATATTATTACCTGGTGAAACGGACATCCCTGCTTCTCGTAACCGTTGCGCTTAATCTCTCCAGATAGCCACTTACGGCGTTCCGACAAGCTTGGAGTACATTATCTGGTTCGTATACCCTTCCATGCACCACATTTTCTCGCTGATGAGATATTGCAGGTCCTTACCGGTACGCACACCCAATCCTCCACCAAAACAGATCGCGAATGTGTTCCTCCCCCAGGCGTCGGATCTGGTGAATGTGCGTTCCTTGCATCTCAACATCGTGTATGACAATATTCAGCAGTATTGCAGGTATTTATAGTTTTTGGAGTTCAATGGCAGGTCACTATCTGTTATCGTTTGACACTCATCAGCCGAATGTTACCAGCTTCTTTACGTATCAAATCTATTACCGTATGTCCTATTAAGCTCGCCTATCGGGACCTTGTTGATGGCATTTAGTTTGTCGTCCTCGAGTGAAGTGGTGGGTGACCACCCCGATTGTAAGTATGTTTGCTGGTCACGGCAAACATATCATACAATAACTGGATCGCAACAGATGGTACTTGTACTGGCGCAGTTAGGTGGGTTTTTCATAGGTAATGAGATGCGCTTGTATAACAATATTTCAACAGGTTTTGGCGCGGGTTTGTACTCGTCTTCAATCATGACAGACCTAGTATTCTAACCAAGAAACAGAAACAGATATCACGGAGTACTCCAACCCGTCCAACCATGTTCACAGGAATACTGATCTATGTATGTAGGATCATCCATCACAATGCCAGTATCGTCCCGCAGATTTTGGTAGTTCTATTCACAGAAGTTTTAATGCAGCAGCTCACAGGTTATTATTCCTAGTATCACGGCGTGACACCTGCAGTGGCCACCATCGCACTTGCTGAGATTATGATTACGGTGTCACTCTGCGTCCTATTGTATGACAAGGGTTCTAGGTCTACGCTCGCCAGGTGGGTTGTCCGCGCTAGTTGGTTCATTCCTAACAAACCCTGCTCAGAACGAAGCGTCTCTTGAATACCCTTATCATATACGCTATCAACCGGTGTTTGTTAACTTCGTAAGTTTGATCCGTCTGATTTGCGACTGAGTTGATTGAAGTTTTTCATGGTAGAGTAGTCGTCATTGTGGATCTTGCCACGGTACGTATGACATGTTGTGCTATTTCTTACGTCGCCCTCACCCTTCCTTACAGGCTGTTGACATCAACATGGATATATGGTCAATGGGGCTGTCCTTCATCGTTGGAAAATGTGAGTCTTCCACATCCTGCAAGTCGTTAGACAAAACACCCCGGTTTACTGTTGAATAGTATACGCCAACTC
Organism: Pisolithus microcarpus; assembly: GCA_024613185.1. Lineage (NCBI taxonomy): Eukaryota > Fungi > Basidiomycota > Agaricomycetes > Boletales > Pisolithaceae > Pisolithus > Pisolithus microcarpus. The sequence continues at coordinate 1,581,198 of JANFAI010000011.1, read as the reverse complement.
GCTCCTGGCATCACTGAACGCCCGGGAGCACCTGCGATCACAGAGTGCAGGTTCCCTCTCAGATCCACGCAGCGGTACTGTCCACTTCGCGAACCTGACGAAGCTTGTAGGAAAGCACGAGAGCTCTGAGGACGGAACAAGGTCATCTGACGTGTCCGAGGTAACTGTTATCAATATTACCACCGCTTTTGCACTCGATAAAACTGAGGCGTCGCAAAGAAAGGGAGAAGTTTGATTCCAGTAGTTCATATTCCGCCTGCCATTTGCTTCTTTTTTTTTGTGTGTAAAGTAAAACGATTCGATGTCGCTACGAAATCCCACCCACATATGCGAGGCTCTTCTAAGGCCAAAGAAGGGGGGATCCTTTATTTACCTATTCAAAACAGCGAGCGCTTCCTCAAGGAATGGATAATATATTCTCGATACGAGCTTCCACAATCTCCAAAGTCCGAGGTCCACTGCTCCCAACGCCAGCTACGCCCTCGAGGTAAGTTGTGATTGTACAGTGGAGCGCGATTCTGTTGAACTCAAACCGCATCAAGAGGAGTGCGTTGAATGGCTGGTCAACCTGAATTGACCCCCTCCTCGTGGCACGGATGCCATCGTCAGTCAGTCCATTACAGGATCTCGGGTGCCAAGGATACCGGTGCTAGTGTGGCCCTCGATAAGGCGACAGGGTTGCAGAGATAACGACGCAAGAGTAGTAGTTGCATTCAGGCTCTGCGCACAATTTGGTTTATTCGACGGGAAATAAAATGAAGCTGAAGGAGGGAATTCTTCATATACCTATCAGAAGCAGTAAGTAACGATTCTGACAAGAAATATAACATCATCTACACCCACGGTGCTCGTGGGACTAATGAAGGGGATCCAATAGTAGTACTATTGGAAGTGTCGACCCAACGGCAAGTTGGAGAGTGCGAAATGATGTCGCTACGAGGACAGCTATGGGATCGATGAAGTCTTAAGTTTACTGGCTAGTCACGCCCTCGACGCAAGTGGCGATCGCACGGTCGGGTGTAATTTTTTGTACCGCATCAAGAGAGATAAGGAATGGCCGCTCAGGCCGATTCGACAAGCCCTGGCCCAGTACGGATGCCATCATCCGCCAGTGTATCATGGGATTTCTTGTGCCACAGGAATGGATGTCGGCGTTGATGGGACCCTTTGATACGGCTATACAGAGCGCTGCAATACCAGCGTTACATCCTCCGCATACCATTCAATTCGTAAGACCGTGCGCACGAGGGCCTTAAGTTGCAGTGCGGAGCCAGCCCGCTGCCCATCCCATCTCTGACATTATGTCATGATATCAATCGATCAATATCAACATAGAGACCCCTTCCGAAATCTATCAATTCGATATGCCGTGTTTCAAAGAACTACATACCATGAGGCAATGGCTTCCCGTGGATGCAAGTCATGTACACATGTCGACAGAGGAACTTGAATAACTTACGGGACTTTGAGTGCTTGACCAAGAGCGTTTTTGGACAGGACCCGGGTGACACGGCGCACTCCGTATCCGGTGAACTCTCTCCGTGTGTACATGAGTATTGTTGTCAGAAAGGCATCGGAGGGACCGCATCGTGCTATCGGTAAATCGGTGAATACGGCCAAATGGGTGGGGCGGAGGGTCTCCCGTACTGACGGTCTACGAGTTCGCAGGTGTTGTAGAGATGACCGAGGATGTGCACGGCAATGACAGAAGAAGTGAGGATAACAATTGCTGGTGTTAGAGGCCACGGCACGATGAGGGCGCTTCGAATTCAGGACTAGTACGAGCGGTCACCCAATGGAAGCATTGGAACCAGCTCTAGTAGGACTGTCGTCACTAGAAGTCGGCCTCTCCGTTATACCTGAACATGGGAGTCTTCATCGAAGCAGTAACAAGGAGAGTCATCCCATATTCTTACGACCCCAGGATGTGAGTTCAACAAATGTCCTTTGTCAGGACACTGGTAGGAGACTCGAGTTGGATCGGTGTAGGGTTTCGGCCCGACCGTGACAAGCTGATGTGTAGATGGAGAGAAAACCCTGACAGTTATGTTTATTTCTTCTTATTATCTCTTGATCCTACTTCGCCCGTACTTGACGGATGACACTTTCGTGCCTGTTCTCTATCCTATAAAAATGGCCGTGTATCGTACAGTACGGGGACTCTTTCTTTCGCTACCTCAGAAATACAGACCGTTTAGTCTGGAAACGAGTGGACTTTGAAAGATCCTTCCGTTGTGGTGTCGTTGCAAGTAAACCAACTTCGCATCGCCACTACATATTTTTTTCCCGACTTCAGTCACCATCTCGAACTAATCGATACCCGATACCTTCTCGAACAACTTACGGCCTGATCCCCCGTCTGAAAAAATCGAGCAAGTATCCTGCTTAAAAATTCACCCATTAGAATGTCTAACATGCGTTACAACCTCCGCCGAGCAACCCGTGCTCGAGCTAACTCCCTACCTCACAGTCCACTGGCTCAGCCTGGTGCTGATGCTAACGGAACATCTCCCCTGCCGAAGTTGACTCCACTTGGAAGTCAATATTCCACTCCGGCTGAAAAAGTTGTCGCTGAGAACGTGCGAACGTACAGCGACGTAGTACGTACGAATTCAAGAAGCTTAAGCCCGGCGCCCCGAAGTGCAGCCGTGAACATACCCGACTCGAGGATGACCTCGTCGGAGATCCCGGATGATAAATACCCGGAGGCTGTTGCAGCTCACACTGTTAGATTGGCGGTACCAGATCACAGTGATTCCGAAGACTTACCTCTTGTGGGCAATGACAATGCCGTGTCCCCCACCTCCATGAGTGAGGCTGAGAAAGAGTGTGACGACGAACGCTCTTGGACCAAAGTGGTGCGCAAGAAATCGCGCGAACGACGCACCACCGGTAAGCTACGACCCGATCAAGAAAGGGTCATCAGAGAGGCCGAGCGCCAGTTGACCCCAGACGAGAGAGACCGTATCCGGAGGCGATCTCTATCGAGTGCCCGAAGTGAACATGGCAGACCCAAAGATACAAAGGGGAAAGGACCTGACCCTAAGGACTGGGGGGTACTAGATATGAGTGAAGGCGAACTAGATCTAGAAGCACAACGTGCTGCCCTCGCGTCCTGGAACGCTGCGCAAAGGATAGCCCTGGAGAGTGAGAGCGATCAACCCGGACCCTCGAAGTCAAAGTCTCAGAGAAGGACAGTTATGCCAGAGAAAAGCGACTACTTACAGTCAACTGATGCCCGTGTGGAGCCTCGCAAAGGGAAGGAGAAACGGAAACGTGACAAGAAACGAACCAAGAAGGCAACTGAAAAAGTCAATGCCCCTCCGAACCCCATCGAGGGATTAATCGATAAAGTCACCTGCCGAGACCATAAACGCCGTGAGAGACAGCAAACCCCAAAGGCGATGGAACCTATACAACAGGTCAACCCAAAGAGTTACATTGGGCGCGCTTTCAAACGTCTCGAAAAGGATGAAAGGAAGTCACGGAAATCTAAGAAGTCTCGGCGTCACAACTACTCATCCAGTAGCGAGGACTCACCCTCAAGTGATGACTCAAGTGATAACTCCCATACTTCTGATGACTCGGGCTCGGACAGCTCAGACGAATCATCTTCGACTCAGAACAGTGACAACACCTCGTCCACTGAGAGTGAAAGCTCGCGCTCGAGCAATGATAGCTCCTCATCGGATACTAGCGGTTCAACCTCCGATTCCAGTAGTAATGCCTCTCGAGGGCGTGGGAGACGTCACCGTGGAAGACGATGGCACCGAAGGGGCCGTAGTCGAGGTGCTCGCAGACCTAAGAGAAAGACAAGGACTAGGAGGACTACCTTAAAGCCTATACCGCCAGTGGATTATGATGGCTCCGATGATGTTTATGCATTCCAACGGTTTGTCACTGAAGGAACCGCCTATGTAAAGGATGGGAACGTCCCATCGAAGAATTGCGTGTTCATACTATCGCACCACCTCACTGATAAGGCTCGAGAGTTCTACGTGCGTGAGGTGTCAGGAAACCCGTACAAGTGGCGGTTGTCCGACTTCTTCACAGAGTTGTTCAATTACTGCTTCCCTATTGACTTCCGTTTGCGGCAAAGAGAAAAGTTGCAGTCGTGTTACCAGAACTCCAAAACCGTCAAGGAATACCTATATGATTTGAACGAGTTGTGGAATATGATCGGCGAGACCGATGAGGGTAACAAGGCTTACAAGTTCTGGTTTGGACTACGAAAGGAGCTGCAGAGCGAACTGTGGAAGGAAAAGTTGAATCCCGAGGTGTCATCTCTAAGGGAGATCGTATCTACTGCAGAGATCCTGGAAATTGCTCAGTCGGTAATGGGAGGCCATAACCGGAGACCCCGGCGGCACCGCAGTAAGAAACGTACATCCAGGCGTACCGAAGTGACCCCCGAAGACGACAGACCCAGTCATCACTGGAAGAAACGTCACCGTCGAAAGAGGGATAAGCGCAGTGATCGACCAAAGGAACCTACTCCGTCGGGAAGTGGTCAGCACCAGAAAAGGGATAAGAACTCAGGCAAACAAAAAACTGACTCACCGAGGCTGAGCAAGGAAGATCAGGAACGACACAAGGCCGAAGGCCTATGCTATATCTGTCACAAGTCCGGCCATTTCTCGCGAAACTGCCCCGATCGGCAGAAAGTAACGTCCTCAGGGAAACCTCCGGGTGTTACGAGCTTCGGTGTCGATGTAGACTTCGGGGACGTTGAACAACAAAGACATTTGGCCAAAGAATCGGAGCACGAACCTGGAGTTTCGTTGAACTTCATCCATACACGAGGCCCCACTGTTAATGGCGAAGACGACCCCGATGATACCATTCCTGACCTGGAGAGCGTATGGAGTGACCAGGATGACGACGACAGAAGTGATAATGATGTTACCACAGATGAAAGCGACCCTTTTGGTGGAATGAGAATCCATTTCTACGAGTCTGGCCCATTGCGGGGTCCACTAGCGACAGGTCCCCAGATTGGTACGCCACTAGCTGACCGCGCTATGGAACGCTTATCAGGGATTTGCTATCCTGGTGATGATCCGGACTCGTTGGCTACATACATGGATACCCGATTTGTGATATACGACCTGCATGATGGACGACACATGATCGTAGAGAGCGAAAGGGACGTCCTTGGCCCAGAAGACAACATCACTGTCGCGACCAGCCTGTTGCAAACCCCTGCATTCCGACTCGATAGTTGGTATTGGTTCAGAAAGGGTGAGCGAGCCGGGCTATCTAAAACTGAGATACGCTGCCAGGAGAGGGAGCGTACCTGGAAATCCCCGACTATGGGAACCCCAGTGGAGGAGCATGTGGTTGCCAAACTGGAAACTTTCAGCATGGAAAGTCTGGAGGGGGGGAATGATGGACGCTTTGCATGTGTCCGAAAGGATAATGACACGTACGAGGTGTATGACTACCATATGGCCCTCTGCTTCGACCTTCCTGCACCTAAACTATGGATACCAGAGTTCAATGTGGTGCATTGGCATGCTAAGGCGCTACTCCGTGCTTGTCTTGATCTGACTGGTGATGACCTGATGGAAGGTGACGACATCGGTCTAAGTACCCTATACCAAGAGGAGGGTGAAAGCGACGCACTTGATGAATGGGTGGATCTCGAAGAGAACTTGTCCTGCTGCCCTATTCAGCTGAACAGTAGCACCGTGAAGTCCGAAGATAGGATCACTTTGCAGAGAAACTCTGCGACAGCAAAGGACTTCACTCGGAAGGTGCCTAAACTGTTGGTCGTGGTGGTACACATCAATGGCCACCCAGCACGTGCGCTGATCGACACTGGATCTCTGGCTGACTTCATGTCAGTTACCTTGGCTGAACAATTAAAGGTTAAGCGCATTCCACTAGAGAAACCCCTATCAATCCAATTGGCCGTCCAAGGATCACGATCTAAAGTCAACTTCGGTACCAAAGTGCGATTGCAGTATCAGGAAATCGACTGTGAACGATACTTCGATGTGATGAATTTGCAGAATTATGACCTCATCCTGGGGATGCCATTTCTTTATCAACACAAGGCTATGGTGGGATTACACTCACCGAGAGTAATAATTGGGAGTAAGACCCCCACCGAAATGAAGGGCACTCAAGTATCGACGCTGGAGTCTCGTGCTACCGAAGTATATCATGAAAGCCTCGAAAAGGCCAGAAAGTACCTACAAGACCTTGCCAAACCGTTATGTTCCCCAGCTGGAGCAACAGCGCTGCCCCCATTCCGAGCTATCAACCACGAAATACCTTTGATTGACGAGAAGAAAACCTATCAGTGGAGACCTTCTAAATGCCCAGAGGCACTACGACGGCTGTGGACAGAGAAAAAGAATGCCTACTTGAAGATGGGCCGCTGGGCACTTACTGCAGCCCGCAATACCTGCCCTATGTTGCTTATTCCCAAGCCTGGTAACCCACCATGCCTGCGAGTGGTTGTTGACCTTCGTGAGTGGAACAAGAACACCCAGAAGCTGTCATCACCAATGCCCGACATGGATGGGATCTTACGACGGGTCGCTCGAAAACCATACCGCTCGATCATCGACGGTGCTGACGCCTACGAGCAGATCCGAGTGGTGCCAGAACATGTCGAGCGGACAGCCATAACTACCCCCGATGGGAACATGGTCAGCCTCGTTATCCAACAAGGAGATTGTAATGCGCCGGCTACTTACCAGGCGCTCATGAACCACCTGTTTGGGGAATACCTGGGATCATTCCTGGATGTATACCTGGACGACATCGTGATATACTCAGACACTCTGGAAGACCACATTCGCCATGTCAAAATCGTTCTCGAAATTCTAACTCGCGAGAAACTTTACCTGAGTGAGAAGAAACTCCAGTTCCTCTGTAAAGAGGTAAAGATATTGGGACGCATCGTGACCGACGATGGTATAAAGATGGATCCCGAAAAGGTCGATCGTATTGTCAACTGGAAGGTCCCAACGAATCGAACGCTGTGCAAGGGATTCATTGGATCGGTCGGTTATCTCGCAGATGATATATACAAAGTGCGCGTACCTCTCGGAGTTCTCGCAGAGGCGAGTGCGGAGACATGACCGTTTCGTTGGACTTTCACTGAGCAGCGTGCATTTGACAAGGTAAAGGAATATGTGGCCGCTTGCGCACCTCACTGCCGTGTACCTTTGAATTACGACCCTGGATGTGACCCCGTGTGGGTCATGACGGATGCCTGCGGGAATGGCATTGGCGGGGTGGTGGCGCAAGGACCTGACTGGAAGTCAGCGAAGGTAGCTGCATTTTATTCAGCCAAACTTTCCTCCGCACAATGAAATTACCCAGTACACGAACAAGAGTTCCTTGCTGGCATTGAGACAATGCTTTGTCACCGTGACATACTCCAGGGTGTTCATTTTACATGGGTAACAGACCATAAAAGTCTAACCTACTTGCTGAATCAGAAGGACCTCTCGGGTCGACAGGCACGCTGGCTAGAGAAGCTATCAGCTTTCGATTTCGACATTAAGTACGTACCCGGTGAGGAGAATGTGCTCCCAGATGCACTCTCTCGCATGTATGAGTTCGATGCACCGGGCACGATACGATCGCCAAGTGAATACTTACACTGCGATCCTGATGTGAATGAACCTACCTCGAGCAAGGATAATACTCACATCATATCTGCACCTCTGTATGTTGGTATGGAAGCCCTCGCTATAAGCCCTTGCACGGATGTGACACTGTCAAAAGACTCCACCAGGCGAGCACGCCGCCGCCCACCCACCCCACCACCTGCCGAGACTGGCCAACCCGAGACCAGTGCAGAATTTGCTAAGCGAGTGAAGCATCGTTTTGTTCTCCTAGGACCAGGTCAACGAAAGAAGGGGGGGAAGGATGGTGAACATCCTACCTCAGATAACATGCACTCGACAGGGACAACACGGAATGCTGGCACGGAACAGCACGCAACTGATGCACGTTGTAGGGAGGGAAGCCTCCCTACTAGGGGAATTGTTTTATTTCACTGTTTTACCTACTGATTTGTCTTATGTTTTTATTCTACCTTTTACTTACTATTTGGACGAGTTTTGGCTTACATAAGCCAGACTCGCACTTAGGATACTTTGTACATAGCATAAGAAACAACAACCATTACCAGAGACAGAGTAAGACGGAATTCCGAGCCCGAGGGCCTCGGAATATTTGTTCTCCCTTATCAGACAGTTGTTAGACGTTATCTTGGTTTTCCTTGGGACTTCTAGGGCGCGTTTCCAGTCTTTTCTACTCTCCTTGACTCTACCAGGCAACTCCAGTCCCCTTGGGTCGAACTGACCCCACCATTCCAAAGGGAGACCCACAGGCATCTCCCCCCACTCTCTTTTAACTGAGTTTACATCTGGAGCCCACCGCGAGGGGGCTGTGTTGCTTGGTAACTCCCTCCCCTCCTACCTCCCAGCTCGTGCACGCGATTTCTCGAGAACCAACGCGCCTTACCTCTCGCTTTTCGAGACTCTCATTCTACTCGACGAGAGCTCTCGGACGATACCTTTTTCGACGCGTACGCTTCAGTGGTTCTGGAGTTATCACTGATTTTGTGGAGAAAGGCTCAGTAGGACAGATTTTGGCATAACTCGGGATTGGGTGCGCAGATCCTCTCGTTTCCTTGATCTCCCAGCGGCCCTAGACGCTCTCTACCACCCCCTGAGTTTTTGTGGAATTCCGATCAGCGGTTCTTCGTCAACGCGCCACTGTTCCCCCACCCTCCTGCCTCCACACGCGTTATCTCGAGAACTGCCGCGCCAAACCTCTCGCTTTTTGCAGGCCTAGTAGACCTCGACGAGACCTTCCGAACGGTGCCCTTTCCGTCGTGTCCGCATCAATACTTCTGGAGATATCACACTTTTTGCGCCGGAAGGCCCAGTCAGTCCATTTTGCGAATATCTCAGGACTGGGTGCGCGGATTTTCGTAATTCCTCGTTCTCCCACTTTCTATAGGTCCCTGCTACGGTATCTCGAAGTCTGGTAGTGTCGTGCCCAGCAGTTCTTTGCCGACGTGCTGCCGTCCTCCTCCCCTGCCACAGCTGAGCTCCTTGGCCCCACCCCTCGCGTTTTTCGTGCTGTTTCGAGTTATCCCCCAGTCGCTTCGAGATCCCCAGACGCTTCGAGACCCCCAGACGCATATCGAGCCCTTTCGAGACGCTTTCGAGACATAGACGTTCGTTTAGACGCACCTGCATTCGTTCGTAGACATAACCCAGACGTATATTATTCGTTTTCTGCGTGTTCTTGCAGTCGAGCGAGGCTGCAAGTTGAGAGTCGAGTCTTCGAGTCACACACGGTGACTGTTTCGTTTTCTCTTCGTTTTCAGTGGTCGAGTCCACTTCGTAACGTGTATACAAGGCTTCCACCAACCCCCCATAGACATTTGAGGTCGCATCGAGGCGACCCCACCCCCCTTCATATACCCTTCGAGGCCAACCACGGACATTCGAGGCTCGTGCCTACCCTCGATACTACTGTCAATAACCAGCTACGACGTGAAATAAATCTGTTTGAGCTTCGTATATACTGCTCATGATGGAAGAAGCATGCAGACTGTCGCGAGCCCCACTCGAGCCCCACCCAGAGTTCTCAGGGGAGGGACGGGACCTGCCAGCTTACTTCGAAGAGGTGGTGGAGTATGGTAGGGCACAGGGAAGGTCAGGGGACCTGTCCCTAATGACGATCGCAATCGAGGGAGCCCCACCCCTCGACAAGTTGCTCTGGCGCCTCCTCACTGCCAGTTCCCCAGCTGTTAGGCAGTGGGACGGTTTTAAGGCGCTTGTAACACTTCAGTACCCCGAGATCGAACCAGTCGAGGATACCCTCGAGTGCTTCGAGGAGTTCCAGTCCCGCCTCAAGGAGACTCGTTGCAACGAGCTCAGCTCTGTTGAAGCCTTGGGGGACTACCTTCGTGTATTCCGAATCTGGTTCTTGGGCATGGTAAGAGGGAATGCACTTGAGATGAGCCACCAGTCCCAGATGTTTCTTCGAGGCCTCCCACCACGAGTCGAGGTCGAGGTCTCGAGGAGGCTCGAATCAAGATACCCCCTGTTTAGGTCTGGACTGCTATGGCCTATCGAGGTCGTTGTTCGCATTACAAAGGAGGTTATTGAGGATGGGGTAAGCTGCTCATCTCCTCATCTAGCTTCGAAGAAGTCCTCGTCAGCTCTCGAGTCACCCTCTCCGCATTTGCACTCGCCCTCGATCAGCTACCAGTCAAGTTCCCCTGTGGAGTATTCTCGGTCTCGCTCTAGAAGATGCTCCCAGGGAAGCTCGAGCTTGAAGCTTCACCCTCGTTTCCCCTTCGAGGCATCCCCTCGAACCTCGAAGTACCCCCCTCACTCGCGTGAGCTTGCCTCGAGCAGCTCGTCCCCTCTCCGAGTCACCAATGCAGGCTCGTGGCACCCTGTGGTTCGTCCACATAGGTGTGACCATGGTTGGCAGGCTGGTGACTCAGCTTCAAACCCACTTCGTAGCTCGAGAGATGATCGAGATTCGTGTTGGCGACCATCTCGTGACCCCAGTTCAACCTCGAATCAGTTCCTTCGACATGGTGAGCCTTCAGTTTCCCCCTCGAACCTCTCCTCTCGCCTCGAATCATCTTCGAAGACCCCCTTGGAGCCTTCCTCTCCCCTCGAGACCCATTCGAAGCCACCCTCGCATCTCGAGCCACCCCAAAGTACTTCGTTTTTGCTTCGAGAGTCCTCATCTCTGATGTTGGAGCCCACTCCTGCCTCTTTTGAGTCGCGTTCAAGAGTGTCAAGGGGTTTGTTCCCTCTTCGAGACTCTGCAGGTTCAAGCAAGCCATCCCCTGGCCTTCGAGAGGCATCGAGGCACCGAGTGCAGCCTCGAAGGTATACCTTTTGCTTCTTCTGTGGTCGAAATGGACATATCCGAGCTCGATGCGAGGTCTGCAGGTTGTATCTAGCTGCAGGCAAGTGTAGGATCGTTCGAGGACGAGTGGTACTGCCTACAGGTGAGGAGATCCCTCGAGAGGCACTCGGGCGCACCCTCCAGGCTCGATTGGATTTCTGGGCCCTCGCTCGAGGCCCAGATAGGCTAGCTGAACAGGTACCATTTTCCCCATCGAGCTCCGAGTCAACCCAGCCCCTCATCCGCTCTCGAGTCAATCCCAAGACTATCCTGGAGCGCCTTTGGAGTTTGAGAGCCCCTACATCCCCTTCGAGAGCAAGCCAGTCACCTTCGAGCACCTCCCAGACCCTCGATAGGAAGCTTCGAAGCTTCGAACTGAGCCCAAGTCGAATCCCAAGGCTCATTACAGCCTCTCGAAGGTTCGTTCCACCCTCACGAGCCCCTCCTGTCCCCTTCCAGTCAAGCACCTCCCCCAAGTCACATTTCGAGGCCAGTCCAGGCTCGAGCTCAGTCTCGCCTTCGACCCCCGCTATGCTCGTTGGGGAGCACCCAACCTTCGAGACCTTCGAGGTACCCTCCAACTGCCTCGACCCACCTTCGATGCCCCTTGAGGTACCTTCAGGTGACTTCAAGCCCCTTCGAACCCCTTCGAGACTGCCTCGAGGCTCCTTCGAGCCACTTCCGAGCCACTCTTGGGCTTCGAGGACCTTCGGATACCTTCGAACCATGTCCCCCCTTCAGCTGAGTAGTATCTTTTTCTTCTTTTATATGGTCTATTTCGTTTTCGAGTTCGCAATTTTGCATTTCGACTTAGAGTTTTTGTTTCGAGGAAGATACCCCTGCCTCGCTATATGATACAGCTCAGTACGTGATGACTGGGGACAGTCACTGTCTAAAGCCACCCTCGGATGTAGGGAGGGAAGCCTCCCTACTAGGGGAATTGTTTTATTTCACTGTTTTACCTACTGATTTGTCTTATGTTTTTATTCTACCTTTTACTTACTATTTGGACGAGTTTTGGCTTACATAAGCCAGACTCGCACTTAGGATACTTTGTACATAGCATAAGAAACAACAACCATTACCAGAGACAGAGTAAGATGGAATTCCGAGCCCGAGGGCCTCGGAATATTTGTTCTCCCTTATCAGACAGTTGTTAGATGTTATCTTGGTTTTCCTTGGGACTTCTAGGGCGCGTTTCCAGTCTTTTCTACTCTCCTTGACTCTACCAGGCAACTCCAGTCCCCTTGGGTCGAACTGACCCCACCATTCCAAAGGGAGACCCACAGGCATCTCCCCCCACTCTCTTTTAACTGAGTTTACAACGTGACACCAATGTAAGCACCACCACCACAGAACAATGCGCTACAGGGACACGTGACCTCAATACGAGTACAAACGTGGAAGAACACATCGAAAAGGAAGTAACACGAATGCCTCTCATAGTATATCCCGGCAATGAGGGAGTACTGAAGGCTGCATGCAATAAATATGACAAGGACCCGTTCTTCAAACAGATCACGGATGCCCCGCATGCTTTCAAGAACTTTGAGATCACTCCAGATGGTTTCATACGTCTAAAACTATCTGACCGAACAGTATTCTGTGTACCGGATATTGAGATCAACGGACAGAAACTCAGAGAAACCGTAATTGACCAAGCCCATTCCTTACTCGCACATTTGGGAGCCAAGAAAACTATCGCATATATTCGAGAGTTCCTATGGTGGGATACAATGGTAAAAGATATCACTCAGTTCTGCACGTCCTGCCGGACATGCCAGCGAAGCAAACCCCCAACACATAAACCATTCGGGTTGCTCAACCCGCTATCAGTTCCTTCCCGACCTTGGGAAGCGATAGGCGTTGACTTCGTGGGACCCCTGCCTGAATCAAAGAACCGTGATGGCGAATACGACTCAATCACAGTCATCATCGACTTACTGACGTCCATGGTGCACATAATCCCGAGCAGAACGAACTACACAGCTCGAGAAATCGCAGAATTAATGTTCACCGAGGTGTATAAACTCCACGGACTACCTCGAGCCATCATAAGTGATCGTGACGTGTTATTCACGAGTACCTTTTGGACTCATCTAAATCAGTTAATCGGAATCAAGCAAAAAATGTCTAGTGCTTACCATCCAGAGACCGATGGCGCGACTGAACGAGCTAATCGCACCATCGCTCAGATGCTTCGTTGCTGCATTGGACCAAATCAAAGGGATTGGGTATCGAGGCTACCAGCAATCGAATTCGCGATTAACAGTGCCACTTCAGAATCGACTGGATACGCACCTTTCTTCCTCAATACAGGGCGAATGCCAAGGCGGATGATCTGGGACGCTCCGGAACGGGAGGAATATCCCAGCGTACGAGCCTTCGCTAACAAGATGAAGATGACCATCATGGATGCTCATGATGCGATTATGAAGACACGCGTCAAACAGACAGTTGGCGCTAATAAAAAGCGCCGGGAGTGTCCGCTTGTCAAGGGGGATTTAGTTTACATATCAACGAAGAATATCAATCTCCCCAAGGGAACGTCTCGGAAACTTGTCCCGAAATTTGTGGGACCTTACCAGATATTGGAGGATTTCGGCAATAATTCTTATTGTGTCGAGCTTCCCGATAATCTAAAGCAGAGGGGTATACACAACGTATTCCACTCCTCACTCCTGAGGATACACGTACCCAACGATGATCGGAAATTCCCTGGGCGACGAGATGACCAGATCCTGGAGCTGGGTGGAAGTGGTCGAGAGTGGGCCGTGGACCGGATACTCCGGCATCACGGAAGTCATTCCGATGCTATGTTTGAGGTACTATGGGTGGCAGGTGACAAGACGTGGTTGCCATATGATGAGGTCGCCCACCTCAAGGCGCTTGCCGATTATTTCGAGGTAATTGGCATTGACGGTATAGGAAACTTGAAGGACGTGGGCGACGGGGGTTTTTCGGACGATGACCCCCAGGTGTTCTTGGGACACTTGGCTCCTCATATCTGCAGAGCCCATAAATATCGCCCATGTCAGAACAAACCTCAAGCCCGACGCCCCCAAACTCGCATCCCACATCCACCTTGTCGACAACCCTCCACTCCTCATCGTCACCCGTGCTGCTCCCGATGTTCGCGAAATCGATCTCCACCTCCTCGTACCCCTCGTCGAGCACCGCAGACTCGCCGCCACCTTGGACCTCGATCCCATGCTGTACCACCTAGGTGTGAGCCCTGACGAAGACCGCACCCCCCTAGGACGAATCGCCCCCCACGCTGTCATCACCACAGATCAGGTGTTCGTCGACCTGAGCTAACTCCACCATCTTCTTCGTCGCGAGCCCAAAACCCAACACGGGCTCTTGATTACTCGGGCCTAGAAGCGGTCAAGCTCGCACTCTCGGAGATCGTTACAGAACTTACCCACCTAGCCCTTACCAACCCTCATACGCCTAATCACTCAGCATCCAGATACATGGCTGAACCAGACCCCAGACGAAACATCGAACGAGTCAGCTTCGACTTCTTCTCTGTCCGCACTGCCACTAGTAACGGGGGCCAGGGCGAGCGCAAACTGATCCATCGCGAACAGGTCCAGTCATACTTCACCTACGACCTAGCCTTACGGCAAAACAGCGGGAACCCTCCTGAGGTGCCCACCGGGTACCACCTTTTTCGAGAAGCCTACCGTAGAGACGCTCGAACTAGGTCTCGCTTTGCCTTCTGTGAGCCCGATAGTAGTGGGCACCCGCGCGTAGTGTTCTCCGGGACACCGCCAACTAAGGAGGAAGTGTTAGGCGCTGACTGCGATCTCCGCAGCCATGAAGAAATCAAGGGAGGAAAAGTACTTACCAGCCCACAGGCTGACACCGTTGATAGCATGCTCTGGGATGCTGCGGAACGATTGAAAAGGCAGAGGGAGAGGAACCACCAGGGATACCTCGTATTGCGCAGAGGGTTTCACGGGGTGAGAGCTAAGGCGAACACTTGCCTTTAAGCTAATCAGTTGAGTCTTTGGACTTGAAGGTAGGAGAGTAGTTTGTGTGTGAGGAATAGATTGAGAGCTCTACCGTACTCTGGGCTAAGGTATGGCCCTTATATACATTGTAGGTGCGCACAGACCAGGTGTGTCTGTCACCATCTAAACTACTACTATATTTGTAAGTAAGAGGACCTTCCTTTCTAGGCTACCTCTGTCATTCTGCTAGAACAATAAAGACCGGTAATCCGGTACAAGAGAACACCGTAGAATGATGTGGAACTACATCATCATGTGACCGGTGTAGGGAGGGAATCCTCCCTACCAGGTATTTTCTTTTATTTCTTTGTTTTTACCTTACAGTTTTATGTCTATACCTTACCCTATACTTTTACTTAGTATTTGGTCGCATTTTGGCTTATGTAAGCCAACCTTCACACTTAGGATACACTGTACTTAGAAAATAATAACCACCTTATCCCGAGACGAAATAAGACGGAATTCGAAGGCCGGAGGCCTTGGATTATCATCTCTCCCTCTGTTAGATGCTAATTAGACGTTATCTCGACCTTCTTTTGGGTTTTAGGGCGCGTTTTCACTTGTTTTCACTGCTCCTTGACTCTCTGCCAGGCATCTCCAGCCTCCTGGGTCGAACTGACCCCCTCAGTCCAACGGGAGACCTCAAGGTATCTCCCCCCACACTCCTTTATCTGAGTTTACATCTGGAGCCCACCGCGAGGGGGCTGTTTTGCTTGGTAATCCTCTCCTCCTCCTACTCTCGACCTCGTGCACGCGATATCTCGAGACCCGACGCGCCTATCCTCTCGCTTTTCGAGAATCGGATTCTACTCGACGCAGGCTTTCAGGAGGTATATTTTTCGTCGCTATAGCTGCAGCGGTTCCAGAGATATCACCCATTCTGTGGAGAAAGGCACTGTAGGACGAATTTTGGCATTACTCGGGTTCTGGTGTGCCTATCCTCTCGTTTCTTCGATCACCCAGCGCTCCCAGTCCTCCTCTACAACGTCCCTGAGTTTCGTGGCGCTCGGCCCAGCGGTTGCCCACCAACGCGCTACTGTCTCCCCACCCTCCCAGCTGCACTCGCGTTTTCTCGCGAACGGACGCGCCGCTCCTCTTGCAAACTTCAGATATAGTAGGGCTCGTCGAGACCTTCCGGAAAGTGCCTTTTTCGTCGCGTCCGCATCATTACTTCTGGAGATATCGCGTTTTTCGTGCTGAAAGGTGGTATCCGAGCAGTTTGCGAATATCTCGAGATTGGGTGATCAGTTTCTCGTATTTCCTTGTTCTCCCACTTCCCGTAGGTCGCCGCTACCATCCTCCGAAGTTTCGTAGCTTTTCGCCCAGCGGTTCTTCTCCGACGCACTGCCGTTCTCCCCCCTCGGCCACAGCTGAGCTCCCTGGCCCCACCCTTCGCGTTTTCGTGCCCTTTCGAGTTGTAGGAACCCTTCCCCATCCCCTAGAGTCAGTTGGAAGCTGCTTCGAGACCCCCCAGTCACTTCGAGATCCCCAGACGTTCGAGACCCTTCGAGACTCCCACAGACGAATACCGAGCCCTTTCGAGACGCTTTCGAGATATAGACGTTCCTTTAGATGCACCCACAGTCATTCTTAGACGTATCGAGACAAATACCAATCATTTCTTGCGCGTTTTTGCAGTCGAGCGAGGCTGTAAAGTTAAGTCGAGGCTTCGAGTCGCACGCGGCGACTATATTTTGTTTTCTCTTCGTTTCGGTGGTCGTAACCACTTTGTGACGTGTATACAAGACCCTCCCCACTCGTTTCGTGTATAGGATCCATCCCCCCCAACTCCCCATAGACATTCGAGGTCGCATCGAGGCGACCCCACCCCCTTCGCTTTACCCTTCGAGATCGACTGCGGACATTCGAGGCTCGTGCTCGCCCTCGATAATACTACCAATAATCGTCTAGACTGTGAAATATATTCGTTCGAGTTTCGTAAATACCACTCGTGATGGAAGAGGCACACAGACAGTCTCGAGCCCCACTCGAGCCCCACCTGAAGTTCTCGGGGCAGGCACAGGACCTGCCAGGTTATCTCGAGGATGTAGCAGAGCATGGTAAGGCCCAGGGGATAACAGATACCCTGTCACTCGGCCAGTTGGCGATCGATGGAGCCCCACCCCGTGTTGGGAGGCTCTGGACCTACCTTGTGGCCAGTGCCTCGATTCTTGAGCGATGGGATTGGGACAACTTCAAGGCTCTCGTCACCCTTCAGTACCCCGAAATCGAGCCAATTGAGGATGTTTGTGACTACTTCGACGAGTTCTATGCTTTCCTCGATGAGAGTCATCGCAGCGAGCTAAGCTCAGTCCCAGCCCTAGGGGCTTACCTTCGTCATTTCCAGGTCCTATTCTTGGCCATGGTGACTCGGAATGCCCTCGAGTTGAGCCATCGAGCCCAGCTCTTCCTTCGAGGCCTCCCACCCCACGTCGAGCTCGAAGTCTCGAGGAGGCTCGCATCGAGGTACCCTTTATTTATGTCAGACCACCTATGGCCTATCGAGGTCATCGTTCGTGTTACGAAGGAGGTTATTGAGGATAGGGTAGGCCACTCACCTCCTCATCTAGTTTCGAAGAAGCCCTCGTCCGGTCTCGAGTCTCCCAAGGAACCTGCTCAGCACTTGCACTCGCCCTCGATTGGTTACTGGCCAGATTCCCCTGTGGAGCACTCTCGGTCTCGCTCTAGAAGAGGCTCCCAGGGAAGCTTGAGCTCGAAGTCCCCCTCACATTCCCCTTTCGAGGCAGCCCCTCGAACTTCGAAGAACACCCCTCGCCCCTCTGAGCTCGCTTCGAGCAGCTCGACCCCTCACCGAGTCACTATCACAGGCTCGAGGCACCCTGTGGTTCATCCACGTAGGTGTGACCTTGGTTGGCAAGCTGGTGACTCGCCTTTGAACTCACTTCGTAGCTCGAGAGAGGTTCGACAGTCACACTCGCACACAGTAGGTGGTTTAGAGTGCTCGAAGGTTTGTTCCCCCCACCTCAAAACTGCTTCAAGCAACCCTCGTGACCTCGGCTCAACCTCGACTCACCCCCCTCGACCTCATGAGCCTTCGAACGCCCCCTCGAAGTGTTACTCGTGCTTCGAAATGTCTTCAAAGTCCCTCGGTAAGGCTTACCCTCGCCTCGAATCCCCTCTGTGGACTCCTTCGAAGCCACCCTCGGATCTCGAGCCACCCCAAACCACCTCGTTCCTCCTTCAAGAGGCCCCAACTTCGACAGTGAAGCCTTCCCTTACCACTCTCGAGGCGCATTTAAGAGTGTCAAACAGGGTATCACCCCTTCGTGAGTATGCGGGTTCGAGCGAGGCATCCCCAGCCTTTCGAGACTCGAGGCACCGAGTGCAGCCTCGAGGGCATGCTTTCTGTTTCTTTTGTGGTCGAGAAGGACATGTTCGGGCGCGGTGCAAAGTCTGCAGTTCGTACCTAGCTGCGAGTAGGTGCAAGATACTTCGAGGACGAGTCGTACTACCCACAGGTGAGGAAATCCCTCGAGAGGCACTCGGACACACTCTCCAAGCTCGACTCGACTTCTGGGCACTCGCTCGTGGCCCAGGAGGTGCAGCTATTCAGGTGAAGTCTCCCCCTTCGAGTTCCAAGTCATCCCCACCCCTCGTCTGCCCTCGAGGCAATCTCGAGACTACCCCAGAGCCACTTTCGAGTTTGAGAGCCCCCACTTCCCCTTCGAGAGTAAGCCTCTCCCCTTCGAGCACCTCTGAAACCCTCGATAGGAAGCTTCGAAGCTTCGAAGCGAGCCCGAGTCGAATTCCGAGGCTCGTTGCAGCCTCTCGAAGGTTTGTCTCCCCCTCTCGAGCCCTTCCTCCCACTTCGAGTCCAGCATCCCCCTCGAGTCACCTTCCGAGGCCTGTCCGGGCTCGAAGCCAGCCTCGTCTTCGAAGCTACTCCCTCGAATCCCCTCAATGCCCCTCAATGCCACTCTGGAACCCTTCCCTGAAGGTGTTGATGCATGTTCTCATTGGTATATTTGTTTTTATCATGGTCTCTTTCGTCTTCGAGTTCGCATTTTTGAATTTTAACTTAGACTTCCATTTCGAGGAAGATACCCCCCTCTCGTTATATGATACAGCTCAGTACGTGATGACTGGGGACAGTCATTGTCTAAAGCCACCCTCGGATGTAGGGAGGGAATCCTCCCTACCAGGTATTTTCTTTTATTTCTTTGTTTTTACCTTACAGTTTTATGTCTATACCTTACCCTATACTTTTACTTAGTATTTGGTCGCATTTTGGCTTATGTAAGCCAACCTTCACACTTAGGATACACTGTACTTAGAAAATAATAACCACCTTATCCCGAGACGAAATAAGACGGAATTCGAAGGCCGGAGGCCTTGGATTATCATCTCTCCCTCTGTTAGATGCTAATTAGACGTTATCTCGACCTTCTTTTGGGTTTTAGGGCGCGTTTTCACTTGTTTTCACTGCTCCTTGACTCTCTGCCAGGCATCTCCAGCCTCCTGGGTCGAACTGACCCCCTCAGTCCAACGGGAGACCTCAAGGTATCTCCCCCCACACTCCTTTATCTGAGTTTACACCGGGTATTAATATATCTGTATAGCCGTAGTGTATCCGTCTAATATTTCAACACTCCCCCTCGCTCTAATTTGATCTGGTTACCAGTCCTAATGACGAGCGATTTTGTTCAAACTTCTGCCAAGTTAAGGACTTCATTAATCCATCAGCCCTTTGGCGAGTAGTATTAACGTATTCGATGGCAAACAACCCTTCTTCGACACATTCACGAACGAAGTGCCACTGAATGTCTATGTGCTTGGATCGACCATCTGACACAGGATTTTCCGCTATGAAGCGAGCACCCATATTGTCACAGTAGACGATAGTCTTGTCCATTTTGAAAGACAATTCCTTGAAGAGCATATCGAGCCATTTAACTTGTCTGGCAGCATCGCACATCGCCATATATTCTGCTTCGGTTGAAGACAGAGCGATAGTTTTCTGCTTTCGGGATCTCCACGAAATTAGGGAGTCGCCATAATACATGGCAAAGCCAGTAGTTGAATGACGAGTATCTTTATTTGAAGCCCAATCAGAATCAGCAAAACCATAAATTCTCTTCTCTTTTCCATGATAATGAAGGCATAGATTCGGTGTGGATGCCACATATCGAACTATATGAAGTGCCTGTTTGAGATGAAGATCGGTCGGATTAGACATATACTGCGACATTCGGATAACCAAATATGCAATGTCTGGACGTGTTCCTAGAGCCATATAAAGCAAAGACCCTATAACCGATTGATATCTGGATCTGAGTTGAGAAGTCGACTGATAAGAAGTCGGTGGTTTTTCTGGAATATATCCAGAAGGTAAAGGCGTGCGAACCGAAGTCGCATTTTCCATGCTGAATCGTTTTATGACTTTTTCAACATATGGGATTTGATCTAACCAGATTTCCCTGGTTTGGCGTTTTCGACGTATCTGGATTCCAAGATATTCTTTCACCTCGCCAAGATCTCTAGACTCCCATGTTTTCATAAACTCGTCCTTTTTCTTCTTTAAGAGGTTCTTATGTGATCCGAGGAAAAGTCCATCGTCCACATAAACCAAGAAGATGACTTGTCCAGCTTTTGAGTTGTAGAAATAAACACCGGCATCAACTTTGGATCGGAGAAAACCCATTCGTAATAACGACTGGTGTAACTCTTTGTTCCAGGAGAGTGCCGCCTGCTTCAAACCATATAGGGAGCGCAGCAACCGATAAACCATATGTTCATGACCTTTGACTTTAAATCCTTCCGGTTGTTCCATATAAATTTCTTCATCTAGCTTGCCATAAAGGAATGCTGTTTTAATGTCTACAGCTTCCATTTCCCAGTCGTTCTGCGCTGCATGAGCTAGGAGAATCCGCACTGTTTCAAATCGTGCGACCGGAGAAAAGGTATCTTCAAAGTCAATTCCATACTCTTGAGTAAAGCCCTTGGCGACGAGCCTGGCTTTGTAACGACCATCGCTTTTAACAGCGAAAACCCATCTTGACTTCACCAGTTTTCTTCCTGAAGGAGGTTTCACAAGTGTCCATACTTTTCTTTCTTCAATCGATTTTAATTCATCCCTCATCGCGTCAAACCACTTGGTTTGTTCAGATTTAGGTAGTCGCAAGACATCCCTATACTGTTCCGGAGCTTGTTTTATTCGCGCAGACAAGATCTGAGCAAAGCTCATCTCTTCTTTCGAGGTTTCCTTGAGAGCTCCAGGAAAACGCGAAGGTCCAGCCGAAGGCTGATCCTCACTAGAAGGTGGAGGTATACTCGTCTCCCTATGCTGACGATTTCTTTCTGCATCGTGATGAGACTGGAGATCCTCAAATCTCTTTTCACGGATTGCTGTTTTGATTCGTTCTGCTCCTTCTTCTGTTCTCCTAAGAATATCGTGCAAAGCATCCTGCTTGTCTCGAATTTCTCTCTCTATCTCAGTTGGATGACGTCTTTCTCCATAAACATTTCCAGGTCTGAGTGGAGGTCGAGTTATGCGACGATTAAATTCTCTAGGCATTGGTCTTTTCTGAGGAATATTTTGTGAGGGTAGTTGATTGGAACGAGGAATTGCTCTCTGTGGTGGAATATCCGGAGGTCCTGGATACTGGTCATCATCACCATTCCTCGGTGGGTTAAAATCTTCTGGACTTTGTGATCGGGATTGGGGTCTCCCGTCCATTGGCTGATCAGGCCCATTATCCATCTGTTCATCAGTAGGAATTTCGTCTTCTGGTGGTTGGTCTGTTACAGGTTTGTCATGGTTATCGGATTTGTTTCCTTTCCTTTCATCCGTACAATAAGGAAAAACATCTTCGACAAATTTTGCAGTGCGAGCAATTATAACTTTCTGTCCATGCAGAAAGCGATAGCCCTTCGTGGCTACTTCATAACCAAGGAAAACCATTTCCTCGGCATGGGGTTCCAACTTATCTTTCCGTAGTTCTTTAGGAATCCAGACATAAGCTAGACATCCAAAAACTCAGAAGTAAGATATGTCAGGTGTTTTGCCAAGAAACAGTTCACAAGGAGTCTTCCAATTGCACCGACGCAAAGGAGTCCTATTGTAAACATGTAAAGCAGAGTCAAAAGCAAAGTTCCAAAAGCGTTTAGGAACGCAAGCATAATGACGAATTGATCCAGCCTTTTCAAGTATAGTGCAGTTAAACCGCTCAGCTTTCCCATTCTGTTGTGGTTGATGAGCAATTGAAAGCTCATGGATAATACCCTTGGAGTTGAGGAGAGACTTAAACTCATTCCCCATAAACTCTCCCCCTCGATCCGAACGAAAAGTCTTCAACATACAACCACATTGCCGTTCAACAGTGGCTAACCACTCTGTGAACCTGGCCAGGGTGTCGGACTTGTTTCGGAGGTATAAACAAAAACCAAAAGAGGAATAGTCGTCCAGCAGTGTAAGCACATAACGACTGCGGTAATACGACTCATTGGGTAACTCCAATAAATCACCATGGACTAATGCAAGTGGTGCAGAAGCCCGTTTGTCAGAAGGGTGGAATGGATCAGATGCTAATTTGCCCTGGGCACAACCTTGACAGGAATTTAAGGGTTTCGCGATTAGCTCAGCGGGAATACCCTTTATATGACGCTTGCAATTTTTCATTACTGATACACCTGGATGTCCAAGGCGATTATGCCAAAGAGTATAATCATCCTTCGTAACAATCCCTAGGTCTACGGTCTGTAGGACACTGGAGGAATGGACAGGTACTCCATAGAACCAGTGTAACTGCGATGTAGACAAGCATTCCGCCTTGAGGACAACACGACCATCGGGTGTACGGATCTCTTCATGTCGTTTCATAGCTGTGGCGGTATAACCACTCTTTAACAGCTGATTTCGGGAACATAGGCGTTTTGAAAACTTTCCATGTATAACTTCACGGAGTGTCAGGTATTTTCCATTTTCTAGACGTAGAACAACAGTTCCTCGTCCCTTTAGGTGTACTGGTTCACTACCAGCAGTTCCGGCAAATTGTGTTTCGTTGATGACAGAATAAGTCATGAAATCTGTCCGGTATGGTGTCACATGGTGTGTACAACCAGAGTCCAACATCCACATGCAATTCTTGGAAACAAGGTTAGTGCTTGGGTTATCCTCAAAGTCACAAGGATACAAGGAAAACTCGTCATCATTACAACCATAAGAGAAGCCAGAGGCTCCCAGGACATCAAGATGATAATCATCAGGAATGTTAACATATCGTACTGGCTCTGGATACCTATGCTCGGATACCGAAGCATGGAACTCCTGTAAGGTAACCTTTATTCCACGGCATCTACGCCTAGAAGTCTTAGAGCTTGTATGATTGTGTGATAACAATTCCTCTCTCGGAACGTCACTATCCACCCGCAACTGAACCTGTGCCTCGGAACTCTCGGATCTATTACGTCCAAGACTGGAGTTGGAGGTTCCGTTACGGCACTGGTCATCTGATTCAACAGATGTCCATCGCTCGTTGGTCCTCTCCAGAGTTTGAACTCCACCGTGAACGGGAATACTCTGTAGTAACCGAAGACGAGCTCGACTGGCTGGGTTGCGGAGACAAATAGAACATGTGCATGGATCAATTGCCTGAGGTTGAGGC
This sequence comes from Pisolithus microcarpus, assembly GCA_024613185.1. Lineage (NCBI taxonomy): Eukaryota > Fungi > Basidiomycota > Agaricomycetes > Boletales > Pisolithaceae > Pisolithus > Pisolithus microcarpus. The sequence goes on along the minus strand of JANFAI010000011.1, from coordinate 1,557,644 downwards.
AGGTTAACAACGTACTCAACTGGTTCCGGTATGTATTCAGGAACAGGAGTAATATCTTCTTCGACCTCCTCGAAGCGGTTGGCAACATTTATGTCTAAGGCCGTAACCTCGACATTATAGGACTCATAGCCCTCATCATACTGGTCGTCATATTGACCGGTCTCCTCCTGGTCATATTCCTGACTGTACTCCTGAGATTCCTCAGGAATGTCAGAGAAGTCAACCGTGTGGAAGCCACCACGGCCACGACCACGACCACGACTACGACGAGATCTGCCTTTTCCGCGAGAAGATTGTTGCTGTTGTTGTTGTTGTTGGGGTTGCTGGCACTGATAAGGCGCTCCCCCACGATTCTGACCTCTTCCTCTAAATGATCCACGACCTTGGGAAGACTGTCCCTGGTCGACATGCTGTTCTGTTGAGTGTTTTCCTCGGCACTTATGGCAACGAGGAGGTTTCGAGAGTCGGTTTAACAACGGTTCCGATGATGTTGCCTGAATTCTGGATTCCAGTTTCGGCAAATTTGATTGTCCGGTGCGATGAGATGATAATTCCTTTAGACGAGCTATGACATCATTGATTTTGAGGTCCTTGGCCTGGACTGACGAAAGAATATTTACGGGTCCCTGTCCCCATTTATCTGAAAAGGCGCCACAAAGGATCATGCACTGTAGGGGTTCGGCAATAGCCAGTTGCTGGGTAGCCAGCGCCCCTAACACCATGTTGAATTCTGCGAGCTTGGATCCCAAGTCGTCAGAAGGATTGATCCTAAGTTTCATCAGACGTAAGAAGTCTGTGTAGGCCGACACGGCCGTTGGTGCGCCATATGTGGTAGCCAAATGGTCCCACATATCCTTTGCTGTGTTCTTGGAATCCAAGGACACGGAGATAACAGGGTCGCAATAAAGAAGGATGGTTCCCATTCCTCTTTGATTCTTCGTATGCCAAGCTGCAATTGCAGCATCAGGACCTCCAGGTAAAGTGATCGTTCCGTCGACCACTCCCCAGACGTCAAGTGTCATAAAGTATCCTTTAATCATAGCCTTCCAAGATGCATAGTTAGAGCCATTAAGGCGCTGGATGTTCTTGGATGCGGAGGTTTCTTTTTGATCTGTCATCTAGAAATGTTCAAGCATCAGTATCAAGTCATCGACCTGATCTGAGCTAGACACAAAAGCCTTGTTCTCTTTTCGGTATGCTCGGTTATTTCGCTGTCTCAGCGCTCTGTGGTGACGTTGTACGTCTTTATTCCTTTTCTGCTTTTCCTTTATCGGCTTGCTATTCCCCTTGGCCGTAATTCTCCACCTTCCAATTCGAAGATTCTCCAGATCGGTAAAACCAAGATCTGGGAAATAGTGATATGCCAAAGCCCACGGATGATGTAAATCTAACAATGTTTTCGACGGAAGTCCGTCTTCTGCCAATCCTTCGTGGATACCACAAATAAATTGCAGAATAAACTGAGAATATCTCAAGTTTTCGGAACACATTATATAGAACAAATTGAGGGGCATATGGTTTTCTCTATTTATCGAATAGTAGGGAATCGTGCCGTATCCGATGTACGGTTCACGTAGATTTCCCAGAAGTGGGAATAGGTTTGATACTTGCTGCTGCATATGTTGCTCGGCGATTCCGCTGATAAATTCCTCTGGGACGTGCAGGAGGGATATCCTCTCCAGAACCTTTCTCGCATTCTCTCTCCAGATCTGCATAAATCGATGCTGTAGAGGGCCAGTTGACCCAGTTCGTACTTCCGCTAGGAGATCTCCACCAGAGATGCTCCTTCTCCGCGTCATATCCTGCTCGTCTAGTATCCTGCTCCATACCCCACGTGATGACATCCCACCTTTCCATAAGGAGTAATATGATCTTGGGATCAAACGAGACTCTACTGTCACGGTGTCTTGTTTGGAGGATCCTTGGAACGTGTCTTGGGTCGATTGAGTTGGAAGTCCAAACTCTTCTGAAATCGCGTTCAAGATGTTGGTTCCAAATCCGAAGAGCCGGGATGATGCCGTGGAACTTTCGGTAGTCGTAGCAGGGATGGACCCTTCCTCGGAAATAGAAGAAGATATCGTTCGTGAGATTAAGGGCTGGAACGGTTTCGAGGGCAGGATCTTCATAGGTAAGCGACGGAATATCTATGCCGTTGAAGTTAGCGCGGGCATGCGGTGTTGAAGCAGCGGAGATTTTGGGTAAACGGTTTACGAGAAATCCATGAAAGGTTAGATGAACCTTCTGGTTTACGAGAGGTTCGTCCTCAGGGCAGCGATCAGCAAAGTTTCGGGGAATAGACTCCCACGTTTGTTCCACGGCGATAGAAGGTATAACGTGCCATGGGAACGGAGAACATGTGTACTGAGTCCGATGTTGGGAAATGGCGTGTTTCCAATTCGGGCATTTAGGGAGATAAATCTCTTCGATGAATCCGATTATGTGTTCGACATATCGTTTATGCGATGGGTCATCCGTCGTACTTGCCTTTTCCATTGCCAGAGCGGTTTCCTTCTCAACAGCAATAGGAAAGGGTCGGGACGCCCATGCTGGTGGTCCGGTAAGGTTGTTCCTGTTTACAACGACGGTCGACATCTGTGAAAGCAGGAGCGACATAAGCCTAATGAACTCGAGAGGAGACGAAGAGAGAAGCGACTACAAAAGATCAAACTCGAGATGACTCAAGTCCGATCCTTCATCATCTCCTTCGGGAGTCGGTGTGGGAGGTAACTCCTCAACCAAATGAGGTAAAGAAGTCGTTGAAGGATCAGGAACAGAGCCAAATCGGATATTACACCACCTTTGCATAATGCGAATACTATCGCTAACGATAATGCCAACATGAGAAGCCCTATGCTGGGGCTGCATCTCAACCCATCTTCGATGGAGCTCCTGGGTTTCCTCGATCGAAAGATCGAAAGGTTCCGAAAGAACCATAGGATATCCCTGTGGAGACATCGGATAGGGAGGAACCGGATCCAAATCGGCCTCAAGGTCCAAGTCCCGGATCTCGAGAGCCTGATATGAAGGAGGGTTCCAGCGTGGCAATGCCAAACGCTCATTTCTCGGCAAAGCCGGTACTTCCCTTGCTTCAATAGTCACGGCAGCTCGAACTCGAAGCTCGCGAAAGCGACCGAGCCGGATATGGTACTCTTGGTAAGTGGCAAAAATGCCGTGCCACAATGGAATGCCTAGGAAAGTTCCCCACATGACGCAGGACATAACCAAAGCAAGTGAAAATGAACCGCCATAAAGTGAAAACAGAAACGTAGCCTGAGCATGGCCTAGAACCAACGAAATGACTAGAATGGCCAAAGCCCAACCTAGCGCCTCAGGTCCGTTTAACGGCATTGCTATGACAGACGTCTCTCTCAGAAGCAAATGTCCGTTAGACAATGAGCTCGGGGCTCATAACCTATTGCGCAGAGGGTTTCACGGGGTGAGAGCTAAGGCGAACACTTGCCTTTAAGCTAATCAGTTGAGTCTTTGGACTTGAAGGTAGGAGAGTAGTTTGTGTGTGAGGAATAGATTGAGAGCTCTACCGTACTCTGGGCTAAGGTATGGCCCTTATATACATTGTAGGTGCGCACAGACCAGGTGTGTCTGTCACCGTCTAAACTACTACTATATTTGTAAGTAAGAGGACCTTCCTTTCTAGGCTACCTCTGTCATTCTGCTAGAACAATAAAGACCGGTAATCCGGTACAAGAGAACACCGTAGAATGATGTGGAACTACATCATCATGTGACCGGGTATTAATATATCCGTATAGCCGTAGTGTATCCGTCTAATATTTCAACACCTCGATCGCCGTGAACGGAGAGAGGATAGGCGACGAGGGAGGGGTCCATTTGCCACCAATACTCGTGAGCATCCGTACGAGCGCCGCCCCGGAGATCGTCGATCAACCCATGCGAGATCTCAACCAGAGTCATCGAAAGCCGCTGGTAAGCGACCTGCCGCTCCCCCACCTCTTCGTATCCACTCCGATCCACCATCCACTGCATCGCCCAATCAACCGGTTGCGGGACCAAGTCGTATCGCAACTGACGACACCTTGTCCACCACCATCGTAACCACCAACGACGACGAGGATGGCGTCTACGAGGAGTACTACGAGGAGGAGCTTGCTGACGAATCGATGAACACGGAAGTTCCCACGGTGGACGAAGGCGCGGCGTGAAGCAAAGCAAGTAGAGAAAGGGTACTTCGTACCCTGGAGGGGGGAATGTAGGGTTTCGGCCCGACCGTGACAAGCTGATGTGTAGATGGAGAGAAAACCCTGACAGTTATGTTTATTTCTTCTTATTATCTCTTGATCCTACTTCGCCCGTACTTGACGGATGACACTTTCGTGCCTGTTCTCTATCCTATAAAAATGGCCGTGTATCGTACAGTACGGGGACTCTTTCTTTCGCTACCTCAGAAATACAGACCGTTTAGTCTGGAAACGAGTAGACTTTGAAAGATCCTTCCGTTGTGGTGTCGTTGCAAGTAAACCAACTTCGCATCGCCACTACAATCGGATTCATCATACAAGATCAACTTGCCGGGCGAGCGCGGAGCCCGGATCTCGCCGCGAACCGACTCGTAACGAGATACATCGCTTTTTCCGCGTACGTGCACACGGACTTCCAGCACCAATACAGTAGATCCATCGTCCAACCCGTGGCGATTGAGTGATGTGGAATCATGATACACACTCAATTGGAACCACGGAACTCCAAGCCCGTGGGCACCGATTTGGACCGTGGAATATCGCAATTAGTGACGCTCCTGCCTCGCAGGTGAGAGTCGTTAATACAGCACATTCACCCGTTGGCATTCACCGCTTTCTTGTCTAAATCCAAGAACGATGACTTGTCCATTCCATTAATTGGACTAAATCGAACCCCGGACCGTACGAAATGAAGCACTACTGCGGAGATGGGCCAATGATTGGAACCAGCGTCTGCTGTTGGGGCTTCCATCATTTCTGGTCGACCAAGCAGATGCTTTGATGATCTATTCTAAATTCTCCCCCAGAAAGAAGTACTGGTTTGGCAGTGCGGGTCACCCACACCACATTTAATGCAGTCTCCTCTCTCTCTCAAGAAAGGGACAGGTTTACCCTACAATCAGATCAGAACATACTCGCAACCCTTGGTCGCTTCTCCATCCACATCCTCCCGCAGGTTCGTCGACAGGTTCTCTTTGCAAAAGTCAACCAAACGACAATGGTTATGCCGAACGGTTTCGGTGAAGACCCTTCATGACCTAACGCAGTCTCGTCTGCTCATGTTTTTGCATAGGTACTCTCCTCATCGGGGGTTTGGTCTCTGCCATGTACGTATGCCCTCGCTTAACCCTCTCAGGTCCTTATTCCCCGCCAAGTTTATATGGCATAACAACTTTGCAGGGGAGTTTTAGAGAGTGTTCATCCCAGTGCTCGACTTACCGGTTACTTATAGACTTATATGTATTACATGCACGACACTGAGGATGCTGTGATCATTAAGCTGCTGGTCGCTGTCGTATGGTAATTTAGGCTACCTCGGAAGACCCGTCAAATGTGCTCACATGAAGCCAGGATTTTCGACACCCTCCATGCCTCGTTCAGTGAGTGTTCGGTGGATTACTAGTGAACGCGTATTTGACTGCCGATTAGCGTGTCACATCTTGTATTACTATCTGGTGAAATGGACGCGTCTACTCCCTGTAATCGTCGTGCTCAATAGCTCTAGATAACCAATTACGGAAACTTGGCAAGCTTGGAGTATGTGGTTTGGTTCGTGTAGCTTTGCATGGGAAAATTGCTTCGCACTGATGAGATGTTGTAGGTCATTCCCGGTACGCATACCTAACTTCCTACCAGTCACTGATTAAGGATGTTTCATCCTATTAGGCTTCGTCTTTGATGAATGTGAGTTCCTTGCATCTCAAGACCATTCATGACGAAATTTAGTATTGCAGGCAGTCGTAGTTTTAGCAGTTCAGTGGTAAGCGACTTCCTGCTATACAAAGCTATACACTCATCGAGCGAATGTTCTAAGCTTCTTTGCACGTCAAATACATAACCGTATGTCCCCTTAAACCTCCTTCCCTAGACGTCCTTGACGAGGATTAGTTTGTCGTCCCCAAGTGAAGTGGTGGGTGACCGCCCCCATTGTAAGTGCATCTACTTGTCAAGGAAACCAGATCTTGCGATGACGGAGTCACAACAGCTACTATTTGCATCAGTTCAGTTCGGTGGGTGTTTTATTGGGGTTAGGATGTACTTATAATAATAATATTTCAACAGGGTTTGGCTTGGGTTTGTGCTTTGTATCGACATGAGAGATCTACTTGTGTTCTAATAAAAAAACAGGGACACAGATTCAAGAGTACTTCAATCTGTTCAATCACGTTCACAGGAATGTTGACCTATATGCTTAATGCATAGGATCGTCAATCCCAATCCCAGCGTCATTACGCAAATGAGGGTAGCTCTACCAACAGAACCTTCGGCGCATTGACTCACAAGTCGTTGTTCCTAGTACTACGGCGTGACACCCGGCGTGGCTGTCAACGTACTTGCTGAGGTTATGATTACGGCGTCCCTCTGCATACTCTTGTATGAGCAGGGCTCTAGCTCTGCATTCCCAAGGTGATATTCGCCCACCTCAGCGGGTTCACTCCCAATGAATTCTGCTTAGAACGAAGCGTCTCTTGAACACCCTTATCGTCTATGCTGTTAACCGGTGCTTGCTGACATTGTAAGTTTGATCCATCTGGTTCGTAAATCCGGCTTGGTTGAAGCTTTCGTGGTAGACCACTCATCATTGCGGAACTCGTCACGGTATGTATAACGTGCTGCACTACGATTACATCGCTCTAATACTTCCTTCAGGTCGTATTGGCCCGGGATACATGGTTCCTGGGGCTGTCCTTCGTCCTTGGAAAATGTCAGTCTCACGTGCCTTGCGAGTGATGTGCTGAACACCCCATCTTACTATTGAATAGTATATGCCAACTCGTTTCTAGCATCACTTAACTCACGGGAGCACCTTCGACATAAGGATACAGGTACCCTGTCGGGTGTACGCATCAGCACTGTCCAATTCGCGAACCCTGCCAAGCTCTCGGCGGGTGTTGAGCATTCTAACATTGGAGGAATGCAGTTCGCCTAGGTCGCTGCAACGATATTACCACCGACCCTGCACTTGATATGACCACGGCGTTGGGAAGAGGGAGAGAAGTGTACTTTTAGTAGTTCCATCCTGTGTCTGCCACTTAGCCTTTTCGCCACAACGCGGGTGAAACGTCATCGATACGAGTAGAGCTATACAACCTCGGACGTTTGAAGTTCACTGTTTCCATATCCTCAAAGCATGCGGTGATTGTACAGTCGGATGCAATCCTCTTGTACTCCTTATGACGCAGCCGAATCAGAAGTGCGTTGAGGTCGCCATTGTATGTCAAGGGATTTCAGGTTCCAGGGATGGATGAGAGCGTATGGAACATTCCCGACTGAAGTCTCAACTAGCTTGACGGAGTCCGAGACGCCCCTTCCACACATTAGTCACGAAAGACCGGGTTCCGCAGCAATGCACAAGACAGAGTAGATATAGAAACATGAATACCTCGTATTAACCTGATGTCTGTGACCCAGTGAACAATGCAGGACAATAGAAGCCTGCGGTTGAGGAACCTCAGGAATGGTAAGTTAGTAAATGCACTGGACAATTTCCGTGCACTCCCAGGAGGGTTGTATTGTGTGACCGCGTCCCTCGGAGCCGACATTGGGCAAGGTGTTTCTCGGTATAGGGTGATACTGGCAGAAAAGCAGCTATGGAAAGAGGATGCTTCCCCAATACAGTGCAATACTGAAATATCTTCCGACTGTGAAATGATATCGGCTAAGGGACGCCCTAGCGCATTTTCCACAAGACACTGGCAAATAGAGCTTGAAAATGGGTGCGCGATATCTTCCGGCCTAGTGGTACTACGCATTGATGCTCACTGGAACGTTGTCCATGTCCGGGTAGGGATCCCTGGCCGCTATCCCAGTGGCCCGTTAGAGTTCTGCGAGAATAGCTCCACCTCTTTTGTGGTCCGAAGAGGCACAATTCCTGTATAGCGACCAATTGCGCCGCGTTCACGAGCCATAACAAAACGTGTTCGAGTGCTTTGAGTATCACGTCCACGGCCAGGTGCTTGCCGTGAGATTGACCTGAGCTCCACGCAGTGGTACTGGTCAAATAAGGAACTGGTGCGCCTTGTGTTTCTGATTCTTCGTTTTCAGGTATTCTGTGAGGCGGTTTTGAGTCGATGCACGATCTGCGTGCCCCAAAGGGACGAGTACCAGAGTCGCGCGTGAAAGCTCAATGGCTCCAGCTAAATTTCCCACAACATCCATCCTGGCTCTGGAACGTGATGGTCACCGGCATTGTCAATGCGAGAAGAGAGATGATCATCGTGTCTCGGCGGTGAAGCGAGTCCTGATGCGGCTCCCCGGGAGTTCATAGAATCTGCCCCTTCTGTTCTGTTAAAACCGTTCATCAAGTTGAAGGTCGTTCTGGATGGCCTGATGGCGTCAGCTAATATGGGCATGCCCACTACACTCGGGATTTCCGAATTTTCTCTGCAGAACTGGTGTCGTAAATTTGTACATTTGGATATACACAGTACGCTGGCAAGGGGATAAATTAAAATAGAAAAGAAAAGACCAAGTTGCATATGCGACGATGGATAGGACTCGATGAACCCTAGCAGATGATGAATAGAGGCACTACTTCACAGAGTCCCTGGCAGACAACCGTCAATGAAGTTCAAGAAAAAAAAAGACCTCCCAGGGCTTTTGGGAGGGTGGGAATTACCATATAACCCTAGGACGCAGTGCAGTAAGTCAGGGGATATATCGTACCAGCATTACACCGGTTCAGCCGTAGGGCGGACACGGCTTGGAACTACAGAGTCACACCTCTTCCTGTCTTTGCGACGCCGTAGTCTTTTCAAGCTCCGGATCGGCTGTGATATCAATAACGGCCGCCTCGTGCATGTCACCATGTCTTTCCTCCTCTTTTGAACTCTTCATTCCCTCCGACATGTTCCGGAAGTGGACAACACGGATGCCTTCATTTGTCCCCGTCGTTGAATCCTGAGATCGAAGGTGTTGCCGGGTGTTCAGTGATGCTAGAAGCGAATTGGCGTATACTATTCAATGGTAAGATGAGTCTGTTCACCGCTTGCAGTGAATGGAAGACTGGCATTTCCCAAGGTTGAAGTCCAGTCCCGTTGACCATGTACTCTGGAGCTCAAGGGTCTGAAGGAAGTGTAGGAGTAACATCATCGTAGTGAAATAGTTCATTGGTACTTACGGTGACAAACTCTGCAAGGGCGACTAGTCTACATACAATGAAAAATCTGAATCAGGTCACATAAGAAAGGGCAAAGCTCACAAAACTAGTATGCACCGGTTGACGACGTAAATGATGAGCGTTGTCAGGATACGTTTCGTGCTGGCCAGGGTCGTTAAGGGTGAATTATCAACACGGACAGAAGTCACCTTGAGAAGGTAGTCCGAGTGCCACTGTCGTACAACAGAATGCACAGTGAAGTCGTGATCAAGACCTCAATAAGTACAAAGGTAGCTGCAAAGGGTGTTGCGGCATAAAACTAAGGATGATGACTTGTGAGCGGGTACGCCAAATGTGCTTGTTAATGGAACTACCCTAATTTGCTTAATGACGCTGACATCTTTATTGACCAACCTACACGAAGAAATCAGCATTACCATGAGGGTAGCAAAAGTTGAAGCACATTAAAACGGTCGTCTCTACATCTTGATCAGGGGTCTGTTGTGATAGAAGAAAAGAACGCACCTATGCCAAACCCTAGTGAAACATCATTGCTAGTGTCTCGTGGGCTTACTAGGAAAAACTCACCAAAGTGAGCCACTAAGAGTAAAATCTATCGTGGCCATGTCACTAGGTGAAACCTTTTCCATCAAAAGTAAGTATACTTACGATTGGAGCGGTCACCAGCCACTTCGCCCGAAGGGGACAGACTGAATGCCATCAATGTCTCGAATGGCATCTGGTAGGTTGAACGGGACCTACGGTGATATATTTTATGTGTGAAGAAGCTAGTAGTGTTCGGTTTATGAGTGTTAACCCATGCATGGTAGCCGCTTACCACTGAACTACGATAACCACAAGTAACTGCAACGTAGCTCAGTTTTGTCGTAAGCGATTCAAAGATGAAACGAGGGTACGTTCACCAGAAGAGATGCCTAAGGAGGGAACATTCTAAACTAGTGCCTAGCAGAAAGATGGGTATGCGTACCGGGAATGACCTGCCATATCTAATTAGCGGGAAGCAGCTTTGAAATGGAAAGTCGCAAGTACCAGACATCATACTCCAAACTCGTCAGAACACCGTAATTGGTTATCTGCAGCGGTTGAGCATGACGATTACAAGGAATAGACAAGTCAGTTTCACCAGGTAGTAATACAAAATATGACACACTAATCGACCGTTAGTCATCCATTCACTTCCACGCACCAGGTACTCACTGAAGGCGACATGTAGAGTATCGAGAATCCTGATCTCGTGTGGGTGGGATTTCATCGGTGGTTCAAGGTGGCTAACTCACCATACAGCACCAACGAGGAACTTTACAGTTGAGGCATCCTCGGAATAGTGCATGTAATACACATAAGTCTATAAAACTAGTAAGTAAAACCCTAGCCTAAACATTCCGTCGAAAACGCCCCTGGAGAGTTGTTACGCCATATAACCTTGATGAGTAAGGACGTTAGGAAGAGACAACGTGAAATAATCAAGTAACACATACATTGCGGCGACCAAGCCCCCGATGAGAAGAGAACCTGAAGCGAGTAAATAAGTAGACAAGACCACATTTAGCCGTGAAATGGATTTTCACCAAACTCGCCCGCGATGCCCATATCGTTTGTGTAATTCGTGCAAGGGGAACGAGTCGTTGAAGAACTCGCTGCGTGGTGTTTGACAGAGAAGCGAGAGGGGCGAGGTCTTATCAATCTGATAATGGAGACATCCAGTGCTGTCTTACAAACGAGGAGGACCGCAGTTGTATGATCGGAAAACTTGCGTTGCCGGCCACAGCAAGATCATTCCACCGGGGCAAAATCATCGGCGGCTGCTTTATTCATCGCAAACATCGCAAACTAAAACAGCAGTGGCCGACCTCCCCATTTCTATAGTAACACTGCCACTGGTGCTGGGCGTCGGCGTATCGACCGCGGAACATCCGATCATAACTAGTAAAACATTGAATGTCAGCGACTCATTTGCTTCCGAGCTGCAAGCAGTATGTGTGCGAGCGTTCAACGTTCAACCACTGTACCAGTTTTTACGAAGTCTGTAAGTCGCGGGAGCAACACAAGGCGGCGGGCCTAGCAGGTGGAGTTCGATCGATTTTGCCATTGTTGGGCGGGTTTGTGTGCAAGATCTGATGTTTGGAGCGAGCAAGTAGGACCGTGTGTGGCTGTGTACTTTGTTCGCACGTATCCACCAACTAACCATTCCTCGGGCAAGGATCGACTCTTAAAAAACGCCGCGGAGTGTCGCCTCTGGTACTGGGCCACTGGCCAGTGGTCCCGATCGATTTGGGTGTCATCCTCGTCTTGCCAGCCTTCATTTGCGCCCGGGTAGCCGTCCGAGTCGGAGGCATAAGTTTCATGCGGTGGTGTTACCTCATATGAACCGTTACTTCCACCCTAGTCGGTCCTAGCGCAGCACACAAGTCAACATCCAGGAGAGCAGGGGAGAACCACCCCCCACCGATCGCCCTTCCCTTCCTACTTTTGCCAGGAAACTTGGGGCTAGGATAGGTCAGATCCCCATGCCATGTCACGGAATGAGCCCTCAGCATAGTTTGCGACTGCATGCGCCTCGAATCATGCCTTCACATATTCCGGAATGCGACGTCGTGGTTTCGCGGAAACATCACGGCGCATGGTATTGAGGTACAGATACAGCAACATGGTTGCCACCGACCATACTAAGCGCCTGGACATGGACAGGATTTTCCCTGACATCTTTAATGTGGAGCGGCGGAGGACGTGCACGATGAGGAAGACGCGAGCTTACAGGTCAGCCGCGAACTGTTCATACGCATTTTGAGGACTCGCAAATGAAGTAGGGGACGTAACTCTTGATATGGCCCGTCTATTCTGCTTGTCTGGTTTTAGACACGTCGGAGACGTGCGGCGGGCCCCAGGTATACATGTGGTCGTGCCCACTTCCGCTGCCCATGAACTACTGATGGACGTCCATCCAGTTGCGCCATTCTGCAGTGCTCCTCTCCGGGTGCTACGTCCGAGCGGTTGACGAATGACTTGCGGAGCGCACGGAGTCATCAGCGCTTCTCGCATATCCGATGGCGCCTGACAATGGCAGTCAGAATTGGAGTTGGATTTAAGGGAGCACTCATTAACACACGTCTCAGGAACAAGGTCAGTGTGGATGGAATTAAATCTACCATTACAATCTTGATAGCCTTCTAGACTCCGACGAATTCTGTGGGTTGACGATGACCTTCCTAGGCTGCCGAGCCGACTGGAACGATGTTGCGATGGTCGGTGATTCACTTTGATTCGCGCTAATTTCTTTGTAAATGGACGGCTATTAACCAGTAAACTGGAAAGATTATGCAGAGCTTGAAGACACGGATGGAAAAGCCTGGCAAAGGGGGAAGACGTATCTCTTCCATAATCGAGTGTTGGTGTTGCCAACAAGTCCCGAAAATCGCGAAGCCATCATATATAGCCTGGAAGAACAAGAACGCCTGCTACGGTCTGTGGCGAAGGAAATGCCGAGGCGGGAACTTTATTCCTGGATTTTGCTAGCGGGCGACCGGGACTGCTATCAATAGGCCAACACTCTTCGTCTTTCCACGATACAGAAATTTACAATTGTTCGACTTCGCGCACACGCTACTGCAACTCGTAGGTGAACGAATCGCTGCCGACACTCAGTATTTTTCTGGCTATGTCCCGGACATTTCACCAAAGATACACCGAAGCCAAGGGCCATAGGAAATGCAGCCTATGCCACATGCTACAGAAGTTGCGAACTTATCGACGAGGACCAATAGGAAAGGAGACCTGTGTTGCATACTAAAGAAGTTGCGAACTTACGGGGTTGCCAAGCCACCGCCACATATTTTCCAATGTCTTTGATGGATCGAGAAGCCACATTGAATGATGCCGTAGCGGGGGGCAATACAAGTTATCCGGATCGTACAAATGCGCCCTTGTATTTGAAAAACGGACTGCAGTTCTCCGCACCAACTTCTCAGACACACCACTCAGTACATCTGTCGACGATTTCCCATTTTACGACTTACCCACCGACATGGCCATCCCAGGCGAGTTCGGTGAGGACGTTTCGTAGACAAGTGTGGCCTTGTCTACTCATTTGTTCGTGGTAGGCGCTGTTCTCATCGGGGGATTGGTCGCCGCCATGTACGTATTTGCTCTGCTTGATCTTTTCATGTACTTATCCCGGTCAAGACTATATGGCATAACAACCCTCCAGGGGCGTTTCAATTGGAGTGTTCAGGCTGGCGCTCTACTTACAAATGATATAGACTTATCTGTATTTCATGCGCCACTCTGAGGATGATGGCTTGACCATGAAATTCGTGGTCGCTGCCGTATGGTGAGTTAGGCCACCTTGGAACATACATCAAATTTGCTTACGCGAAGTCAGGATTTTTGAAACCCTGCATGTCTTGTTCGGCAAGTATTTGGTGCATATAAACGTATGCAGACTAACGGTCGATCAGTGGGCCATATGTTGAATTACTACCTGGTGAAACCAACTCGTCTATACCTTGTAACCGTCGTGCTGACTCGCTGCAGATAGTCAATTATGGCGTTCCGTCAAGTTTGGAATATATTGTCTGGTTCGCACGGCCTTCCGCCTCGATGCTTCTTTCCACTGATGAGAATCGGCAAATCGGCAGGTCGTTCCCAGTGCGCATTCCTTTATCTTCTAAAAGATAAGTGATCTAGAGTGTTTCTATACTTAGGCATCGGTACTGGCGAATGTGCGCTCCTTTCATCTCACGAGCCTTCAAGGCAATATTAAACTCTGTTCCAGACCTTTGTGTTGGTTATTGTTCAATGGTAAGTGACCCTCAGTTGTATCTCGGCTTTATACTTATAAACCGAATGTCACCAGCTTCTTTACGCGTAAAATATATTACCGTATGTCACATTCCACCTGCGACTTGAGGTTTCGTTGATCGACATTCAGTTTGCCGCCGCCAACTAAGGTGGTTGGTGATTGCCCCAATTGTGAGTACACTCGCTTGTCATAGCCAACGCATCAGTTAGTGACAGGACAGTGACAGATACTATTGGTGCTTATTCGCATCGGTAAGTTCTTTAATTACACTCGCAGGGGATTTCTAATGATATTTCAACAGGGTTTGGCATTGGTTTGTGGTTTGCTTTCACCCCGAGAGACCTATTCTAACCAAGAAACAGAGACTATTGTTCTACTGTACTTTAGGCCGTCCTGCCATCTTCACCAAAATACTGATCTCCGCATATAGGTTCGTCGATAATGCGGTCAGCTTCGCATCAAACACTAGGGTAGTTCCGTTAACAAAAATCTTGCTACAGCGGCTCACGAATCCTAGTTTTATGGCTCGGTACCTACCGCATCTGCAGACCCACTTGCTGAGGTTCTGATTACGACGTCACTCTGCGTACTTCTGCATGACGGTGGCTCGCGCTCCGTATACCCGAGGTGACTCCGGTCGGTGTCAGTCGTACCTTTCTAACGAACCCCGCTCAGGACGAAGCGTCTCGTGAACACACTTATCATCTATGCTGTTAACCGATGTCTGCTGATTCTGTAAATTTGATTCATCAATTCTTTTCAACTGTTAACTGATTCAGCCCTTTTCCGGTAGACCAGTCGTTGTCGCGGAGCTCGCCGTGGTACGTATGACGCACTACATTATCTTTATGCCGCCCTCACACTTCTATCAGGCCGTTGCTGGACAGGCAGCATGGTCGATGGGGTTGAACTTCATCATTGGCAAACGTCAGCCTTCCATGCCCGCGATGCACGAGATATTCCATCTTACTTTCCAAATAGTATATGCCAATTCCCTTCTAGCGTCATTAAATACCCGGAAATACCTTCGATCCCAGGAATCGAGTGTCAGGCCACATCAAACCGTTGATGTTATCCGCTTTGCGAAGCCGCACAAGTCTTCTTCGGACATCGAGAGTTCAGATAATGGGAAAAGACATATCGACGCGCGCGGAAGATTTTAGTATTGCCAAGGTATGATATTGGTTCTTCCATCTCGGGGTTTTTTTTTTGCCATAGAGTTGCGACGTGTAACGATGGTATAAATCGTCACCTACAAACGTATATGACACTCATTCCTACCTCGTGAGTGTGCCCAGAGGGCTACAATTATCATATATCGTATTGTGTTCCTTAGAACTTGACCTGATGGTATGCTCCGGTTGGTGCTCCCTGCCCTACCTACGACAAGATGATAATCACATCCAGCAACCTCAGCAGAATCACGTCCGGTGATATCCACTGGTTTGACAGGTCTCCTTTCCATTATTGTGCCTTGCTTAGTGAAGCTACTTCCGAAGTGCAGTCTCTATATCCCGTGTGCTTCCTGCCGTAGACAAGACATCCTGGTCCCCCCTTCCCGGTTTGTCGCTATCGTTTGCCGAGGTACCCATGTCGCCCGAGGATGTTGGTAGATCGGATAGGTGGATGGTATTCAAGAAAAATTCAGCGTCACCGGAATTCCTACTCCGTCGAACGAAATTGCGACTGTTGAGGGATGCCAGGAGCGAGTTGGCGTACACTAGGGACAGAATATATCGGTTATACGACCTGAAACTTGGTTGGGTGCTAGTCAGAGGACTTACATTTCCCGATGGTGAAATCGACTGCCATAAACCACGAGTTCTCCGGGTTAACCGCCCACTGAAGGGATGCATAAGCGGTGACGAGTAACGGAGTAAACGTCGGCTTACCAAAACTACTTCTGCGATTGCCACTAGCCTGCAAGTACGTCTAGTTGATGGTATCGCAGCATCGGAGGGAACTCACGAGGTCAGCAGACATCGATTGATGGCATAGATCATGAGAATGTTGAGGAGTTGCTTCGTTCTACATAACTACTGTCAGTGGTATGACGGGGATGATGCAAGTTTGGGCACCTTGGAAATACGGTGAGGGAGCTGTTTTCCCGTAGAAGCAAGCAAAGCGCTACGGCAATGAAGATATCGGATACGACGAGGGCCGCACCGAAGGGCGTTATCGCATAATACTACGAGTGGCGGAGTGAGCGATCGATTGCTTGCATTCGTCATGTAGGAATGAAAGGAGGTACCGTAAGTTGCGAAAGCGAACTCAATTGCTTCTTGATGAACCTGTATGACGTTAGTACAATGACGCAAGCATGAGGAAGGGCCGCACATAAGAACCACAGTCTCTTTGGTTCTGATCAGAGGAATGATAGTACAATGAGGGAGATGAGCGCACCTATGCCAAAGCCTTCATCGGTGCTCATCAACATGTCGATCTACAAATCAGATTCTCGAACTCACCAAGATGAAGCAGTACTGTTATGATCTGTTGCAATAAGATCGTTATTCAAGATTGGTATGACGACGCCACTTACGATTGGCACGGTCACTATCCACCTGAGACGAGGGCGGCAAACTTAATTGTATCATTACTCCTGTTCTCGGTAGATGAAGAAAAACGGCACGTACGATAAAATATCTTCACTGTGAAGAATCTAGGAAGCGAAGACGCGTCATGTTCTGGCATCAGTACCCCCGGGCAAATACTCGAATACTTACGCTTGGACTGCACACGCTATAGTTAACTACGTACACCTAAAGTCAGTCAAATAACACGTGTTTTTGCAGCGAGCTTACATTGACGGCCACCGAAGCCTATAGAAATGACACAGGAAAATATGTTATGCGGTGCGACTGTCCACCATGCATTTGAATACTTACGAACAACGACCTATCATGACAGTCAATAACGATGACCGTTGGGGTGAAAGTCATACATACCATACACCGTAAGCCAGAGAAGTCGTAACACCGTAACTCGACACCTGTAACGCCATCAAGCAGAAAGCTCCATGATGCAACGTGTCGGACGCACTAAATAGTAATATAGGGCATGACACACTGGGTTATTTGTCAGCCTACGGTAGCACTCCACGAAGTGACGGACTCACTGAGGGTGACGTGGGTAGTATCCAAAGCCCTAAGAGATCATGAACATCCAAAGCCATACTCGAGTGGTGGCGGCTCACCAAATCGCAGCTACAAATAGTTTCGTGGGAACGTCATCGTTGGGATAATTCATGAAGTATAGATAGGTCTAACAGATCGTCAGTTGTGGTACTGATGTCCGAGTGCCTGCTTCGGACTAACCTGTAGCGTCGTGATTCCATATAGACTTGGCATATGTCATGGCGGATTAGGAAGGACTGTGATCAGAATCAAGTGTAACATACACAGCAGTAACTATGCCCCCGATAAACGAAGCGCCTAAGCAAGGACATTTGAGTTATTGGCTCAATCCATGGCCATGGATAAGGATCCTCACCCCATGTGTTTGTAAGGTCTACAGAGGCCATTCTGCCTCACGGTCGATGCACGGGGGAAGAGTTTTGACTGCAAGTCCTGGCTGATGACGTGAGCGGGTAGATGTGCGGAAAGGATAACTGATGGAGCGCCTGGTCCGAGATATATATGATACCGGCACCGCCGCACTCCCAGGCAGGCGCAAGAACCTACTATGGATTCCAAAAGGAGGCGGAGCCCCGTGAACTTACTTTTCTGGGCTGGTCATTTACATCCTCGAGGCAATGTACAGCCTGCAAGTGTGGAGCACTGCTTTCATCCAGCTTCGAATCCCACGTTGATACATATACCTCGGAGTTCACGGTACTCCGAACCGAGGAACTAACCCGAGGCATACCAAAGGACCAGCGACCCGAACGTTGATAGTATTTTGCAGTGGCATATCCAGAGGCGCAGACTCGTCTGGAACAGAGGTCGACGCATGTGCGAGGCAAGGCTTTCCAAGTAACAGATGTGCATGTGAGACTAGTTTGGACCGCTTTAGCCACTTACGAAACGGAACATGATCAAATGATGACATGTTCACAAGACGAATAGGCCCACCGAGTGCCAAGAACAGACTCATGCGGAGATAATACCTGTGGGCGACGGCTTGACGTTCTCTATTCGAGGACCAGGAAGACATGTACGGGGATGTGACTCACAATGTGTGAGCCTGTGTTGCGATAATACGCCGGAGCGTGGTTATGGGGCTCCACAACATGAAACATGAGTACTGGACCGGCGGTGCGACGAGGCAATAAATATTGTGATGCAGGTTCCCTTCCACTTCACTCGCCCCTCAAAGACTGCAGACGACACCAAGAGAACGAGGTGAAAGACCAGTGCTGCTTGACATCACAAAACAGGAGGACCATTTGATGGCTTGGTATTACTACTATATACTCCACAGTCTCTAGAGTGCCAGCCAAGCATTATTTACAGCAGTTTGCATAAATAATGGCACCTACTCGAAATAGAAAATATTAGTCAGACATGCGGGACTTCGCGGAATCTTCATCACATTGTACAGTACTGACACGACCGATGTCGGTGACCATTCCCTGACCATCGCAATGCCACCGAAGAAACAATACAAGAGTGCTGAGATCGTGCCAACTGACAGCTCCGATGTGCTGACTGACCTGGAGCCTACACCCCCAGCCACCCCTTCAGTGCTGGCTGTGATCGACAACAACACTGCCTTGCTGGACACCTGTGATAGTGTGGACCGGGAACTTGACAGCCTGCCTAAGACCAGCCCAGCCAAAGAACATGCGAAAGAAACACAATCCAAGGCTGTAAAAGCCTGAAGGAGCAGGAAAAAAGGTGCATATATTCAGTTATTCATGTGTTTATGCATATCTGAGCTCTAGCAGAGGTAGAGAACGCTGCGCCGGCAAGTGAACATGCTCCCGATGTACCTATCAAGGTACTGTATAATGTGTTGATATTCCCCGCCTCCGAATCGAAGAAGGACGACATCAAGAAACAGAAGGGACTGTCGTCTTACTTCAAGCTTGACAGTGACAAACCGTATGATACCTGGAAAGCACAACTGCTTGTCCAAATTTCACAGAAGTTGAATCTGAGCCAGATCGCATATGAAGATTACGACGTTTCATTCACCATTCCATGCGTTTATCCATCACTGCTTCTTGTTACAATGGACGATGACTACAACTTCCTTCTCGAGCATGTGAGGAAGGCAAAAGAGCCTGCAGCTAATGTATATGTACAAGAGAAGATGACAACAACTGGTCATAAGGTATGTGTTTCATTAGAGCGTATCTTCATGACAAATGGCTCATGTAAAACTATTGCAGCATAAATGCGATGATTTGAGCAGCAGTGCAGACAGATCAGGTGCAGAAAATTCCCAGAAGAAGCAGAAAAAGAAGAAGAAGAAAACCTGTGCACCGAAAGATGTTGATATCGATGAAGCTGACCGGCCACTGAACAAGAATATTCGTGCTTTGCGGGACCGCTGGGTTTGTCACAAGAAACCCGGCTGTGAAAGCGAGTTCTGTTTTATCAATCCATTGGATGGCGGCACCCACATTCCCCTGACATTTGCACGCCTTGATTGTTGGGCTGCAGCGATGGTGTGTTCTATTTACTAATGTGACAACCAACATAACTCTCTGCAGCTCAAAGGACTGGCCACGGCCACTCTCGAAACACCCCCAAATCACAAGCATTTCCGGATGCTACCTGACGACCTTGTTGGTCAACGTTCGGTCCTGGTTGATTGCCGCCTCCAGATAGAGAATATCAAAGCTGCAGGAGTTGCTTCTCATACACCTACTGTCCCCACCGCTCCCGTCATCAATGTCAATTTTCCACCAGAATTATTCAAGATGTTCCAGGGATCACACGTGCCACCAGTCACTCAGGCCCTTCCAGACATGATGCAAACACTGCTTTCACCTGCCTCCACCAATGCACTCTTTTCCCCCCGACAAATTCAGTCCATTGGAGAGCGAATGTCAATTCAAGAATTTGGTTCTGCGTATGACTTGTCACCAAGCCTCGGGGTGAAACTGATTGAACAAGGCTATAATTCTATGCATGCTCTCCATTTTGCTACTATTGATGACCTTCTTGCTAGCGGCCTTCTTCGTGGAGAGATCGCTCAACTTCGTGATGCAATTGCTCGTTGGGTAGAGAACTGAATACATGCATACATTGTACAACTCATTTGTAACCAGAATTGCATGTAATGTA
The DNA here is from genome assembly GCA_024613185.1 of Pisolithus microcarpus. NCBI lineage: Eukaryota > Fungi > Basidiomycota > Agaricomycetes > Boletales > Pisolithaceae > Pisolithus > Pisolithus microcarpus. The sequence continues at coordinate 1,537,274 of JANFAI010000011.1, read as the reverse complement.
CAATACCACGCCCTTCAGAAGCAAATATTTTGGTCTCGGTGATGCTCTCATCGCTCGTTCGAGTGAACTGCAAATGAAACCATCTGATTCAATCATTTGTTACTACACATGCATGTTTTCATAGCTAGAAATATCCGGCATGTTTGATATAGCCCTTTGCATCATCCACAGTGATGACATTCAGTGCCTCAAGCATATCATATATGATACCATCGTCTGAAGTAAACACGTCTGAGTTGTAACGAATCCACGCTTTGATCTTGGAGAATGCCTCTTCGATGGGGTTGAGGTCGGGTGAATACGGTGGTAGAAAGATGATTCGAATACCTGCATTATGACATTAGCGCTAGGAGAGGTGTACGATGCTGAACTCACCAAATTGCTGTGCAAGGTCCTGAACCTCATCACCATGATGGATGCAGGCATTGTCCATGACGAGGATGCTATGTTTTCCAGGATACGCTGTACACGACGGCAGCTAGAAATGAGTGAACAATAAGATGTGAGCATAGGCCAGGGTGCTTACCACCGCATTCTCCAGAAACTCGAGGTATCCTTCCCGAGTGAGGGAACCCTCAACAACATGCCCTGCAATCATACCATCACAGGACATAGCGCCAATGGCAGTCAGCCACCGCCCGCATACGAAGACGCCCCTCATGGCTGCTCGCTGACTTCTCTTTGCCCGACCATACCACCTGAAGAGAGTGCGCTCATCTTTGGATGTCTCATCAAGGAAGACGAGCTCATCAGGCATGTACTGTGCCATCTTTCGCATGAAGCTAGCCCGGAGATCTTCGTTTCATTCTTTTGCGATCTTCCTGAGTTTCTTCAAGGATATACCAGCTCGAGAGAGCTTGTGATGAACCATTGTATAGTGCACAGAAATGAAGCGGTTTCATTGGATCAGGGAGGCAAGTTCGTCAAGAAACCAGTCAGGGTGATGATGGATGGTCTCTATGAGGTACTGGAGGTCTGTAACGTTGAGCAATCTTGGCCGACCTGCATATTCGCTACATGGTTTTGGGCCAACATCACCAGTTTTGCGATAAAGCTTTAGGACATGCCGGAACGTATGTTTTGAGAAGCCGATGCATTCAAGTATCTCATGAGTAGTGAGGATGCCTTGTTCATGGAACCGTATAGCAGCGAGCTTCAGGTCTCGGGTGATTTTTCTGTTGCCCATGGTGAGGCGTTCACAGATTGTACTACAGTTTGTAAAAATTCCGCCAAGTCCCGCATGTCTGACTAATATTTTCTATTTCGAGTAGGTGCCATTATTTATGCAAACTGCTGTAATGTCCGGACACTTGATTTCTTTCCCGAAGACACTTGTAGTAGGCAGCCACGAATACAACATGATAACCGTAGGCGATGGGCGTCGTTGGGTCGTGAATACACTGATACCCTCGTACTTACTGATCTGGACCCCCGGAGGTAATCAGATCACTGTCGCATCGTTGCGACCCTAGGCCCGTTGGCCCTGAATAAGGCTTCGGGGTGATTATGGCACCGAGCTGCCGAGTGGTAAACGCAAACGTCAGTGGAGATGGAACGTTGCAATCCAGCATCGTACCACGTTTTCAGGTGGAGATCCGACATCGTGTTGCCTGGCGCAAACTTTTTGAATGCCACGTAGGCGCTCGTTGACTTACTGTAGGAACAGGCTGAGTGCAACTGTCGTTTTCTGACTATCTGGACTGGCATGCCGCGCTTGCAAGTTAGTACTAAGGCTTTGGTAAAGCCGAGAAACCTGACCCGCCAATAACTATGCTTTCGCATGCCACAATGGAAGGGATTGTAAAGGAGGAAATAAAAAAGCCAACGATCTCCGTTTCCCTTTCCCTGAACACTGGGTCGTACTTATGTGGTGGGGGTAGCGCAACCGCAATGCTCGATAGGGGCTATTTTCCTTTTATGGTATTTTCCACGTGTGCCAAAACTTGTCCCCCGGTGATGGCACTGAGCGAACAAATTGAATCACTCGTTCGCGTTCGATGAGCCTTGGCGCACTCACCCATGCGGCGACGAGACTACCGTTTATTAGGTTTGGGTGCCGCCATCTCTCCACTTTATCTTCCGGTCAAAAGCTAGACTCGAAGGCGTTCTCCAAGACACTCCTTCTCCCAAAAACCTCGTTTCCGCTTTGGCCAGACCCCTCGAAAACAGAGGTTCCGTTTCGGAAGAAGACGTGTGACGACCTCTACCGTTGGCAGGCGCGCAATCCACTTGGACGGTTCTTCCACTTCGCTGACGACCACATTGAACAGGTACGGCACGCCCGTGGCCCACTCTTTGTGTTACATGACGGCCCTCCGTATGCAAATGGTCATCTCCACATTGGTACGGTTCACCATCTTAGTGCGCGGCGCGTAATTGACACTTTCTTTGCTAGGACATGCCTTGAACAAGATACTGAAAGATATCATCAACCGATACCATGTTTCTATCGGTGATCGTGTCCAGTCGGTGTTCTAGCTTCCCTATACTGCACTGTGTTCTAATCTGCGCATATTGTGCCAAGCTACGTCCCCGGGTGGGACTGTCATGGTCTTCCGATAGAAAATAAAGCGCTGCAGGACCTCAAGGTTCGTTTTATTCCAAACAAGCTCACGTATACCTCATGAGCCTGTACAATGTATGGATCATGTAGGGAGATCCGCACACACTCGCTCCAGATACAATACGCAGCGCCGCTAGAAGGACCGCTGAACGTGAGATGTCAACGCAACAAGAGGAGTTCAAACAGTTTGGTATAATGGCTGATTGGAGTCCTGAGTCTACTTATCGTACCCTTGGTGAGAACGAAGGAAGGGTGCTATCACGTTTAGTGGGATCGGCGCTAATCACTTGATGTTAGATCATGCCTATGAGATACGGCAGTTGCGAGTCTTTCAACAGATGGTTTCCAAGGGTAGATTGCCTGCATCTCGGTTATATTTCCACAACTAATCGTGACTGCCTCTACAGGTCTCATATACAGACACTACCGTCCGGTGTATTATTCCCCTTCATCGCGTTCTGCGTTAGCGGAAGCGGAATTGGTGTATAAAGATGATCACGTATCACACGCAGTTCATGTCTCGTTCACTGTGGATGCAATGGATGATCCATCTAATTTGGCAAGGAGGTTAGCGCCCTCAAGTGCGAGGGAGGAAGTAATGGAGGAGTTGCAACGGGGAATGGTAAAGTTATTGGTGTGGACAACTACACCATGGACTCTCACAGCAAATATGGTAGGTTCCCCGCACACTGCTGGAGCGTTGAACCGTGACGCCTTGTTAGGGAATCGCAGTGCATCCCGATCTCACATATGTCGTTGCTTGTAGTCAGCGTCATCCTGGTCTGCTTATCCTTGCAAAGGACAGGCTATCAGCACTCGAACACATTCTTGGATCGTACAGTGAAATCAAGGTTATATCTGAGATACCAGGCACCCAACTTGTCGGGCTCAAATATCGTGGCATATTCGCATCTCCCTCCACTGGTGATACTGTTCCAGTGTGTTCTTCATCTAGCTCTTCACACCAGCACCACCTCCAAGTTATCTCGGCTGCCCACGTGACACCAGACACAGGAACCGGACTAGTTCATTGTGCACCAGCACATGGCGCAGAGGACTACCAAGTTTTCCGCGCGCAGGGCCTGCTTGATTCTGGGTTGTTATGTCATGTCGATCAGGGGGGTAAATTCTCCGGTAAAGTGAGGGATGTCATATCCGGAATCAAGGGAGGTGGAGACTTGGTGGGTCTCGAGGTGCTGAAAAGCGGATCTAAAGCAATTGTTGCATTGCTAGAACGTATGGGATCGCTATTATCTGTCGAACGGTTCCGTCACAGATACCCCTACGACTGGAAGACCAACGAGCCAGTTATCGTAACGTGAGCGTTGACTTACTTCTCGTCAATGTGATTCCCGAATTGTTGTACAGGGCAACTTCGCAATGGTTCGCCAACCTGGACGGTATCAAGGAAGATGCTTTGGCTGCTCTCGAGAACGTCGCTTTCGTCCCACCGGGCTGTACGTCGACTTGTTGCGACTTCTTCACCTATTCCCTCACGCGTTATATAGCACGAAACCGCCTCACGTCTTTTGTTCGCTCGCGTTCAGAATGGTGCATCTCTCGCCAGCGTGTCTGGGGAGTTCCAATTCCGGCTCTCCATCACATTCCGAGCGGTGCCGCTATCCTAACTGCATCATCACTTACCCATATCCTTGACATCCTAGATCGTAAGGGTGTGGGCTATTGGTGGGATGGGCCCGTATCCGAGTTTGTGAATCCCGAATTGGCCGCCCAGTACGGCGGGGAAGTCAGTGAGCGAACGTGGCGCAAGAGCACCGATACCATGGACGTCTGGTTTGATAGTGGAACAAGTTGGGCTATGCTTCCGTTTGGAGAAGAGCATGGGAGGATGCACCGTGCAGACGTGTGTCTTGAGGGATCTGATCAACATCGAGGGTGGTTCCAGAGCCAACTGCTGACTGCTGTTGGCAGTCAGCAACGCCAGGTGGAAAGAAAGCAGTAAGTCCGTATGGGACGCTAATCACACATGGGATGGTACTCGACGAGAGCGGACGAAAGATGAGCAAGTCCCTGGGGAATGTTGTACAGTCCTTTGACAGTTATCAACGGCGGGGTGGTGCGCATCATACTCTTATCAGTGTTCTCTGTATAAACCTACTCATGCACATGCAGCACAAAAAGAAGGAACCTGCGTATGGTACGGACGTCCTCCGGCTGTGGGCAGGCGACGGTCGAGTATTGGCGGGACATGTCCATCGGTCCGACAGTACTCGCGCAGACCGCCTGAATCTATGAGGAAGATCCGCAACTCAGCGAGGATTCATACTTGGGAAATGTCGGCGCAACGAAGCAGAAAATGAACGACCAAGGACTAGGAAACCTTCCCCCTATCGCGAAGGAGAGTCTTGGCTTGGTATGTGTATGCTGTTCTTTATCATCGTCGCAGTTTGACTGTGTGGTTTTTGTTTTCCATAGCGTAGGCAGAGCGCTACGTCATGAATGAATTGTACAAGCTGGAACAGACTGCCCTTGCAGGGGTATGCGACGTACAACTTTCCGCGAGGTACGCCTTTCAGAAGGTCCTCGACACATTCTCATGATACTTCTCTGGTAGTAGTGATGACGGCTTTAGGTGAACTTTGCTAATATCACACTCTCATCACTCTACTTTGATATCACCAAGGACGTATTATATGCCAACGATGTCCTGCAGTTTTGAGAGACGCGCTGTCGTCGATACTCTGGAAGAGGGCGAAGTCTCGTTTTCTGGAAGTCTGTCACGATGGAAGGTAGCGCTCGCTAACAGTAGCTCTAGATCTTGCGGACTATGACATTCGTGTTGGCCCCTGTGCTTCCGCATCTGGCGGAGGAAATTCACGACCAGTACTGCAGAGAAACGCACAGGTTGTCGTTCTTCACGCAGAAATGGACTCCACTTGGTGAGAGATGCTCGCTCAGTGAGGATGTTGGTTGATGCTGATTCGAATGGGGCGGGAGCAGAGCGCTGAATGGAGTGATTGTCTGGCAGAGAAAGGATATGGAAAGCCTGTTGGGGGTCCGCAGTGTCGTGCTTGCGCTCCTTGAAAGGGCCCGTGGTGATAAGTATGTTATCAAGTGACTCCCAACGGTTCAAAAGAAACTGAAAAGGAAGTAATGGATACGCAGAAATCTCAAGAGTGCCCTGGAAGCTAAGGTCACTATCGTTCTGCCCTCCTGATACGAATACCGAACTAGTCGGGTTACTGAAGCGGGAAGGCATGTAGTTGGCCGTAGCATCCTCTCCCGCCTGAAGCTGATGTACATCGTCGGCAGATGCAGTTTTTGAAGACACTATTTATCGTCTCTGACGTCGAAGCTGCTGGATGCTGGCAGTACAGATCCTACCTCTGCAGCATGGTCATATAGTGACACCATGAAAGTACCCGGTATGTTTGTAATTGGTGAAATCTCGCTTGGTACCGTCATTTGATGCGAGGGATTTAGGATCATCAGATGCAGAACTCACCATCCTTGTTATGCCTGCTACACTGAACAAATGTCCTCGATGCTGGACATACACTAGATCTGACCATAAGGAGTTATGTTCTCGCTGTGAGGACGTTGTCAAGCTCTGAAGATGGCGAGATGAAAGTACACATATTTATCGCGTACAGTGACCTCTTGATAGACCTAATACGCTATAATCATTGCATCCTTGCTCCGTGGCTCCACGAGCATCTTTCCACTACCATGCATGTGAGATTGCTGACTTGGCGAGCGGCGAATATTGTTAGAAACGGTATGATCTCGCGCGTTCGGAGTGGTCCAACGATAGGCGTGTCATTGAGTCCGGGAGCATCAGCCAAATACGTCCACCGACGTCAGCAGTTCCAAGCTGCAGTTCGCCGACGCTGGCTTACAGTTGACCAGACCACGACTGCCAGCGGTACAACTATCGAACTTTATCATCGACAACGATGGCAAAGAAAGCGCTTGTTCTCGTCGCGGATGGCACAGAGGAGATGGAGTTGTCAGTGTGCTCTTCCCTGCGTCGCCCCTAGGGATAGGCTGATCTTCATGCAGCACGATCACTTATGATACGCTCGTCCGTGCAGGCGTGGAATGTACCTCTGCGAACGTTCAGTCTGGTGGATCTCCGTACGGGACGGTTGGTACAAGCCCTGCATTGGTGGTATGCTCGCGGGGCATCAAGATTCTGCCTGACACTACACTGCAGCCCCTTGAGGCTGGACCGGTACGGAAGAGTGTTCTTACGATCATGTAGAATCTCCTAAGGGTACTTAGGACAAGTACGATGCCCTCGTTATCCCGGGCGGGCTCAAGGGTGCTGAGACGCTTTCTCAGTCGACGGAAGTGCAGACCCTCGTGAGGGAGTATTTTGACGCAGGAAAGATTGTGGCCATGATTTGCGCTGGTGAGCATATCTGGCCTGTGCTCCCATCCTGGATCCTGTGTGATCCTGCCTGATTCATGACGTCCGCTTCATCTTATTATAGGTACTCTGGCTGCTAAGACGGCGGGTCTGCCCCAGTCAACCGGTAACGTCACACCCGGTTGTGCAGGATGTTTTGACTCAGAGTGGGTACTGGCTTTGTGGTAGGCCTGCGTTCCGTTCACAGAGGTGTTGTAGCGTTCGAGTACCAAGAAGACTCCGTAGTTGTTTCGGACAAGGTGGAGGGTAAGGGGACTCTGGTGACCAGGTACGTGTGCACTTTATGTCGAACGAGGCTACGCGTCCATGGCTGAGGTCGCACCCGTCCAGTCGAGGCCCAGGTGAGTTGTCGCGACATTTCTGCAAGCTGTGACGAGTGAAGCGCGTCGTGGACAGGTACTGCATTTCCGTTTGCATTCAAGTTAGTCGAACTGTTGTGCGGGAAGGAAAAGAGCGAACGAGGTACCGGGGACCGATGATGTTCCCTTCCCTCTGTCCTGTACCCTTACTGATCGTCAGGAGTAGTGGCGGCTACGATGGGTCGTTTTCGCGAGACGTAGTGTCTGTAGTTTTGTAGTTCTTACGTGTAACTATCGTCGGTTTTGACAGTAACTTTCGTCTGTTTTTTTTCTTCCAGCCAGCATCTGGCAGGGACGTCGCATGCGAGCTGTTCAGCACGCCGTGCGACGCATCCTATGGACTACGTTGGCGGACGAGGGCGGTGGTCCTGCAGCGACGACGCGCTGGCTTGGATCTGACAGCGCATTTCGGGAACGAGTCATATCCAAACCTTGTCAGAGCACTACACTACAATCAGTCTACCACCAAACCTGCCATCGCACATCCTGACTCCTAGCAATAGCAGCATGACAGCGACTCTCGGAGTCCATCACGGCCTCGTTGGCCAATATCTCGATCACTCCAGCGGCCAGCGTTATCCATGCAGAAACAAACTCGCCGGCGACATGGCACGAAGCTTTGCAATCAGCGGACGTCCGTACCACCCTCGTTCGAGCCTATCAAGACGCTCGTTTACAAGCCCAAGACAGCGAAAACCTGCAGTGCCAGTGCCAGTCGTCGTGATCGCACGCGATGACACGGAAACCTAGCTCGTCAGCTCTCGCGAAGAAACTCGGTCTCAAGGAGCTCAGGCTCGCGTCAGGAGGATCTCCTTGACTGAGTTTTTCAAACTCGACAAAAACTCTCGTGCGTAACGCTGCTGTTATCTGGATACGGCGATGTACTTAGATCTCGCCCGACGAACTCTTTTCCTTAACATTTTTACGGTCATCGGTGACCGTATCACTTGCACTTACCCAGTTTCGCTCCTTGCTCTCGATAAGGAGTCGTTCCCAAAGGTGGTCACCGTGGTCGATAGTTCGATCGCATCTACACCAGATACCATCTTCGCCATTCCATGCATTGTCCTCGAGCTCGACCATCTTTCTTTCTGGGAAAGATGTTCTCGCATATCTGAGGAAGTCTCGAGACCGACGAACTCAAAATCCAAGAGGTCGATTTTACTACGCTAAAAACGGAACAGTCCACTGTTGCTCCTGTCTCTAGGTGCTAACGCCGCGAGATCAGGGTACGAAGGAAAAGGAGGATCCCAAGATCGAGGGCGCTGTCCAAATTGCTATTGGTGTCAAGAAAGAGGTGGACTTTTCAGCTTGGTATCAGAGCGTACGTCCAATCATTGCTCATACGTTCGAGAAGGGGACAGGGCAGCATGATCCTACGTCGTCGTTCTAGGTTTTGCTCAAGGCGGACATGTTGGAGTATTACAGTGTCAGCGGATGTTATATTCTTCGTCCCTGGTCATTCAGTATCTGGGAAGAGATTCAAGGTGGATCCTTCGCTATCTACCGTCCTGGTTACTGAGCCGTTGCAAACAGAGTGGTTCAACAAACGCATCAAGGCTATGGGGGTGCAGAACGTGTATTTCCCCATGTTCGTCTCCTCGAAGGTACTGGAACGCGAAAAGGATCATATCGAGGGGTTCTCCCCTGAGGTCGCATGGGTTACGCGAGCGTGAGTCTCATACAATACTCGTCGGTCATGCGATGTGTTGATTAAGATGATGTTAGTGGTTCATCCGAGCTTGAGGGAAGCCCATCGCCATTCCGTCCGACATCTGAAACGGTCATGTACCCCTGTAGGTGTTCTCGCGTGTATCGCGTCCCGAGATTGACTACGACCGTCGATCGCTTAGATTACGCCAAGTGGATCAAGAGTCACCGAGACTTACCCCTGAAGCTCAATCAATGGAACAACGTGGTACGATGGGAGTTCAAGCATCCCTCGTGAGGTCTTTTATTGGAGTTTCTATGATCCGACTAATAGAGCACTTGACAGAGCCTTTCCTGCGTACCCGCGAGTACCTCTGGCAAGAAGGACACACCGCCCACCTGAGTAAAGCAGACGCAGACAAAGAAGTGCTCGATATTCTTGAAGCTTTACAGGCGCGTATACGAGGAAGTTGCTTGCTGTACCCATGATCAAGGGTATCAAGTCTGAGAAAGAAAAGTTCGCCGGTGCGCTCTATACGACGACCTGTCGAGGGTTTCATTCCTGCGAGCGGACGAGGTATTCCAAGCTGGAACGTCGCATTGCCTTGGACAAAACTTCTCGCGTCCCGAGATGTTCAACATCGTGGTAGAAGACCCGAACGACCCCAGTGGCCAGGGCAAATTGTATGCATGGCAGAACTCGTGGGGTTTATCCACGCGCACGATTGGTGTGATGGTGATGGTCCATGGAGATAATCAGGGACTCGTTCTCCCTCCACGGGTGGCGTATGTGCAAGTCGTCGTCGTTCCGTGCGGAATCACGGCGAAGACGGGCGACGCTGAAAGGAAGCAAGATCAATGATGCTTGCGACGAGTTAGCCAAATCGCTTGTGGATATCGGAGTCAGAGCCAAGGCTGACTTGAGGGAGGGTTATACACCCGGCTACAAGTTCAACGACTGGGAGCAGAAGGTGAGTCGGAACAGGGTGTCATGATCGATGACGGTGTGGCGTCCCCTGCGTACCGCGTGCTAAATTCTTCATTTGTCTTTGTTCTAATCTATTAGGGAGTTCCGTTGCGGCTGGAGATCGGACCGAATGATCTTGTCAAACAGCAGACGGTGTCGGTCCGGCGTGATACGGGTGCAAAAGCGCCCATTCCCCTATCGGAGCTCAAGACAGTCGTGCCAGTGTTACTGGAGACCATTCACAAGGACATGTACACGAAAGCGTTGAACGAGTATAACTCCCGACTGAAAGAGGTCACTCGATGGGAAGATTTCGTTCCTACGCTAGACAACAAGTGCGTCGCAGTGATACCCTGGTGCTGAGGAGGAAGCATGCGAGGATGACATCAAGGAAAGGAGCGCCAGATCGTGAGTTGCAATTTTTGTCTGCTGCCCCTGTGTTTGAAGGGACACGGGTTTCGGATCATTGTTGGCCATTTTGATCTTGCAATGTGATACTGATTGTATACCCCTATAGTACGTACAGTGCCGAGCCGCAGGACTGAGCGGGCCCCTTCTGCAGGAGCAAAGTCGCTCGGCGATTCCATTTGACCAAGACCGGTTCACCCCTCTTGAGCCTGGCAAGGCCAAGTGTGTTGGATGCGGAAAGGATGCGAAGCGTTGGACGATGTTTGGGAGGTCCTATTGAGTACCAATATCTCATGGCTAACACAGAAAACTCGTTACAGTAATGTGCTGGAATATAAATCGGAAACTTGCGCGTGATACGGTGGCGGCAATCAGACCCCGTGGGGTGCTGGGAATACTTTACCGCTTATGGTAAGTTGGTATGGAAGGCAAGCACTTTCTCCTAAGTCAATACATTCCCCGCACGTTCAATTGGGTTCCATGCGGTGTCTATTCCCGACTAGTGTGTATACGGAAGGGGGGCCATGATGAGGATGGGGATGGGGACCACTAATGAGTCCGTATAGTCTTTTGTAATCCCCCATGTGCTCCTCTTCCAACCTGGACGGGAAGAGGAGTCCAGTCATATGACCGATCCCCCTCTTATGACCCCCTCAATGACACCGATAAGAACGCGAGCTTCTCTCCTCAGGTCTGCGTGACTCTTCTCCCATCGACCACCATCATCTACAGTCACTCTCTACCATGAGGGTAAGTGTCTTCCACATAGACTCACGCGCACTCTCACCTGCTTGCACACAGTACAACAAGCGCATCGCTGCGAACCCCGTACGTATACAATTTCCCCGTCTCCTTCGCTCGCGTCTCACTGTACCCAGTACATCGTAGGCACCTTCGCATGCATCGGAGGCGGTTTATTCGGTTTGGACATCTCGTCTATGTCCGGCGTCCTGAGTGTAAGTGGACCCAACGTCGTCTAATCGTTCCCCCAAAGTTGAAACCGTCGTACAGAACCCCTCATATCTCAATACGTTTCACAATGTAAGCACTTCTCATACTTCTCCTTCCCTATCCTAACCCCTTCCTGTCATCCAACAGCCCGGATCAAATGCGCAAGGTGCTATCGTAGGCAGCTATGCCTGCCGGATCTCTTCTCGGTGCACTTCTCGTTACGAAGCTCGGGGATGCCCTTGGTCGCAGAAGGACTATCATCGCTGCTAGTATCATTTGGGTCATCGGTGCTGCGCTCCAGTGCGCCTCCTGTAGTAAGTTATTCGATTCTTAACGGGGGTCGATTCGCCTTCTTAGTAGTCCATCAATTAGGACCGTGGTATGCTCGTCGTCGGCCGCATCATCGCTGGAATCTCAGTTGGTATCTCCTCTGCCATCGTGCCCGTCTACCAATCGGAAATCACCCCTCCGTCCATTCGTGGTCGTCTCGTCTCCTTCCAACAATGGTCCATCACATGGGGTATCATGCTGCAGTACTTTGTCCAGTTTGGATGCTCTTACATTAACGGCACCGCATCATTCCGGATCCCAGTGGGGTCTCCAGATGATACCCGCCATCATTCTTGGTATCGGCATGTTGTGGTTCCCTGAGTCCCCACGTTGGCTGGTGGACCACGGCAGGTGAGACATCCCAAATGCGCTCTAGCACCAAAACGTCACTGACTCGTGCTCGTAGGGAACAAGAGGCACTGCAGATTCTGGCAGATCTCCATGGCGGTGGAAATAAGAAGGACGAACTTCGTCGTGCTCGAGTACGAAGAAATAAAGCAACAGGTCGACTTTGAACGGAGCGAAGGTGCCAAGTCCTACGCGGACCTCTTCAAACCTGGTGTCTTGCGCCGCGTTATCCTCGGTTGTTCCCTGCAAATGTGGTCTCAGCTATCGGGCATGAATGTCATGATGTACTACATCATCTACGTCTTCCAAGGCGCTGGCCTGACTGGTCGTCGTGGCAACCTGATCGCCGACTCCGTGCAATATGTGCTCAACGTGCTTTTCACAGGTTAGTTGTCCTCGATATCGTCACCGGTTCTGATGGTGGCTGACTGCGCACATAGTCCCTGCTATCTGGTACATTGACAGGTGGGGTCGCCGTTGGATGATGATCCTGGGCTCGTTCTTTATGGGCGTTTTCCTTTCCCTTGTTGGTGGTCTCCAAGGTGGATATGGCGAATGGGGGAGTGTCGATAATACCTCCGTGTGGCTCATCGTTAACCAACCGGTCGTCACCAAAGCTATTATTGTCTGCTCGTACTTGTTCGTCTGCTCTTTCGCTATCACGATGGGTCCAGTATCGTGGACCTACCCTGCGGAGATCTTCCCCATGCGCGTGCGTAGCAAGGCTGTCTCGTTCTCCACGGCGACCAACTGGTTGTTCAATTTTGCCCTTGCGTGGGCTGTCCCACCGGCCCTGAGCTCCATCGCATGGAAGACGTACTTCATCTTTGCCGCGTTCAACTTCGCCGCCAGCATCCACTTCATCTTCTGCTTCCCGGAGACGGCACAACGGACCCTTGGAAGAAATCGAGGAGGTATTCGCGCAAGGACATGTATTCTCCGCCTGGAAGATCAAGCGAGACGTCGGAATGAAGAATTTGCACGAAGTCCTTGCCGAAAGGGGCGACAAGCATTCGCTGCAGGTAAAGGAGAGTGCTTGATGGATTTTTTTTTTGTCCTTCTCGTCTGTCCTTTACACGAACTTGCGTGATGGTTTTTCCCCGCCCTCGACTATCTGTACCACTACCATTTTTATTTTATTTTTTTATTTTGAATGGTGTAGCTTGATAACGAGATCACGATGTACTCTCTTCCGACTAGTTTAATGAATGTATCTTATTAGGTATATCAATTGATTTATCGTGTTACACATTCCCCGCAGCATGAGCAGTTTAGTAGCCTTTTGAAGTTGAAGCACTCCTCGCCACTCGACCCCCGTGAATCGAGTTGCGGGTGTACAGTACTTGGCTTAAGCCGATGGGCTAACGGTGGACCCCGGCACTCACCTCGTTTGCGGGCCGATGCGTTTGTGCGCGCTCATCCCAGAACGGCCAAGAATGCAATGTGATGACGAGGAACTTCCGGATTCATCGTCCTCTCTACAAGCCATCGCATGACCATGCGACCGGGTCTCACCCACGTCCGCTCGGGTCTTACGAACAACTCTGCAGAGGTTACCTTACCGTATGTAGGCATTATCATCTATCCGCAGCGGTAACAGAAAAGCTATTTGCATGAGATTGATAGTGTTGGCATTGGGGTGGGAATCTGATGAAGTTTCATCGTGCACAGCTGGCGGCTACGAAGGACACGGCCGGTTAAGATCACGTTCTGCTCTTTCTTCACCTCCATTGGGTTTATTTTTCGCACAAATGATCAGCCGGGAGTGGAAAGGTGGCGCTTACCTGGCTATGTTGGATCTGGAGTGGATGATGAGGAAATCGCCTGGTATTAGTGAGAAGGGGCGGTTTCATCCACTGTTTGGTATGGCCAACTCAAGGGGGCCGGAAACGAATATTCAGGTGTAGCAAGCGTACTTCCAATAGTACAGCCCAAGAGCACCTGACAGACACCGGCTGTGATGGAAGAGATGGGGTCAAACAGATGTAACAGATCAGGGTAGCAGGAAGGGAGGATGCTACATGCAAGACCCAACCAGGTTTTTGTCAATTTTATCATTGTGGACGACCAACCGGGGATGACAGTTGCGTTGAACCCCTTGAAAATCACCCGGGTAATGAAGGCGATAGGACACTTCCACTTTTTACATGGTGATTGACGTAGAAGGCCTCCGACTCGACCGTAGCGATGCTTGAGTAGATACGACCCACGAAGTGAAGTCCGCGACGCCTCTACACGAGTGAAATAGCAGCTCGCAGTGAGTGACTTTCATAAGGATTAGTAGAGACTAAGTTGTTGGCAACGAGCTGCGTATTGACGAAGGCCTGCAATCTGATTGGATGGGCGGTACACGCGTATGTCGCCTGACAGCCACCCACTAATACACTTCAAGATCAACGGGGCGTATATCCCACTCATACATGCCCAAGAACTGGTGTATCGTTCTGTTATTACCAGACGTCTTTCTTTTGGATCCTTGAGTCGGGTCTCAAAGACATCATTCCGTGCGTTTCAAAAGTATCTGCAGAGACCGTGCCATCCCGGTTTTGCGCAAACCACACGCAAACCATAGATTCTAGACGATGCACGACATACAAGCTGAGCAGTCTACATCTGCATCCCCACCCTCCGGACAATCGTCGATATGGCACGCGATCCGTCCGTGGACACCCCACTTGACACTTGCTGTCCGAGAGATTACGTCCGTCTCCGTGACGTTCATCCTCTCTTCGGTTCTCGATGCTCGCGTTTCGGCCGCCAGTGCTAATACTGACGGAGCTGGAGTGGAGCAGACCCTCGACCAGGTATCGACCACTTCTGGGTCTGCACCACCCGTCATCACAGCCACTTCCTCCACCGCCGCCTCCACCTTAGATTCCCACCGACCGGTCCTCGCAGACGTCCTCACGCAAGAACTTAGCGTAGATGTGAACGGGTCTAGTTGGAAGCACTTCATTCTGCACGTGCCGGACGCCGCCGATGAAGCGATCATCCTCATCTATGGCCTCCATCCGGGCAGGCAGTATGACATTGACATTGCGCTTGTAGGTGGGGGCATGGTTGGAAGGCGAATGGTCGTTACCAATGATGGTGGGCTCCATTAATCGTACCTACAAGAAGATTCTTTTAAAGATTTTTTGTCGCAGTTACTGAATCGGGGAGTGTCGGGCAAAGAATTGAGGACAACGGTGCTATATCTGTCGATTGGGATGTAAACGGTACAGCCTCAGAAGAGGTTGCAACGACGGATACGATAATACCTCCCATGGTCGGTTCACTCCCGATGCCGGAAACGACCTTTTCTCCCTCGCCTGACCCATCATCCCCCGTGTCCCACTCGCCCTCCCCCAGCACGACGCCCACACCTACGACCCTTACACAGACGCACGAAGACCGACTCCGCACGCTTTCTAGTACGCTCTCTGCCCTGAACGAAGAGCAGGCGTCTCTTCAGTCCTTGCTTAAATCTACGAGGCGGGACGCACAGAAGACGTCCACGGCACTGAGAAACGAGGTAGATATCCTACGACGTGCATCGGAAAAGGCGGTCGTTGCGGAGGGGAGGGCGAGGCAGCGCGTTAGGGCTCTAGGAGGATGCGATCAAGAAGGCAAACGAAGGCAGGGAAGAGATCGAACGAGAGATCGAACAGAGTGAAAGTGCCATGCCTGCCCTACGAGAAAGGGAGGCAAACGCGGAGGATGAGCTGAAGAGGACCAAAACAGAAGCGGACGGAGTACGAGTCGAGAGGGAGAAAAAGGAAGAGGAGGAAAGGAAGCGGAAAGAAAGTATGAGGGCTGAGTCTGTCAGCTTGACGCAGAGGACTGAGAGGTTGAACGTGAAGAGGGAAAGGCTGGAGGGGTCTGTCATCCCTGACCTCGAAGCGCAGCTGGCGGAAATCGAGCTCAAGATTGAATTGGTGGCGAGGGGAGGAGGGCAACACCAAGTAGATGAAAGCTGGGATGGTGACTCTAGGGCCAAGTCGCAGCGGCGGAAGTCGCACCCGGGAACGATCGGACGTTCACGATCGAATACAATGCAGAAGCCCGCTCCCCCTTCACAAACCAACCAGGCCAATAGGTCCGCCTACCCAGCTACCCCGGCACCAACCACGGTCACAGTCGACGTACCATAAAGGTCTAGATAGCGGACTATTTGGACTTGCGTCCTCTCCAGGGTTCGGCTTTCAGAATGAATCCGTGCATGCAGTGATTCCATCAACCCACACAACGTCCACACACCCAGTGAGTTCCGGGATGGGCCAGCCGGGCAATGTGGTATTCAGTACATCGTCGTCAACAACATCATTACCACGATCTACTGGTTCTGCGACGTCGTCCACCCTGTCCAGCAAAGCCCCCCCTTTTGAACCAACGCGTAGTCTGCGTACATCCTTCCCACTACCCTATTCGACGACGAGCATGCTCTCCGGAGGTGGGCTCCCCTTGGGGACGGAGCAAAATACGTTTGGATCTCCATCCTCGGCGACAGCCAACGTACATTCGTTCAGCGCGAATGGATCTGCGCCAAATGCTGCACCCTTCGTGACCTCCCCTACCTCCCTAGTTTTTTCAAGTAATCCGTCAGGGGGTGGAACACTTCCGGCGCCTATACAACGTCCATCCCATACTTCAGGGTCTACTTCCAGCTCAAGTGCTCAGAACTCGACCTCTGTTACTGCTCAATTGCTAAGATTGGGGAGGCCTGCACCAGTGACGTTACCCAAGACGGCGAACGGAGAGAACACGACGCGGACGACATCGAGCGGGTAGTTGTCTCTAGCATACATAATAATGATGCTAATTATTACAATGAAATTGCAATTTACGGAAAATGCTCCGCGTGGAATTTAGCATTAATATGAGTGTGGAAGGCAAACTGGGCATGCAGTTACATGCTGGGAAGGAAGATGAATAGTAGCCTATGTGGCGTCCCCTATGGCCTCGGAGGTTGGTACTGCTGTGTGTTCAGCCTGGCAAGATGGTCTGCGAGGTCGTCCAATGTGCCAACCTGACCTTGCCCCTCGATAGCGCCATCCACAGATCGCGCGGCTGAGGGTTGCTGTTCCCCAGTCGTGTCGTTACTAGCATTATTGATATCGGTTTTGACACGGACGGGCATTAGGACCGCGCCATTTTCCTCGAACCCCGGTGCAACCCTCCTGAGCGCCTCACGCTTTCTGCGCTGCCTCTCGTCGTCGCGTGCGCGGAGGAGAGCCTCTCGGCGTACTGCATGTGCTGCGATGGTATTTCTCCGGGAAGATTCAAACGCGAGGATATGGGATTCTAGAGTAAATGGATATACAAACTGGTTTTGATAGCATGCTCAGCGGCCATTTTCTTGGCAGTCAGGGCTGCTGTACTCACGTACGGTGTCACGCTGTCTGGAAGCGGGTGGATGTCAGGGGGTAATTTGACCTGTGGGTGTTATCAGGAGGAGTCCCTGTGGTGTGGGTAAACCAGTACAGGTGGAGGGACCCGTAGGGCTGGCGATTTTATGAGCGGTACATTGGCTGCGGCGGCGTATTGGGTTTGCATCGCTATCCAACGGGGTGCTCGGTGTTCAGATGTTGGTCGACGACCAAAAAAATTTGGAAAACTCACGAAGGTTTGTCGTTGAATGACCAAATTGTGGAGGCCCACGGTAGCGGGACGAGTTTAAGTTCTGACGTACACGCTACGTATGTTGCACCACGATCAGGACAAAAGAGTACTACCATTGGCAAGTCCGTTACTACTACTCAGAGTACCGGTCGAATTCTTCTCAGCGAAGAAATAACCGGGCGAAATCACAAGGTAGGAATGTCCACAATCTCCAGATGGACCCTAGAAGGTGCGGAGATTTCCTTCAAGCAGTCCCTGTACAGGGATGTCCGACGGACTCCAATCGAAACACAGTTGGCCGTTCATAGCGGTCGGCGGCTCCAAACGCCCGCCATCCTACTGGAAATACACATATGCGATCGGTGGTCGGGGAGAAGGTTTTTTTTCCTTCTTCTCTCGGATGCATATCTAGTTGCCAAGAGCGTCGTTTTGCCAACCCCAAGCTCCGGCCACCTTCAGTGGTCCGTCTTACACCAGCTGGACGGGCCTACCAATGGGTATGCTCGTTATAACCGTCCATGAGCGCAGGCACGATCTGTGGCACCGGCCCTCCAAGACCTCCCGTTGGAAGGCAACCGCGGTTTATTTCCCACATAGGGGGTACATATTACCGTTTGGTCTACTCGGACCCCATTGTTGTTTAGGGCCAAGGCCTTTTCATTCACTTAGGGCGCCCGGCAGACTCTCTTTATCCACAAGATAGAGTTCGAGGATTTCTATATGCACCTGGGATTCTGAATGGCCTTCATTCGTGTTATGTCCCTTGATCGTAACGAGGAGATACTCTCGCAAGGTCAGAGCAACGTTTTCAGGGCTCCAAGTGAGGATTCGTTGCCATTAAATGCGGTAATATAGCACATGGGAGGGTAAGCGTCATGAGACGGACTATTACCGTGTAAGTTGTAAATTTTTTTGGGTGTCGCCAAATTACTGTTCCAGCACTGCTACATTCCAGACTATTTGCCTCGCTTCTAGCTTATCCGTGTCCTCGGGGGATTCCTTATCTTTGCTAGTTCTTCGTGTATGATGTCCACCCAACATCCGCAAGGCTACTGAAACTCAACTCTGTTCGCCATGATGCACCTGCGATGAAGAGACTGGCCTTATGGGACTTCTAACCCTCGTTCGCAAGGTGCGCTGTTACCTAAATGTTTAGTCCAGACCTACTAAATATTTCGACACTAAAATGCAAGCGTCAGGGCTAACGATCGCAATCTTCCGTCGAGTAAAAATAGTCTTCTAGGTCGGGTTATAGCTTGTGGATTGTTAATATCACCGATTCCTATGTTTACATCACGGAGATCAATGAAAAATGTCCGACTTCCAAGTAGGAGGTGCGACTCAACCTACCGCGCACCATGAGGTTTTTTTTTTTTTTTGGGGGGGGGGGGGGGGCAGCGTTCACTACTTCACTTTCGATTCAAAATGTTGTACATACAAGTCATGAGACAGTGAACTACTGAACACAATTCATGTGTACCGATAGCTCGGATAATTACAGCACGAGTTTCGGATATGACCTAGCAAGTAGTAACACATAATTGCGGGGCAGCATCGGGCTATGCTGAAAGCATCCTGAAAGTATTTTTGCTACCGCTGCGTTGGCCATGTCTACGACGGGTACGCCCCCTCTTTTCATTCTCTCTCAACTCTCCCTGTGGTTCATCACCACCTCGTTCCATGGTCGCGCCTAACATTTCCACACCCTTCCTCGCACCTTTTTTCTTTGTAGACCTTGGCTGATCCACAGTGACAGATGATGAGGGTGTAAAACTCATTTCCATTCCACCGTCTGCACTGAATTTGACGCCCGCAGATTTCCCGGTGTTTGTAGTCGTCTGTCGAGATGCGAGACGCTGACCAAAAGTCGCATTCTTATCACCCAGTTTTGCCGCCGCTGCACTCGCATGAGGAACGAGGGGAGTAAGGTTGATGTTGGGAGTCCGTCGGCGGTTTGCTTCGCGCGTTCGTGCGTGTTGCTGTTCGGCTCGTGCATTTTTCTGTCCGGGTCTTGTCCGAGGATCGAATTTAGTGAGCTCTGCAGAATAGAGTATCAACCATGGCAACCATATAGTTGGTGTTATAAACAGACCTCCAGCGTCAGAACTATCATCACTACTCTCATCGTCTGTGCGTTCACTGAGACCATCAGACGAAGATTTATCGCTCTCTTCTTCTTCTTCCTCCTCCACAACTGTCTTGGCTCTGCTTCTCTTTTGTGCAGCTGCCGAAGGATTGAGGAGGGCATACTCTCTGCTGTCCTCGTCTACAGCAAACTCTGGGTTCTCAAACAGTTCCTTGAAGCGGGGATCATTAAGGAGTGTCACCGGTTCTTCGTTGGCCGCTTCGTCATCCACCGCCATAGCATCCCCCGCTTCTTCGTCTGCTTGCTTAGCCTTTCTGGCTTGTTTCTTTTCTTTTTTCGTTCTCTCCCTCTCCGCATCCTTTTGGACCTTTTGTGCAAGGGCTTTGTTGACTTTAACCATAGCGGCGGCAGCGTCCTTCCGAGTGCGAATTCTCGAGTTGGCCAACTTATCCATGCGCTCCTTGATAAGTTTTTCGCGATGTTCAGCATATGCAAACGGATTGGCGATGACGCGTGCTGTGTCATAAAGTTTGAGAGAGACGAAGTAGCCGTGCATGTATGGTTTGAGCGCGGGTGTTCCAAGTAGATGGTCTAGGCCAAGTCTGTATACATAATAGGCATGAATGTGGTCTTTGGTAAATGAGGTGGTCGACTTACACCCGTAGCTCGTTCCTTTCAATGAATTTGTAGTCTTCATACACGTTTCGCGTACTTTGGTCTTCCATCTCCTCAGTAATATTCTCCAAGAAAGTTGCCCAGCGTGGCGCCGGTCCCAACTGCGGGATATAGTACGTTGCCATTTGTATACCCTCGTTTGCTGTTAGAAGCAGACCGCTTCCGGGGATGTGATGGACATCGTTAAGGTCGGTGGCTGGTGTGATGGACACAAAATTCGATGATGGCTAGAAACGTCCTTGGCATGTCGGTAACACTCATACACGACACAATTCTTACCGTATGTTGGTCCCATATTTTCACAACCTTCCGGTCTGCGGTGAGGACCATGCCGTCACCTGCCATACGGCTTCCCCCCTCTATCCAGCTAACATTTTTTATGGGCAACCCATACCCTTGGTCCTTGAAGGCAAATGGCTTAGGGGACCGTATGTCGTAAAGGAGGGTATGGCCCGTCGACGTGGCTATAGCGTAGGACAGTCCGTCTGGCCTGGACGCGATAGCCGTGACCGCGAGAGACCCAGAACTTGACTCTTCATCATCGACTCCAGGAAGAGCAACCACAGCACGACCTGTAGGCCGCGATATCCGGCCTTTAGGGAGGTTAAGCACCCCGACCCTCGAACGCGAGCGTGGATCCCAAAACTGTACGCTCGGAGTACCATCGATACCGAAACCCAACAGTTGGTGAGCAGGATTTATATCTATGCAGTTTACACCTAGAATTGGGTTGTCTTCTGGAGAGTCAAGCACTATAGGATTCAAAAATCGACCCTGTTCCAGGTTCAAACGATATATTTCATTTCCAGATGCGGAGACGAGAGCGTCGCAAGAGGGAAAATGGTACGCGAGGGATCGACCGAAGCGGGGTATTCGCGTACGATAGTGAAATCCGCCTTGCGTGTGCAGTTCGACCGACCTGTCATTTTGGAGGTGAACCGTTTTCGTCCAGTCATCTGAGAGAATCTGTAGTATTTCGTTAGTGCACAGGTACACGGCGCCCACACGCCCACAGTGTCATATCTAAGGGGAGGGACTGACCCACTCACAATGAAATCGACATTCTCCGCGTCGGTGTGCCGTTCGAACTTCATTGTTAGCTCGTCCAGATCCCATACCCTCATCTGTGGCTTATAGGTCCCCGTTGCGACCACATGATGGCCGTCTCTGGTGGTCCTGACTTTGTTGCTTGCCTCAGGGAATTCGAAGCCCTGTATGAGTTCAACCTGCCCTTCCACTCTTTCCCTTAGAGCACGCTTTCCTTTCGTTTTTGCTGCACGCTTCCGGGTTATCCAATCGGGGATGGACGACGAAGAGCCGGCTACCGCGCCATTGACCGTATAGACCTTGACATCACCGCTGACTACCACCATGGTGTACAGGCAATGACAGGATCTCAAGCAAGTCGTATGTCGTTACAACTAACTACCAAGAACAAATTACCCTGCAAAACAAAAATTTTTGCACGTGACCCGCGAAGTGGAGCCCCTGACTGCACTCGTCTATGGATACTGCACACAAGGAATTACTTCCGCTAGGTAAAATAGGAGGGAATGCCTGAACCATTCGCGAGGACAACATGATACTGGAAATCAACGTATGTAGCCGGGGATCACAATCTATCACGCCACTCGCTCGTATGAGTAGCCCAATAGATGGGAACGGTATGAACGAGGGAATCAATAAGTCTTCTTCTTCTCATCAACAGACAATCCACCTGAAAAAATATCCTCGTTACAAAGTAAAGGTGATCAGTGATAAGTTGCCAGCATACCTGGTCCCATGTTCACAAGTAGAATGAGACCTCCAACGATGGCTGGTTATAACATTAGTGAAAGAAGACGTTAAAGTTAACAGCTAACTCACATAGGGTTTGGAAGAAGTCGTATCTGAAGGACGAGTGTTAGATGTTACCAAACAGAGATAGATTAATCTCACTTGAGGAAATCACGTTGCGCGTGTGCGCTGTGCACGCTCCACCAGTTGTTGATGAAGACGTTGAAGACGCTAAGAACTATGACCAAAAAGGTGGCGGACCACTTGGCCTTGAACCCAACGGCCACCATGGTACATGCCGCAAGGCCAACCAGCGACGTAACGAAACGGCCAATGCTCCATTCGCCTCGAAGCATGTACCCTAAGAAAAGAAATATGAGCAATACACGCCCAGCGAGGAGGAAGCTGGATGGTGCGCAAGTAAATCAACCAGAATCATTGCAAAGAACCACAATGGCACGCACTATTTCTTGCGGTCAGTATCACTTAGACTAGGAAGCCCCGCAAAGTTTTTTTGTCTGGATACCATCGTTTCACTCAACACCATTACCAGACCCCCGATCACGCTTAGGCTACGCAGGAAGAAATTGAGGTCAAAAATGAGGCCATAGCCGAATCCTTGTACGATGACGACAGCCAAAAGGCCCAAGACAGCATGTTCGGTGAAGCGTTTTGATATGACAGCGGTGGAAGCTGCCAACATGACCTGGAAGATGCATCACGTACACCTCACGGACTATATAAAAAGAAATACACGCAACACGTACAACAACGTTCAAAATCAGGAATAAATGAGAGAAACCCCAGTAGAAATGTCTGTAACTGTTCCAAGTTCTCAGCAAGCGATACGCGAATTTTCAGTAAATACTGACGATTGCAAGTACCACAGTTGGTCGCGCCATTGCGTGAGAATCCTTATGGCGTCCTCGTAGAAAGTCACCACAAGAAGGAAGCGACCAATGCCGGGCAAGTAGGGTTTCAGGGGGTGGGAGTAAATTTCTATTGCATCTTCCACCTGCTTGCCCACTGCACGGACCCTTTCCAATGGACTGTCAGGGTTAGCGGCCCTGTAGCCTGAGGACGGCCGGGGATTAGAGAACCCATGGGGGTCCGCGTTATAGGTAGCCGTTGCCGGACGCGCGATGTGGATACGGGAGGTCATTGGCGCAAGTGTTGGATCGAACAAGACTGGAAGCGAAGTGCAATGTCGGACGTGGCACTTACAAGCCCGTGGGAAAACAGATGTCACGTGATCATTTCATATGGAGTGTCACCCGTGCAGTTGTCGGCGAGGCAGGCTGGAGTTCAATACAGTCCCTGTGACTGGCAACGCTTAACTTACATGTCGTTGCAGGAGCCAACAGAGGAGAAAAACTATCTCTAGTAAGTACCCCCTGCGATGTGATGCTCCTGCAACGGACATTGACTTATGTTCCAAGTGCCGTGCTGAACCTTCCACCCACTGCCTCACAGGGTGAAATCAGAGAACGATACAGGGCTCTGTCAATCACCTTTCACCCTGACAAGCAGCACGATTTGCGTTTAAAGGAGATTGCAGCCGAGAAGTTTCTCGAAATCCAGAAGGCTTACGAAGGTAGGTCATGGCGATCGCCTGCCGTTCGGAAGTTTAGTGCCTGTTATCTTACCGGGCCTTTTGCTTCATAGTCCTTTCAGATCCGTTCCTCCGGTGAGTCGTATCTTTCCATATTTCCTCCACTCCCCTTTATGCAAGTTCATTTCCACAGCGAGGTTTATGACGTTCTAGGTGAGACCCTCATTCCATCTTTGGTCTACCGGTGGCAATCCATGACCTCGTGTACATCCAGGCGCAGAAGGGTTGAGTAGACAGTGGCCCGCGGAATTGCGATCTAAAGACAGCGAAGAAGTGCGTTCTCCGATAACATCAGTGCGAGCTAAACGTTTCAACGAAAAGTTGAAATTAGATCAAAGCAGTTCTTAAGCACTGGAAGACTGATCACAGCAACGAGGTCTTAGAAAAGCTCTTACAGCCACGGGGAGGCGCGACGTGCACTGTAAACGCGTCATCACTTTTTGCGACAGGCGATGTCTATGATGGGGAATCCAGAAGCTTAGGAAACCGTTTGAGCAACATCAAAGTCACCGGTCTCGGTGTTCGACATGGCGTTATGGTAAGACACTTGATGGCATCGTTTGATTTATTTGGGCCGATAGTGATATCCCGTTATTACGGCGTAGAAGGCCTTGGGTCCAAAAACCGTTATTGGGATCACCTCTGAAGTTCGTCCGGGTTCACGAAATGTCCTCGCTGCTAGAGGGACTTTGACGGGAGCCCTGCGGCATCAGTTTTCTCCGAGACTTGTTCTAGAGGTAATTCCAATTCCTTGGCATGCTCTAGCCTCAAGAGATCAATGAAATTCATCGCAGCTGACAGCGGCATTCCTAAATCCACGTATCATTACTGCAAAAACAACATACAGTGACAACGAAAATGCAGTGTCAGTTCAAACCAACTTTATTCCCGCCATTTGGTATCTCTTTCCCCCCGTGACCACAGTCTCCTTCGCGCGACGATTGTTCCGCGATTCACTGACTCAAGGGTCAATTACATGGACCTACGCCCCGGAGTTATCTGGCGGAAATCTCGAATTCAATGTCTACTCTCCCAGAGAGTTCGATCTCATGTCCCTAGACGACCACGTCGAGGCCATGGAAGAATCGATTTACGGAGGCCCTGGGTCGACCAGTGGACTCGCTGCTGGAGTGCGGACCTGGTCTTTCGGATTGACGCTGGCCGGTCTGAACTCGTGTATCAAAGCTGAATTCTTGTTGTTCTTTCACGAATTGTCTCTCCGCCTCAAAGCTAGTGCAGAAGTAGGTTTCAGAAGTGTTGCGTACATCGTGTCGGCAAAGTGGGTTGGCCATCGAAGTGCATTTGGAACGGGAGTAGGGTTGAGTACAAAAGGGGTGATCTTGAGGTTTCAGTAAGTCTGCATGTCTGATCACTGCGGGCGGCCTGACCTGGTGTTAGATTAACGTACTTCGAGCAAAAGTGGACCCTCCCGATCACTCTTACGCCAGATTACGATATGAAT
This sequence comes from Pisolithus microcarpus, assembly GCA_024613185.1. Lineage (NCBI taxonomy): Eukaryota > Fungi > Basidiomycota > Agaricomycetes > Boletales > Pisolithaceae > Pisolithus > Pisolithus microcarpus. Next base: position 1,512,093 of record JANFAI010000011.1, on the reverse strand, counting down.
CTGGCCCTCTATACGGTCGTGATTCCCTCGGCTGCACTGGCTATTGGTTATCAATTCTTCCTAAAGCCGCGCCGTCGGGCCCAACGTGCACGGTACCTGAGATTCTTCATTTTGCGTATCAACGATGACTGAAAAGGAGATGCAGGTACTTTGAGGATGCTCGACGGGCATTGAACGACGAGAAGTCGGAACTTAAGAGGGAGATCGAGAGCACAACCTTATTGTTGCAAGACGTCGCAAGACGACACATGGATGCGGAGCGGTCGAGAGCAGGTAAAGTGCACGGAAATACCAAACTCCTTTAGGTTTTCTTACGTTCATCGCAGGCCTGATCATTCTCGAAGCAACCTACGGGCCGAGTCCGGACAATGAAGCAGCAGATTTGGATGTAGATGTGACTGTACCTCTCCAAGCACTGGTGCACAACAGTCAGCTGTATATATCGAGCAGGACACCCAAGGTAGAGTTTCCTTTCTAATTGAACGGGCTGTCAGCAATTTCACATTCGGCTGATATTTTTGTAGTCGGGCATTCCAGGCTTCCTTGACCCAGCCCCGGCAAGCCCTAAGTCGCTGCGTATACGATACTTGTTCCGCAATCGTACGCACTATGCCGAGATCCCTGACTCGTCGCAGGTCGTCCTTCCCTTGAAAGGTGAGTTCTGCCCGCCGCCGTGGATGACCCTGCTCACCTGTTGGAGCAGACCATTTGGTAATGTAATGTGACCTTCCTGTCGGATACCTGCTTCTTCCCAGCGCATTGGTCGCTCCTCATCGTTTACATTCAAGTGTCCACATATCGGATGGTTTAATTTTTCTCCCAACTCAATTGGTCTGTGCGCCACAACATGAGCCCTGCCTTCCCCCTTCAACGTTAGCCTCGATACCATGGACCGCTGACGTTCGTTTGTGAAACGGCGTATTGACAAGGATCGGGGGAACCAGTCCATTGGTAGGGCGAACTCTGTGGAGGTGCGAACACCAAGCCAGGGTTGATATGACGAGTGGCGGTCGATCATCGGGTATTTGTTCAGTTGCATGCACACGGCGTGGATGGACCCATTGCATGATGGTAGCGGACCTGGCGCTACACATCACTCCAACGGACAGAATCTTACGCGTGATGTTGCGTGAGGGCAAAAACGTTCCCGAGAGGTCGCTGTCACGCGCGGGAAATAACCAAACCTTTTCGACGTCAGGATTGCGAATGACGATCTTTTTGTTCCAGGACCGAGCGTGGAGGAACCAGATTTCCAGAAGACAATCCTTTCCCTAAAACTCGTGCGTGTCAGTGTTTGCGTCGTATGTGTACTTGGATGTCAGTAGGGGCGGCCGTGATGGCTGCGTTTACCACGCTTATGAAACTATGAAGGACAGCGAGGTAATCCCCGTGGTCAACCCTGAGTCTGAGCAGCGGGGTGCCCGCTGACGCGCTGACAGCTGCTAGGTGGTGTGAGTCGTTTTTGATGCCTGCTGTTGGGCTCAAGTATAGTAGCGGTGTCATGCATGAAAGGTGGCTAAGTCGATGGACCGTTCCCTGTCATGCCTGCATTCGTGTGGCTGAAAAAGGGTCCGAGACGCATTCGGGGGTGACCAAATCTCTCATGGTGTGCCTTCCGACGGAAACTGCGGCTTTCACACAGGTACTGCAGTAGCGACGAAGAACCTCACTGGACCTGCAGTACCTGGTCCTGCTCTGAAGAACCTCTGTGCGCCCGCCACGAAGTCTTCGGACATTGAATACGTGTCGTGGCCGAAACCTTCGCGGCCCCAATCTCCAGCTACCGCATTGCCAGTAATGCGAACGCCTTGAGGCCGACTATGCAGGACCTTTCTACAAACGGTCCCCTCGCATCGCTTGTTTTTACGACCTCCGGGCTCAGTAATTGCTCTGACTTTGGGTTCATTTTTCCCCGGAGAAATGCGGTGACATGGATTTGGCTGCGTAACACCATAAAAGGCAACGGGAGTCCGCAGGCATGTTTCCCCCTTCTGGCGGGCGTTTCCGAGTCGAAATTAAACGTTTCCCATGCTCGACGCGAGATTAGATCAGGCTCAGATGAGCGTGTTGCCGACCCGTTACCGGCGGTTCCTCCCCTCGGCAAAGCAGTCCTTACATACTATCGTGGGTCCTCGAAGCCTTGTGTCAATTCTAGGCGTGTCGTATGGGGACAACTGTACTCACGCGAGCACACCATTGGGTTCAAGGACATGCTCTTCCATCGTACACACGTAAAACCTTCACATCGACTGGTCCCACCCCCTGCTTACATCTTTGCTGTATCCGATCGTGAGTAGTAAATCGATCGTGTAACACGTTGCAGAGGAGCAAACTCGTCAGGGGATCTCTCAATAAATGAACGCCTTATGTGGCTTACTGTCACCGTTGACGTTGCCTGTCAGCAATAGCCGTAGCCTGCCCGTTACACAGGTACCGAGATATGTAGTGACGTTCCCAATGACACCAACAAAGGCAGTATAGGTTGACTGCCAACCTAACAGCAACCCCTGGCAGACGCCTTCGAGTTTCCCGAAACTTGACCGAATTCAGGGGGGCGTCGTCCATCGTAGTATGTATACCCCAAATGAAACCCCTCGAGTCATCAAACTTTGTACGCAGGTATCTTGCCCTGATTTGTATACATGGACATGTTATTATGTTGCCGCGGTGCCACCTGCAGCCCTTTTTAGCCGAGAAATAATAAGCGGGGCAGTCTAGGGTCGTTTGGGATTAGGGAATGCGTTGGGAGCCAGGTTGAATTAAGAAGCCAACGTCACGCCGTGCCGCAAACCCGTTGGCATGGAAGAACGTGTGACTGGCAGTTATGGAGAGGAGCCAGGCAAACAATAGTGTGCGTTGGATGTGTTTCCGGTGTCTGAGGGTCTGGTTTCTACAGCCGTGTGCTGTTCATTGCAGGCCAGATCTGCGGGTGCTCCTATCAACCGAGCGTTGGCCTGGCGGCGACGCCACCGGTGAAATTATTATTATTAAAATTACCAAGAAAATGTCAGCATTTTTCATTTTGGCCATATAACAGAAAAAGGAAATTCCCGATCACGAAAAATAAAAAGACACCGCTCGAATCAGTCCCGTGGCGCGTGTGTGGCTAACTCAATTATAACTCAAAATAATTCTAATTTTCTTTTGGTCAAACTCCTGTTAGTGGTGTGATGCCGAACGTGCCAGGCCAAGACTTGTTATATATTACCCAGCTCACCGTTCCATCCCCAACTCGCCACCACCACACACTTCCCCCTCCTCCGCCCATCCTATACACGCTCCAATGCAGCAACCCACCCTTCGCAACGTCCGTGTGCGGTCTACCAGAGACGCACTCCAGATCTTCTACGCCGTGGCTCGAAAGACCCTGCCACTCATAACCCGCCGTCTCGATGCCGAGGAACGTCGCTCCATCGTTCCCGGAAACGTCTACGTCTGGGAGGAACGCAGTGCAAACACAGAGGCCACAGGTCTCGGGATGGAGAGATGGTCCGTCCCTACGTATGCCCACGGCCAACTGCTGACGTGAAACTACAGGACAGATGGCATGGGTTGGGGTCCCAGTCGAGTGCGCGATGTACGGCACTGCACACTCCAATCACTCCGCACCGCAAAACTGATCTGTCGTCTGTCTACACAGGAGTTTCTGTTTTACCATCAAAAAGAATACGAGGTAGGAGATGATCCAAGCAACGCCGCCACTCCGTGGGCGCAAATGATTAGGTGTGTGTTACGCGCTGCGCTTCTGTTCGGTTACCTCTGGAAGACACCGAGGGTTCCTGCGGATGCTTTCCTGTCCCCTCCGATCTATCATTTTGTCCTAGCCAGCTAACGCTTAGCGTGACAGCATGTACCCTTCACCGCGTTCTCGCGCAGCGAGTGAGTCAGAACGCCTAATTAAGCAGACCTATAGCGTGCGCGTCTCTTTGCCAGACGACCGCTCACGCGGTATCTTGAGAAAGTGGCACCTCAGTGGGTCATCCCTCTCACGGCTAACTCCGCCGCCAATCCAACTAACTTGCACGTTTTGCAGCCGCGTATTTTAGCCAACAAAAGCTTGATCGGCTCGATACAGTGGATAACATTCAGGGTGTTGGTGATGTCCCTGTCCCCGACGGATGGTTCCGCAGTGCACGGCGAGATGGAAAGTCCCGAAGAGAAGACGATCTCACCAAATCTGTGGTGGCTAAACGATTATCACAAGCCCCTATGGAAGGCATGAGCCCAACCACGGAGCCCGTGGCGTACCATTCCCCGCAGTCCTCAATGCCTGTGTATAAACACTTCCCTACGTCGGTCGACGTTACTCATTTGGAAACACTGGACACTCCAGCCGCACGCAAGACCGCGTATTCATTGCCGACCTTGGTTGCACCTCCTAACTACAACTCCACGGGCGTTCGGCAAACGACGTACTCGGTACCCAATGGAGTCGCTCTCGGCAGACAACATCACCAATACCAAGAGGCTCAACCCGTCCCAAGCCTCTCTACGTACTGCCCGTCGTCACCATCGTCATCGTCTTCATCCACACCAGAAACGCCAAGTCCCCGATTGAACCCCGATCGGACATCCGATAAGCTTGTGCCCCTTGAGTATCTCCAAAGCTTGCCACAACGGCGGAGAGATCCTGTCGATGAGGAACTCCTCCAACGTTTCTCTACTCGCACGACTACTCGCACGAGTCTCGCGTCTCAAAACAGCCCTTCCACTTATTCCCAACTTCGTGGGTTCCAGCCCATCGGTCACCAATGATCATCCACTTCACGGTTCAAAATTTCTTGGGTTTCTCTCACCTCGTCACGGCATTTATTATATGTATAATTGGACCTGCTCATCTGCATGTACATAGGGAACGGACTTGCCGGCATACTGGGAATGCGCTGCACTTTTTTTTCTTCCCGTTCTTGAAAGCAGTATCCCCATTTCGATCGTGCTCTGTTACAACCCCTGTTTGATAGGGTCGCATTGTTTTTTTATATCGGGGTTCGTAACGCTGTTACAGATATCTGGAACCAGAGATATGTATAACGAACTGATATGATGATACCTATAATATATTCGATGATCACTAAGAGTAAAACTGTACCAAGAAGCCAATCCGCGGTCGCCAGTCGTGGCACTCATGTACCACGTGACTCCCTTTGGCAATCGGGCCGCATTTTCCGAATCCGTGCAAACAAATGTCAACTGTCAGTGTCAAGTCGATATTGATGTCCCAGGGATGATGAAGTGGTCCGTGGTCCGTGCGTTCCGTCGACTCCGTTCTCTGTGAACAACTTGTCAGGTTTTGTCTTGGTGGGAGACTCCACGTCACAAAAATGCTACCAGCTAATTATTGTCTGCTATATCCGTGCGTGTCTGGCGGTGAGGTTTTTCCGAGTTCACCTAATTTCCTAAGTACGTCGGACGACGGGAAAGGGGAGGTCAAAGACAATCTACTCAGGTGTTGGCGGCGTTAGGAAATTCGATCTGGCCCTCAAGCATGAAGTTGCAGACCCATCATTTAGGCAGCTTCCAGCTCTGATGCTGCCAATTAACGGATGGCAGTGGGATATCGACTGGGCAACCACCGTTTACCGTTACTTTGGAGAAGCTCGCTGGGGACTCTTGGGTCAACTGCTTCCGCATTCAGGACAGTGAATTCCAGCATCTGCGTCTCACCGCTCATGCGCCGTTTTCACGGCTTTCTTCCGGTGGTAAGACGGGCGCTGGGAAGACCATGGCTTTCGTTGCGACTTCTCGGGGCCGACTCTCCAAGGCTTACATTCCACATGGCGCTAATCAATACTATGGCAACGTGAATATCAGGGCTTTAACTCGAGCCGCCGTACACTACTTAACCCTCTAGGCACCGACCGCCATCTGATGTGGGAATATGAGGGGTCGACGAAGCTTTGGAAAATATTTCGGGGTCAGTAAGGGGGAACATGCCAAAGTTTGGGTATGCGGCTGCAGTTTCACATTTCGGAGTTCAGGGGAAGGGCCCATGCTGCCACCGAGTCCACGGCCTTCACTCGCTGACAGGCACGCCCCGACGTGCCGAACAGGACACGGTCAGACTCCCAGCGTAAATGTGGAAAGACAGGTACTCGGTACGAAGGAGCACAGCAATTTGGTATCGCTGATGGAGATGGCTAATCTACCTTCGTTACTGAGTGGTGAGTGCTGACGTACTGCGAACGCGGTTAGTATCATTCCCCGTGGCGATGGACAATCTGGGTTGCTGCACAGCTCGTCGGACGCCGTTTCATTATTATTTTTATAATCGTTTTCTTCTTTCCTCTTGATCAGCAAACTCCGCGGCGAATTCCCAGTTGGAGACGACGGTAAAAATGTGGTTCAGCCGAATCTGCCTGTGAGTCGCTCACAGAGGGCTGTAGCCCGTGTACGAGTTGCTGTTACTCCACAACTGGGCCGACGATCGGTCGGATGAGTTGCTATCCCATGTTGGTGGGAACAGACCAAACAGTAAATATAACGCGTGCTGCTAAGAACGTCTTCGCTCTTGCTAATGTGAGGATTCATGCGCAGGTCAGGAGACAGATTCAGAGCAATACCAACACCGATCTTGTACGACGGTAAATTGACAATGGACCGATCAACCCTTCATCTTTCCTGATTGAACTTCGTTCTGTCCACGTGTGGCACCCGTTGCAGTATCTAGAGCCCAAGTCCATATGGCGAACGTTCTCCTGGAAGACGTGATAACAGAGACTCACTGTTTCGAGAATTCGGGGCCTTTGGCGAGTCTCCCTGGTTCCTTTTCGCGCTTGGACTGTAGAGGACGTACAGGAGGACTCCAGCTACGCCAGCTGCAAGTAAGGCTCTGTTAGCCTGAAAGGTATGACATACAGTAAGGTCAGATATGCATCTAAAAGGTTGACGCGCACTAAACGCTTATTTTTCAAACTCTCTTGTAGCGGGTCTGCCATTATATCGTGCGGTAGGCTAGGAAGAACGGATGCTGGTTGAGTTGCCCCTGTGTACTCTCTTTGGACTGGGTGACGTCACCATACGATATTACAATGATTAAATAATATATTTAGAGGCTAAAGACAAAATAATTGTCAGTTGCTAAGCACCAGACACCGGGCGACTTCTAGTGGAGATGACACCTCGACAAATCCTGTCGAACTCGACCCAAGCCATGAACAGTAGTAGTACATCACAGCAAGTCGAGCCTAAAACGAGAGGCGCTAATCGGTCTACGAAGGTCGCGGGGAAGCTCAAGGTCCTCCCCGACCAGCCCACGACTCCAACTCCGACGCCAACACCAAAGCAGGCCAAGGCTGAGATCGTTGCGCCAAAGGTAGAAGAAGGCCCAAGCATCGCAGGAGATACAGACGAGGGTAACGAGGAGGAGGAGGAAGAGGAAGAGATTGACGAAGAAGGCGAGGATGAATACACCGAAGTACGACTGAGGCAGATATCGCAGATTCCGCAAGGAACAGCGCGAAGGGACGCGTTGAGACTAACGAAAAAGAAGGCAAAATCTTTACCAAGAGTCACCGCTTATGCTACGGCCAAGTGAGTGTTTTCCACATACTCACCGATGCAAGGGCACTGACGCCTTGAATAGTTCGTATCGGCTGAACGAACTGACAAAGTTCTTTGAAGTTCGGCGCCAGGCTTACCACACAGATCCAAAAATCATCGACGATGAAGTAGTTTACACTCCCTACGTGTACGAACCCTCCCTTGAAGTGCACGCAAACCCCAAACGAAACCCTGCGACAGGGGACTTACTCGGCCTGCCAGAACTCGTATCGTCCGGAAATGACGAAAATGGGAGTGGAAAGAGGAGGAAGCGGAGCAAGTTCAACACCATCCCCACTGAGGCGGACGTCTTTGTCTTCAGTTACGGTACAGTCGTCATATGGGGTATGACGGAGACACAAGAAAGGCGATTCCTATCATCGATGTAGGTTTCCACATTAGTTGAGTACAGTTAAGTTAACCACGCACTCAGTCGGCGCTTCGAAGTAGAAAGATCAGGTAAGTGGCAAGGGCATGGCTACGTTAGCACGACTGAGTAGGCTTTATTGGACAGCTCCCGAAGACATCGAGATGGAAGATCTGAATTACTACTATGCCAACTATAGTCGGTACGTGTCACAACCTTCCATGGAATGCAATCTGAATACTGTCGTCGATAAAGAATATATAATGACGTTATCACTCTTCGCAAAGGATCAGGATACATGTGCGCACCTCTCATATCACTTCTTTTTGGAATCAATACCATCGGCTTTATCAGGACGAAACTCTCCCTATCTCACGCCCTCTCTCAATCGGTAAAGATATCGCTTGTAAGTAGCCCACCCCAATGTCCGTGATGGCACTCACGCACGCATCTGCACAATCAGTTTGAAGCTTTAATTTCGTCCAAGATAGAAGACACGAAGGACATCCCTGAAATTCTCTCTGAGACGGGCAAGATCGGCATGCCTCACAAAGGTACATCTCGTGGCATGCCTAGTTCTTTCTCCCCACCGACGCATGCCCCTGTCCCTGATATACGCTGCCCTGCAGAAATAATGCGCAAGACCGGAGAATTGTTCATACTCCGGACGAACATCAACTTGGTCGGGTCTGTCTTGGATTCTCCGGTACGTCCGCTCTCGTCTTTTTTTGGTATTTTTGATTGGACTAAGTATATATGCAGGAGGTATTTTGGGTACGCTTATCGTTCGTGTCTGGTCCTTTTTGATGATATGACCGCGGGTGTAGAGTTATCCAGACCTCCAACCCCTTTATGAAGCTGCACGAAGTTATCTTGAGATACCCCAGCGCCTGGAACTATTAAATACCCGTTTAGAGGTTGGTCTTTTCACAGTATCAATTCAATTCTACACTATTCGTCCCCGTTATATTGGTTATTGCCCCCCTTCTGTCCATTTGGTCACCGCATATCAGATGTAATTCGTTACCTAACTGACTGAACTGTATACGTGACCAGGTCCTCCAGGATATGCTCCAGCTTCTCAAGGAATCCTCGTCGAGTAGACACGCAGAACGTCTTGAACAGATAGTTATCGCACTCATTGGCATTGAAATCGGTGCGTAAAGCTCGCACCCGAAGTCCTTCTTCAATTGATGAACATGGTCGGGTCCGATTGTGATCAATTGTGAATGTGCACAACAGTTCTCGGCATCATCACCATCCTCGTGGACCTCATGGCGTGATTTATTGTCACTCTTACAGGCGTTCTATTATATTACGCGACGGAGAGTTTCACACGGGCAGTATGGCTGGTTTATTATGGCGTACGACCTTTTCCCTATCCTGTATTATGTCACTTTGCGGATGGGGACGTTCTCAACGTGGTTTCTCATTGACAGCTGCCTAACTACCGTCTCGACAGCTCGCTTCCAACAGTCCCAAGACAGCAAGTAATTCATTTCGTTGCACGAAGACGTTCAACAGAACGTGTGTATGTACTAACTTTACAGATACGTGGCCTTTTATATATATTCAATTTAAACGCATTTCCGCTAGCCCTCAAGAGCCGCCCAAATGGACACCATCTACGTTGAAGCACCGCATCAGAAACGAAACCCACTGGGTGACAACTTAGGCGACTCACTGTTAACGTGGATACACTGCCCAGTCATACAGTTTGAATCAGAACTTCCGAGGAACACGAATGAAGGGGCTATTTCTGCGGGTTGTGCCGCTCTTCCGTGGAGGGGCGTGCCAAGACCAAAGCCCTCCATTTCTTCTGCCTCCCTTGACGCCGCTTGGAGTACGGTTATGACGGGGCCCGGGGCCACCATGTTTACCCTGATGCCTCGTGGAGAGAGTTGTCGGGCAAGCGCGCGTGTAAACGAGACAATCGCTCCCTTGGTAGAAGCGTAGTCAACTGGATGCGATAGAGATCAGTTCAGGGGAGGTAAGGCACGGAAAAAAAGACTGACTGAGCCTTGGATTTCCGGAGTAGGCAACGACAGATGTAGTGTTGATGATTGCCGCACCTCGCTTCATGTGCGGAACAGCGAACTTCGAGACAGCGATCATTTGCAGGATGTTGGATTCAAAGACGCTGCGCACGCTCTCGAGATCAAGATCCTCGATTTTATCGTTCATTCTGCAAGTCGAAGCCCGGAGGTCAGTACAGTATCTTTTGTTAGGAACGGGAGAAAACACAAACATTTGCTTGGAGGCGTTGTTGACGAGGACGTCCAGGTGCTCAAACACCTTCAAATGCCCTTCGACGACTTTGCGGCAGTCTTCTTCTCTTTGTAAGTCGACTTCGACCAAGTTAACGTCGCAACCCTCCTTGGTAATCTGTTCTGCGGCCTTCTTGGCATCTTCCTTCTCCTGTGGAAGGTACGAGATTGTGATGCCCTTGAGACCTTCAATGGCGTAGAGGTGGGCAACTGCACGTCCAATACCACTGTCTCCGCCTGTGACAATGGCATACTTGCCCCTCAACCTATCGAGATCATGAGTGCGCTGTTGCCGTGGGTGAGGAAGCAAGGACGAACTTCTCACTGCCCTTGTATGTTCGGAGGTGCGGCTTGCCATGATGGTCCCATTGTTCTTGCTTGACATATTCGATCCCGGCTGCTGAGTGTTAGTACAACGGTGTTGCGGGAAGGGAATTAATCCGAGATGCACGTACGTCTGAGGCGAGTGTCTAACCCTGGGAGTTCCTGTTTTTGCTTCTCTGGAAGGGCGACTGTGTACGCAGTGATAAGTTCTTCTGCCATGCTGGGTGAACCTCAACGGTGTCAAATGTAAAATAGCAGAGGCGATCTTTTATACTTCATATGTTGGACCAATGACGTCGCAACTCCCTCGATGATGTCGATAATGACCAAACAATATATTCAATTTCTTTGTTACTCGACACCACGACGTTTGTAGGGCAAACACAATATGAGGCTCGTTCGTTTACGCCCATAAAGTGGTAAGACTGTTCTGGCAATTGTTCTTCGAGCTTCAGGTGTCTACAATCCGACATACCACACCTTTTCTCCGCCGATAAACCCATCGCCTCCGAGCCCCCAACCCTTGTTCCACCCCTCCTTCGTTTTCCTGGCCTCCCTGATCTCGAAGAACAGCGAACCGTCAAAGATCTTACGCACGTCTTCCTTTTCTACTTCCCCTCGCTGCTGGACGAGCAAGAAGGTCGTCGTCCACTCCAAAGCGGCCGCTACCCATCCGAACGGATCTGCCGCAACCCGGTTTCCTTTCACGAACTCCCACAACTCGCTCAACGTCATCCTCGTGCGTGGTGGCTCTCCTGAGCTGCGGCGGGTGTACTATAAAATTAAAATTAAAACCCAAAAATAATCAGCGCCCCTATCTTGAAGATCAAAAAAAGGTCCGACCTGAGACCAGATGTCTTCAAATCTAGACGGAATGAATCGCCCGTACGAATCGAAAACGCCGGAGTCCGATCCATGCTTGTCCTTGTGAATGTTGGCCAAGTAAAGGCGGAAAAAGGGGTCCGGGACGTAGGTCGTAGCGAGCCTTTAAAATCACACAGTCGGTCGCGAGTTGCCAATGGGAAAAGAAGAAAGGAGGGAAGGGAGGAGGAGAAATGCACACCTAGTTGGCAAAGACATGCTGGCGTGGATGAAAATGACCGCTAAGAAACTGAACAGTACGTTGAAGCCCAAGTCGCGAAACCCGATCCAAGTATCTGTGGGCCAGATGATCCCATCCTCGTCCCTATCCCAGTATATGCAATGTTGTTGCATTACCGACTAGAGGTGGGCGGGTTCGGCGTCGTACAGTAAGTTAGGGGCTATGGGCTCACGTATTCATGGTGGTGGGTAGAGAATTTCTCGCTCCCCTTTGGTTGCTCAAAGCTGGGGGCGGATGTCGCCCTAGGCACGTACGGCTTCGAAATGTTATTATCTGTATCGGTCCTGGGGAGACGCTGCCAAGTAACGGGGACACGGGGGGCCACGTAGGTCGGCTCGTCCCAGGTCTGACTGCTATTGGTACTGAAGGTGCGTTTTGCCGTCATGGGTCGCAATAGCCCTGGTGGCAACGTTTATTTGCCGCGGTGGTCGCCAGAGAAAGTGGTGGGACTCAAACTCGACTAGGGTGCGCAAACTGGTTTATATGTTTGGCCAACATAACAAATTAGATGGCATCTCCCTGTGATTGTCGTGGCACTGACATCATTCCAGGGCGGGACCCTATCACCCTTATCGGATTATCGCAGGAAAACGTTCATCGCTTGCGCACGAGCGGAACAAAGACGCGCGGGTATGACAGTAGAATGGTATGTACAGAGTCCATTAGTACGTTGTGTAGGCAGACGGGCCTCAATTACTGGTCTCACTGCTGCCAGAATGCAAGATGGCACTTGGCACCGTGCCCGTAAACTGACTGGCCTTCGCCAGCCGCTTTGCGCGTGCAAACATGCCGACCTCCTTGTCTCTGATAAAGTTGATGATCACCATTGGCCAGCTAGGGTGAGACGGAAGGTTATCGTAGAACTCGGGTGCGAGGGTGCGAAGTGCAGGTAAACGCGTCCATGGGATGGATGGAAAGTCATGGTGTTCATTGTGGTAGCCAACCTAGAAATTGGCGTGAGTTCCGCGATGTAGTACCCCGACTTGTGCTGCGGCTCACATTGTAAGCTAGCCAGTTCAAAGGACCGTAATAACTGTACGTCTCTTGATCGAGGCCATCCCAGACGTAGTGCTCTGCTATGAAATGACCAGCACATGGGTGTAGGCTACCCGCAAAGAAGCTTGAGAAGAGGAGGTATAACAACGGTCTCACACCAAACGTGCGCACGAAGACGTAGTCAAAGATCGCTTGAGCGACGACATTGATGAAATGCCACTTTGTGAGCGTTTGCGCTCGAACGAAGGTAGGGCGCAACGCGTAGAAGAAGATCTGAAATGTTCTGTGTCGCATATGTGCATAAACTGTCAAGGTCACGCAGTGGGAAGTACTCACGCAAAAAATGTCTTCCCAAGTACGTTGTTGAGACACAACAACTCAAATCGCGTAGGGAGATCAGTATCGATTCCGTCCTCGCCGAGATGCTTATGATGTTCTAGATGATACCTCTTCGCAACACATGAGGCCACGATTCACACGCGCGTAACATGTAAATGAAAACAGCGAACCTTGAATGCGGCGGCGTAGGGCAATCCAATTGGCAGATTTGCAAAGACTGCAAGCGCTTTGTTTGCACTCACGCCCCTGAAGGCGAGGTTGTGTGTAATCTCATGGATGGCAAGGAAGAGATTGTGGTTGGCAGTTCCCCCCACGATGTACGCCATCGCGAGAAACGTCCACGAAAGAGGGTGTGTATGACGAAGGTATATGGCAATGCACACCTGCAGCGACACGACGCCAAGAACGACGTACTTCGTGAGAGGTTCATAGCCCATCAATTTGGTGACCTCTGGGTGTGCCTTCATAATGGCGGTTCGGCGAGAACGGTGGGGTTCCTCGGTCATCATCCAGAGAAAGTCTGCGGGGTCGAGAGGCGGTCCTGGGTACGATCCTCCATCATCCTTTTCCGAACGGGCCACGACGACCGTCCGGCGTGGAGAACGTTTGTCGATGTTGCGTGGGAGTGTCTCTGCGCCGCCAAAATAACTGAAGTCTATAGTGAACGAGATCAGCGAGCACAGACTTGGCACTACCATGTGCTTCACCTATCTCTGAGCCAGGTTCATGCTGCTTGCTGGCCGTCATTTGTTGTTGCTGTCCACTGCAAAGCTAGTTCTGGACTTGAAGCCCGTAATAGTCGTGGGAACAACCTTCCCGATACATGCTAATGTCTTGAAAGTGGGACGATTTGGGCTGCGCGACTATAAAGCAGTCCAGGGAACTGAGAAACCGCCAGAAAGAATGTCGAATGCAGACTGCCAAGTGCAGGACCAGCCAGACCTGGCGTTGGACCCGTCTGACCCGCTCAACTTGTTGCTGAACAACAATTCAGGCTCTGACTCTGACTCGGAGCTTTCACAAACGGCGGCCCCGCCAGACTGGTCGCAGCTGACGTCCTGGTGGCCCGTCTCTCCCCACGCCGGAGTGAACGGCAAGCCTCAGGATGCGTCTGCTATGTTTGACTTGCCCGCGCAAACTGACATGGAGTTCACTTATCCTCCCTCGATAGCCATGGGCGTCGACCCAAGCATGCTCTACCTCGACAACAAGGGCCTGCAGTTCTCCGTACCTGCAGTTGTCCCCATTCGCCCGCAAGATCTACTGGCGGAGTCGTCTCTCAGCTCAGCAGAGGACAGCTCATCTAGCACGAGTTCTCCAGGAAGCCCTTCCATCGGCTTTGGTGTATCACCCTTCGTGTCTCAGGCCCCCCCACACAACCCGGGTAAGGAGTTCCTGCTCGCAATATGCTTGCTCTTCCGAGCCTTACGTTGTTGTAAATGCAGGAGCTGTCTCTTACGTGCCGCAGACCACCTTCCTCTCCTTGCACACGAACCCGCAAACGCCTGTTCCGACCGTGCCCTCGTCGCACCCCTCTTCCCTCCACGCTTCGTCTATCACACCCTCACCCTCCCACCCATCCAATAGCGCATCTCCGCCGCCATCTACTAATTTGGGCCGCCCAAAGACATCCCACACTACGATTGAACGCCGCTATCGCACTAATCTCAACGCCCGCATACAGTCCCTCAAGGCAGCGGTACCTGCGCTACGCGTACTTGACCCGACCTACAAAAACGACGAGCAGAACGTCGACGAACGCGGGTACATTGATGGCGTCAAAGTTGCCCGCAAGGGTAGCAAGGCAAATGTACTTGGAAAGGCCGTAGAGTATATACAGTAAGTCGTGTCACTACCAGTAAAGTGCGCTACTCATCTTGCACAGAGTCCTCAAGAGGAGGGAAGCCAGACTGGGGCGTGAGAAGGAAGGTCTACGAACTCTCGTATGCCGCTTCCCAAACGGAGAGACTGTCCTAGCACAGTGGGAAACGGATTGGGTGAACAAGTACGGCGGACCTGAACGTGACGAGATTGATAACGCGGGTATTGAAGAAGTGAGTGACGAAGAAGATGGTGACGAGGACGACGGCGGATCGGAACGCGCGAGGAAGAAACAAAAGGTCGATTGTCCTCCACAAAAGAAGGAGAAGCGCAAGATTGCGCCCGCCGTTCCTGTCACGATGCAGGATACCACTACTTCCCCTGCTCTGGTCGGTCTACCCGAGAAGCGCAAGCGAGGACGCCCACGCAAGATCCAGCCCAACGCGCCACCTCCCGTATCCGCTTCCGACACGCCTATATTGTTAACAGGTCCAAACGTCACGTCTCACGTCCAGTCTGTCCCACAGATGACGTCGCAGTTTGTGCAGCCCCAACAATACCTCCTTGCCGTGTTTGCGTTGGTCTCGTTCTTCAACTCTCCGCTGACAAACTCACCGTCTGTCAAGTCGTACCACCCTACGCATGAAGGCGTGGTGTTGTCACATGTTTCACATGCACAGCAGCCATCTTCATCCATTCCTGTGTCAGGATGGACGTGGAGGAATTCAGTAGAGGCAATACATTTACTCGCATCTGCCCTTGTCATTGTCTCCATCGTTGTCACATGGATCCCACTGCCTAGCCGATGGTCTCAGTCGCGCATCCTGCGGCTCGTGCCCTTCCGTTTTGCGATTCACCAGTCCGGTACTGCTGCCAAGTCAAGTCATGAAATGTCTGACCTCCCGACGCCTCCTGCTTCCCCGGACGTGAGCGACACGGATTCGGATGCAGGTTCATCCTCGAACGAAGGCACTGTACGTGCTGGAAGTTGTAACAGGAGCCCCGGTGAAGACTCGAGTTCGACATTCCTCACTTCGAAGCCCAAGGGGTCAAAAGATGAATATGAAGGATTGATTAATATGTTGGGCGTTAATCTTGGCGTCGTTGGCCTTATCCGGGGATTCTGGTCACGCCACAACTCAGAACACCGGGTGAAGCGCCAGGCGTGGATGCGCCTTGCAGAATTGATCGTTTTGAAGTTAGGAGACGCTGGAACTTCAGTGGCTCTACGCTTGCAGGTGTACAATTACCTTTCGTCGGGTCTCCGTACTTCTGCCACAGCGCAATCTCCGTCGAATGTTGTGTCGGAATTGTGTACGCTCGCGCTCCTTGTATATTCCCTTCCTCTTCCCTTCGCACAATCGAGGGCAGAGCGTTTGTGGCACCGCGCATGCGGAATTGTGGACACGGACTCCCGTAATGCATTCACTTTCGAGCGTCTCATTTTCAAAGAGATGACTCTGGAGGATGCTCTGAAGTGCTTGTCGACGTCTTCGAAAGGCGAGGACATGAATAACCTCTCCCCCATTACTATGCTTGCTTCGACCCTTCTGCACCGGAGGCTACTTGCCCATGCATCATCCCTGTTCATCCGCCGCATTGCCCAGGCCCACGAAGGCGTAGTAGAAGACCTTTCTTCCGTCGAAGAAGAAAAGCAGTGGCGAGAAACGGTCGAATACGGATGCAGCATCGATGGCGGCATTGCAGCGCTTTGCAATCTTTTCAAAAGAGTATGGCGCGGTGAAACAGACATGGATGTTGATAGCTTGGAGTGGGGCTCTGCGGACCCGAGCTTGCAAGTGCTACTAACTGCTACTATCCTTCATCAGCAGGTGTTCCCTCCTCGCAGAGTACCCGGCAACGGTTCAGGCTCCACCGTGGGGTCTGTTACGTCCCCCCTGTCACCTCCACCTAGCCCTCAAAGCGGAGAGCCCAAGGATGCCCGGAGTCGTCGACTGCGCCATATCCTAGGTTCAAGCGTCTTCGAACAAAGTGTCATTGGTGGTACCCAATTGGACACGTGCCCGTCGCTAGAAGATGCGCGTGATCGCGTCGTTGACGAACTCGTCAACCTGGAGAGGGAAATCTGGAGGTCGCGTCCAGTGTAGCAGTGTCGACGGTCGTTTACCGGTTTGCCTCTGTACATGTGCCGTCGAGTGTTGTACACCTTCCTCGAGCTTGATTTTTGATTACTTCTTCATCTACCACTACGAATCATGTTTTTATAAACTATCTAAATCAGACCTGTGTACTTCCCCTTTTTTCGACTGCCGACTCAATTGTCGAAGCGAGATGAGTCGGCACTGGAGGATTTGCTCACAAGAGCGTCCTGAGCTTCGTAGAGTGACCGCATGGATGCTACAGTCCTTCCGCCTGGCCTAAACGGCAGCCTGAAAGTGTTCGTCGAAGGTGGGTGTGACACTGACTGGCGGCCGTACACCCAAACGCGCTTGTATACGAATGCGTTCGTCATCAACGACGACAAGGTGAATACTCGAGTCACTCTCCACGATTCCAGGTTACCCCATTGCTTGATTAACGTCGCCGTCCCGTCGTTTCGAATAGTTGTTGCTCGGGTTCAAGAAACGTGGATTCGGTGCTAACCTGTACGTGCTAGACATTTGTCGAACCTAACCACATTTCGACGCGCTCATCAGATATAACGGCTTTGGAGGGAAGGTAGAGCCTGGTGAAACGCCAATCGAGGCTGCGAGACGCGAACTCCGGGTAAGTGCTCGGGGGTTGCATACGTTTTGCACTGTTAATCGAACGCGTGTAACAGGAAGAGGCTGGCATCGATGCGCCTTTAGAGCACGCTGGCACGTTAGTCTTCTTGACAGAGGGCACTGAGTGGGCCTTCCACATCGACGTGTTTTCCGCCCGTTCGTATACCGGCATACCCACAGAGTCAGTTAGATATTTCCCCTTTCCCAAGTTGGACGCGTGTTAATCAAGTGTTATATACATGTATGTCTATTGTAGGACGGACGAGATGCGACCGGAATGGTTCTCCTTGGCAGAGAATAGTGTAAATGAGAACGACGATCGTTCGGGACTTATCTCTCCGACGACGACAACGTCAGGAGGCTTACCCTCGATTCCGTACAGCAGGATGTGGGCAGATGACATCTATTGGTTGCCTCATCTCGTCGAAGGGAAGAGATTTGCTGGGCGCGCTGACTTTGCGAAAGATGGCGATACATATGTCATGAAGAAGTTTTGGTTCGGTCTTGTTTGCTGATTGGATAGCAGGCATCATTGGGCCCTCTCGTGTCGTAGTGTATACCTCAGGCGTCCCTCCCATAACCTGATTGGCTTACTGAGGGTGCATGATGCGCGAGAAAACGGCTTTGCTATCATCATACGACTCTATAAACAGCATTACTCTCTCTTAATGGTAGGGCGTGCCAGGCTTTCCGCTTGCCAGTGCCTCCTCCAAGAGACCCAAAGCAAGCGACGCCGATCCCCAAGAGGATTGGAAACCCATACCAGCATGCCTGTACGGGTTCGGGATTCAGAGTGATCAGCAGTAATGTGAAAGATATGACTTGCCCATAATTATACACGACGGGAATTTCGGACTGAGGACCGGCTTCGAGCCATTCCGTCTCCAGTCTAATTCCACCTATCCTACCAGGGCGAAGACCGCAACCTTCCTCCACGATAAGAGGCCGAAGATCGTCTATGGTTGGCACGCGTTTCGCACGAATTTCCGGCGGTGCAAGTTCGGGACAAATAGCGAGAACTCCTGCCAACACGTAGTCTCTGTCTTGCGCTCGTGGAACTGGGAACCTATAAAGGAGGAAAAGGCCATCGAAAGGTAGATGCACATGTAGGCAGGAGATTTACCAGTCGTCCGCAACCCTGATCCCTCCCACGAGGACCTGGATATGGCAAATGCGTTCTCAGCATCCTCCATGATAACTGCAGATAATGCTCACTTACATCACCGTTGACTCTGGGCATCAGGTAAAAGTATGATCCGTCTGCACCCGATAGCGTTCTGCCGTACTTGACCCATGGAGCCTTCAGAGTAATAGTCTGTCCGCGAATAGGGTAGACTTTCTTATCTTCGATGCCTCCGAGGAAACGAGCTCCGAGGCCAATACAGGCAACAATTGCATCGGGTTTCTGCGGTAATCCGCTGATACCGCCGTGCACAGCCTGGCTGACGTGCTGTAATTGTGCGTGCACCATCGTACCTCCATTGGTGAGAAAACGGTCCAAGAGCCAGTTGAGGTACGCGGGTGGGTATAGGGTGAAAGTGGTGAAGGTCCAACCACGCGTCGCCCCGGGAACGAGCTCATCGTTGGGAATGGACCGGAACTGCTAAGGATGTAGCATCATAGCTATCGAGTAGTACTCCGTGTGACTCACTTCTGGCATGTAGTCAAGCCACTCCGTAGGGTCGACACCGTCGGATCTGTATTCTGAGTGGTTGTACCGTAGGAAACATCCATGTAAGGGACCGCCATGTTTTGAATCTCTCCACATGGTCTCAAAGGTTTCCTTGTCCATCTCTAGGACTGGAGTTAATTCTTCATTGCCATACGTCCAAAAGAGAGGTCACCTCGTTGACGCTTATCATCAAAGGCACTACTGACGTGGTGTGCACCCTGGCCGGTCACATTAGTACTCGAAGTTCGCTATTCATAGTGACTTACGGCCCAGTGACTGGTGTAGCGTATAGTCTTTGGGTCGGTCGGAAAGGTCTCAGCGACTATCGTCACTCGATAACCACCCTTTTCCTGGATTCTGATGGCGGTAGACAAGCCTACGACTCCTGAAAGCTGTCAGTGTTGGTCCATGGCGGGTGATAGCTATGTTGCCTCGTAGGGCGCAAGGAAGATGACGAACCTGCTCCAATGACGACGATGTCCTTGGTCGTCTCACTCTCTCGCTGCATCGTGATTGGGAGTCAAACGTAAGTGCAGCAAGGGGATTCCTTTGAGCATTTGTACTCCAGGCAGTACGCGTCCCTGAAACAGGAGTTAGATAGAACTCGAGCAGGAAAGGAACTACGTATCTTGCTCAGGGGTAGTACTCATCTCCGGTAGGATTTTGGGGGCAACTACGTGCTTATTGTCCCCGTGCCCGTGGAATAAGACATGACCTTATCTTGAATTGAGCTTGTCCCTGACCCACACATTCCACTATGTACCGGCCGATCTAATGCGACGGCTGTTAACATACGATACAGTAAAATGAGAGAGATCCAAGTCACTGAGCGCTACTTTCTTATTTTTATTTTATTTTCCATTTTTCTTACGTCAGCAACCATTTTCTCCTCGACCTGCACAGCTGCCAGAGTCTTGTGTTGTTATGCCCTCGACACCCACCAAACGAACAGCAGACCAGCCTCCAGACGATGAACGACCGTTGAAGAGACCGACTGTGTCGTCTCCAGAGGAAGGCGAGGTGGATGATCTAGATCCGCACTCGCCGCAACCAGCCAGTCCACCGCCGCCAGAGTCACCCCAGGAGTCTAAACCAAAGGTCAAGTTTCCATTCAAAACTAAACCTAGTAACCAGGACCTGCCACCTGTGCCGCATGCCAGGCATAGTATTTTAGACGGAAGGACACCGGGCGAGGACGACAGACGTATACATAGCGAGGAACATCGCACAGGAAGACCTAGCTATACACACGGACAACCTCGACGGCGGCCACAGTATGGAGACCACTGGGAGCCGAGTTCAGATCGTTGGGATTCCCCAAGAGATGGGTATAGACACTATAGACCCCCGCCACCACCGCGAGACAGATATGGGGACAGGAGCTATGACAGAGACAGAGATAGGTCTCCTTCTGAACGTTCGCGGTCTCCGTCCTCGACGCCGAGGGGAAAACACAGACTACCGCCTCGCTATTCCTCGCCGGCATTCTCTCCGCCCCCCCGCAATTACGACGTAGACAGGCTGCACGATCAGAGGATACGTGAGGCGCGGGATCGCGACCGGTACCACGATGACCGTCACCGACCGGACAACCGATTTCACTATAATGATGACCGGCACTACCGTCCAGAACGTGGTCCGCGACGAGATCATTCCCGTGAAAGGGCGAGCGATTTTTACGGTTACGAACGTGACCGCTTTGATAGACGCAGTGATGACGACGGTCAACCGCCTCGCGTAAATGATTACCGTCCTGTCTCCCCTGGCGGTGATTCTTACCGGCCAGTTTCACCCTGTCCACCCTCGCCACGGCCGCCGCCGCCATCGTTGCCCCCAAGCGGACCACCACCTCCCCCGCCATCGTCGCCCCCTCCGGTTCCCCATGTTCATCCCACCAAAGACGACACTCTTCCGGCTTCTCATGCCACAGTCTCTATTGCAATGCCATTCAAGCGACCCCAGGCCCCGCGGGGCGACCACTCTCCATCACCCTACCCACTACCACCTGCGCATGAAGATGATGTTCGTCGGGCACAGGAGGAAAAGGATGCGGCGGGTGGAGATTCTGCAGCCAAATCTGTGGTAGCCCCTCAGCGTCGGCGTCGTGAGCCAGTCCATCGGACCAGAAAAGAGGAGATGGCTGTTTATGGACGAACATTCGAAGGATGTGGTCACCAGAACGACTATGAGACGACCACCAAACTTGGTGAGGGCACCTTTGGGTAAGTCATTTGATTTACTCGGAACGGCTCTCAATTTGACGGCACCAGTGAGGTTCATAAGGCCATCCATGTAGCCACTGGACGCGCTGTTGCACTGAAACGCATATTGATGCACAACGAGAAGGAAGGAATGCCTGTAACGGCCTTGCGAGAAATCAAAATCTTGAAGGCGTTGCGTCATCCCTGCATCGTTGACATCCAGGACATGTTTGTTGTTAGAAGTACGCCACCCCTGCCGCCACGTGGCTCTGTTCCGATACTGATTAAGTTTCTCTAGGCAAAGGCAGAGATTGCCCGTTGTCGGTGTATATGGTGTTTCCTTACATGGACCATGATCTTGCCGGCCTGTTGGAGAACGAGCGAGTGAAGTTGCAACCGAGCCAGATCAAATTGTATATGAAACAACTTTTAGAAGGCACCGAGTACATGCATCGCGTGAGCTTTCTTGTTATGATCTTACGCAGGCACCTTCACGCGTCTGGGTGCAGAACCACATCCTTCATCGGGATATGAAGGCTGCCAACTTACTTATCGACAACTCTGGATCCCTTCGGATTGCTGACTTTGGTTTGGCACGCGCCTACGATCCTGCCGTCGTCAACGGCATGCGAGACCATCATGGAAAGGAGAAGAAATACACTAATTGTGTGGTTACACGCTGGTACCGCCCTCCGGAACTTTTACTCGGCGCACGCCAATATGGTGGGGAAGTGGATATATGGGGGATTGGGTTCGTATTTTCACGACTCCAGCTCCCATCATGCGGGTCTTAGGTGCCTTGCAGATGTGTTTTGGGTGAGATGTTCATGCGCAAACCCATTCTGCCCGGTACTTCGGACATCGATCAGCTGGAGAAAATTTGGCAGTTGTGTGGGACACCCAACCAGCATACCTGGCCAAATTTTGATGCGTTGCCTGGATGCGAAGGTATCAAGCGGTTCCCCAATTATTCCAAGAGGCTCAGGACGGCGTTCGAAAGGTCGGTTCATCCAATCTGGCGTCGTGTATTACTTGACACTTGGCCGCGGTGTTTTTAGCATTGGGCCTGAGACGTGCGATCTACTGGACAAGCTACTCACTTGTAATCCAAGAGAACGTATTACTGCGTCTGCGGCCCTCGATCATGATTACTTTTGGACGGACCCGTTACCTGCTGACCCCAAAACGTGCGTATTTGGTGTAGTGTTATGGTTGCTTGCTCATGCACTTTTTTGTTCTAGCCTCCCAGCTTACGAATCTTCGCATGAGTTCGACAAGCGAGGCAGACGCAATCAGCCACCTCCGGGTATGATGCCGCCAGAGAACTTTAGGCCTCATCCCCCTGCCGGACACCCACCTTACCACGGACGTCACCCACCACCCCGAGAAGCCTTTCGTACAGGTCCACCACCACCGCCAGTCATCGTTTCAGCCCTCATGCAGGGTGCGCCAACTGGGCATCCGCCACACCCACCGTTCAATCGCATGCCTCCATATCCTCCACCGCCCACTAGGCATCCTGGGCAGCCTCCTCGTCCTGCTTTTCCTGGGCCACCCTCGCACTTGCCGGCTAAACCGGTTGCTCCGCTGGGTCTGAATCCCTCTCACTTTGGGAGCCGGAATGAGCGTGACCGGGGACCGCGTCGTGGGTACAGCACTGGCTGTGGCAGTGGTGGTGGCAGCCGTCCGCCCCCGCCGAATGGGTACAGCAATGGCGGCGGACTACCATACGGTAGTCAGTGATTGCCCATTAACTTACACTCTTTACGATGTAATAGCACTTTGCTTGGTGTACTTAAAAGCAATATCTCCGGGATTTTGACATGGTGTGAGTTTCGTATCCGTGGGCTAGGCACGGTCACCCGCAGCGAGGCACTAATTCAATGGCTAACATTCCTTGGTTGAACCACGACCATGCGGACGCTCCGATTGACAAGTCTCGTTTGCCTCTCAACAGCGCTCGTCTCTGCATTGTCGGAGGGCCAAGTGGTTCTGAATGACTGGTCTAAGGAACTGCCTCCCGACGACTCTGCATTCGAGCGCCCGACGAGCAGCGGAATTCACGGCAAACAATTCGTCCAAGAGGAAGGGATATCCTGTAAGTTCGGTCTAATAGTTGATGGGACGCCTCGTACCGACACTCAAGCGCAACAGATGAACTCGTTCGACACCCTTACTTTGCCCAACATCAACTGCGGGTGACGGAGCCTTCACTCTGTGACCCATCCGTCAAGCAGTACTCTGGATACCTCGACGTGACCGACGACAAGCACTTATTCTTTTGGCATGTCTTTCTCCTCTTCGTACCACGTTCATTATACGGAACGCTGACCGGCGATCTCAGGTTCTTCGAGTCACGCAACGCTCCGGAGTCTGCGCCTCTTCTTCTCTGGTTAAACGGCGGCCCAGGTTGCAGTTCTTCAACTGGGCTGTTTTTCGAGCTGGGACCCTGTAGCGTCTCAGATGGTGGACTCAACACCACCTACAATCCATACAGCTGGAATACTCATACCAACATCATCTTCCTGGACCAACCTGTCGGCGTAGGATTCTCATATGCTGAAGACGGTAGCTCTGTCGACACTAGTGAGCGCGCTGCAAAGGACGTTTATGCCTTCCTGGAGCTTTTCTTGACTCGGTTCCCCGAATACTCCAAGCAGCCGTTCCACCTCGCCGCGGAAAGCTACGGTGGCATATACGCGCCCAACATCGCAAATTTCCTTCACAACGAGAACCAGAAGATTCCTTTCACAACAAACGGACTCACCAAGATCAATCTAGAATCAGTCATTATCGGGAACGGACTGACGGATAGCTATACCCAATTTGCGTCGGTGCCGGATTATCTGTGTGAAGGGCCATACCCTATATTCGATGACCCCGATGGGCCCGAATGCATATCTCTCAAGGGCAAGGTTCCCACGTGCCAGAGACTCATCAAAGCTTGCCACACTTTCAACTCTCGCTTTGTGTGTGCCCCGGCAGAACTTTACTGTAACGTGCAGCTTTATGGTCCTGTCCAATGTGGGCGAATTACCCGCTGTGTATGCAGGATTCAAATGCTGACCTTTTTTCTCCAGCATCTGGGCTGAATCCTTACGATGCTCGCCGTGCGTGTGATCCTAAGGAGGATGGTCCTCTCTGCTACAAACAAATGTCTTGGATTGAGGAGTATCTGAACACGCCCGAAGTTAAGGCAGCCATCGGTGTCGCCCCACAACGAGTATTCAAGGCTTGCAACATGGGTGTAAATCAAGCTTTCCTGTTGCAAGGCGATTCCGTGCGGGACACCCCGGCATTACTTCCCGAACTGATCAACAATGGCATTCGGCTACTTGTCTATGCAGGCGTCGCCGGTTAGTGCAAATAAAACTGAGTCTGAGCGATTCCTGATCCAGACTCACTGCCATCTACGCTAGACATGATGTGCAATTTCATAGTGAGTTACATACAACATCATGTTGCGAAGAACTCAGATTTGAACATTACGTCTGCCAGGGCGAGGAACGTTGGCTGGAAGTTCTCGGTACTAACTTCCTTGACGAATTCCTCGATGCACCGACGGAGGTCTGGATCACGTCAAGTTCAAAGACACCCGTAGGTACTGTTCGGAGTGCCGGCGGAGGCGGTTCGCGGGCTGGGAACATCACCTTCGTCGCTGTCCACGAAGCCGGGTGAGCAGCGCTACATGCCTCGTGTATGGTCGTGATCCTGATCCCAGATTCAGTCACATGGTCCCTTACGATCAGCCCGAAGCAGCTTTGGTAGGTGTTCCTAGCCTCGTTTCAGGGTAAGACTGATTTGGTTCCACAGGATCTAATCACGAGATGGATCTTCGACCTGCCATTGACGACGGACTTTTCAACTAGCTTCCTGTAGCATGCAGCTAGCAGTTCTTCGGAGCTAATGTGCAGTTGTACCATCGATCTAGGTCTATTCTTTTCTCTATGTCTTCTGTGATTGGGCGCAATACGACGATGTGACAGACCTGTCCTGTGTGATAGGAAGGGGAAGCAAGGATTCGGTGTGAACTCATCCGAGAGCGATGCCGTGACGCAAAAGGTTTATCTCAGCGGCTGATAGCAATGGTCCGTCTTCTCGTCATTCATCTCCTGCAGCGTTGGGTTCTCTGATCGCAGGCCTGCAGATGTACAGGCATCCGATTCGGGTTCACACGTCACACATATTCACTCTTTCCCGTAGGATAAGTGTTTGATTGTGGGTAGGTCTTCCCCCTTTTTTTACGTTTGACCCTCAGCGCCCACCGCCACTCGGCTGCTTAAAAGACCGCACGTTCGCAGCTTGGTTTCGAGCACCCCCACCCCCTCATGGAGGCGATGGAAACAGATAGCATCACCCTCTCTATCGATCTGGAAGCCGGCCCATTCTCTGCGAGAGCAGATAGTCTCACCAGCCTTTGGAATGAGCTGAGGGCTAACACTGTGGAGCCCCTCCAGGCGTCTACCCCGGAGCTCACCTCATTCGCCAACGAATGTCTCTTTTGTGCTCTCATCTTGGAACGGCCAAAAGTATACTACGGCGACGAGGATCTTCTAGACTCATCGCCCCACTTGGAAACCGAAGAGTGTACCTCATCGCAATTGCCGAACGACGATGCTATCGGTCTCATCTACATTCATTCCAGCGACGCAAACATTCCTGCACGGGAGGTAAACGTAGGGATCGTCGTTCGCTCGCACAAGCGACGGAAGGGCTATGCGCGTGAGGCGATGGTGTTGGCATTGGGGATGGTGTTTGAAGAATTCGGGTTTCACCGTGCCCAGGCGGCCATCATGGACGTAGCTGATAAGGACCGCGCCATCCTCTTTTTCACTTCCGTCGGGTTTTCGCATGAAGGGATTCGCAGGCGCTCGATTTATCAACCAGGGATGGATGGGAAGGACGGGGAGTGGAAAGACGTCACTTACTTAGCCATGTTGGACACGGATTGGGTGGTCAGGAAATCGCGGATAGCGAGACAGCGTGCTCCGTCCACTCTTTGGGAGGAGCTGTTCAACCGCCATGCAAAAGAGAGAGAAGAATTGGCGATGTGGGAAGAGCGCCACGGCAGACCCAGGAGAACTGCCAGTATGGAGACGATCCGTAGAGCGCCAACGTCGAACGCAGCTGAGAAGCAAAGGATGACCTTGGAAGAAGCAAACCGGTTACTGCTCTACACCTCTGACCAGAGCTCGGCGTCTTCTACTCACGGCTCCGCGCCTCCTTCGCCGGGCCCAAAAATCAGAATTAATTGGGTGGCAGAGGCCAATGCAGAAGAGACGAGCGACCGTTTTAATCACCGTTCGTTCCGCCCAAGTCATGGAACTTGGCTCTCTGATCAGGAAACGCTCACAGACTGGCTCCATGCTACATCATCCCAGGTGGAGCTACTTCCATCCATTCCATCTGCTTACCCTTCTATAACGGGCTCGGAATACGCAATCACTATACCATCACCCTCATCTCCGCCACCTGATACGCCGCCCATTCGTTCCAGTTCCCTAGAACGAGACTCTGAATCTGAAATTCTGGAATACGACGACGTCTTGTCGCAAACAGACCTTCTGCACCTTGACATCACTCCCCGTGTGCTTGTCGATTTACCGGGTTCACCCAGTCCGTCACGATCCAGCCGCTGCTCGTCCGTCTCGAGTCAAAGCTCTTGGTGCGATGCGCGCAGCAGTGTCGACAGTGAATGGGACATTGTAGGTTCCAGCTCTTCGGAGGCAGCGAGCTCCACTCGCACTGGAAGGTCACGAAAGAGGCGAGCCAGGCGTCGTAGAGAGGGTCTCCGCCAGGTTTCGTCTTAGTGAGAGGAAGATATCTCTCTTTCGAATCTCGCTGTACCCAGTGACTTTGAATTACAGTATGCCGTCAATGTAAGTCGTGACTTATTTAGGTCACCCTTCGCCCATCGAATCAATAAGTGGAGTCTTTCAGCCAACTATTCGCGTCTTCGTCGTTACCATACTCGGGAAGGTTAGTGGTGTATGAGTTAGACATCATACAGCATTCGCGTCCCGCGCAGTTTGCGCAGCATGATGAAACACAAGTAAATTTGACGAACGGGGAAGCCTCGTGGATGCCATATATGTATGGCGGCTCTGCTCGATGTTGCCTACAACGCAGTAAAGGTAAATTTACCACCGCGAACCTTGAAGCCTCATTGCGTGCAGAGCGATGACATGCCGCATGGTCGTTGCACTCGTGACAGGTCGACAGCTTGGTAACAGCAAGACAAACTCCACTTCAGTCGAAAACGGAAGCGTAGCTGCACCCTCAGTTCAATTCACACACGATGGCCGGGTGCAAACAGGTATCAGTTTCCACGTGTAAAACACGACGTCTTGCGGGACAAATGCGAACTGCTAACACCAAATAACTGGCTACTTTCCTGCTTTCCGAGCTCTCCGCTTTCGACCAATGAGCGGTCCAATGAGCTTTCCAGGCTTTAGCGATTCCTCTTTTTTCACTTCCACATGTTTGGTTTGATCACTTGATACACGACGCTTCTTAGAGGGTGGCTCTTCCGTCTTTCTTGGACCGTCTTGAGTTCGGGATCTTACCTGTAAGGCGTGTAATCAGACACGCGTTGGACGTACGGGGACCAGGTATAAATTGGGTTTTGCTTACTATTTTCTCCTTCTGTCGCGACGACCGGCGCTGCACTACTTGGACGTTTTCAATGGCGAACTCAACTATTAAGGTGCCGTTTGAAGGCTTCGACGGATTTTCTACCGCATCCTTCATCCGCTTGATTCGTGCCTCGTCTGGATCGTCTTTCGTTTTCTCCTTCTTGATGAGGTCTGCAAGTTCCTCTCGCCACCATTTATCGAAAAACGTGCCCACTTCAGGATTGTTGTTGGCCCACCGCAGAACTCGAAGTGCGTCCGCGTGCTTGTGCATCTCGACGAACCCGTACCCCCGACTGCGACCTATTCCCGTTACAGGATCAACGCGATCCTGCTGCCGTACGATCTTGGCTTGCTTCACAGGAGTCGGCCGTCCGAACTTCTTGTCTCGTTTCTTTGATTTAGTAGCTTTGTCGTCGTGCTGGTCAGTACCTAGCACGCTTTCAGAGGGCTCCGCAAGTTCGTCAAGGTCTAGACCTTCCCGGAGCTGTGCTTTGACTTCCGCATTGAATGTTTTGACAGCGTGCATAGCGAGACGTTTGAGCACCCGTTCTGTTACGAACAACGGTATCCGTCGGATACTAAGGCGCGTTCTAGAGACATAGAGTGAGGGGTTGCTACGAAGCAATGTTCGACGCGAGTTGAAGGAATTCGTGCGTCTCTCCACTTCCGCCGGCGGAAGGGCCTCTGCGGCGGGTGTATTCGGGAGGACAGCTACCAGATTCGTGAGTTTGTTAGTCTCAATGTGAAAAGGATGAGACGCACCACCCTCACGCAAGAGGTAGAGATTACGCTTGTCCGCCTTTTCTCGTGCCTTCTCGCCTTCCTCCTTGAGTTTCGCCGCCCGGTCCCGCGTTACGGCACGTACGACGTCGAGGGTACGGCCATGTAGGACCAGGTTCCTAGCAATACTAGAAGAAGGGTCAGGAGTAAGAATGGAGGGGATGGTGAAGGGATTTTTGGCCGGCTGAGATGTTCATATGAAGTTATTGGGGGTGGAAAGTGCGGATGCAAGGGATAACATACCTGTGGTTGGTTGCCGATGGTTTCAGTGCGCAAGATTTCGCTCTGCTCGATGACCTTGTCTGCATCTTCCTTGTTCCAAAAACAGACGAACCCTGTTCCCCGAGACCTCTCTGTTTCCGGATCGATTGTAACGCGAGCATATCGAAGAGGTCCCCACGCCCTGAATCTGGATCATCAGTGAGCATCAAGCATTATGCGCGGTATCAAGATAAGCCTACAAAGTCCGTAAATCATCCTCAGTCGCGGTGAAAGGAATGTTGCGAATGAACAAGGTGGTTCCGACATCAGTTTGTGGTAGCTTTGGTTTCGTGGTTTCTCGTTCATCATCGTCCCCAACAGACTCTTCGCCTTCGTCATCGCCTTCACTCTGACTGTCTGCATCACCTTCAACTTCTTCATGGACGCCCATGTGTTCATCCCCGTCTTCACTATCTTCCTCATCTTCATTTTCATCCTTATCGTCTCCCTCGCTCTCTGAACCTGAATCTTTCATCTCCACGTCGCCCTCTGAACCTTCACCTTCACCCCCCTGCTCCAGTTTCGACTTCGCTTCTTCCCACCTATCCTTGCTCAATGCCCAATCCACAACGATCATCCGTTCCTTGGATGAGCTACCGGTGGCCTCAGAAGCACCTTCCGCACCTTCTTCCTTCCCACACTGTGCATGTTTCTTCTCCTCTCTTCGGTCCTTCTTCCTCTTCTGCTTGTCGGAGACGATAGTGTGTGCCATACCGGCTTTGACTTTCATTCCATTGCACTCTTCCAACGCAGTCTCTGCGTCTTTCCTGCTCAGCATCCATACGAAAGCGAAACCTTTTGATCGGTTGGATGCAGAGGACTTAGCCCCTTCCTCGCAATCATCCTGTTCAGTATCATCGACGTTCGTAACTGGCATATTTATCGAGTGTATAGGTCCATAGGGTAGAAAGATCGCTCGTAAATCTTGCTCCGTGAAGTCGAAAGGGAGATTACGGACGATAAGACGACTTGCACGACTCGGCAAAGCAGCCTTGACTTGTTCTGCGAGTCATCTGTATCAGAATCGACGACAAAAGGACGTTCCCGGTTGAGACACGTTACTTTTTTTTGAGCCCTGAACGAGGTTTTCGAGACGCTTTTTGAGTGTGACGGACAGCAGGCTTCCCTTGAAGACGTGCGCATGCAACTTGTTGACGGCCTCCTGTGCGTTCTTTGACGTAGAGAATAGGACACTTGCTATGCAGGTTTCAGCGTCCGAGTGGCGAAGGATACACAAGCGAAGCAATTACCTGTCGTAGGATCTTCGTCTCCTGAAGCAGTTTTTCCAGGCCATACCACGTTCTCAGCACCATCAAGTTTGCGTACTTTCTTCCACAGCGCTTTCAGGTCGATGGTCGACGGCAAGCCGGAAATAAGGATGGTTCGGATAGCGAACGGATCTTTGGATTCAAGGGCAGGTAACTTGATCTCTTCTTCCTCCTCCTTTTTCACAGAGTCAGCTTTGGGCTTTGGCTTTGATGGGCGGTCCTTGGTTGGCCTGTCCTTGGGCTAGCACATAATAATAATAAAATGGGTGAGCGCTCCGAAACGACACAAGAGATGGTGTCGTTACTTTCACACCGGCCCATTCGACTCTGAGTTTTCGGCCGTTCATGGTCATGCCATCGGACGTGATGGTATCAAATGCAGCCTGCGCATCCTCCCGGATCGCGAAAGAGACGTATCCGACGCCCTTGGATACGCCCGTACCGTGTTCAAGCACCACAAAGGCAGACCGTATCGGAGCAAGGTCGGAGAATGCAGTTTTGAGATCGGTCGACGTCGCATCGTAGGGGAGGTTAGACACGAAGAGGGTGGACCTTGCAAGGAAGGGAGTGTGAGATGGGACAACTGCAGTCCACGCGTGTATGTGAATAAAAAAAAAGAATGACATACCCGTACCCTCCTTTCTCGGGATGCTGGTCTTCCCTTGATTTTCTTTTACCCAGCGTGGTCGCCATGGAACTTGGAGCCGTGTTTTTCACGTCCTTTGGCCCGCCTCTCGACAGGGCGGTTGTTTGGGTTTGTTAGGACCCAAAGGCATTACCGAAGATGGGAACTCCATCCTGGGGCATACAGCGTTTCATCAGGACAACGACCGTCAGTCTAGAGTTACTTCTTTCCCTACTACGATAATCCACTACATGGTCTTCACACTCTGCTATTCCGATTCCTTGGCCTCATCAACTTCGGCATGAATCTCATTGGAAAAAAGAACTTTCTAGCCTGCCTTGTCGCTCTAGACTCGCCGTCGGAGGCGTCGTGACTCCGAATCATATACTAATTAATCAACTTTACGCTGCAACCCTCTCGATAAAGGAAGCTCGCCTCGTCGCTATCTCCAAGCTGCGACGGTAGAGTCGGATAAGATGTCTCTGCTCGGATCCCCTCCGCCTGCTGTATGTATATCTCCGCCATTGAATGCTCTACTAGGGAGCGATTACCGTGGACGTGGTAAATGGCCATGGCATCACGCCCACTGGCCAATCTCCAAGGCCTCCCTATGCCGTTGATCGTTTCTACGTCGTTACCGTTGCCATACCATACCCCTCTGACCGCTTCTCCCGCTCTGTGAAATTCAACTCAACACGGGTAACACACGACGCCGTACAGCGGATGCAGTCCTAATAAGACCAGGTGTGTTACAGTGCCGCTTGTATCCATGAGTCCGCAATATTTGGACTCGGTACTGATCGAGGGTTGGATGCTGACGGCACTTGCGTGGTGATGGGTCCAGACATATTACAGTCCTGCCGTTTGTATCCATGGGTTTGTCCTCAAGAGCAGTATTTGGAGATCGAGGGTTGGGTTGAATGTTGACGGCGATTACTTGCCTTTCTGCCCTCCCACGTCGGGCCACGAAATGCCAAGAGCAGAAATGAAGACCGTTGAAGATATCAGCGCGGCCAACACCCCTGTACTTACTCATGCTGAGTTGTGGTACGCCGTTTTGTCATCGAGAAATTAGGTCACCCTCTCACGGAACTTACTACTCAGAGCGCTCGGAGAAGAGGGACTCCAACCGCCGGCACCGTTAGTAGTAATACCTACGTGCGTAAATGGTCCAGGCAAACAAATTTTTCTGGGCCGAATTGACCCTGACAAGATGCCCTGTACATATGCGTATGTATATGAACTGTCAACTCGGTGCGTTCTCTCGTCCAAGTAGATCAGGGTCCGGCTCGGATCGTAGTGCTTCTCCACCGACCGACGGGTCGGCCGCCGGCCGCTGCCCGGTGTCAGTAAACAAAACGAAACGGGATGAGGAGGGCTTCGGTAGAATACCCAATACCCTGGAGTTATCCCTCGGGGTGCTCGTTGGGCGGGGAGAAGTACCCGTGAATCTCATCCAATGTCGGATCGACGACTACATACCTCGGAGTAGCTTTTCCTGGGAATGGAATGAATTGTCATGTTCAGTCCGGCAGGTGTTGTTGCAGGGGCCTATCTCCAAACCACGATGTTCATATCATGGACCGCGTCACGCTTATCATTATCGCTGACTTCCATTCCAATAACGCGGAGAACGACCGACGTTTCCTCCCCACAACTGACCCTGAGGCCTGACCGATCGGGCACCGAGGAAAATACGATCGCCCGAGGTTTCGACATGGTAACATAAACACGAGCCCTTTGTTTCCTCGCTCGACTCATAAAAACCGGAAACTGAATTCGTTCACAGCCACCAGTAATCTTTCGATCGGGCAAAAGTATGAGCATACCCGTCGGAACCCCAGTAATCAATATTACTTTAGAAAAATGACTAGGCGATAATAGAGTAACGTATAGTACATGTATGAAGTGTGAGTGATTCGAAGCGGAGTATACATCGACACATAGGAGGGGAAGCAGTAATGAGAGATCGAAGATGAAGAAATCTCGATAGCCGTGATAAATGTCGGTAGAGACAGTCGTGTAAATGCAGTTTTCTATGGCGACCAAAGGATAGCGAAGCAACGAACCGAGTAGTTCACAGACGTCGGTGGGCACGAAGTTGAAAAGAGTACCCGCCACCACGAAAGAACCCCACAATTCCCGACCCAAAGGAGAGGCACGGGAAGGTATCCGCGTACTAATGGGCGCCAAGAGCGTGTTTTCGAGGTCACCCCACGAGGGCACTCCGCTTGAGGTTATCGTGTACGATCACGTCTTGCACTATACCAGGAGGCATCACCGATCTGCACCGTCACCATCCCTTCAAAGGACTCACCATTCTGCAGTATGAGCGACGTCTGTTTCATGTCCTATACGAGAAAAAGGAAAGGCACGAAGACGCGTATCAGGAAGACTTCCTTATCGTCGTAGAAACAGGGCCCGTACCGTCACCGACGTAAAGTGGCAATAGAGAGACCGGTCGTTAGCGTGTTCTCTCATTAACGCGGCAAACTTCTTCCTCAGGTCTGCAATCAAACCGAGAACAGCGTCCGAATTTTAGTCGTTGCCGTCAGCAGATGCGAACGCAAAAGAAAAGATGATCGAATAAACTTACATATGCTAGCGCTTTCGAAATCGTTGGGCCGGTTTCCATAGCTAGTGATGTAATTTCCCAGTCGTATTCCAGACTCGAGCTTTGCACGTAATATGTCGCACTTGTTGAGAAATAGGATGAGGTAGGCTTTCTTGAGCAACGGATGCGACACTATGGTTTTCCATAGGAGGAATGAGTCGGCCTGTGGGTTACGTTAGAGAATGATGCCTGAAATGCAAAGTGGGAGCGTACGAGTCTATTGACGGAAGGGTCCTCGTGAAGAACTTGGTCGAAGCAGCTTATCGGAGCAAGAAATATGATAGCGTTCACGTCGTCAAAGTATGGAACCCATGCAGCTATTCGAAGAGGTTGGCGACACGCATACCCAAAGCGGAGATTACAGTCGTACCTCTCTGCAAAAGAGAAGGTCAGAGGGAAACCGATCGCAGTAAGAATGGCGTACCAAAGATCTCTGTCCGCCGACGTCAAATACACGCCAGTCGTGGCTCATGGATGAGCCGAGGGGTCCTACTGAAGGATAAATCCATGCACGATTGGTTAGTCGCAAAAAAAACAGACCAGTCCGCACTGTGAAGCGGTGCTCGGACACGCCGAGAGTCTTTATCCGTGCACGAAGCACGTCGTCTATGCAAGGTATGAACGGACTACTTGAAGATAAGACCCAAACGCCTACCATCTGAGGGTACGTATCGCAGTGAGGTGACCCTGTCTAGGTCGTCCAGGAAGCTAGAGGGGCATCAGATCGAACTGCGTCAATATACGAACGTGGGACAGAAAGCTCACAACCCCGCCATCTCTTCTGGTCTCATTTTTTCGACTTCCATCAGTTTCTTGATGATCGGATCTGTCCAAAGCCGTTTCATGTCCTCCGCACAGGCGTTCATGAGGACGCCTGGATCATCTGGGTCTGACCAGTTTATCATATCTGCCGTGTCGCAACTCCTCCGATTGTCGCCGTTGCCGACCAGCCTGCTAAAAGCGCCCTTCCAACCCGAGTTGACGCACACTTCGTACATGGACGCGTCCTCCTTTGAGGAGACTTGACCTGGAGGAAGTATTTTTCTGAGGAGGGCTGCTTCCACCTGGGTGAGGGGTGCGAGGCGCATCTTTAGTTTGAGATGGTCTGCTGTGAGTGGGGGGTAGTCTTTGTGACCTGATGGTGGACACGAAGAGGACGAGCCATGTGAGACATGAGTTGAGGAAGAGCATGACTGACTGGATGAGCTGTAAGACGTGAACGGGTGTGATGCTGCGTGTGCTCTGGATATCACGTCCACGATGGCATGGATGGACTGCACGACGTTGAGCTGTATGATGCTCCGCCAGTACGCCTTCTCGGCACGGAATGCCTAAAAACAGGGGGACATGTCGGTGATCAATCATGTATCCGGGTCTGAAGATTCCCTTCAGGACAGAGTGTCTCACTCACTTTTGGAGAATGCATAAGCTGGAGATCTGACATGTCCAAATCGGGGTAAATTACTTCCGCAAATAGACATATATGTCATCCGGCTTACTTTTGAGCGTCGTCGATTTGCCTGGTCAGCGTCAGATTTTTACGGTCAAGACATGTGTCTCAGCGAGTTAACGCACCAGATTCACTTTGGCCTTGCAGGGGAAAGGGAGTGAGTGTGTCGACGACGAGTGAAGAGAGAGCAAGCGACGACGCGCACCTAGGAGCAGAATCTTGATAGGTTTCGGGCCCTTCTTGTCGGCCATGCGTTGTCTGTTGAGTTCTTCGTCGATGGCATCCGAGACACGCTTTGCCTCCTGCTCTGCACGGATGCGTGCTTCTCGTTGGAGTTGTGTCTCGTTGGATGGGGGTGCCATGGCCCGTGTCAGAGGATCGTCGTCGGTCCCAAGCTTGTGGCGTCTCGTCCCCATACCAGCTGGTCTGTGGTGGTGGTAGTCGTGGTGGTGGTATGGTATGTACGTGCGTCGTGGTTGATACGGCGACGGGGTGTGTGTGTACTTTAAAGGGATTTACCCATTTCTACTGCCAGGAAGTCAACGTTGACCCGATTTTGACCATATTGGCAAACGCGTGACGCCGCTTTCCCCTCTCTGATCGAAATCTCCTCTGCCGCCGGAGCAGCTCGGCTGGCTGGCTGTCCTCGGCGTTTATCCACCTGACCACGACGACAGCTCGCTCGCGGGATGTCGTGCCCACTCCTTTGACACTGCCGTGCTCTGCGGCCGAGTTCCTATTTAGGCGTCATTGATATGAAATCGTAGATGCAGTTAATCAAATAGTACGACCCAGTCTGCATATGTATGCCAGAGCACTAATGTTATGTAGATAAACACAAGGAAAACAACTTTGCAGAAACAACCGAGTACTCGTCACTTCTCTCTTCCATCTAATCCTTCATCCCAGCAGACCCTCGCCATCTGACATCGCCGCCGAGCTGTATCCACTGCCACTGATCTCATTGTACCGTGCCACTCGGAGTCGTTGACTGGGGGGAATCATCTTATCCTCCAGTCCGTGTGGTGCACCACCACGCAGAATCCCCACTCGCTTCATCGCAAGCAGCTACATAACCCATCGATGAGAATCTGGGAAACGACGTCGACAGATTTAATGAGAGGCTCACGTTATGTGCTGCGTTGCTGTGGTCGTAAACACCACCAAAGAAGGCCGTGGTAGCGTCTCTCCCGATGTTCTTCGTAAGAAGGTGACGTCCACCTGGATGCTCATCCAAGAAGTCAGCCACGTCATGGATAAAACCGGCAATGCAAATCAGAGGTCGAGTCTTGGCCTGGGCTTGATCTGTAGGCGAACGTCATCAAATCATGCACCTGGCTCCATCTCACCGATCCACTTACAGTTTTCCCAATTGATCACTGGTAGATGACTGTTGTCCGACGGCCACGAAAGCGTCTCCTGTGCCTCGCGAAGGCGCTTGAGATGCATCGTCAGTTGACCCTTGCGGACTTCGTTCTCCGGGAACGTCTACAAAGGTACGTCAAAACGGATAACAGCTACGTACACGCGGACAACACCATACCTTGAGATGGGAGGCAAGGCCAACCCTCTTGCACACCCAAATAAACCACTTCGTCGGGTCATACTGATACCACCTGATGGCGTTTCGGTAGTCCATAGGGAACTGGTGGTGGAAATTGTGATAACCCTCGCCGATGGTAACAAGTGCAGTAATCAAATGATCACGGGGGGTATGCTTGTCGTCGAATGGCGCTTCTCCGAGCCAATGGGCCAGTGAATTGACGCAGAACGTAGACTATATATAAAAAAGGTTAGTCAACGCTCCAACGAAATCCAGTCCTTTCACTTACGTGGTGGACAAAGATAAGTCGCAATAGACCCGCATACACGTACCCGCCTTGCCAGTCACCCCATCCCAAACCAGCAACTACGGTAGGGAGAACGACTCCCATGACAACCACCAACTTGAGGTAGTGACGATGCTGCCATTTGACAATATCGTTCCTCGAGAGGTCGCTGACGTCCGCCACCCCAGGCTTACGACGAGGCTTGACGATCATCCAGCCAATGTGGGACCATAACAGTCCCTTGTGGGCGTTGTAAGGGTCGAGGTCGGTATCGGTGTACCGGTGGTGGGCACGATGACCACGTGCCCACCACCTAATGGACCCTTCGACGGCACCTGCACCGAGAAGTGCGAGTGCAATTTGAAGGGGGCGGGACGCGTTATACGACCTATGGGCCCAGAGACGATGATATCCCGCAGTGATGCCTCTCGACGAGTAAGCTCACCTGTTTTTCTTTCATGCGACTGAAAAAGCTCACCCAGTCCAGTCATGTAGTAGTATATGACGGCCCATATGGCTGTCTCCCACCTGAGGCGTGTAAAGTACGCCCCAACGACACCAAGTATGGGGGTGGCACCGAGGATGACTACGTGAAGCCAATTGAGCTCGTTCCAGAAGTTGTCCCATGTCACCGGTGGTAGCGCCTTTTGGTTCTTCAAGGTGTACGATACGTAGTTGTCGGGGATGTTAGAGTCCACTGGGACATGGTCTGAGTTGTCGAGTAGATCGACCGCTGTTTTCGTCATTGTCGTCTTCGTCGTGGAGTGGTCGTTACCGTTCACCATGGCCAGTGATGAAGAGGGTGGCGAGCTGTCCGACACCACAGACAGAAAAATGAAGAAGAAAAAGTCGAAAAGAGTGAAGCGCAGTCTCAGCTCCCCTGAACTTTATGCAAGCGTAAATTCTTTGGGGTTCGCAGCACTTGCCGACTCGGTCCAAATCTAATTCGCCGGCACGAATAATTATATTCGCCATCGAATCCATCATCGACACCGCAAATGCCTTTTTCCATTGACGTCGGTCGTAGACTTGATCGTGGACTGCACTGGTACTGCGATCGCACCAAACCGACGCGCAAGAAAAAACACTCGGTAATTTGCACGTCTACTTGCAACGCCAATTGCCAAACCCTTGGGGCGGAAGTATTTCTGTGTACCACCCTTATATGGGAATGGTGCAAAGTTCAAGTATTCAGCAAAAAAAGAACACGTGTTTGCACACGAAATTTCCTTTTCATGGCTATCCTTCTGCAGGCCCATCAACGCAACGTCTGGCAGGATGCCGGAAAAGTAAGTATATGATTTGTGGTTTCCATCCGTAACGACTGTTCGAGAGCTGTGATTATGTCCCTCGGCTTCGTGCCTGTCCTCGTGCACGCTCATCAGTGACGCAACTAACCCATCTTTCGACGACACCTTTCTTCCCAATCGTAGACGCGCGATTGTCACAATAGTACACTAGCCGTTCCGTACTCCTCGGATCCAACTGTCTAAACTAACGATGGCGTTCACTATCAATGTTGGCCGGACGACGAACATCATGATCATGATCATCTGTCGCACCTGGCTAATTAACGTCAGCTAGGATGACGCTGACACTGGAGAAACTGTGCATCGCGGGGGTTCGGGTGTAGCGTATGCACGGGTGCAGAATACCGAGAAATGACAGTGTACAGTGGACTCATCTCGAACATGACACGCTTGGAATCGTGATTTGTTGCTACCCAGGGTCCACGGGCTTCCTCATTCTGGTGAGCCTGTGAAATCATCATCTTGTTCCCCAATCCAGTTGAATGGATCAGTGGGACCCACCCCAACGAGTTTGTATCATGAAAAGCAATCACGATATCTTTCTCATGGACACCACACCTACTGATTAGTGATTTGCTCGGCCCGGCCTCAAGCCCCGAGCCGAGCCTTCCCAGGCCGGGCCCTTAGGTTGGCCTGTGGGGGCTTTGGGCCCGACCTGGGGTTTGACAAAGCCCGAGCCAAGCCCTCAAAAGCTGGGCCAAGCCCCTGAGCTGGGGCTTTCATGATTGGTGGGTGTGGAAAGTGCTGGGTCCTATTACAGTTCTTAAAAACCTTAATATCACATGCATGCCACTTTATTTGTGATCCCTTACTTATCACTCATTGCTAAATGCTGGGCCCTATTGTTGCTAATGGAGATGGACAGTCATGCCCTTGGTTTGTGCTTGCCCCCTCAGCCAGAATTACATGTTCTGATAATGCTGCTGTGTCAGAAAACCCATTTATGGATTCCCACCACTTGCAAGTGGTTGCAAGGTCACAATCTGCCACTGGCATCCCAATTAAATTGTAACTATACCCAAAATAATCACAATGTCATTACAAGGTGCATGGTGGTGGGTTCCAAGACAGTTTCAAGAATGTCTAAATTCATGCACCTGATTGGTAAGCTTCCCCTCCATATGGGGGGTTATAATGCATGTGATACCCAATGCAAGCAGTTCCAATTAAATTTAAATTTATGCACTGAATTGGAAACCTCCCCCTCCATACTGGGGGTTACAATGCATGTGATATCTGTTGCATAGCAGTTCCAACATCATTTCAACATGAGCACATGGTAGGGAATGTCCCCCCCAATGCAGGGGTTACAATGCTTGTGGTACTCATTGCAAGGCACTTGCAAGTCGGTCACAATTTGGGTACATCAATTAGAAAGATCAGGGACTGACTGTGTCTCAAGGAGTCTCAAATGGTTCCAAGGGTGAAATGGCATTCTGATGGTCAATAATACCATGGAAGGTGAAACATATTCATACTATCCCATACTACAAAGCACTCAATATCACCAGTATAATAAATCCAGAAGCTGAATATGCCTGCCATCCTTCATTTATCACTGTTGAGATTTGACTAGCTGGGCTCCACAAAACATGTCAGTGTTGAAAAGACATTCCCTGGGGATATGAAAGTCAATTGATGTGAACCAAGCTTTTAAAATTAATAACTTATGATGCAACATTGCCAATGAGCACACTATTGAGGGTGGGGTGGTTGGGATGGGGACCAGAGTTGAAGTATGTTGAGGTTGTGCACATGGAGAAATGGGTATGGAGTCTGTCAAAGTTTAGCAGTGTTAGTCAAAGATGAGTTATTAGGGCTTTAGTGACATTACTGTAGAGTTGAAAGGATGAGGTGTTGCAGTGCAAATATCTCCCCCACAGAACTGGGGGAACCATCATACACATATGCATGACTGAACCAGTGAGAGCATACAAGAGGGTAGAAGAGGGGAGGCAGAGGACAATGGAGGGGGCAAGGTAATGGGCAAGTAGGGATTAATGGTAGAATCATTTAGTTGATTGATGGCTGTTGGGCTGGATGCCTGACCTGAGATTTCCGTTGCAGGTGTCCTGTCAGAGCTTTGAGTATAGGATGATTCAGAGAGAAAAGACTTACTACAGGTTTGATGAGGCAAGGGTACAAGTGCAACCTGCTGTCAGACTGTCAGTCATGAATGTTCAAAGAATCATTGGTGTAACCCAAAGACTTACCATGTCGGGCTCAATATGCAAATCCACTTGTAAAGTCCCTGGGGTAATGGGAGACTTGCAGTTGACCCTGGATGCTAATACATGTGAGTGTTATTGTTGAATGAGTGTTAAGGTCACTGACATAGTTACAACTGCAGTGAAGGAAGTCAATGAGAAGCAATGATGTGGACTTAGAATTTGAAGGACCTTTAAACCTGGCTGACTAAATTGTTTGGCCTTGTGTGCAATTCCAAGATCACTACTGGTTGAAGATCAATGAAGTGCATTGTATATGAAGAAACAAAAGTAGGTACTCATAGGGCTCACATCCTGCCTGTAGTAGCATATTGTGTCATTATTACTACCTCACTTATGCTAGCACATTTCCCAGTCCAACCTCAGTGGAACTCAAATGTTGAACTGAAGGTCTGCACAACATGGGTGAGAGATAATTGTTGGTATCTGCAGTCATTCAAAATGGACATTTACTTTTAGCAGGCCAGTTAAACACAACTCATGGTTCTGATTTCAGATGGTAGTAGAATCCACTTATCATAGCAGCTGGTGGGGGGCAACATGGATCAACAGATGATCCATCACTGGCTCTCTGCACACTTGAGTCATGATGACAACATCTGGGGGGAAGCAGTGTTGATGTAGAAGTCTCACTGCCTTTGGGGACCATGGTAGGGCATATGGTGGTTGACACAGGGGACCATAGGTTGAATTCCATACAAACATAGTAAAAACCTGTAATGGAGAGGTTGACCATGACAGCATAAGATATTGCAAGCTGTGAGCATGAATGGGATTCACCCAAAGCATGTTCTTACTAGCAAAACTTAAACTGCTGATGGCTTTGTGATCAGGTATCAAAAACCTCTCTTTCCATTGCATGAAAATGGTATCTCAGTGACAATCAGGCATTGTCAAATGAGGTCATTTGAGTTCATTCCTAACATAGCAGAATGTGGGGAACTGCTTCCAATGCAACATGTCAACCTGCTCACTAGCTTCCCATTTCTGTGTTACATCAGGAAGAAAACACTTGACTACATAGTGCTATGTAGCCTATGTAGCACCCATAGTGTGGTAGATAAGTCCCTGATATGTAGTCACCTGTAGTAGCAGGCATGGATACATAGTGCTATATAGCACTACTGGTTTGGGGTGGTTAGTGTGTATCTACAGTAGTGCCAATACTATGTGTTGAAGTGAGGGCAGTCTGGACCTGTAAGAGGGAGACTCAGACTAATGAAAGGAAGTCTATATTGTAGTCATCTAACCTGTAAGAGGGAGACTACAAGCAGTTAATAAAAAGACTGTACTGTAATGAGTGAAATGATAGTTACCTCAGACTAATGAAAGGAAGTCTGAGGCATGAAGGGAAAAATGTTCAACCTAAGTGATGGGCTAGATTATGTAAGGCTGTGCGATGATAGGTAAACATGCTAAGGTAAAAGCATCAAGCTCCAACATGCCCACTCATCAAAGCAGAACTTAAAATATAATGCCCATACCAGAGGAAAATGTACAGTGCTTGTCTTGTGAGAGTCCCTTGGTAAGAATGTCCACTACTTGCTCTGTAGTTGATATATACTTGACAACAACTTCACCCTCCTTTCATGGAGCTCAGCACCTCAATTGGCACATTTTGTGGGGCAGATAAATCAATGTCTCCAATCCCCACTCATTTCCATGATGTGATAGACTTGGTTCAGCTGGCTGTGGGCTCCTCTCACCCACTTGGACAGTGGACTGTCTGTGTGCATACCCAGCACTCTCAAGGTGTTCATGTGCCCTCATAAGTTTGCCTTGTCACTGCTTGCATACCTGGCATGCTCCCCCTCGAGCAGTTCTCCTTGTGTGACAGGTATGTCACATTTCACATAGCCATTTGATCCATCTGCATGCCCAGCTGGCATACTCAACACACCCTCACTGTTGGCTGCTTTCCCAGCACTATCACTCACACAACCTATCACCTCCCCCTCAAGTGGCAATCCTCATGCACTAGGCAAGTTGTTCATGTTGCCACTGCTGATAGTTTCAACATCAAAGCTCAGATCCTTGGTCTACTCCCCCTTGAGCTTGATACTCAGGGTTGTATCCAGTTGTGGTATGGGTAGGTCTTCATGGACAGTCTTGTCACTTGTGTCAACTCCTCTGGCATGTCCTGCTGCCTCCCTGGCTAGCTTGGCCATCCTGTTGACATCCTCAATCTCATCCAGCTCCTTGACCATTCCTATTAGCACTTCCATGTGCTCACTTTCAAGTGGCTCCACTGCCCTCAAACTTGGCTGCTCATGCAGCTCTGGTAGGTATTCTTTGACCTCAACACTCTGGTGACACCTGCTGGGCTGCACCAACTGCTGCCTCAGCTTCATCTTCACTTCTCACCTTGGTAAGTCCATTCTCAAGCCTCTCCTTCATTGGTGGCTCCACTGACAACTCACTAGGCTTTGCAAA
Source organism: Pisolithus microcarpus (assembly GCA_024613185.1). Lineage (NCBI taxonomy): Eukaryota > Fungi > Basidiomycota > Agaricomycetes > Boletales > Pisolithaceae > Pisolithus > Pisolithus microcarpus. Next base: position 1,469,306 of record JANFAI010000011.1, on the reverse strand, counting down.
TGATTCTTGTGTCTCATCATTGCTTGATGCCTTGATAGGCTTCCTGGTAGGTATGAAAATTGGGGTAGGATCTCAAAACTTTGTCACTAGGTAGTTGAACATCTCATGTGATGCCCTGAGGTTTTGAATCTTGAGAATGAGTGGGACTGGCACTGTCTGATAGAGCAACATTTTTACTTATGCATCTCTTCCCTCCCATTGTAAGGTTTTGTCACTTGGTTTGTGGCCTGAGAGAATACCCAGCCAGCCCTTCATGGCTGCAGCTTTGAGTAAGCTTGTCCAGTAATCCTTCCAATTCCTTCCATCCAGTTCAAGCTCTGGAATGGCTGAGTTGGCCATCTTGTATCTCCAGATTCCACCACTAGGTGGGGCTCATAACCTGTAGAATCTGTAGAATACTTAGTAGTCACTAAGTAAAAACTACAGTACTACAAAAACTGTAAGTGCACACTATGCACTTATGTAATGTGGTGGCTATGCTACAGCACACCAGTTGTATAACTCCAACAGTCATGCAGAGGGGTACTCCAAGCAAATGGGAGGGATCAAGACTGAGGATTAGAGGAGGTTTTGTAATACCTGTTTCAGTCTTGTGGATATCCCACTGCTGCTGGCTAGGAGCACTAATGAGTTGCATGAGGTTGCAGGCATAATCACCTGAGCTGCCAAGGGGAAGTTGGAAGAAATCAATGTCTGGATGGTTGCTACTAGGCAGGCAGTTGTCTCATGGCTTCAAGAGGGCCAGAGAGTAGTGTGCACCATTCAACTTGCATCTGCCTGGTGTTGGAGAGTAGACTCAACAGCCATTTTTGCCACTATGTCTGACCATCCCATCCCAACAGACAAGACCAGGACCATCAGCAGTTGTGAAGAGAAGATAGATGCCCAAGGAGAATATGTGATCTTTAGATGCATCCTGGATGCAAAGACCTTCACACTGAAGGGCTGCAATGTGGTGGAGACCTACAAACAGAAACAAGTCAATAATTTTGGGTTTATTTGGACCTGGTATGAAGCTGCCTGGGCAGACATGGACCTTCTTGTACTGCTTGTCAGGAGCTAAGTTGAGGATGATCCAGATATATATCCAGCAATTGGACTGCTTTCTCTCATATAGCTGAGCACCATCCAGTGAGACCATTAAAACAATGTCATCCTTCTTGATGTCACCTTCAAGCACTGCTCTGAGATAATCCCAGCCTGCTGCAATGTCATCAACTAAGGAGATCAACCCAGTTCATTGTAGCTCTGAAATGATTTGCTGTGTATGTTTGTGTAAGTAATGCATTTGACAGGCCTGTTCAGGATTATGATAGAGGGCCTGCAGTTGTGGGCCTAGAGGAATGGTTGTGAATTTTTTGGCAGGTATCTTGTTCCAGCCATTGGTACCCTGTAAGAGTTCTTGATTTCAGCATGAAGCTCTACAGAGTGGGCACTCCACAGAACTGGAATAAGGGCCTGTGAATGCTACACAACTATTTGGACACATATCATGCTGAACCTTCTTGATGCTGGTGAGAGATGCAATGAGATTCTCCACATTGTGAAAAGAGAGGATATTGTCAACACCTTGTGCACCTGGGAAGTTCTGAGCAGTGGATCAACATATTTTTTCATAAGAATCCTTGGAAGAATGCTCTGTAGCAAGGTAGGTAGAGATGCTGAATGCCTGGGGCTGTCAATCCAAAGTGGTTGGCAGGGAGGGTTACAAAGACAGTCCAGGGCTGGCGAGCTGAGCCTTGTGACTGGGTCTTCCAAAGTAGTGGATGTGAGAGCCAAGATAAAGTGCATGGTCTCTTGCAACTTGGGAAGAATCACATGTTCAGATAGGTATTGGATGTTAATTTGTGGTTGAGGGTGCCACTGGTATATGATCTCTGGTACAGTCCAGTCCACATGAGTGGGAGGTGGCAGGGGTGGGGGCATGTCTGTCTCATCCAGCAGAAGAGAGGGTGATGTGTCCATCTCATCTAGTGGAGGAGGGAGGAACAGCTCAAAATCATGATGTCCATTATCCTCAGTCAGATCTCTGTTGATCTGAAGAGAGATTCATCAGGTACTCATAAAACCACAGGTTTAAAGAGAGAGATACCTGGAGATTGTGAATATACAGCTCCCTTTCATCTGGATGCACTGGCTGGGATAACGAATGACTAGCTGTGTCATTAGCACCTGTCTGGCAAGGTGATTTCATACTTTAATAGTCTACATAGATGCCACAAAGTGTTCACCCATATCCCAGAGCTCTTCACACAAGTGTGTTTATGGCATCCTACATATTCATTCAGGTCACTATTGTCTCTTGCCCACTTGGCAAGGCCCCAGCATGCCTCAGCTCTACACATGCTGGGAGGAACAGAATGGTTGGGATCTTGCAGCAGTGGGGGATTAGGAAGAGGAGGGAGACTTGTCATCCATTCTCCCAACAGTGCATATTCATTGGCACTCTTCCTCTGAACTTGCACTGGTGAGATGTTGTTGCCATGCTGTAGGACAGACCTTGTGAATCTGTCCATAGCCATACTTGATGCAAATGCAGTCATGTTGGCATACAGTAGGCTGTTGTCTGGAGGCCTGTGCTTGTATGTCCTGTAAGTTGCAAAGATAATTACAAAGCATTACATTGCTTTGCAGTGTTGAGGTTGAGACATTGGGCAGATCATGCGCGCAAAAACTAAAGCAAAGCATTGTGAAGCCATCATTTGAGATTTAGTAATGTTTGATGCCATCTAGACATAGTCCTAATAAGGAAAATCACACCTCACAATCTGTGGTCACACCTGGTGATGTCCAGTTTTCACTGGGACTGAACCACAAAGCTCACCTTCATTGTCATCAAGGGGAACATACCCCTTGCTTTCCTGCTCAATGATGTCAACATCATCACTCTGCCTGATAATGCTTGTGATTTCTACTGGCACATCATCCACTGGCATGGAGGCCAAACATTTGTCACTTATTTGTATTCCACCATAATACTTTGGATTGTTTGATTTCAACCACATTACAGCATCTCTGATGGCATGGCATCATATGCAGAAAGTTGTCCATATCCAGTTCTTGGGTAATTGGCCCACTCCAACAAATGTGACTGAGATCACAGATGCAAGTATGGTGGGTTGCTGAGGCATAAGATCTCCTTCAACCATACCTGCAATAGCACTCATGTTCTGATCAAATGTGGTAACATTGCCCCTCATCACATTTTGTAGGGCAGACATGTCATGAGTGCCATTGTTGTGCTTTGGAAAGAGCTTGAAGACATATACACAAGGATACAGGTGAGCTATGAGCAACTGTTCTGGGAATGTCAGCTGCTGTAGCACCCAAGTTGGTTCCTGATCCACAGTCCATTTGCCAAGGAATACTAGGGGGGCTTGTCAGATACATGGCATAAGTTGTCAGTGCAGTTCTGACAAATTGTCAAAGTCCTTTGCATACCATCTGTTTCAAGGGCTGTGGGTTCTAGCAGCATGCTGACCACCAGTGTGTGCTGCACATGGGGTTCCACAAGTCACAGACAATGTTGATTAGGTATGTCCATGATTTTCATATGCTGCAAACAATCTTCTTGAACATTACACTCTCTGGCACAGACACCACACATGCTGAGTGCAAGAGCATCATTGCTGGTAGCTGTGTGGAAGGATTGGAAGCACACATGAACTTCCTCTGTGGAGGAGACTTGTAAAAAGGTAGTGGGAGTTGTTGCAATGTTGCCAGATGTGCCTTCCTCCAGATGTGGGATCTTCCTCACCATTAGAGCCAGTTTGACAGCCAAGTCCCATGAAGAATCCAAGCAAAAAACCCATGGAAAAAATCCACCTGACTCCTGACATAAGCCACCATGTTCTGGCAGGGTTTAAAATATGTAGCATCAATAGTCAGAAGGTCCTGTACATGTAGTAGAACCATGTCACAATGACAGGGGGCACTTCAGATATTGACAAAGAGTTAATCAAATGGGATACAGTTGACCCCAACAGTGAGTTGTTTATTCACTGTACTTTATCCTTTGCACTGACATCTGATTACCTTCCAATATTGATGAAGAGCCCATGGATTGGGATACAGTTGATACCAATGGTGATGATGACATCCATGACAAAGATGATGATCCATGCATTACAACTGATTGACAAGCTCACCTCTGAGAACAATTCGACATAATCTGTGCTGTATGGGCCACTGTCATTGAAGCAATATCACTGGTGACTGAGAGGGCTGAACCTGTTGCATACCACACTTCCATACTTTCTGGCAGGGGATGGATGCTTGAATTACTGAACAGTCATCCCAAAAGGATCTGGACAGAACTCAGAGTCCATAAGCACATATTCAAATTACTAGTGGAGGAACTCCAGCAAATTAGCTATACCCACTCAAAGTACATTATGCTGCAAGAACAACTCGGAATATTTCTTTATATTGCTGTCACTGGCCTGACTATGAGACATGTTGGAGAGCATTTTCAGTGGTCAAATGGCACGATTTCAAAGTAAGTGATTCAAAGCATCAATACTCTTGTTTTACTAATCACAATTGATAGGTACTTCAGATGAATGCTCACTGTGTTCACTCTGCCTGTGTTCTACACTAAATATGTATGACTGCCACATAGTGGTGCACCCACCCCCCATTCATCTGTGAGAACACCAAGTTCTTCCCATTTTTTGAAGACATGATCAGCACAATAGATGGCACACATGTCGCATGCAACCCAGCTGTGGGTGAAAGGGACACATCATGAAACTGAAAAGGGTTTACCTCCCAGAATTGTCTCATTTGCTGTGATTTTGATCTGCTCTTCATGTACATACTTAGTGGCTGGGAAGGCTCAATGGTGGATGTGTCTATTTATCACAATGCATGGTGTAGGGAGGGAAGCCTCCCTACTAGGTGTTTTCTTTTATTTCATTGTTTTTACCTTACAGTTTGGTACTATACTTTTACCTTATCTTTTTACATAGTACTTGGACGCATTTTGGCTTATGTAAGCCCTCATGCGACTTACAGCCCACTGTACTTAGCAAAAATAATAACAACCACTCCCCTAGAGATGAAAGATGGAATTCTGAGTTCAAGGGACTTGGAATATTTATTTCTTCCCCTCAGACATTCTTTGGATGATTATCTCGACTTATTTGGGGTATTATGGCGCATTTCAAGTCTTTTCCCCTGCTCTTTGACTCTACCAGGCAGCTCTAGCCCCCTGGGTCGAACTGCAACCCACTCTTCCAATGGGAGGACCTCTAGGCCACTCCCCTGACACTCTTTTACCAATCTCTTCAGTGGTTGAATGATTTGATGATCCCTGATGGTAAATATTACCTTGCTGATGCAGGGTTTCCTAGCTGCCCACAATTGTTGGTTCCCTACTGTGGCCAAAGGTATCATCTCACAGAGTGGGGACACACACAAATGCAGTGAGTTTCTATTGGTCATTTTTAACCCATCATGACCCCTTCCATGCCTAGACCCCAAAATTCCCAAGAACTGTTCAACCTCCACCATGCTGAGGCTTGCAACATCGTCAAACACATCATCAGTGTACTCAAGCATCATTTCCATATCCTCATAGTCCCACCTGAATATAGTATGTGTATTCAGGCTTGTATCCCACCTGCCCTCGCATGTATTCACAATTTTATTCACACATGGGGCCCAGTGGATATAGAGGATCCAGAAGTTGTACAAGAACCACAGGATGGTATGGCTGGTTCCATCACTGACAGCATTCCTACTAATGCAGATTGTGCATGGATGTTGGCAAAGCAGGATGGAATTGCAGTTCAGATGTGGGCTAGCTACATTGTGGAATGGGCACAGAGGGGATAGCTAGATTGTCACATCATATTCATGCATGTATTAAATTGTTGCATTTCACTTATCAGCACCAGACTCACATGGACACAACACATTTGATCAATATTTGGGCTCACAAAAAAGAAATACAAAAGCTATGGTGCCCATGTACAAGATACAGATTTAGCTAAGTTTCCTCAATGCCTTGAGCTGCACCTGAATCCATACTATTCAGTTGGCAGTGAGGCAGTCAGGATCCTTTGCAAGTGAGAGATATGTGACAGAAATACCTGCATCTCATATGAGGAGGTCCAAGAAACAGGTGAACTCAGCAGGTGTCAGAGCAGCCCCATCAACCTCCACAAACCTATCCCTTGCCCTTCAGCACATTGGATGGATTGGGATGGAGGGCCTTGCTGGAGTGCTACTAGAAGATCCCCCTCCCCCAGACTCATAAGTCTTCTTGAAGTTGCCTTTAAAATTGTCCAACTTCTGCCCCAAGTCTTCTATCATCTCCAACTTCAGATTCATCTTTGCTCATCACTTTCAAGCTGCTGAGGAACTAGTAAAGCCTGATACCATTGAGTTCTCATCATCATCTGCTCTCCATTTCTGTGAGACACTTGATGATGGTTTGATAGAGCTAATAGCCAATGTATTACACAAGAGTGGGGTGGCAGGGCATGTGAAAAACAATGGTGTCATAGGAGGGTTGGTGGATTGCTCCAAATGTCAGGCAAGAGTTGTTTGAGTTGGGGATGGATCAATGGAAGGCAGATGGGTGAGTGACCCAGCATAGGGAAGAGCAGGAGTGGGAAGGAAGTGTGCTTCTACTTGTGTATTAGTAGACTCAACCATAGACAAAGCTGGCAGCCCAGACATCTCAACATCAGTAGGAAGGCATATAGTAGATTTCCTGAGAGCTGAAGAGCCCTCCACAGTGTTGTTGCTTTCACTGTGACTCCCAGTATCACTCGAGGAGCTTAACCCAGTGCTATCAGTCAAGCTTGTTCCACTGAGGGTTAAATTTTAATGCAGAGAAGCAATGCAAGCCCTTGCCCTTGGACAGCATGAGCTGCTTCATTTTGTCATAGTGGGGCCAGCCCCTGTTTCAGAAAGAGTTGGCATCCTTGTGTTTCTGTCAATGTTACCATTACCATTAGCATAAATTAGCATTCTTAATGTAAGCACATACCTTGATGAAACCATTCCATACAGCCTCATTTTCAAGGCCAATATTAGCCCCTAACTCATGTGAGTATGCAAACCCAGATGTATTTTTGATGCAATCGATGACCTTGAATGTCTTTCTCAGCTATAGGCAATATCAGTTTCTCATTCCATTATCTAGACAAAAAGATATGTGTACCCTTTTCCATTTCTCCTTACATACTTTGGAGGTCTTGGAACCTCCTTTGGAAGGGTTGGAGAGAGCATTGGAAACTGCATTCCAGAAGGAACATGGTGGCTTATGTCAGGAGTCAGGTGGATTTTTTCTGTGGGTTTTTTGCTTGGATTCTTTGTGGGACTTGGCTGTTGAACTGGCTCTAATTACAGTTTCTGAGTCTTCATCAGCAAAACCCTGGGTTTGGTACAGAGACACAGACCCACAGATGGTAGAAAATTTCCACAGACCAAGTACAGACCCTACAGACCTACAGACCCACAGATGTAATCATTCATTTGCCCATATCTTGCCCCAAAAAGGAGATATTACTAAGGTAAGCATATTCCCATGGTCATGTGATCATAGGCTACAACTTTCATTATGACATCATGGCTGTGCAATGACTCTCTGAGTCTACACTGATGTGCTGTGGCAATTTCAATCAGAGTTTGAATTTTGTAATCATTCATTTGCCCATATCTCATCCAAAAATGGACATATTGACAATATAATCATACTGACATGATCATGACATCACATACTACAACTTTTGTTATGACATTGTGGCTGTACAATTACTCTATATAGTAGATTTTTCAACTTCTGAGTCTGCACCAATGCACTGTGGCAATTTCAAACTCTGATTGAAATTTGTGGGGGTGTGCCACAGCTGGCTTTGAAAGTTGCTGAGGTAAGCAAACAAAATATATATAAACCTGCTCACTCTGGCACCACAACTCTTTTCCACTACCACCACCATCTCCCCTCATCATTGTTGTCATCCCTCCCTCTGATGATCCACCAGGGGGGGAGTGGCAGAGGGAGGGGGGTGGGTTCCCTGTGAGGCTGTGCCCACTTAGCATAGATATGTAGTCCCTGTACCATGCATGTAATTAAAGTAGTTTTATAATAATATAATTCAATTACTATTTAACTTATACATGTTGAGTTGAGTGGCTGGAATCTGTATACTGAAACAGTCTGGGGTAGGTCTGTACAGACCTGGACAGAGGGGGGTGCTTTTGCTGATGTTCTTCAATCCTCCATTTCCTATCTTTTCTGGATGACACCTTCTGTTGCTGATGCTCAAACCCAGCACTTTGTAATGCATTTATCAGCTCTGGTGGCCCATCTGCAATGATATGTTTCAGGAGTTTGTGCTTCTTTTTACTCTCCTTGCTGATGCTCATAATTCCTGAAAGCCTTTGAAGTATCTCCTTGATGGGGAGTTTCCCAATATTGGCTTCTGTAGAATCCATCTGGAAGTGTTATTGGGAAACCTTGAAAATTTTATTGCTCAACATTTCATCTTGTCCCCCTTAACATGTCTTAGTAAGGTTTTGTTGCAACATCTCTTGTCATATGTTACAACAATATATATGCTGACATGCCATTCCAGCTTATTGAACATGTCCCCTTTGATTGTAAATACTGTGTCATTCACCCCACAATGCTTCCCCTTTGCATTGTCCCCTGTGCTCCCTAGCTGCCACTAATATCACCTTGTGAAAGTAGAGCACTGCAATGTCATTAGCATGAGTGCTCATGTGATGAACAGTCCTTCTTGTGACTTGTCCTCAATTACTTCAATATGGGAATGGCAAAAGGCACTTTCTAACCCACAAACTATTCCTCCCAGAATCCACTGCACATCTGGCATGCCAAACTGCCTGAACACATCCAACAACAAATGAGATGCTCATGGCAAGCCTTCAACATTCATCCACATCATTAAACCATCTGTAACAGTTTGTGTAGACACCTTGCATGTGTTCTTCACTCCATGGAAATCTTGGCAATGAATGTAACAAATGCTGCATGTTTGATATTTCTGCACTGCATCTAGGACACAGCACCTATCCAGGCTGCAATATAGTAGTGGTATTCAAAGCTGACAGGTAGTTGCTGACTTTGACAGAATTTCCTGAGAATTCATGCAGAATCACTTGGCAGGATTCAAGCAGAGCTTGAAGACATGCCTCCTCTCAGACTAAGCATATGATGCTCTGCCTGCTGTCAAGCTCACTCCAAGATCCTCATGCCATCTGATGTCCCCCCCTCTATGGGGGATAATGGTGATCCAAGCTCTCCTTTTGCCTCTAGATCCCACAAGGCCATCGCACTGTCCAGGTCAAAGTCAAACCCTCCAGCAGCCCAGCCATTGCAGCCAGCTGGTCCCACGCCCCAGGTGAAATGTGTGGGCAAACATACTCAAGAACCCTCAGCTGGGAGTGAAGGCATTCAGTGGGAATGGCTACCTTATCTCACTGAGAAGCTCCTTTCATGGCTTCTGGAGAACCCAGCTGATCGTGCAATTCTCTTCAATGAGAAGAAGGATCAAGCTGGTCAGGGGAATGCTGCCAAACCTCACACATGGCAGAAGAAGGATATTCACGCAGTTATCGCTAACTTTCTCTTCAGCAGTGATATGAAATATGGGGACAAGTATGCTGCAAATCCTGGGAAGTTCACCTCCACTGTGAACGCTGTAGGGAGTCCATACTCCCTAGGGCTGAATATATCAGTTATTAGCATCGTCATCACTGCCCTACACCACTTCCTGCAGCAGGCTGTCCCTCCGAAATCATCGCTGCCACTCCACTCTCGGCAATCTCAGCTAATTCGACAGCTTCCCTCGCTTACTAATGCTGCCACTGCCTAATCAGGAAGTAGCCCCTATTACTGACACTTACCGCTGCAACAAGTTGCTGCCCACCCCTATTCTCAACTCCACACGATGTCCAACCCCTGTCTTCGTTGGTCTTCCCCTCCGATGCTTGTGACGTCGGCATCTCGGTCCCTATAGGCCCCACTCGAGTCTCCGATGCCCACCGCTGCCAGTAGCACTGCCACACCACCCCAGACCGCTGCTAAGAGTCCCCGCATCGTTGGTCAGCAATCTACAGTCCCCTAGGCATGTTCTCCTTCGCCGCCTCCCTTTCCTTTTGGCTTTTCTTGCTTTCTCTCCCCCTTCCTTTCGTACCTACATTCTGTAGTGCCTTATTTTGGCACTTTTCTTTCAAGTTTTTCTTGACATATGACATTTCCGAAATTTGCTGAAATGTACCTTAGTGACAGCCACCTGTATGCTACAAAACACTGCTGTACTTAGGAAAAATATACCCACTTTTCTGGCATCACAATCTGTGTGTCTAAGAGTCATCCTGAGTCCCCAGAGTCGCTTTCAGAGTTTTCTTTGAGTTTTCTGAGCCCACTTCGAGTCCCCAGAGTTACCCATCGAGTTCTACTGACGATTTCGAGTCTCCTTGCATCTTAAAAATTCCACCAGCCCTCTGAGTCGTCCCCTTCACATCTACCGATTTTTACTACAGTCTACAAGAGTCTACTTTCGCCGCTGACCGAGTTCCTAGCTTCCCAACACCGCCTTATCGACTAGAAAAATCCCTCTTCACCCATTTTGGGGCGGAATTTCGAGTTCTTCGCCGTCTACACTTCCCTGACCTCAGGGAAAATCCCCCAGACCCACTAGTTACCTCCCCTCAGTCTCCTTCCGACTCACAACCCCTTGGGACAAGCCTAGGTCTACCCTACAGCTTTCCCCCTTTTCCCCTTTGCACTCTCACAAGAAGAGTTGCCCACAACACCCACCTTACTAGGTATGTCCGCTGCTGCTTTTTCCCCCCTCCATCACAAGATTTACTTACATATATTCTACAGCCTGAAAGCCAAGTATCAACAACAAGCATTGAGATTCAAGTCCACTGGTGAGGGGATCAGCCCCTCCGATCCACATCATCAAAACCTCCGAGGTAGGTTTAACTTGCAGTACATCCCCCATTCCATACTTATCATATTTTAGAAAAAGTTATCACAGAGTTCCCATTCTGGGAACAATGCGATCTCATGTGGCGTGGTAACCCTAGCTATGACACCAAACTGTTCGATGCAGCCCCAGGTACTAACCGAACCGGTGACTTTCTTTTGATCATCAAAAGCAGTGGATGTGCAGGAAGTTCTGCTCACCAGCAAGATGAATTAGGTGAGCATCGTGATGATATCCCAGCTCCTGAAGGAGACTCTGTGGTCAATCAGTTTGGAGGTACCTTCGAAGATCCTGATCCTCCCAGCGATGTTAGGATGGGCAAACTGGGACAAGAGGGGGTGGAAGAGGAAGAGGAAGAAGAGGAAGAAGAACTTGAGTTTGGTGGTGAGGACAATGCCATCATGTCGGGAGTGCCTGAGGACCACCTGGCATCTGGAGTGGGTAAAGAGGTCAGCCATGCATGTCAGGTGAGTCCAACTTGGAGTGATCTTGATGTACAACTCCACTGACACCGTTCTACATATCCACAAGCCCATCAGCCATATGAAGAATTGTGCTTCTTCCTTGGATGGCTGTGGAGTGTTCCAGTGTCACACACCAAAGGTGTTTGGCAATGTGAGCATGGACCCAAAGCTGAATGATGAAGAACAGAGAAGCCTAGCCCTAATGCGCAGAATGACTGGAATGTCTAGCAGTCATCCGTTGCACAAGAACCACCCTTAATGTTAGGGAACAAACCACTCAAGTGCCAAATAAAAGTTTTCAAGCGCCAGTTTACAGCATTCCGATTTTTTGAATATCTCAGTCATTTCTAAAGATATCGACATCATTCCCATGCTCACAGAAAGCTCTCGACCACACCATCCTGCCTACCAAATTTGGTGACAATCCTCACACTCCATGATTTTCTGCATCATTTCTGCCAACAAATGCCCATTTCACCACTTTTATTGTAATGGCCACCTCTTCAATGATCTCTTCACTTGTCCCCTTTGCCAGGGAGAATAACTATGAGTACTTGCCAGGAATCCCCACTAGCATTCACCCTGAAGCCTCCTGGTTCATCCCTCCCTCATCCATGACCTCCCATCCTATTGCTTTGGGACAGCGAGTTCTCCTTGTCAGTCTGACATTGAGGAGGACTTTCTTTGGTCATCTCAGGTCTGTTGTCAGGCTTGAAAAATCATATGTGGTTGTTTCAGCTTCTCCAGTCAAAGAAGCATATGGATCCTTTGTCCCTGTGCCCTGCAATGTCTACCTCTCAATCTCATCCTTCATTCTTCCAAAATTGCAACAGGTTCAATACCAATTACTATCATCTACACTATCTGATCACATCCATGATCAATTTGAGACACTTCTCCCTGCTCTTATGGGAGAAGATGGCCCTTCCTCCTCCTCAAACCCTCCAGAACACTAGCTGCAGTTGATGCAGGTTGCTTTACAGAGAGGAGGAAAGGGGGAAAGTTGCAAAATCCTATGCCCTGACTACCCTGGAGACCCCCAAAATTGGCCCCTGGCAGAAATCCCCACCATTCTTCATTTGGACACACAGCAAATCACCCTAATCCATCTAGGTCTCAGATCTAGGAGTCACTATGACTCATTTGCAGTCATATCCCTTAATCAGCAGCGACCAGTGTGCTTACTCATTCCCCTTTTTGCATTATTCATCTGTTCCTTGATGACTCATTCCATTTTCAAATTGATTAGTGATAATCTTTGTCATGCTTACTGATTTTGTTTACCAATCACTTACTGTCCTTACTCATTCTTACCAAGCCTTACTATGCCTTATCAATCCTTCACCAATCCCTTTACCAATTGCTTATGAACCCATGACAAAGTATTGCTCTATGTTTACCACAGGCTATGCTACTCTTTTGTATATAAAGTACCAATATGTTGACAGCAATAAAGCAGCTACCAAGCCCCCTGCATAGGAAGCAGTCCCCTGTGTAAAGACTCACCTGCTCACTCATCGTCATCATCATTAGCCTCATTCATTGTCGCTTTTAAGCCACTCATCATCATCTCTATTCCTGCAGTATCTGAGGCTCCATTAAGGGTCTATTTACTGTCCTCTTCATCATTCTACATCGCTTCTAGGCTCAGAGCAGCCTATTCTCTTCACTTTTTTCCATCTTCCCTTGCTCCCCCTTCATCAGGAGCACCCATACCCTCTGCCCTAGCCCCCTCTAGGTGCACAGAACCCCTCCCCCATTTATTTTAAACAGATCCCTTGAGCCAAAGCCTGCATAGGAAAACCACCAACTTGGCATTTGTCTTTGTGTTGGGTTTTTGGTGTTTTTGCCATTGATCCACACATTGACTCACCAGATGTCACCATATCCAAGGGGCCCCGCTTTGATGATATCCATGTCCAGCACCTCCTCCACTCCAACTACCAGTAGCCATCATTATGCTGCAGGCCAAGAGTCATCCCAGACCAGTGCCATGAAGGGCAAGAGCTCACTAGCTCAAATGAAGGTTGACCTGGACAACCACCTGGAGGGACTAGGAGATAATGCTTTGGAGCTTCAATACCAGCTTGCCATCCTTAAGAATGAGTGGAAGTTGATCAAAACCCAGGCTCACATGCACGAGAAGGAGATCACTTATCTGGAGAGAGAGAAAGAGAAGGAGTGCATGGAAGCAGAGAAGATCCACCATTGCCAGGTGGAGAGCAAGCAGCTGGACATCCAAGTGCTGCAGGAGGAGACCAGAGTTTTGGGCCTCAAGCTGGAGTTGGCAAAACTCCAGGCCAGCAACAACACATCATCTTCCACCACTCCATCTTCCAATCATTCCGGTCCCTCCCCCTGACGAGTTTTTTTATTACTATCACATGCTATATCCCCCCCACCCCCCCTCCAATGCTTTTTGTCTCCTTAGTGGAATTCTGTCATGTAGTCAATCCTATCTGTTTAAATACAGATGTTTTAATAGATGTTCAATTGCTTCCAGATATCTAAGTTTGATCAAGAAATACATGAAGTTGATACTTAGGTTTTTTTTTCAAACCCAAATCCCATGCTGTTCAAAGAGATGCTCCATCAGCAAGCCTTGGAACCTTTGGCCCTGTGTTCCTACCCTGTCCTCCCCAATCCCATCGTCTATACCTCAGTCCCACTCTTTGCCTTCTCTAATTGCCCAGTTTGTCAATCCCACTAATTTGTTGCTCTGATTGGATTCAAAATGGATGATCATGTTGTGCAGAATCATGCAACACATGATCCAGTAAATTGTGATGTGTAAGTCTTCATCTCTTGTCACCTTAAGTCGAAGCTCACAAAGTGACTGAAATCGACCCTTTAGGGCAGTGAACACGTGCTCAACTCTAACGTGGATCTTTGGAGTCACTCAGAAGACCAGGTGCTTGAAAACTTCTAAGGTGCACACCTTAGAAACATAACAGTTGTACATATTCTGCCTGCATGTTAGGCTTCCTCCATGTGGCCTTTTGAACAGCACAGCACACCACATCTCACTTGGATATGCCGAATCAGCCCATATCCAGTGGTGAGGAGGGAGGGAATTGGCAGGATCCTGGAAGATTTGAGTTCCTCGGAAGGCATATGCATCATGTATGCTACCAGGTTGGCCCAGGGCATAGTCAATGATCATAAGGTTATAGGGCATCACAATGGCCTTCAGTTTTACCAGTGAGTTTTGATGCATGGATACACCAAGTCATGCTGACCTGACAGTTTAATGAGAATTGAGCCTTTCAGTCATAGAAGCTGTCTCCAAACATCCCCAGTCATTCATTCAGGTTTACGGTTGATCCATCAGCAGCGAAGACTCTGTTGCGCCACACATGACATGTCCAACTTTCTGTAAATGCTCGAGCCTGACACATCTCCTCAGAGTGGACATGTGGAATAAAGATAAATTCATCATGTTGATCGAGAAGTGCTGCCATGACACAGTGAGTACAGTTAACCACAGTTCCAACGCTAACCCCTGCCCACTGCGCTACACCTTCAGGTGCACACACATTACCATAATGCCCAGCTTGGAAGAGAAAAACTGCGAGCTGGATGGCAACAGGTAATTGTTTATTATTTGATTGGTTCTGGAAAATGGGATGTCCACTGATCTGGCCTAGAATGTTGTCGAATATCAATGGATCTACCCACAGCTGTTTTCAAAACAAATTTGGGCAGAATTCTGCAAAATGATGGAGAAGGTGTAGTTGTGATGCCCTTGGCATCAGTTCTAGCAGGCACTCAAGAATGCATGCTGCCTCTACCTCATCACATAGTGCCCAGATCACATCTAGGAACTCAGCATATGGAGCTGTGATTGCTTCTGTCATTGAGAAGGTGTCAATGCTACTGGCGGTTCCAGAATCAAGTGACATCGACCCATCTGGTGAATAGATCGAGGATGCAGGGGATAGGGGGGAAAGCACCATTGGGCTCAGCAATAGTGAGGTGCTGGAAGAGATCGAGGATTCTGTATCGCTCCAATTGAAGTTGCTACTATCAAGGATATCCATAGTGGCTTCATTTCGCATCTGTGTGACAGTGATTGCCATATAGTCTAAAATACTAAGCATTTCTGTGCAGATAGATGCTCAGGGCATGTCAGGGTCCACTTGGTAGATATATTTGCATGCATTCTGATACTATCTAGGACATATGTGTGAAATTTGACTACCTCAGAAAGCTGTGAAGGTATCTTTCCAAATTTGGATATTCGACTGATGGTTTCGGAGATCAAAATCTGTGCCTCAAGATGCTAGGGTTATGTTAGGGTTTGGTGCATAAAAGTTGCACTGTATTTAACTTTGAATACCACTAGTGGCCTGTGTTGACCATGGAGAGCCCCCACAGTGTAAGTCTTGGACAACTGCAGAAAATGGTATCTGTGCTGACAAAATTCATCACTGCTGTGCTGTGGAACTGAAAGGTGGGGCTCAACACTGTTGATGTCCTTGATATGACAACATCTATCTTGGTTTGGCCTTTGCACAAGACCACAACTCCATGCATGTGGGAGTACATGTAGTTAATGACATTCATCTGAACCTGACTGTTGTTTGTGTGGCCTTCATAGTGAAGTTGGCAGAGCAATGCCATGGAAGTGGCTCATGGGACATAGATATCAGGGTCCTTGGGGGTCCAAGGTGTGCCATGTTCCAGAAACAGCAACTGCAAAGCAGTTGAGCCTGAGATGACAGCATCACAGCTTCACAACATATCCAACAAATTGTTGCCATTTAGAAAATATTGACTGGCAATGCAGGATAACCTGTGCTTCAGGTACACTTGGACCTCCTCACTTTGTTGGCAGTTGGTACATCCTAATTGCTGAAGATCTTCTGCATCACACTAGCACATCATGAGCTGCACCAAGTCTGTGCAGTTCATAAACTTTTGTGAGGCTTGCATGACCCCCCATGCTTCAGCTGCATTGACCTGCATGATGCTTGATGGGGTGTTCACTGGCTTGAGTATTAGTCTTGTTTATGTACACTCTAGTATTTGCTCCTAGACCCCTCTGATCTCCTAAAGTTCACATTTCATCCCTAAGAAACATCTGTCATTGGAAAGATTGCATATGAGATCACAACAGTTTCTTGGCAGAACACATGCTATTGTGTATATGGAACAGCTCTGTGTACAGTACAAAAAATGTATGGTAGTATGGACTGATTCATCCATCCAGTAAACTGGTGTGTGGTGGGATGACCATATCAATTTCTGCAATTATGATGGACACTGGAAAAGATGCACACTGTTTCTGCCTCCAGTAGTGATGGCAGGTCATCTTCTGGACAAATGTTAATTGGTCTCCCAGACCTAGCCACCACTACAAAGAGATACTGGGCATTTTGTCATTTGTGATCATGTTTATATTTGTCAAAAAACACCTTGAAGGTGGAGGTTCCAACATGAGCATGCACAGTGCATATTGCCACACTGGTGGGAAACATGTTCACATTGGGGAGTATGCAGAACAGCTGTAAAGTGTCATGATGCACATCCATCTGACAAGGACCTGTCTCAGGACCCATGAGGAACACCAGCACAGTAGATGTGGTGAGCATGAACAATCTGTATGGGTACCTACATCAACCACTGACTGCAGTATGAAGAGATACACACCTGGGATGACATCATGCAGTTGGTGTCACCTGACACTGGTGTTCTTTAAACATTATGTATTGCACTGCACTGGACAACATTTCAAAACATTTTCCCCTCAGGGCTCTGAACTGGCAAGGAGGAATCTAAAAATGAACAATCCACCATCATTGTTACCCTCCTCACACCTCCCTATGATGCTCTCAACCTGTCCCTATTCCTCCTTAAGGTGCATGTCCACACGAAACACCAGCATCACCCCTTTTTTTAAAAGACTTATAATGGTGGATGTACCACATCCTGGTTCTGTATTTCCACCACCTTGACCACAATGACAACACCCAACATGGCCTCTGTAACTTGGGTTATCAATGCTTGCAATCACCTTATGACCTCTGGCCTCTACCTTGGTGACCCCTCCATCACAAGTAACCTTTCATAGGTGTGAATTGGTCAGGCTGATGTCCTATCATATATCTCCAATGCTGTGTGTCCTAGTGCCAATGCTACTGCCAACAAGATGGATACCAGCAATACTGTTCCCTCTGATAACTCTTCAGTATTGCACCCTGGTGAGGCTACTGGCAACATGACAGATAGCAGTGATACTGTTCCCTCTGATGAGTCTTCACTGTCTCATGCTGGCAATGCTATGGCCAATGCAATGGATAGCAGCAATACCATTGCATCTGATGATTCTTCAGATTGCCTGGATTCAGCTACTCCTGACCCAGCTATACTGCACACAATTGTCCACATTGACTCCAAAGACTTTTGGCTGACAGCAGACAGTGGTTATCTAGGACCCAACACAGTTTGGAAAGAAATTGCAGATGTCAAGCCTTCATGTACAATCACCAATCCTGGCTTAGAACCAATCTCATCTGATTTCAAAGTTGTCATCCACATGCTACAGGACCTCACAGAGAAGTGTGCAATGTAGGGAGTGAGTACTCCCTACCAGGATATTTCTTTCATTTTATAGTTTTTATTGTCACTTTTATTTCTGACCCTTTACCTTAGTCTGTACTTAGCTTTGAGTTTAGACACATGAGGTAGCTTATATAAGCCCACATGCACTTACACTTCACTGTAGCTACTTACAAAAATAATAAGGAAGTTCAGAGTGTTACGAGTTCAAGTTGAGTTCAAGAAGGCTTTGAGTGGCCTTATTCAGTGTTCAGACTGCTTCAGACAGCATTAGACATCCCCCTCAGACAGTTCTCTCTTCCAGGCTATAGGAGCCCCTTTTGGAAGACCTCCCCCTCTCAGATCACTCTCATCCATCCTCAGCATTTATTCTTCTGATTCTTCATCTGGAGCCCACCTGGAGGGGACTTTGGTCTTTGGAGAGGAGGACACATCTACTGACAGTTTGGGGTGACTGGATACCAAGCTAAGTATCCATAATCTCAATTTTAGAAGTTAATCTACATTTTAGAAGTTTCAGGAATGAATTTTAGGTGATTTCGAGGCACAGAAGTGACCCTCGAGGCAGAACAAGAGAAGCCAGGTTGCAAAAACAGATTTTCCGGACCAGCTACATGATTTTTCTGTGTCTAATTTACTTACTATGCTTTACTACAGGGACTACAGAAGTTATGAGAGTCAGTTGAGGCACGAAAACCCAGTTCAAAGGTCAAGTTCAAGCTTCGAGAGCCAGCTCATAGTTGAGTGGTTGTGAAACTCACCTCAACCCCTCGAAGGAATGCCCCAAAGGGGTGCAGTTGGTGCTCCGAGGTTCTCAGGGGATCCCAACAACTTACTAGGGTACCTCAAGGATGTTTGAGGCTGCTGCATGCAGTCTGGCTGCTTCGAAGATCAAGTTTGGGCTCAATGGTCCATGTGGTACCCCAGAATTGAGAAGTTTGAGCAATGGAGAAGCCTACTCCATGCCAAAAGAGACTGGGCTGATTTTGTTACAGATGCATCTCATCTTTACTCACTTTTTAGGTTCCCTCAAACTCAGTATTCAAAGTATGACCTCTATGACCTAGTGGACAAGCAAAAGAAGGTCAAGATTGATTCATTCGAAGCTCTACTTGACTACCATTTATGTTTCACCAGGGTTGTGACATGTCTTTGAGTTACAAACCAGCTTTTGAGCATTGAGAAAGATGACCTTTACCTCGAAGGGTTTGATCAAGAGTTTCGAGGTGAGATTCTTCGAAGACTTGAGTGGGAGGATTGAAGGCACCATGCAGATGATCCATGGCCCACATGCCAGGTCACTTGAGAGGCTGAGAGGCTGCTCGAGAAAGGATACCACTTGGAGTGGAGGGAAGCTCACATTGCAAGGGACCAGTGGAAGGCTTGAGAAGCCCAGTATGAGGCGAGGATGCAAGAGTTGAGAGCCACAAGGGCTCAGGAGAGATGCTGCAAGAGGGAGAGGCCAGGCTCGAGAGCCTCGAAGTTCCCATCTCCCCCCTCACTCGAAACTTACCCACTAACCAAGAATCTTCAGGACTCGTTGATGCCCTTGAAGACACCAGAAGATGGCTTGAGAGGTTGGCCTCTTGAAGCAGACAGTATCAAGGTAGTGGCAGAGGGATTGAACTTCTTGCCCATTGTTGAAGGTCATTGCAAAGCCAGCTTTGAACACAAAGAGGTCACCTCATATATTTCAGGGAAGTCACTAACAGTTGATCTACAGGGAGATTTTCTACAGGAGGAGACAGAGGAGCGAAATGAAGAAGAATTACTAGGGATGAAGGCTTCAGTCAAGCTCAAAATCAGAGAAGCTATGGGAGACTCACTAGTTCCCCAATCCAAGTATTTCTGTTCTCCTTCATCACCCTACACTGATTTTCCATCCCAAGATCCTTCCATCGAGCCTCAGGATGCTGAAGACAAGCCAGAGACAGATGAGTGACCAGATGAGGCAGCAGTTGATGCCCTCAAAGCTTCAACCCCCCCACCAGAACCAAAAGAAGACCTGTGCAAGGTCCTAGTGCAAGCAGGAAGTGTTGAAGTCGAAGAAATTGAGCCAGAAGTTGAGGTTGAAGTGCAATTGAAGGTGGTGGCTCAGAGGAAGCCACCAGAGGTGAAAATATGAAGAAAAACCCTAAAAGTGGTCACTCAGAGGATGAAGGACATCTTACTGGGATTTTGGATAGCTCAATGCAAAGGTAGGCGATATGATTTGGCAGATTTACTGATATATTTGTGGCAGGGATGGACTCAAAGTCTTGGTGTAGAGACTTGTGCTACAAGTCCAGGAGAGCTTAGTCAGCTGACTAAGCAAGTTCACGCCACAGTGCTACATGTCAAGGCCATGCACTCACTCGCATTCCACAACCATGACAATGCAGCAATGAAAGTTCATGCACAAGTCTGAGAACTGTCAATTTGAAGGCTATGAAGTACATGGAGGAAAGGTACAGGGTTCTACTGGTGAAGTACTGATGCTACAGGTCATGGCTCCCCACTCTGGTGGGTGGAGCACTACTCTCGAGTCTATGGCAACTTCCAGCACTCAAAAACTGACCAAGAAGGCCACCTCAAGAGTCAGGACACTAGAGGTACCAAGTATGAGGAAGGAGGCACCTCTCAGTTTTGAAGGAGAGGTTCAAAGGTTGCAAGAAGGCCCTTGCTCATGCAATGGGCATGTTCACATGGATTCCCACTCTTGTTTGTGTGCAGCTGACCTATGGTTCCTCTATCCTAGGCTATATGGAGTGCAACATCAAGTATTTGAGGCTGTGAGGCTGGGGATTGAGCCAAAGAAAAGCCCAGGGCCCCACCTGGCACTCAGGACAAGACCCAAGCATTCCCTTTGTGTTTTTATGTTTCTCTTACATGTTTTTACTCATTGTTACACTGGTTTAGAGTTCCTGAAGGTCTTCAAGGAGAGCAGTGAGCACAAGACCCCCTTGAGGTTTGGTTGTAGGCCTTCACATGCAGTTCAACCCTTGACATCAAGCATTGAGCTCAAAGGCTCAAGTATTTAGTTTCTTTCATGGATACTTTTCTTATGGTGGTACATTTACAGGGAGTACTCCAGTGGTGAGGTGCTCTCAGTCTTGTTCTAGAAGACACCTCCTGGAGTGGTGAGCCACTTTCAAGACCCTGCTTTGATTCTGCAACCCAGCCTTGTCCCATTGGACCCTTACTCTCACTCGAGGGCTCATGTTCATTGAATCATGGTTGGTCATCAAGTGGTAGGGTGAGGATGCGAGAAGGACAAAGGGCACCCACCACCCAGGTTGTACCTTTGAAGGGGGATACCCAGGTATAGTATGAGGGCCCAGTGGCCTAGTTTTGGTTCAAAGGAGCAAACCAAAGCCTCAGGATGAATGCATGAGGGCCACAAGGTGACAGCCACCTACCAGTGGGCTCAAAGGCCCCCCCACCGGTTTTCTTTTATTTTTTGGTTGTTTATTTTACTTTGACAGTCTTCATGAGCCCACAGCAAGTACCTATGAGCATCTGGGACAGCAGATGAGAGTGAGGAAGTGCCGAAGCAAGCCCCCCTTAGTATATACAGATACAAGCTTGCCTTTCGAGCTCGAAGGCCCAAGTTTTCCCTTTCTATTTTGTTTTGTTTTACTCACTACTACTTGATACTAGGATAATTGAAGGTCGATGAACCCCTTCAAAGGTCAAGAGACTCAAGGTATAGATCTTTGAGAGAAGCCCTCAGTAGTGAGCCCAAGGCTTGAGCGCACCATCAAGGAGCCAGGCAGCCTCAAGTAACCCCTTGAGCACTGTCATGATAGTGTCAGCTACCTGATTTGAAGTGGGGATCAAAGTAAAGACATGTGAGGGGAACTTGGTGTGCCCTTCCAAGTTTATCTTTGTTTTAGTACATACATTAGCCTGTATGAGCTGCTAACTGGCCTCAAGGGCCTTATGAGGACAAGAGTGCACTAAGGGTGCAAGAGGTACATACCCTACTGACTAATTTTACAGTATTTGATTCGAAGCTTCAAAGTAGCCCTCAAGGGAGGCTACCCTTGTTTCCCCCCTCTTCAAGGGGGATAGGTTTGCTTTTAGTTTATGTTATATATTTTTGCTCATAGTCAACTGTCTAAAGGACAGGTTCGAGCTACCAAAGGCACCTCAAGTGCACAAAGTCTACATATACAACTCTGATAGTTTTGTTTTTAGGCACATATTGAGACTTGAGGCCCTTGGCCATCTCATAGAGGCTTCGAGCCTCCCTTCAAGCTCATTGACAGTGGCCCTGCCCACTCATGCCCTTCGACCCCCTTTGAAGAGGCTTCGAGCCTCCCCTCGAACCTCCCCTCGACCCCTTCGACAGCAGCTGAAGCCTGCTCCTGACTCAACCCCTTCGATTTGGCTTCAAGCCACCTTCTGAGCCCTCAATTGGATGCTGGATAAGTTGTGAGGCCCTGTCCTCCCCCCTTCCTTCCCCTCTACCTAAGTCCCTGGTATGGGAAGTGACTGAGGACAGTCAAGATTTGAAGACCCCCTTGGATGTAGGGAAGGCAAGCTCCCTACCAGGGTATGGAGTAGGGATGGAGTTGTTGAGGCTGATTTTATTTTTCTAAGGGGCTTAGATCCCTGTTTTGTACTTGGGACAGGGACTTAGCTGCGAGGCAAGTGGCTGATTAGTAAGCAAAGGTGGGACTTTGACTCAAGTTGTATTAGTTACAAAATAATCATCACCATAGAGGCTGGAGAGCACAGGCTGGTGAGACCAGCCTGTGGCAGCTTCTTGTTGCTACTGTCCTTAAGAGTGAGGTCAGGGCATCCCTAGGGGAGTCCTAGGGTGATGTGATTGAGGAGTTCAGTCAGGTTTCAGCTAAGTGTTCCCAGTTTCTTTTCATTTCTTTTTCTCTACTAGTTCTCTTCCCTAGACAGAGTCCCCAGGACTACAAGCTAGCCTATTAGATCCCCCCTAGCACATTTCTACTGAATCTCTTCAGCGACTCCCAGCTATTCCAGTGGTAAAAGCTTCTTTTTGAGGAAAGACACAGGCAGGATACACTTCAAACTATGCCACACTCTGTTTGAGGTATGTCTACCCATACACATATTTCCATGGACTCATATGATTTGGGTTCATCTAGTCTGTGAATGCCATGGATGATGATACTGACAAAGACTCTGTCATTCCATCTGAATCTGCCAGTATGTTCAGTGGCCTTGAGTGTGAGTATGACTGTAATTGAATGTCTACTTTCAGAAGTGTTTTCTTTTGAATGTTGGTCTCTAACCAAAGAGAAAAATCATGCTGAACTTCTTGCTCCAAGGGCCACCCATTGCATACTTCCAGTTCCTGCCTACAACCTGTCATATCATCTCATCAGGCCTGCAAGTTATTGCTGTGTCCAGCAAGGAGCCATCATTGAGGTGCACTTCACCTTGTTGCACTGGGCCATTGGTGCAGTGAAATGAGATGTGTATGGTGGTAACATAGAATCTATTCATTTGCTTGTGCCTCCTACACATACTTCAACCCCTAAGAAAAGAAAGATTGCATTTGTCCTGGAGTCAGATGATAGTCCATCCATTAAATCTGCCAAACTGTAATTTGTGATGGTTTGTGCATGTTTCACATTTCTGTGCCCCTCTCACCTGCACAACAGCTTGGCTTTCATCTGTAGGACTCCAGCTTCTGCAGCTTGGGCTGGTCTGCATACACACTATGTATCTTGTAGATGTTAGCTAAAGTTTTGGTATACTGGGTGTTACACAATATATCCCATTGAAGAGTGACATGTATTCTTTATGAAGTCTGAAGGTCCTTGGAACAATGAGATGTGTGATTATGGAGAGGTAACTGCCCAAGTAAGGTTGCTGCCACTGCCAGTGGCACTTCCCAAGTGAACTATTGCACCATTATTACTATATATGATGATGACATAATGAAAGTTGTAGGGATGGGTCACAGGATCCTGGGAGTATGCTTACCTCACTGATATGCCCAAAAATGGGTGAGAAAAATGCAAAATACTGCTGAAAATTGACATCTTCAAAAAATTAATTTCAAATATGTCATAATGAAAGTTGTAGTGCCTTACAACAGGACCATAGACATATGCTTACCTCTCATCCATACCTGCAAAAATGGTTGAGATACAGGCAAAATACATAAGTGTAGTGTAGTGAACATTTTATTACCAAAAGTGTAGTAAGCTCTGCATTTTGACTACCAACCAAGTGTAGTGTGTTTTCTAATGTTTGATTAGCAAAGTGTAGTGTTGACTAGCAATTGACTAGCAAAGCGTTGTGTAGACTTTTGATTAGCAAAGGTGTAGTGAACTCCACTTTTTTGACTACCTAATAAGTGTAGTGATGTGGCACATTTTTGACTACCAAGTGAGTGTAATGTTTTGTGATGTTCAATTAGCAAAGTGTGGTGTTTGATTAGTGAAGTGTAGTGTACATGTGTATTACCAAAAGTGTAGTGTTGTGGTGCATTTTTGATACTAATTGAGTGTAGGGTTTTGTAATGTTTGATTAGTAAAGTGTAGTGTACATTTGTATTACCAAAAGTGTGGTATTGTGGCACATTTTTGACTACCAAATAAGTGTAGTGTTTGGTAATGATTGATTAGTAAAGTGTAGTGTACATTTGTATTACCAAAAGGGTAGTGATGTCACGCATTTTTGATTACCAATGAAGTGTAGTGTTTGATTAGTAAAGTGTTGTGTACATTTCTGTTACCAAAAGTGTAGTATTTTGTAGTGTAGTGTCCGCTTTTTTGACTACCAAATATTTGTAGTGTGATTAGGAAATGTAGAGTAGTAGTGATTAGCAAAAAAGCGTAGTCATCATTAGGATTGTTTTGTAGTGGGCACAGCCACTAATGCCTCGAAATTTTGCACAGTCACAAAATTACCCCAAAATGCAATATAGTGGACACTAAGGCTCACACCTTTCACACAAGCAGCCAAAGCCAACCAAACAAAGGCCAATTCCTACTATGGGGTAGTGTATGCTATTAGCCCACTACTACCACCCATTGTAAAGATTGATAAAGGAATGTGGGGGGAGATACCTAGAGGTCTGCCTTTGGTATGGTGGGTCCTAGTTTGACCCAGGGGGCTAGAGTTGCCTGGCAAGGAGTTGAAGAGTGGTGAAGTGACTGAAAGTGTGCCCAAAATCCCAAAAGAAAGCAAGATACTGTCTAAAGAATGTCTGGGGGTGGTGAAATATTCTCCTGAGCCTTCTGCATCTAAACTTTGGTCTGATTTTGTCTATGGTGATGCATCTCTTCCTCCTCTTTCTAAGTACAAAGTGTTCTAAGTCACACATGACTTACATAAGCCACAGTGCAACCAAACATTACTTGAACTACTAAGTAAAAGATAAAAGGAAAGTATAGTAACAAAAACTTAAGTAGAAACAATGGAATAAACAAAATTACCTAGTAGGGAGTTTACTCTCCCTACACTGTTTAATTAGTGAAAAGGATAATACTATTAGAAAAGTGTGTTAGTGAGTAGTAGTATTAGCAGAAAAGTGTAGTAGTATTAGCAAAAAGCGTGGCAGTATTAGTAAAAAGTGTAGTAGTATTAGTAAAAAGTGTGGTAGTATTAGTAAAAAGCATAGTAGTATTAGCAAACAGGGTAGTAATATTAGCAAAAAGTGTAGTAGGTAGTGCTATTAGCAAAAAAGTGTAGTACTATTAGGCTATCATGTTGTAGTACTTGAATTTGAATATATTACTACTTTTGATTTGATTTATGTGTGATGGAGTGATAGTCCTATTAGCTTGAAAGTGTTGTGAGCTGAAAAAGCAGGAAAAAAGCAAAAAGGGAAAAATTTGCAATGCTTGGGATGACAACATTGTAACTCTATTTCACTATTTATCCTCTTTGTTGGCTATATGTGTCTATATTTCTCTATATTTAAGGGGGGATGGTGGACAAGCCATAGATGCTATAGTTGTCTCTCTTGCATGTCTGGTGATAAATAGTCAAAAATGGAAATAAATAGTGATAAAGAGTGAGAAATGGCATTGTCAGTTGGGTGTGAACTAAGGCAAATACCACACCTCTTACACTACCTTTACCAGAAAAAGATGTCTTTTGGATTCCCTGTGACCTGGACATATACATCTGTGAAAGACAAGCACAATCCCTCCTTACCAGTCTCTCTATACATGGATACAAGGTGTCCTCACAAAAAATGGCCAATAATGCACCATACCCATTATCCTACATTCACTCAATTCTCACTCTCCATTGAAACACATCCAAAATTGACATCATTGTATCCAACTCAACTACTGTGATTTCCCCTATTTTTCAGTATCACAGCACTGCTCTCATGAACTTCATAACCACCCATTCTGTCTTCTGTGCCTACCCTGAACTGATGCTCTGAGAACTATCTGTAACCAACCCTTTCATCATTTACAGTGAACCACTTCAACAATCCACCTTGGAGGTGCTCATCAAATATAGTAAATGAAGAATTCAATATATCACCAAGAAGATCCCAACATGGTAAAATGGCACCTTGGGGGAGCAGTCTGTGCCAAATTTCCTCCTTACACCTACCCTTGCATCATCATTGAGCAGTGCAACCAGTAAGTCAGCACATCACCTTCATTCACAGCACTATACACTTCCACAGATGATTTTTCTTAAAATTGTTTAATAACTCTGAAGTCAGGACAAATACTACACTGTTCCATCTTCTATCCAATAGTACTTGAACTTGTATTATCACTGAGAAAAAAAAACTACTGCAAACCAATGCATCATGGGGTGCCTGGAGGGCCAGTGTATTACACTTTTGGTAATCCAAAGTCTACACTACACTTTGCTAATCAATTACTAATCAACACTACACTCATTAGGTAATCAAAAATGTGCCACAACACTACACTTCTTGGTAATGAAATATACACTACACTACACTAATTGAATTTTGCCTGTATCTCAACCATTTTTGCAGGTATGGATGAGGTAAGCATATGTCTGTGGTCCTGTTGTAAGGCGCTATGACTTTCATTATGATATATTTGAAATCAAATTTTTGAAGAGTTCAATTTTCATCAGTATTTTGCAATTTTCTCACCCATTTTTGGGCATATCAGTGAGGTAAGCATACTCCCAGGATCCTGTGACCCATCCCTACAACTGTCATTATGTCATCATCATATATAGTTATAATGGTGCTATGCTCACTATATATTCACTATTTGCACACTATTTCAGCATGACAAATTCTGTTTTGCCTGTCCCCCAGTATCTTGTATTTTTCTCACCCATTTTTAGACATATAACTTAGATAAGGATACTCCCATGATCCTGTGATCCAGCCCTACCATTTCCATTATGTAATCACCATCTATAGCAACAATAGCACTTTCAGTTTTTCCTGATGTTGATGGTCATCAGAAGCTTATTTTCATACCATTTGTGAAAATTGACTTGCTATGGTATTGCATACTAATATGTTGGGTGTTCATCAGATATTAGGTCTTCATGCAAGTGACAACAATTGTTCATCAGCCATCTTGATTTGTTCAAGCATGCCATAGCAGAGTATGGGATGCTATCCCAGTGTAAAGTCAATAGGTGAAGACCTTGGGGATATAGAGGTCTCCTAGATAGAAGAAAAGTGGACAGTTTAACCCAGGAGGCTGTTGTTTGGTAGTGGCAGAGACAGTAGAGGAAAAGAGTCAGAAATGCTTTCCCAGGACCAAGGATAGCTGAGACTTCATCTAATGGGTGTCTATAGGGGAGAAATTATATTCCAAGTCCCTCAGTCTTTGTTGTCCACCTTTGTCTGTGGTGACTCATCTTATTATTCTAAGTATGTACACAGTAATTTAAGTCACACATGGATTACATACTCAAAAAACTAAGTAAAAGTTGGGATAAATGTTTAGAAACAATCCTGTAAGTAAAAACAATAAAATAACACAAAAATCCTAGTAGGGAGTCTACTCTCCCTGCACTGGGCTAGGGGAGATTGTGGTGGTGAGAATATTGATGTCACTACATACATGATAATGAAGAATGGTTGTTGCCATGCATCATTTATGTGGGGCTCATAAGTGATTTAAGTCTACATGCTTCAGATTACAGATGTTGTTATTCCAGGTCAACACACAACTCCCACATTGCATGTCTGTGGGTTGAAATTGGGATGCAATTTGCTTGCCATTGGCAGGCCATTTTCATTCAACTTGAAAATCAACACATGCTTGATCCTCATAGTCCAAACCATTTGTGGTTATTGCACATACTTTTCCTTGATGCAATCAATGCCAACTGCTAAATTTTTTGCAAGAATGGAACTGTCATCTGATTAGTGGCCCTGATACCAATAACAAATCCCCTATGTACATCAATGTATTTCATGTAAACCTGTTTGCTAATTACATGCAGGACATTTGCTTCTTGGGTCAAATGGAATTTGGTGTGTATAGAGATGACAGTGAACCATACATCATTGATAAGCATTATGGTGTGGTTTATGGTTGTCTAGATGTAGTTCAAGTACAGTAGACAAGGAAGCTAGTGATGATGAAGAATGTGCTGCACTTGAGGCCCAGACAGCCAAACCCATCAATATGCAGCAATGGCAGCATGTACATGAGGGTTCTGAACATGTGCCCTTCCACCAGACCCTGTTCACAAATGCCCATGATTTTTTTGGCATGTTGCAGGAGGTGATCAGTCAGAATGTTGTCCCAAATGGCTTTAGCCTCACACCAGAAGAATGGGAGGTAGGTCAAGATCCTGTCTTTGAGACAATTTGGGTAGGCAGGTGGCGGCCTAATCAACTTGAGGTATTGCTTGCTAGTGTGAGTCAGTATGAGGATAGATGGCAAAAACAACCAAAACCCAACACAAAGACAAAGTGAGCAAGTGGTGGTTTACCTGTGCAGACTTTGCCTCAAGGGATCTGTTAGAAATAAAATTGGGTGGCAAGGGGGAGCAGGGGAAGACTTGGGAAGCAAAGATATTAGGGCTCCTGTGAGCCTAGATGTGACTTAAGATGATGATGAGACAGTGGAGAGACCCTTAATGGAGCCTCAACTACTGGAAGACTTGAGATGATGAAGGAGGGCTTCAGATGTGATGATGAGTGGGCAGATGAGTAGGCAGATGTCTGCTTGCTTGCTGTTGATGTATGGTACTTTATATACAATTCTTGATAGTGGGGCCACTAAAGAGTAAGACCTTTGAAAGGGGCTGACTGGCATTGCTGTGCTTGTAGAGCTTGTTGCTGTCCATATCAGGGAAGAAGACAACATGTCTGGCTGTCACAAGGTAGGGTACTGAGGATTGGAGACAAAGAACCACCCAGTTCCTCCAATGGAGGGGGTATCTTCAGTTGAGATGGGGAGACTGAGGGTAGTGCAGAAAGGCTCTGAAACTTGGACAGTAGTGTTGGAGGTAGGGACTGGCTTGTACATCTTGGCAGAATGAAGGATTTCTGACTCACCAGATTTTAATGTGGATGTCATTGATACCATGAGTGGAAAGGATACTTTTTCAGCAAGTTGCAACCTCAACACCAATCTCAGTGGTGAGAGACTCAGGGATGACTCCCATCCATACAATAGCAGGAGGGGGTCAGTCATCTACATACCCCATGTGAACAGGGTCCAAACTTGTACACTGCACCCCCTTGGTCTCCAAATAGCAAGCCATGGTGGGACCAACTGTAGCCTCCCAGATCTCTTGAAGAGGGTGGAAGCCAAGAGGACTGGCCTCCTTAGGAGCAAGGTGTGCTTCAGCACCTGTTGACTCAAACCAGATTATAACACAAGGATTCAACACCCTTCATGTTTAGACTACACTACTAGACAAGGCCTAGGCCTCTGTCTTTATGAGGTGTGCATGGCTACCAACAGCTATGGCTACAGTGACCAGAAATGCAAATGTCTCCCTACACTGGTGTATTCACATCTTGCACTTCAGTTGTCCACCCTTGCAGCATGCCTGCTTTTGCAAGCAAGGTTTGAGCCACTGCTGCCAGCACTTCCTGAGTTACATAAATGGCAGTAATCTTGGATTTTTCCAGAGCAAGTGTTCATCTCACCACAACTGTCACTGTCTCAAATTACAAGTACACATACATGCCTGTCCCACTGCTGCCAATCTGCCTACCAGGCATCAAACTTCTACCTGAGCCTGCTGAACCCCTTGCTGACTGATGCTGACGGTACTACATCAGGCAGATGTGTTGGCTGCATGGTATGTGCAGCAGTCATTGTTGGGTATGGGTGGTAATTGATCAGGGCTAACTAGAAAGGGGTCTAGGGATGTCAGGGTGGCTTGTGGATGGAGAATGGCCAGAATGAAGCATGGGCATGACACTACCAAATTTCGCTAATGACACCACTACACTTTTTGACTAATGGCACTATGCTTTTTTGCTAATCCCACTACCATTTTCTTCTAATACTACTACACTTTCAAGCTAATAGGACTATCACTCCATCACACAGGAATCACAGTCATTTAATATACTCAAATTCAAGTACAACTACATGACACTTTTCTGCTAATACTACTACCTACTACCTTTTTTCTGGATACTACTATGCTTTTTTCCTAATACTACTACACTTTTTCCTAATACCACTACCTACTACCCTTTTCCCTAATACTACTACACTTATTTCCTGTTACCACTACATCAGGGGACCTTTGAAGCACAGGTATGTCCAGATGATGTTGATAAAACAGTGCAAGCCTGATATGTACTGATCATCCATGACCACTACCTGGTCATGAGTTTTCTACACCTACCCACTTGGGAGAGAAAGATAAGAAAGTACAATTACAACACAAGAAAGAAATCCAAATGACAGTTCACAATCACACATCTTTAATTCTGGCCATGCTATACATTCTCAGGCAGACTTTATTTATTCTTGTCCAGCTAATATCCCAATGGTATGTACTTTTCAATCTGGTATCTGCCTGATGAATGCCTTATTTGGCTTGATCAGTGAAATTAATGATGTTAATAGATTTATCATTACCCTGCCACTATGAGATGATGTAGGTAAACTCATGCAAATCTGATATGCATTGATCACTGATGATCACCACATGGCAATTGATTATCTATGCCTACCCACTTGGGAGAGACAGATAGGAAAGTACAATTACAACACAAGAAAAAAATACAAATGACAGTTCACAATCACACATCTTTAATTCTGGCCATGCTTTACATTCTCAGGCAGACTTTATTTATTCTTGTCCAGCTAGTATCCCAATGGTATGTACTTTTCTATCTGGTATCTGCCTTGCTAGGCTTACCTAGCCTGGTAGAAGCTGCAAGGCCAAGCAGCACCTAGCAAGGATGTACTCCACCTAGCCAAGGCACTGCTAGCCTCACAGCTTGTACTAGGCCAAGCAAGCCTTCATGCTAGGCACTTTACTGCTTGCTAGCTCTCACTACTACTGCTACCACCTTCAATACTAGGCCTTGCTTGGACTGATTTTGGTCACCAAACCACATTTATTAGCATGTACTATACATGAAGGCAGACACTGTAAAAGGATGCAAGGGAAATGCAACTAATAGCAAACCACCTGGTATCAATGCGAGGTGGATGTGAAGCCACTAGCATCCAGGGTATACATGAGGAAAACTTTGCGCGCAATGGCAACTGCAGTGAAGCATGAGAGACGAGTGCAATGATATGAATACCACTTGGAGCTGAGCGTTCCTCACAAGTACCTACCTGCAGAGCAGGGTCGCCAGAGTGTTTCCTAATGAAGTCAGCGATATCTATGGGTCTGTGTTGAGATTTTCCAACATTGTAGCGTTCCTCTGGCATGTCGGGCACAGGTTCGAATGGACCCCTGGTCGCTTTAAATGAATCACAGATATTCCGAACTCTTGCCTGCCGACATTCAATACGAGCCAGTTGCCAAACAAAGTCTTTTCGATTCGTGCGAACGAACCTTCCATTCCCGACTCGGTGCTCTCGCTCACCCTAATACCGAGTTGGAATTTGCTAAGTATAAGTGAAAACTGTAAGACCTATGGACTGCGTTGATCGAAGTAAGCGAACGATGGTAAAATCCACTGACAGCATAGTTCTTCGGGCCAGGGTCCTTCACACGACTGTGAAATGGAACTGATATTGTGACCGATGAACACGTCCGCCCGTGATCCTCCTCGAGCCACTCCGGCCGATCACCCATCAGCGAAATGGCCAGCGGTACCAAGTGGTAACCGATGGTAACCGATGGTACCCGAGCGGTTCTGACTGGTCCTGATGACAGCCCGTACCTCTGATGCCATCGAATTGGTTGTGACCGAGTTGGTCATCGATGGCATCCCACGAGGTGTGAGTCACAGCAGCCGGTGAAAATGAAGCATCCCCGACGATGTCAATCAACTGCTTGAAGGACTCCCGAGACTTGTGAGCACCTTGATTCCAATACCAGTCGCCGAGGCGCATCGCACTCTCGTTTGGGTAAGGCAGGTACGCGTTCGCAGATGGTTCGTCTGAAACCCCAGGACTGAGGCTAACCACGTTCCGTGAGCACGTATTAACGACTGAGTAAGGATCGTCTGGATCGTGACTCGGGAGTGCGTCAGTGTTGTAAACACGGAATAAGCCAAATTTGTTGATCTGCGACTTGAATGTCTTGCGCAACAAGGAGCAGAGAGGGGAAGCAGATTTCTCTGCATGACCTAGTGGTGTATCACAGGACGAGGTCACGTCCGCTTGTGGTGCTGATGATATTGAAGAATTGGGCAGGAAGCTGGTAGGGGGAAGTGGCAATGGCAGCTCTGGAAGCATGTCCCGAAAGCGCAAAGGCAGCCGGCGATTGGCACGCCGAGTCCTTCTCTGAGCTAAGGGTAAATCGTCGTCCTGCGATGGCTCATTCTGTAAATCTGAATCCATCTAACATTGGCTCTGTCAATTACTTGACTAGAGTACTAGAGTTCCGAACACATGCCTGCTGCAAAGCGGACTCGGTAGGCTGCACCTCACGGGTTTCATGCGCGCGACCTGCATTAGAAGTGCTGGAAAGCCCTATGCCAGTATCATTCGCTTCGGAAATTGCATGAGCACTTGGAACTCTAGCTTTTTTGCTTCGATAGGCTTGTTTCACTTTCTCGAGGGCACTGGCAAGTCGCTTT
Source organism: Pisolithus microcarpus (assembly GCA_024613185.1). Classification (NCBI taxonomy): domain Eukaryota; kingdom Fungi; phylum Basidiomycota; class Agaricomycetes; order Boletales; family Pisolithaceae; genus Pisolithus; species Pisolithus microcarpus. Next base: position 1,436,178 of record JANFAI010000011.1, on the reverse strand, counting down.
CTGCCTTTGCAGCATCCTTTCTCGTGACGCGTGAAGGCGTCTAGGTCGCTGAAGACTCGACCGCAAACACAATTTTGTGAGAAGGTAGCTTCCACCATGGCTGTGCAGTAGCAAACTAGATCAGGTAAGATACGGCGATGATGTGAACGGCTCATACCTAGGTGGTGAGGAGTTGGTAGTTCGAGCAGCTGTTTTGAGCTCACCCATGTGTCACATAGATCTGGACACAGTCAAAATCATGACATGACCCAGCAAAGAATAAACTGCTTCACTTGTCTCGAGACGTCTGCAGCATCCACAAAGAAAAGCTGCGGGTCTTTGATGGCGGCCCCGCTGTCTAACGCCAGAACTGTCTCAAGGTACTGTCGGCATAGATTGGCAAACTGCCTGCAAACGACAAAGACTCGGAAACTTGCTATGAGGCCATCGAAAGGTGAACGGCGTACCGTAGGCTCTGTATAGATAGATTGCGCTTATCGCTTACTTCCGGCAGTGGCAGCAACAAAATCTCTGCAATCATCTTGCAGAGGCCCATATCGCACACATTGTACGCCACCGGAAAAGGTACATGATGTCAGCGGAAATCTCGGAATGGATCCGCGCGGTGAAGAGAACTAATTTAAGAGAGCCTCGGAGAGGCTAAGAGTGGTGGTACTGCGAGACTTGTTATGTCCCTAAGGGAGGTCCTCGAAACCTCGACAGCACAGGAATGAAAATAGCCTCGAAAAAGGGTATATGTTGCAGAGAAAAATGACAAAGGGCCTCTAGCCCCAGACCTGGGCCCTGACTCCACAAACTCGTATGGTGGTTGTTATCCTATAGTCCACTGCTGCCCGCGGCTGAACTCTTGCACAAGCTTAGTCAGCGCCCGGCAACTCCCGCCACTTCACCTCTCGCTCCTAAGTCCCCACAGACCTCCTCGCACCTCTCAAACCACCTACTTCCACTCTCGAACACCCTCCTACCAACCCTCGAACCACCCTCGAAACCTCTTGCTACCTCTTCGAACCCTCGAACTACCCTCGAATCCTCGATCTACCTCGTTTCCCGTAGTCGGGGCTTCGCCGCGCCTACAGCGGACATACGAATGCATCTTCGTACTGTTCCGGTCGTTGCTTAGGAATTTTCGTATCAGTTGATCATCGAGTCGATCCCACACCTGTACGCACACATGAATCGGAATAAAATGACGTGAATTCTCAGAGATTCTCTTTTTGCAGCGTCGTTGTCCTGGCCAGCCGTGGTGCCAATACGGCGTGGTCTATTTTCCGCCTCTATAATGAACGAGCTGCGGAGACGACTTATAACGATATCATTAGTGGAGCATGTGATAGCGTAGACTTTCTCGGAGGTTGGCCGAGTGGTGTGATCCAATATGTTGTCAGTACAACTTCCTTCGTAACTCCCCAGTTAGATATCTTCGCTCACCTCAGCCATCATCATTAGATCATTGGAGTCAATGATGGTGTCTTTTTGTGTACGATCTTCCTTGTTTATCGGTTATGGAAGGTAAGAGCTTGGCCGGAGTCATGTGTGCAACGTGTGTGGGACAAAGGTCGGCACTGGGCTGTGACGAATGCGACTTTTGAGGTCGACGGTGTGCTTCGTGCACACAGCAAAGACGGGAACTTGAAGTAGATTCTGCTTCATGCGTTCTCAGGAATACTGACTCGAAGTCGACAGTCTGCTTCGTGCGAACGGCAAAGGCCGGTACTACGTTCTCACGAATATTGAGGTAGAGGACCAACTCGGGAAGTGCCGCCTGCAGCGGCGCCAACCTTGCTTGACACGTGAGAATGTCTAACCAAAAGATTACCGTAGACCACACTATCTGTACGATACTACTGGAAGTATTGACATTAATTGTTGTGAAATTATCTATGTACATGAGGCCTCGCGAAAAGTTTTGGTGTCCAATGGTTGTATGTAGGACAGGGGGCTAACTGACTCTCCATTAGGCAATCGCCATGATAAAATCGACCATCTCTCCCTCAGATCTCCAGGAAACTAAGCCTGAACTTTGGAGGATACGTTTATTCATATAAAGTCAAACAGCGGGTCTTAAAGCAAGATACTCTCGTTGAGATCGGCGCGTCGCTCTCATGGCCTATTGCGGTCTTCGACGTTTACTAACTGACAGTCATACATAAGAAGTTGAATTCCTCCATGATGATGCGATGTAAATACAACCGATACATTACAAAAGCAAACCTCCCATGTCTATAATTTATGATGAGGGAATGTAAATACGGGCGATTGTACTGCATGACAGGTCCGTTCAATTTTCGCGCGAAGCGGACTATCCAAGTACACGGAGAACACTTCGCAATTTGATGAGCATTTCCTCCCATTCCTTCTCAGGGTCCGATAATGCTGTGATGGCACCACCAGCACCAATAACCCATTCCTCGGCACGATCATCAGGGGGTGGTGCCTCGGTGGTGTGCTTGCAGCTATAGCGGCCGTCGTACTTGAAACAGCTGCAGATAGTAACCGACCAGTCGCCTGCGCCGCTTACGCACCAGTAACCGAATGCTCCAGAGTAAACATTTTGCTCGCTATCTTTGAGAGTGCGAAGGATTTCGACACTACGTTTCTTCGGTGCACCGGTCATGCTGCCTATGAGCAATACGTCTCAGAAACAGACAGATTCAATGAGTAGGATGATAAAGGTACCCACCAGGAGGAAGACTACGTCTCAGCAACTCCCAACCGAGTGCGCCGTTTTCCCGATGGCTGTTGGGCGCGTCCACAGTGTCGCCAACCTTCCCTTCGATAACGCTGACGAGTTGCCATACCGTGCTATATTCTTCCACAGTACAGAACTGCTTCACATCGACGTCTTGGCCCACTACGGCGTGTAGGTCATGGCGGATGAGGTCGACAATCATGAGGTTTCCTGCAACCTCTTTTGGGCTCCCCCTTAATTCTTTCTCGGCTACAGCACGGGTGATGTCAGGTGCCTTGCGAACCGTTCCTTTGATGGGGCGCAGCTGGAATGTTGCTCCAGGTGGGTGGGAAAAAGAGAGAAATCGTTCGGGGGATGATGCTACCAATGTTGTTGGGTGTAGTAGTAAATAACCGGCATGCGGTGCAGGGTTGAGTTCTCGCAGGAGCTTATAGCGTTCCCATGACGGTGATTGCGTCTCGGATGCAGCCCGGGGGAGGTCGCAAAGAGTGATCCTGGTCGGTGCTGTGAGGCATAGCTCGTAGGATTCACCCGCATAGAGGTGTTCCTGACAGATGGAAACACGACTCTTGTAAGTCTCACCATCAGCAGCAGACTCCAACATCACAAACCGCGATTTATCGTTTGTCACGTTGAAAAGCTCGCATATCGTCACTGCGTTCAAATCGGGGAAATGGAGCGTGGTTGTGAGTACAGTTCGTGAATCGGTGCAGTATTTCGAGATTACCTGACCTTCTCACGACGGAGGATGATCGGTTGACTGACCTTGACGAGCAAATGAAAGCGTGGCTAGTGTTGCCATCGAAACGAGCTCAACTCGAAGTAAGTTTGCTTCGATTCAACTTCCACGTCAGTTAACTTGGTCAGTTCGACAGTGCGAAGTAGAACGAAGCATAAATCTAACTGTAACCAAAGTGGTACGTCATGTCGTACCATAATGGGCTATGATACCCAGTGAAAATCGGACATATGCTGAGCGACGTAGACAGATGTAGTCATATGTAGCTACTATTATTAGTATGATTTACTTTGTGTGGTTATGTGCCTAGATTCACTATAGCTGGGCATAGTTTGCATCGACTATTGATTCCATTCAACACACCACATATGTTTGATTTCACGCTTTCGATTGTGTGCAATGCGTTATATTCATCCATCCATGCTATCTGGTGCAACCATTCGATTCAACCTCTCGTGCAGGATTTGGACTTAGAGAAATCGCAGCACCGAGTGACAAACAATCATAAACACACACATTACCTCTGCCCATCGCGATGTCCACCTCGTCGTCTGTCTTGCAGTGAGTCTCCTCGAGATCTTTTGCTCCAGAACGAGTGTCTCATCGTGTGTGGTTTTTCAAAGTTGCTATCGTCGATTTTTCGCAAGACGTGCGTTTTCCCACCTTTCCCGCTACTCACAGTCGTGCTTATGTGAATGACCCCGACCTGTCTTCGCCTGTCTTCCCCAGATAGGTTTTCTATATGTCACCGAATCTTTCACCGAACTTCTCGGCAAGTATTGCCATATTTCCACTCACCCCCCCCCTTTTCCGAGATATTTCTCCTGACACCTGCTCATAATATCCTGCATGCTACAGGCTGGGACGTCCGGGATCTGATCTAGTCCACCCTGATGAATTCCCTGTGGTACGGCAACTGCATTAGTACGTTTTGGTTCAGTCAGCCCTGAGTCCGGTCCCCTTACCCAGTACTTTAACTCGTTTGTTCGTGTACAGCGGCACCATTTGCCAGGATAAAGCAGTGGTTCTAGCGTATCTCCGACTCAAACACAAAGACCCACTGAAGGGGTACCTTCTTTGCACCATCGTAAGCGAAACTTCCCCATGATCAATTCTCATTGTTTCTTTTATGATCTACTTAGTCCCGCACCATCGTCCATGACGTGCTGGTCGGAATATATCCCCCGCCTCATCTGGGATAAAGGCACTCCAAAATGCATCGACAGCAGAGGAAGTCGACTTCGTGACGCCTGTCGCGAAAGACTTTGGATTCAGGGTGAGTAGCTGAGCACATGCTGCGATCCATTCTCTGGACCCTTCCCTTGTACTCACGTATTTATTATCGCCAAGCTCTGGGGTGATCCCTCGCCGATGCCACCGAGTCCTATATCTAACATCCCACTATCTTGGAGGGAACAGGTGAGGCCGAAGATCCGAATGCAGAGTATAAAGATGGGATATTGAGCTTCAAACCTCTTCCCAAACAATCTGCCCACGTCGCACTCATCCTGGACTGATTCTGGATGCACTGTCCCGTGCAGTACTGCTCCAACGATCTCCTTGTCGAGATGACGGTAGTGATGGGCCGGAGCTTTTACGACTTCGTTTCTCCCAAGAACGAGCAGCGGGTCCGCGAGTGGATAGATATGGTTAAGGCTTGGGGCGTCAACGAGAGGGGACAGCCTTCCGACGGAGGCTTTGGATTCGGTAGATTCACTTTACTGCACAAAGGGAGGGATTCGAGGTGCGCTTTTTTTCAGTCTTTGATTGTACCGGCCTCCTGTGCTTTCGTGTCACTTACGATTCGTCACCCTTCACGTGTAGGGGCAAGCAGAAGAAAACTACCCCTTCGCATGGGTCGCAGCGCAGGGAGCTTTTCACGTCATTAAAGGGTCAGTTATCCAAGACCCTGCTTCTGGGCAGTTCATCGTCAAAGACATATAGTTCATCCACACGCGACGACGAACTGCCCGTGGACGCTATATTTTCTGCTCATTCAGATGGCATTCTCATCATCTTGCAATCAACGGCTGCGCCATCGAGTTCTTCGTGGGTGGCGAGGGGTGTACTGGTAGGCCGGTGGGCGGGGGCGAGAGCAGGGGCACAGGAGCAGGTTTATTGGTGGGCGGGCAAGTGGTGGCGGCAGTGCGAGGGTGGGCGGGCACCGTCTCCAGGTGTATTTTTACATAGCAACACATACCTGAAATGCAATCACGGGCTCGCATATTATGAACTAGTTGGACATAGACTGACATATATTAATCAGGTATAATAAGGGACGAGAGGTAGTCTATGGGGATCTATGAAAGACTATAGAATAGACTGACATAGTATCGAGTAGCTCTGACTAGCAGCAATCGCTATGGAGGTGACCTATTTCGTATGGGAAACAATGTCTATATATGGCATAGGTAGACGCCTGTCTACATCGCTCGGCATATGTCCAATTTTCACTGGGTATGATAGGGCAACAACTTCGTTTGAGCTCAGTTTGTTATACTTTGGTAAGTCGGAGTGTGGCCGAACTACCACTTCGATTCGACTTGGTCTGGTTCGCGGCAACAGTACTAGCGTGGTGGACGCAACTGACGAGACCGTGTTTTTTTTTTCCTTCATATCTATGTACGTTGGTTACATGTGATCACGAGGCGTGGGAAGGAAATTGGACTGAAAAAAGAAGGAGTTTCGGATGAGCACCGGTTCCCACGCAGTTATGGTGCGGAGAAACCTTGCTTTTCAACAAGGTAACTCGCGTTTCTTAATTTGGCTGCTCGTCACACATTTACTGTCACCATGTAAAACCATACTACTATCTATTCCTTGCAAACTGCTTCCCGTTCACGCGCTGGTCTTAGAGATGAACGATGAGCAATCCCTTCCATCCTCCCCCATGAGACCACCTAGTAGGCTATCGCAGGCCCTTCTGGGCGTGATCTTTCGATCGGTTGGCGACTTCTCGGATCCACCAGGGAAGTAACGGAGTTCACAACGCATTGATGACTAGTCCTGAGTTCACATACTGTAGATCTCAACCTCGACAAGATTATTTCCACGCTACCAAGTCCTATTGTATCGGAATCGTCGGCGTCTCGTTCACAGCTTGATGATGCCACTCCCACCGCTGTCCATTTATACGATGACGATGGTACCAGTTCCGTTGCAGCGAGTGAGACCATATACGATCCAGAGTACCACGGACCCGATATATTTCCTGCCGCGGCGGGAAACGACTGTCAAGTTGCTGCTGCACTTCGGCACTTCGTCATGCAAGGTAAGCCTCGACTATAATCTGATACCACGGTTTGATCTTCCCCCTCTACATAGCGCGGTTCTTCCAATTATTACGCGAAAGAGCACCCGACTGGTGGCTCTTCGCGATGGACTGCATACTGACCATACATCACCGTATTCTCATCGGCAGAATCAGGTTACAGTCACTGGTGGATGCCAACTTCAAAGTCGATACTCGTACAATTGTGGAAGTCGTCCACCACGTACTTTACTATCATCGCCGGGGACGCAACGATCCAGCTTGGCAGCCAATAGAAGGAAAGTACATCCGGGTTTCCAAATTCATCTGGATCGTACTGACTCGGTTAGTGCAGTTGACGGTCTCTTTGTTGCTGCCCATATGTTGGCGTTTCAATCTTCCATGATGGACTCAACGTTCCGTCAACTTTTTTTCGAGGAGGTATATTTAATGTCGACACGGATGTTTTGTATATACTGAATATTTGAGCTATCAAGCTTGAAAACGTTGCTGAGCCATACCTGGTGCATGTTTGGCACGCGATCGACCGCCTTCTATATCTACAACCGCCGCTCCAGACCACGCCCTCTACGTTTCCTACGTTCCCTCTCGTCTCCGGTCTTGACCTCCATCCAGACGATAGGCATTACCTTGAGTATCTGACGACGTTTCAACCAACCATCGGCTATCCATTGTTCCACCACATGGTTCCTGGTGAGCAGAGGATGAGGTGGTTCTCCAATGAATCCATCCACAATCTATTATTCCATGCCTTGGTAAGACCGGATTCGATCGGCTGGGTAGGTGTAATGGAGGTCGTTTCTCGCGGCAATGCCACCACAGTTAGCCCGGTTATTGGGTTCGTTCTGGAGAAGTTTTCATTTGTGCTTGCATGGGTGAGTTTACTATTCGTGTCGTTCTTCGTGTCTCAAGTTTCCAGGTTATCGTTGAACTACAGGAGCTCATTTTCGACATCTACTGGTTCAGTCACACAGTCCTGGATTCTCGGCGTGTTCAACGGGTCTCTCAATTCCAACACCAAATCAACGACTATTTTTATAGCATCCTGAACGCGACGAACAACGAACTTCCTCCAGCGACACGCGAAACTGCCCGAACTACTCTTCTAAACTGGATCAGCTTGACCGTCACAGATTCTTCGATATTACATTTACAAAACAGCTCACATTGATCGCGGTTTTAGACAGTGTTTACTCCCCACCTGGTGCTACAGTATGTCTGTGCAGAGTGGCGCTGTACTGAGCGTCTTTTTTTTTTTTCCTTATACTTACAGACAATGCTTTTGCCCTCGCAGTCATTCATGTATTCATCGAGAATCATTAATTGCAGAAACGAGATTTTTGGAGGAGGAATAATCCAACGGTCTAGACTGAAATAATCCGACCTCGGAGGTCTAATAGGCAACATTTGTAGCAAAACCCGACCCGTCAAAGTGAATAATCAATATTCATAGCATAATCCGATCGTGTTAAAAAATGACCATCGAATCACCTTGTTGGCATGGAGGAGTGCTGTACTGGAATGACGAGGCGAGGGTCGAACGGTAGTGCTATTAGCATACTCTACTACTCACTTTCCTACATTTCCTTTTCTGGAGTTGTTTACCCACGCCGTGGAAATATTTTGTGATTGCCAATGCTTTCGCACACAGCTGTAAGCTGACGTGAATTATACACGGCGCACCGTAATCCGACCCGAAGTGGGCCTGCACATCGCACCTTACCCCACCCTGACTATGCACGGACACATCCTTCGTAGTCCAACCCTACTACTATCTGAAAAGTGCCTCTGCTACCCGTCGGAAAAATTGATGGACTTAGCAATTTTTTCCCTTCGTTTCTAGGCTCTCCCGTTCACCATGCACACCGTGACAAGCATAAGGTACGTTGTATACGCATATCGAACAATTCTAACAGATCTGCCTGCCTACTACAGTATGCCATCCTCCTTGCCTTCCAACTACCCACCAGCTATCTCTTTGCATCACCTCGATGGAGTTCCGGAATAGCAACCACAAGGCACACCGCTGTCATGGACTCACTCTTGTATTCGGACTTGTAGCGGTGCATACACAAGTCATTGCAGTCCTAGCTGTGTGTCGTAGACACAGGTTCGTCCCCTCGCCACACAAAACCTTGGACCAACTCACGAACATTTCTGCACCCTATATGTGTACTCGTTCTCCCCCTCTCACTAGTACTTGATGCTGTCTTTCTTGACCCCCTGCTCTTCGACTCGTGCTGCTTCAAGCTGTGGGCTGTGCCAAGTGGAACTATGGGCTCACAGGGGTTTCTTCTCTCGGTATTTTGTCGTCTGGGGTCACATCTGACATGAGTAGAACAGGACCTGGTAACGGTAACAGCAACTCGTACCAAACTTATGAGTCTTCTCAGTGTCTCAGTGTCTTCGTGGTGTGGTTAGCAATGCAGTGAGTAGTTTATTCTTTGCCGGGTCATGTCACGATTTTGACTGTGACCAGATCTACGTGACACATGGGCGAGCTCAAAACAGCTGCTCGAACTACCAACTCCTCACCACCTAGGTATGAGCCGTTCACATCATCGCCGTATCTTACCTGATCTAGTTTGCTACTGCACAGCCATGGTGGAAGCTACCTTCTCACAAAATTGTGTTTGCGGTCGAGTCTTCAGCGGCCTAGGTGCCTTCACGTGTCACGAGAAAGGATGCTGCAAAGGCAGAAAGCGACTTGCCAGTGCCCTCGAGAAAGTGAAACAAGCCTATCGAAGCAAAAAAGCTAGAGTTCCAAGTGCTCATGCAATTTCCGAAGCGAATGATACTGGCATAGGGCTTTCCAGCACTTCTAATGCAGGTCGCGCGCATGAAACCCGTGAGGTGCAGCCTACCGAGTCCGCTTTGCAGCAGGCATGTGTTCGGAACTCTAGTACTCTAGTCAAGTAATTGACAGAGCCAATGTTAGATGGATTCAGATTTACAGAATGAGCCGTCGCAGGACGACGATTTACCCTTAGCTCAGAGAAGGACTCGGCGTGCCAATCGCCGGCTGCCTTTGCGCTTTCGGGACATGCTTCCAGAGCCGCCATTGCCACTTCCCCCTACCAGCTTCCTGCCCAATTCTTCAATATCATCAGCACCACAAGCGGACATGACCTCGTCCTGTGATACACCACTAGGTCATGCAGAGAAATCTGCTTCCCCTCTCTGCTCCTCGTTGCGCAAGACATTCAAGTCGCAGATCAACAAATTTGGCTTATTCCGTGTTTACAACACTGACGCACTCCCGAGTCACGATCCAGACGATCCTTACTCAGTCGTTAATACGTGCTCACGGAACGTGGTTAGCCTCAGTCCTGGGGTTTCAGACGAACCATCTGCGAACGCGTACCTGCCTTACCCAAACGAGAGTGCGATGCGCCTCGGCGACTGGTATTGGAATCAAGGTGCTCACAAGTCTTGGGAGTCCTTCAAGCAGTTGATTGACATCGTCGGGGATGCTTCATTTTCACCGGCTGCTGTGACTCACACCTCGTGGGATGCCATCGATGACCAACTCGGTCACAACCAATTCGATGGTGATCGGCCGGAGTGGCTCGAGGAGGATCACGGATGGACGTGTTCATCGGTCACAATATCAGTTCCATTTCACAGTCGTGCGAAGGACCCTGGCCCAAAGAACTATGCTGTCGGTGGATTTTACCATTGTTCGCTTACTTCGATCATCCGAGAAAAGGTCACAAATCCGGCACATGCGTCACACTTCCACTTTGTACCGTATGAACTGCGGTGGCAGCCAACTCACAAGGATCATGACATGAAGGTTTATGGCGAATTGTTTACGTCCACTGCGTTTCTTGAAGCGCATCAAGAGCTGCAAGACTCTCCCCCAACACTTGGGTGCAGTCTTCCTCGTGTCGTTGCAGCGCTCATGTTCTGGTTGGACTCGACCCAGCCGACACAGTTTGGCTCTGCTAAACTGTGGCCGCTCTACGTATTTTTTGGGAACGAGTCTAAGTATCGAAGGTGCCAGCCATCGAATCATTCATGTTCTCACGCGGCATATTTTCAAGTGGTAAGTACACTGGGCAGTTGGTTGGCTCAAAGATAACCTCTTTTTTTTCTAGCTCCCTGACGAGTTCAAGGACTTCTTGACAGAACAGTTCAGAGGAAAATACCCTGGCGAAGTCCTTTTGACGCACTGCAACAGGGAGTTTTTTCATGAGCAGTGGAAAAAATTGCTTGATGATGATTTCATCGAAGCATACAAACACGGGATGGCTATAATGTGTTGTGATGGCATCAAGCGGCGGTTCTACCCCCGAATATTCACGTATTCTGCCGATTATCCTGAGAAGTATGATTTGTGTCTCGCCACCATTCTAACATATGCTGACCGGTTTCGATCTATCAATACTAGGGTTTTGATAGCATCCATTCGCAACCTTGGTGTATGCCCATGTCCTAGGTGCACAATACCCATGACGGAAGTGCCTAATATGGGCACACGGCAGGATATGTTGCAGCGGCAACGACTCTCTCATGTTGACGATTTTGCCAGGCAGAAAAGGGTCAATGAGGCAAGGGAGCTTATCTATGAGGACAACTATGCTGTCAACACCCCGCAAGTTGAAGCCCTTCTTCGAGACGAGTCTCTCGTCCCCGCGTCAGTGAGTGCATCGAACACCTCATTTGATGCAATGCAGCATACTCATTCCCAAGTTTGAAGAATGCCTTTTCAGATCGGCTCTGTGCTTTGGGCTTCAATTTCTTTCTCATGCTCATAGTTGACTTACTGCATGAATTTGAACTTGGTGTATGGAAAGCCATTTTTACCCACCTCTTACGCATTCTGGATAGTCTGAAGGAAAGTCAGCTGCATGAGCTTGATCGGAGGTGAAGTATTACCAGAAATACTTCCCAGCTGTGGCGGCTGACACTTGATTTATAGATATCGGCAGGTTCCAACATTTGGGCGGGATACTATCTGGCGCTTTTCAAAAAATTCCTCGGAAATGAGGAGGATGACCGCTCACCACTTCGAAGACCTTCTTCAGGTCCGTGGTGTTTGGTTCCTTGTGCTAGGTCACATTCATCTAACCAATTTGCAGTGTGCACTTCCTGTATTTGAAGGTTTACTGCCCGAACCCCACAATTCGACTGTCCTCGAACTTCTCTACACACTCTGCCATTGGCATGGGTTCGCAAAGCTCCGGATGCATACTGATGAAATGCTTAGCGTGATGGACGACCTCACGCAATTGGTTGGAAATCTCATTCGCGTGTTCCAGGCTGAGACGTGCCCAGCATTCTCCACAAAGCCACTCAAACGTGAAGTTCAATCGCTCCAGCGTTGTGAGGCCTTACCTCGCTCATCTGCTGCATCGGGTAGAGCACCTTCCAAATCTATGACGACAGACTTGCGATCAAATACTCTTAACCTTCGTACTTACAAGCTTCATGCACTCGGTGATTACACGACTACCATCAGGATGTTTGGAACATCAGATTCTTACTCAACGCAGTCCGTAGGTCTTACAGCTTTCACTTATACTTAGCGAATTCTAACTCGGTATTAGGGTGAGCGAGAGCACCGAGTCGGGAAGGGAAGGTTCGTTCACACGAATCGAAAAGACTTTGTTCGGCAACTGGCTCGTATTGAGCGTCGGCAGGCAAGAATCCGGAAGATCCATGATTCATTTAAAGCAACCAGGGGTCCATTCGAACCTGTGCCCGATAAGCTGGAGGAACGCTACAATGTTGGAAAATCTCAACACAGACCCATAGACATCGCCGACTTCATTAGGAAACACTCTGGCGACCCTGCTCTGCAGGTAGGTACTTATTCTGATTTTCCGCATCAGCAATGATGGAGCAGAGCTATTAGGACTTCGTTCCGAAATTGAAGAACCACCTCCTTCCTCGCGTCAGAGAAATGCATGCGCTGGCCTCCGAGCCAACTTCGTCGCAGCCACTATGGGGCCTTGAAGCTAGCTATAGCACGTCAGAGGCAGCTGCTGACCATCTACTATTTAAAGGTAATCGTATATACCAGCATTGCGTTCTCCGGGTGAATTACACGACCTATGATGTCAAACGTGGGCAGGATATTTTCAACCCGACTACTGACCATCGTGACATTATGATGCTGGCGACCCCGGAAAATGCGGACAAATCGGAGGACGCATACGAACGTCGCCATCGCTTCTGTTATGCTCGCATCATCGGCATTTATCATGCAAATGTCCAGTATATTGGGCCGGGATTTAGCAATTACCTCCCTCGCCGACTCGACTTCTTACATGTCCGATGGTTCGAGCAAGTCGCACCTAATCCTGGAGATGGCTCTTGCAGGCTTGACGTTCTGCGATTCCCTCCCATGAATGATCGCGGCGCATTTGATTTTATCGACCTGGCAAGTATCTTACGGGGTTGTCATCTCATACCAGCCTTCGCGAAAGGGAGGTCCCACTCCGACCACACTTCCTTATCACCTGTCACCAAAGACTCTGACGACTGGAACTATTACTATATCAATAGGTTGAGTGAAATTTAAAGTAGTCCGAGTAAAGTTCTTCACTCACCATCATTCAAAGGTTTGCAGATTGTGATATGCTGCTTCGATACCACTGGGGCCTCGGTGTTGGTCATACGTATTCACATGTTCGTTCACCTGCACAACGTGACTCGAAATCAGAGCGCGATTTGCACCAAGAACGCCCAGTGGATAAAAATGGATTCGACAAAACTCCTTCTGGTGCAAGTACTTCAAGAACTCAGATTGACTTGGACGCATCTGATCTATCTGCTGAATTCTCGCTGACTGACCGGGATGCACTTGAATGGGGAATTGGTGCAGAGGCTCAAAGTAGTGATTCGGAAGTAGACGCCGCATCAGACGATGAACTCGCTGCGATGTACGAGATGTATGGTTCTAATTGGCGCAGTGAGGACGTATCAGATTACTAGAGTTCACGTTTGGACTTTCTGTAGGAATGCGTAACCCACGACCATTGTGTCGATTCTCCTTAAGCTCGCAGAGTCAACTCTGCTTCAGGTGTGCTTGGCAATTGCCTTCTTCTTGATGCTAAGCGGGGCAAGGTGAATTGCACGGCACTCGGAAATTGCCACTACTGTATGTTATTTCTTATCTCTCAGACTGCGTGCTCAAGGCTTCAAGCTTCAAACTTCACGTCTCACGTCTCACTCAGTGGGCAGTGTTGGAAAGTCCATAATTAGCGGGTTATGTAATTAAAAGTTATTGGTTTCACTTGTGAGAAACTGTGACAGTCACAACTTTGTCAATTGAATTGAATCACCCCCTTGAATTCTTCATCAAACACCATGTTCAAAGGAACTCATCTAGCGCTGAAGGAATCAGAGTCACCCATTCCTAATGCCCAACCTCGAGTGCGCATGCCTTCTCACCACTGGAATGGGGTCTATGGATTGCCTCAAGTAAACGTTGCTCCCCGACCCCATGGAGGGGAAGAGAAAGAGAAATTCACTATCTCTGAGAATCAAGAGAAATCTGGGCTTGAAGACACGAATGAGTTTTCTGAATACCAGAAAGCGGTGAGAGAGGCAGGCAAATACATGGTAGGTTTTATGATAATGTCGAGATTCTGAATTGCTTAACTCGCCTAGGTGTTGCCATATCTTATTCCCACACCTGATGTAGGGGGCACGGTTAAGAAGTTTATAGAGGTGCTACAGAAGAAGCAAGTTTTCCTTGCAGAATTAGCAGACATCGAGGTCGCTTGCAAGGACTGTGAAACTGCTCTGCGTCGATATCTTGGTGATGCAGAGGTAGAACGACTCATGAAGGCGCACTTTGTCATCCAGAAGCCGAAAACCGTGAAAGGGAAGTACATGGCAGCGATGGCTAGTTTGTCCTTGCGCGATTTTTGTCTATCTCGTGAACCACTAGTAAGTTCCCCCTCGAGCTCTAGCATATTACCGTGATGCTGATTGTTGTTTTCTGAAAAAGCTGCAAGTCTCCCAGTGACTACTGAGAAGGCAATACGAGTTCTTTGCAGGCGTTCACTTGCTTGCCAGCATCTTTTCTTTTCACCACCTTGATGGGATTCGACTTGAAATCTGGTTGATTTGCAGATAGCGCGTTCCTTTTACTTTTATCTGCGTGTCCTTGCGTCTTTGTTGTATCAGTGTAGCAATGAGCGAGTCATCTTGTGAATATAACTCATAATGGTAACGAGTGTTCTACAATCCGATCACTGGCCATGATTACTCGTTTCCACTGAGCTCAGTGGGCTCGAATGAGTTATTATGTAATGCTAACTGTTTGCTGGACTGTCGGCCGTTTCCAGCTATCGATGATATCGACCGATACCCGACTGAGCAACCAGTTAACCACAGACCAACTGCTGTGTCAAGCTTCATATCAATGCATTTTATGGTCGACACTCTCAGCCTGGCCATAGAGTCCGTTAAAAGCAATTCTATACCGCCAAATAGCCGGTTAGTGAACTCAAGTGATACGACGAACCTACCTCGCGAGAAGGGATGTTGCGGGTAAGAAATGACTCGAGAAGTTACAGCAGCTTGTACTCACTCGAATCTGTGTCTAGGCGATGTCCACGTAGGACCCTTTAGTTCAAGCCCAAACAGTCCCCGATCTTGTAATGCCAGAGGAACAGCCTGTGGGTGAGCGTCTGCGATACTGGTTCCTTGGGTCAGATCTGAGGTTGTAGTCCTTCGTGGGTCAGTTTTGAATCACATTCTCCAGTGCTGCAGGAATGGATGGAGGATGTCATGGCCAATCATAGATTACCTGGAACTTCTGCTGCCGTTCCCCTCTCCCGAAATTCTTTTGGATTCGACGTGGATGATAAGCACCAGCGGAAGAAACTCCGATTGCCCCTTCCGCCAACAACATGCGCCGGGAAGCACGACACCACATACTTCGAGCGATGCCAGCTCAGGCTCTCGTCCCAGTACACCGCGATCCGGTTTTGGCGGCGGGTTCACGATCTTCGTCTCAGCTCCACCTCCTAGTCTACCACTTCCACTCGAGGTTCGCCCCAGATAGTCGCAGCCGATGCCACCGACGACAAGAACATCGATGAATTCGGGACGAGCAATAATGTGTCCTTTGCAAGGCTATGTTTTCTACCATCTAACCTACGCTACGCATCATCAACATTCATATCCGTCCACAGCCTTTCCCATTCTTCACATCTCTGGCATTTTCCCTCGTCTACTGTCTGCTTCCCCAGGTCCTTCGGCCCCGTGGCTTCTCGAATGTTACTCGTCAGCTTTTTCAGCTTCTCGAGGGCTTCATGTACCTGAATACACAGTAGTTTATGCAGATGTGGAGTTATATCCCATGCCGCATCTGTTTGAACTTCTGCGTTGGCCGTTGTTCATGGAACACCCTGGGCCCGCGTTGATGGTGACGGGGCACCCACGTCGTCTTCAAGTCGTTCACAACTCAGACTTCTTGGTCATTTTGCAGAGATACGCGATGTCCTTTTTCCGTCTGCTTTTGGCTGAAGTATGTTGCGATTACGGTCACTGTGAACTCACTGCTTTCTAGGACAATGGAGATGTTGCTATGGGTTTCTTCCAGCGTGTTGATATAGATATTGATGGTTTTATTTGATTGGCCGGTGGCTGGGCAGCAAGATAAACCTGTTAGCCAAAAAAAGATGTAAGTTTCGATACCTTCATGCATCTTGTGATTTGGGTGATCTGAGGCGGACATGTAGCATTTCTCGCTATTCTGATCTATGTCACGCGCTGTGAGCGTTATGAGGGATTCCCATCTGAGCCGACGTTACGGCAAACTGTGACATGCAACAATCTTGTAATTCCTGTCACGCTGCGGCAAGGGTACAAAAGGGCAGTCCAACCGCTTCACCACTCAGCCTACTTGTGCTCTCTCTGGTCCTCTTCCTTCCTTGTGCAGCTCTCGCATTTCGTCATGCCTCGTTACGATGGGCACTTCGATTCGGACCAAGATGCCGCGTCCCGTGGAACGAAACGTTCACGATCGAACGCGCTGCAATTGGGGCCTAGAAAACGCCCGTATGTTGCCAATAACCTCGGTCTTACCATACTGATTGCCATACAGAAGTGTACAAGACCCGCTGGTGCACCATGGCCGCCACTTCGGTCGTGCCGTTGAAGAGAACTAATTAATGAGAGCCTCGGAGAGGCTAAGAGTGGTGGTACTGCGAGACTTGTTATGTCCCTAAGGGAGGTCCTCGAAACCTCGACAGCACAGGAATGAAAATAGCCTCGAAAAAGGGTATATGTTGCAGAGAAAAATGACAAAAGGCCTCTAGCCCCAGACCCGGGCTCTGACTCTACGAACTCGTATGGTGGTTTTTTTGTTATGACTGCTGCCCGCATCTGAACTCTTGCGCGAGCTTAGTCAGCGCCCGGCAATTCCCACCACTTCTCCTCTCGCTCCTAAGTCCCCAAGGGTACCTCGCAACCTCGAAACCCTCTTCACACCTCTCGAACCCCTCACTTCCGCCCTCGACCACTCTCCTGCAAGCCCTCGAATTCCCCTAGAGCCTTCTCACTACCCCTTCGAACCCTCTCACTTCCGCCCTCGACCACTCTCCTGCAAGCCCTCGAATTCCCCTAGAGCCTTCTCACTACCCCTTCGAACCCTCTCACTACCTTCAAACCCTCTCACTACCTTCAAACCTTCGATCTACCTCTTTTCCCGTAGTCGGGGCTTCGCCGCGCCTACATCCGACGGGGGCTTCAGATAGCAACCGTCCCCGGTTGCCACGTCGCACCTCTCTTCGTTCGAGAGCGGATTCGAAGTTTGGCCGAGGTCTCGATTGATTTTCGGATGGGCTCGAAGTCGTGTTCTGCGGCTTTCGAGTGGAACCTCGAGGCCCTCTAGCAGGCACGACTCGCTGCGAGAGCTCCTAGGCTCAGATCGAGGCTTCATAAGGGCTCTGGCTGGCTGATCGAGACCCGACCGTCTCGTTCGGAGCTTCGTCGAGCCCTCGGTACCTACGAATCTTAGTCAGTCTTTCGAGTAACTGTAAGGATAGCAAGTTAGGAAAACTATCGAAGGCTTCGAGCATCGAATCGAGCCCTTCCACGCTTGTTACCGTGCCGCCGTCCTTTGCGTGCTCGAGTTTGCGAGTAACCACTTCCTGATATGGCTGTACCCCGTTGATTTGCCTCACAGCCACATCGGTTCTCGCACGGAAGACTTCCTCGCCCCCTCCCCTTCACTCTCTACTCGTCTCCCTACGCCCTCGATGTCGTCTCCCAACGCTAACACCCAGCCGCAACCCCTTTCGTCCTCCGTTACCAACACCGACCGCACGCGCGTGCTCCTTCGGGAGTTGGCGGCATCCCTTGGAGACGCCCCAGCCAGTCAGGAACTGCTGGCAAGCCTGGCCAGCGTTGAGGTGCGTATCTGTCTTTCTTTTTCTTGACCTCCCTTTTCTTAGTGCTCCAGTCTGCTCTCCATGCACCGAACGGAGCCGCACCCCCCACGACACCTGCGCCTCCCTCCACCACTTCCCTGTCTCCCCCCGCCATCGTTCCTTCGGTCGTGGATACCCCAGGTTCGCTCGACATGCCAGACGTCCCCATGGGCGACGCTTCAGCCCCTGGTTCGGACCACCCGATCGTCGTCACCCTACCAGACGACCCTCGCTCGACTGCGACCCCCCCATCACCTACTCCGTCCCATCCCTCGACCACATCTACGCTCACCCCTTCGTCGTCTGCTGCTTGCTCTTGCCCCCCTCGCAACGCTACTCCCGACCGAGACGAGCTTGTCGAGTCCCTTATCGAGACCACGCCCCCTTCGTCAGCGACCACTCTCGTCATCCCTACCGACTCTCCGCTCGCCTCTCGAGCTCGGCTCGTCGACCCTCGTTCCGACTCTCGTCTCGATACCGAGATGGAATGGCGCGCGTTCGAGCCGAATTGGCGGCTTCAACTCGTCCCTCGTGACTCGACAAACGGTGGGCATACGGTTTACCCACCGGTCGCTTGCTCCAACTGTATCGAGGGGAAGGCCGTGTGTAGCGGTGTCAACGGGGTGAAGTGCGCTCGTTGCAAGGCTCGACATTCAGTTTGCTCGCTATACGTAGGTCGATCCCTCGTTGGCCTTCGAGCGCCTCACCCTCGATCCTTCTCCAGCAGGATACTGTTGAAGGCCGTGCCCGAGCCAAGGCGCTCATTACTGGGCGAAAGTTCATCGAAGGCCAGTTCGCGACCGAGGATCCCATCAAGCCCGAGCCTGGTTCGACGCGTGTCACTCGACCCAAGAAACGTGTTCGCCTTCTTCCCCCTTCGTCCTCTAGCTCCCCGGTCTCGAACGACACCCCTCCGCCTTCGACCGCTCACCTCCCTTCGACTTCTCGAACCCTGACCACGTCCGACGACTCAGCTCTCTCTATCGCCTTCGCCATCAGAGACGCCGTCGTAGCTGCCATCGAGGCCTTCGATCACACCCTCGAAGAGCAGGGCCTTTCTTCGAAGGCTCGAGGGAAACGCCGGGCTCATGACTGATAAGGTAGTATCCTCGTTGCCGTATCTTGACGCACGTCTCCTCTCGCGCGAAGCTTCAACAGCTTCGTTTTCTTTTGTATCTACCAAACGTCATCTCGTCAGCGCAATACATTCCGTTCCCTGCAATGTCTCGATGTGTGAAAACGAATCAGAGATTTTTTTTTTTTTTTTTGAATTCTGTCGAGGTTCGGCACCCCTCCTCGAGCAAAGGTGCGAGCGCATTTATGTACGAAGTAAGTATTAGACACTCTCACCTGGTCTCCCCTTTCATTTCGTCGATCGGCGATCAACGTTCTGGTTGCCAGAGTCCACCTGGATCCCAATCGAAGGTATCCCTTCGTTCCCTCGTCGACCAGTCACCCACTTCCCATTCTGGGATTCGTACTGGCAATCGCAAAAGGTCAGCCGTCAGGTTTCCTACCATTCTTCTCTCTCGTCTAAACTCTCCTAATGTGTCTTTCATAGTTAGACGAACCCTCCCGGCGGCCGGCTCATCCTTGAAGACGTGGGCGATAGAACCATCTTCCTGCACATCATCGATCAGCGACTCGACCACGAACGAGCACATAAGCAAACTCGAGGACTCGGCGTCCTCCTCACGAATATCCAGGGGGCTCTCGGCGCCTTCCCTCTCACTCTCACTTGTGCCTCGCTGGTTGATCCCGACTTGATCTTCCTCGTGCTGGTCCTCCCACTCTTGTAACTCGCCCTTCACCTTCGGATCCCCTGTTCCTGTGCCTCGATCTCCTGTCGTGGCTCGCTGTTCGCTCGAAACTCGTTCTTCAGACCTCGAAACTTCAAGTAACGTCCTCGATGCTAACACCTCGCTCTCCTCTTGCGTTTCTATCTCGTTCGAAGCCTCTAAACTTGGCTTCGACACCGTCACATGTGCGCTTTCCTGTAAAAGTGAGTTTCGTCTAGACTCATATGTACCTGATTGCTCCATATACACCACTATAGGCTGGGCTAAATACCCCAGCGTTACAGGGGTGGCCGTTCCCAATGTGACGTCTCCTCGTTGGCGACTCGAATCCTTGACGATATCTAAAAACCCTCGTTGTCTTCAACGACCTGACTGAGGTTCGACTTGCCCTCTATCCTGCGACGATATTCCGAAGTCAATAGTGAGTCTCGGAACTGTGGGGATTGCACGAGTCCCCTCCGCTGCCTCGGTGTCACGAAGGTGCGCTTGCCCGATCCTGGTTCGACGATCTCGACTGACTGAGCGCCGTTCGGAAGGTCCTGAGTCGTCGCATGCAGTGCGCATGTGAATGGCCGGCCGAGAATGATGTCGAAGGCCGTGTTTCGAACGATCTGGACAGGTAAGTGTACTGTCACTCCAGCGAAGGTCATGGGGCAGTTATGGACAACTCCCTCTGTCGCTTCCTTCCCTCGGTTCGCTGTCTCCATCGTAACACAGCCGTCCCTCTCGATGGGAAGCTGTAAGACTTCCGCTATTTCTTTCCTCAGCGCAACTACTTGCGACCCGCTGTCTAGAATCCCTTCAATCGTCACTCG
Organism: Pisolithus microcarpus; assembly: GCA_024613185.1. Taxonomy (NCBI): domain Eukaryota; kingdom Fungi; phylum Basidiomycota; class Agaricomycetes; order Boletales; family Pisolithaceae; genus Pisolithus; species Pisolithus microcarpus. Next base: position 1,415,469 of record JANFAI010000011.1, on the reverse strand, counting down.
GCCTGCCAGTTCCACCTCGACGAAGGAAAGTGGCATCGAAGCGCCTCGATAACCCTCAACTTCCCTCGGCTCGAGCTCCATACTTGGTACCTGCACCTCCATGGTCTCTTCCTCAATGGCGGTAAAGCCGTACTCTGACTCACTCCCATCATCCGATGGGGTCTCCTCGATTCGTGCTGTTGCAGCCACTTGCACTGGCACCGAGCTCGGCCGTTGACCGTCGACTGCGAACTGATGAGTACCTGGCAGGTCCTCGTCCTCATGCTCAACAGGGGCAACCTCCTCTAGTGCGTCGCCGTCTGAATCACTGTATTCAGCAATCCACAAGCCGACCGCTGGGCTTGCAAGATTCTCAGTAGGGCGATTTGGTCTGCCATCCCTGTAGCTGAGTGCTCTCTGCACCTCGACTTCCATTCGCGCCTGAGGCCGTTCCTGAGCCGGTTCCCGCATTACCTCCTCGTCTCTCGAGGGCTGCACCTCTCTCTTCCTGGAAGCCCTACTCCTCGCTGTCTCGAATCGATCGTTAACAAGGAACTTCAGCTCGTCCACAACATATCTCATAGGCCAGGGATCGTCGCGTGAACGTATGCCATAGCGAAGCTTCAGGTTCGTCAAGGTTTCTCGTTTCAACTCCGGGTCGAGACCTTCAAGGATGTAGGCGTCATAGTCATCGGCGGTAATCTTCCCCTTCGAATAAAGGTACCGTGAGATCTCCTTGTACCTGCGGAGGTACTCGCCGAGATCTTCCTCCGTCTCGATGTCCTTCTTTGCCTGTTCCCTGACCAGGTCGTACAAGTCCTCCCTTACGAACTTCCTCTCTAGCCTCGAAGCGCCAGGGTAAAAGCCTACCAGCCTCGTGACGAAGTCGTTCCACTTCGCTATCCTCTGTTCCAGGATATTACTCCATAGAGACGCGGTGTCGTGGTCCAGGTACCAGTACGTCCACTTAATCCACTCCTTCTCCTTCGTACACCCCGTGGCCTGACATAGGAACTGGATCTCGTCAAGGTAAGCTACGAGGTCGCATGCTTTGCCTGAGAACTTTGGCGCCTTATTGGACCTTCGACTAGGCATCCCATCCAGTGGTTCTGGCACGCGAGAATTCATCACTCCTCGACCTAGTGCCTCGAGAACTGCTTCGGCTTCCAACCCTTCACGCCTATGATACCGCTCTGTCTCTCTGTAACATCGCTCCCTTCTTTCATCCCTCCTTTCTCGCGAGGCGGACCTTCTATCTCGCTCATCCCTGGTACGTAGTATCCTTCCCTCCCTGCTCCTCGATCTGGTCGCTCTAGGGTAGTCTTCGCGCGTCTCACCCTGGCCGTATGAAGATCTTCCGTGAGAACGAGACCTCGTACGAGGGTAATAGCGCGAATCAGGGTGCTGGTGGTTATAGAGGTTTCGAGATGGGGATCTTCTGGTCGAACGAGGAGGGGAGTGCTCGTGACATTGCTGTCTCGTGTACGAATGCGAGCTTCCCTGCGCGCGTCTTCTAGAACGAGACCGAGAGCGCGCGACAGGGTGGTTCCTAGGGTAAACATCTTCGTAAGGGCGCGAGTGCCCATATTCTCGTCCTCTCTCATAGCGCTCCTCGTGGAAAGTTGGCCTTCTCTCTGTGCCCATTGGCAACCTTTCTATTGCCGCATGACTTCTGCGAGACCTGTCACCTGACCAGGTGTCCTTCGTGTCCCTTTGGGTGTGTAGTAGTGTACCACTACCCATGTACCATGACAGTGGGTGCAGCGGTTTCGACATGGGGAGTTTCGAAGCTCGTCGTAGTGACAGTGTGGGTGGTGCACGAAACGATAACAGTTCCTTCTCCTGCTTCTCTTCTTCGGTAGTACGAGCGGCGACTTTGCGAAGCGAGTACCTGTGTGCCGGATTTACAAAGAACCCCCCTCGCGGTGGGCTCCAGATGAAGAGAACTAATTAATGAGAGCCTCGGAGAGGCTAAGAGTGGTGGTACTGCGAGACTTGTTATGTCCCTAAGGGAGGTCCTCGAAACCTCGACAGCACAGGAATGAAAATAGCCTCGAAAAAGGGTATATGTTGCAGAGAAAAATGACAAAAGGCCTCTAGCCCCAGACCCGGGCTCTGACTCTACGAACTCGTATGGTGGTTTTTTTGTTATGACTGCTGCCCGCATCTGAACTCTTGCGCGAGCTTAGTCAGCGCCCGGCAATTCCCACCACTTCTCCTCTCGCTCCTAAGTCCCCAAGGGTACCTCGCAACCTCGAAACCCTCTTCACACCTCTCGAACCCCTCACTTCCGCCCTCGACCACTCTCCTGCAAGCCCTCGAATTCCCCTAGAGCCTTCTCACTACCCCTTCGAACCCTCTCACTTCCGCCCTCGACCACTCTCCTGCAAGCCCTCGAATTCCCCTAGAGCCTTCTCACTACCCCTTCGAACCCTCTCACTACCTTCAAACCCTCTCACTACCTTCAAACCTTCGATCTACCTCTTTTCCCGTAGTCGGGGCTTCGCCGCGCCTACACCGTGCATGCCTTTTGCAATGTCCAAGCGTTGCTAACCAATGCAATAGTCCTCATGAGTGAAGTAGAGGAGAGGGGACTGGAGACTCTAATGCAAGAGTAAGTACTTTCCTTAATAGTCATTTCAGGGCATGCATGTTGACGACGCAACCAGCGAAAGGAGGGAGTATTCCGCCTTTCGGGAATTGTTGAAGATTGTACTGAAGCTTGAAGACCGCCTGATGTCCTCTTCCGAGGAAGACGTGATGACCATAGCAGAGTTGGTAAGCACATGCGTATTTGCCTACTTCGTGGTCATCTGACCGCTTTAGTAGATTCAAAAGGGCGCTAGTGGTGCTAGGGCTGACGACACGAAGAGTATGAAGGCCGCGGTAATAGATTGGATTACTCCCAAGGGCCAAACTCTCAGTCCACACATTCCCAGGAATGTCAAGACGGGGCGAGGATTCCATCACGAACGCACTGGTGCATTACTTTGTCCTGTGGGCTATGAATGGGAAAATATTGAGTATGTTTTTCATCTGCTATACTCGGGAAAGGCATAACGCATTGTAGGATAAAGGCAAAGTTGCGCAGCGGTCAATTGCAGGTTGCTGGTGACCAGTGGCCGCTTTTTTTGTATGCAGGCTATTCTTACGACGCGGAAGACCCATGGAACAGCCTGTTGCGAAGTACCCTTCTAGTTTCGGCGAGTTATAAGCTTCTCTTCTTTCGTTTGGCGGCTCATACCTGGACTGTATGCAGGCATACAAACATATATTCACATCTCCGAGCTCTGTCGATCAAGAGCCGAGAGCAACGCGATCCGGCAACGCCCGCATTCATGGTATGCAGACCATCACTAAAGCATCAATCGCATATAGTGCCACGCAGGTGAGTGTTACATGTTCGAAATATACAAACAAAGAGCTGAATGTTTACACAGGCTCGTTTTGCACTGACGTCTACTCAAGTCTTCTCTCGCACTGACCTAGTGACGGACTCGGAGCGGTTTTATAATAGTATCATGGAACTTCTCGAGGATCCCGATGAAATAGATGAGGTAGAGTTACTGATAGGATGGTGGAACCGGTACATGTTCGTGGATATTTTTGGTATAACATTGAAGAGTCCATAGACAGATTTTTCCGTTGTATACTGAAAGCGAGCGCTTACCTTCGAAGAACAGTGCATTGGCTAGAATCCGCCAGAAACGGGCCGAGCTTAAGGCTAATGCAGCTGTCGCTGAAGATGAATAACTGTTGCATGCGAGTTTGTCCAGTGTCGTGATCTCCATTACCTTCACATCATTAGCATAAACATATCTAGACTGTCTCTGTCTTTAACCTCAATACCAGTTTTTGCTATGAGATTTCCTATTGGTATGGATAGTTTCTTGTGGTACTGGCTGTCAATTAGACCAGGGTGAATGATGATGGTAAGCACATACAATGGGGGTACTGATTGTCAGTGAGATCAGTGGGGATAACAGTTGCAAGTACATACAATGGGGGTACTGATTGTCAGTGAGATCAGTGGGGATAACAGTTGCAAGTACATACAATGGGGGTACTGATTGTCAGTGAGATCAGTGTGGATAACAGTTGCAAGTACATACAATGGGGGTACTGATTGTCAGTGAGATCAGTGTGGATAACAGTTGCAAGTACATACAGTGGGGGTACTGATTGTCAGTGAGATCAGTGTGGATAACAGTTGCAAGTACATACAGTGGGGGTACTGATTGTCAGTGAGATCAGTGGGGATAACAGTTGCAAGTACATACAATGGGGGTACTGATTGTCAGTGAGATCAGTGTGGATAACAGTTGCAAGTACATACAATGGGGGTACTGATTGTCAGTGAGATCAGTGTGGATAACAGTTGCAAGTACATACAATGGGGGTACTGATTGTCAGTGAGATCAGTGTGGATAACAGTTGCAAGTACATACAATGGGGGTACTGATTGTCAGTGAGATCAGTGTGGATAACAGTTGCAAGTACATACAATGGGGGTACTGATTGTCAGTGAGATCAGTGTGGATAACAGTTGCAAGTACATACAATGGGGGTACTGATTGTCAGTGAGATCAGTGGGGATAACAGTTGCAAGTACATACAATGGGGGTACTGATTGTCAGTGAGATCAGTGTGGATAACAGTTGCAAGTACATACAGTGGGGGTACTGATTGTCAGTGAGATCAGTGTAGATAACAGTTGCAAGTACATACAATGGGGGTACTGATTGTCAGTGAGATCAGGGAGAATAGTGAATGTAAGCTTGTACAATCATGGTAGTGGTTGTCAGTGAAATCAGTGTGAATGACAATTTTCAGTGTATGCAACATTGGTACTGATTGTCAGTGGGACCAGGATAAGCAAGTTTGTCATAAAATAGAATAATGATCAGTATTATCAAATACCATCCTTCCTGACATATAGTATCATTGGTGTCATAATAGTATAACTTATCAGTGATAGTGACAAAGCTACTCAATTGCACACAATACCAACGCTCCCAGTCAATAGATACATTGATCTATTGGACAGTCATAATGATTTTAAAGATCAGTGTTGGTGAACTTGATAAAGTATTATATGGCTATGTCAAACCATGAAAATTTCCCTGATGTATCCACTACACTTTCTCCTAATACTACTACACTTTTTTGCTAATACTACTACCCACTACCACTCTTTTCTAATAGTATTATACCTTTTCACTAATTAAATAGGTGGTAGTAGTGGACTAATAGCATGCACTACCCCATAGTAGGAATTGAGCTTTGGTTGGTCAGCTTTGGCTGCTTGCACAAAAGGCATGAGTTTTGGTGTCCACTATATCACATTTTGGGGTATTTTTGTGACTGCAAAATTTCAGACTATTAGTGGCTGTGCCCACTACACAACAAACCTAATCATGACTATGCTTTTTTGCTAATCACCACACTCTACAGTTGCTAGTCACCCTACAAATATTTGGAAGCCAAAAAAGTGGAGTTCACTACACTTTTGGGAGTAAACATGTATACTACACTTCACTAATAAAACATTACATTTATTAGGTAGTCAAAAATGTGCAACAGCACTACACTTTTGGTAATACAAATGTACACCACACTTGGCTAATCAATCATTACCAAACAACTCCCTTACTTGGTAGTCAAAAATGCACCACAACACTACACTTTTGGTAATACAAATGCACACTACACTTTACTAATCAAACACTACACAACACTACACTTTGCTAATCAAATGCTATGAAACTCTGCACTTATTAGGTAGCCAAAAATGTGCCACAACAATACACTTTTGGTAATACACATATACACTTACACATTGCTAATCAAACACTACCAATGGTGGAGTTTACTACACTTTTGCTAATCCTAACTCTACGCTACCCTTTGCTAATCAATTACCAATCAACACTACACTCATTTGGTAATCAAAAAAGCGGAGTTTACTACACTCTTTACTAATCAAACACTACACTACACTACACTACTTGTATTTGGCCCATATCTCAACCATTTTTGCATGGATGGATGAGGTAAGCATACCCCTGGTATCCTCTTATCAGGCACTACAACTTTCATTATGACATATTGAAATTTAATTTTTGACAGACTCCAACTCCAACTCAAATTTGCAAATATCTCACCCAAAAAAAGAGATATTCCTGAGGTAATCATATTCCCATGGTCCTGTGATCATGGGCTACAACTTTTGTTCTCACTGTGGCTGTGCATCTGGAGGGTCTGGAGTGTCTAGGAGGGTCTGGGAGGGTCTGGGAGGTCTGTCAAATGTCTGGGGAGTCTGGAAAGCTGAATGGCCAAAAAGGCTGTTTTGCTGATGACTGCCATGGGCACAAGAGTTGAACAGACTTCTGTATTAATGAAAATCTTAAATTAAATGCTATAGAATGAAAGCTAGATAGAAATACTACATGACAGCAAAAGTCCAATGTCTGTATGTTGTGTAGTTGTTGAGATATGTGAGCTTGCTATCAACAACAGTGACCAGAGGTGTCAGGATGATGCAGCACAAGCATGGGAAGTGTCAGGGAGGCATTGATGTCAAATACATGTCCAAACATTGCAGTTTGGTAGCTTAAAATTCCTCTAAGTACCCCTCAGTATTCAATAGTTATTCATTGAGAGGGGAGCTGCTTCAAACATGTCACCTTAGATGCATGTCTGGAGATTTTTCACAGAGCAAGTACAACCCTACAGGCTACAAACCAGTACTACTAGTCTGGCCAGTTAATCCTAATCATTCCTGTGATGCTTGGAGTGCAAATGAGCATTTTGCTTCAACCCATTGTGATTTGGGCTGTGCCATGATTATAATATATTGCTGTTGTGACATGCATCTAAGGTGACATGTTTGAAGCAGCTCCCCTCTCAATGAATAACTATTGAATACTGAGGGGTACTTAGAGGAATTTTAAGCTACCAAACTGCAATGTTTGGACATGTATTTGACATCAATGCCTCCCTGACACTTCCCATGCTTGTGCTGCATCATCCTGACACCTCTGGTCACTGTTGTTGATAGCAAGCTCACATATCTCAACAACTACACAACATACAGACATTGGACTTTTGCTGTCATGTAGTATTTCTATCTAGCTTTCATTCTATAGCATTTAATTTAAGATTTTCATTAATACAGAAGTCTGTTCAACTCTTGTGCCCATGGCAGTCATCAGCAAAACAGCCTTTTTGGCCATTCAGCTTTCCAGACTCCCCAGACATTTGACAGACCTCCCAGACCCTCCCAGACCCTCCTAGACACTCCAGACCCTCCAGATGCACAGCCACAGTGAGAACAAAAGTTGTAGCCCATGATCACAGGACCATGGGAATATGATTACCTCAGGAATATCTCTTTTTTTGGGTGAGATATTTGCAAATTTGAGTTGGAGTTGGAGTCTGTCAAAAATTAAATTTCAATATGTCATAATGAAAGTTGTAGTGCCTGATAAGAGGATACCAGGGGTATGCTTACCTCATCCATCCATGCAAAAATGGTTGAGATATGGGCCAAATACAAGTAGTGTAGTGTAGTGTAGTGTTTGATTAGTAAAGAGTGTAGTAAACTCCGCTTTTTTGATTACCAAATGAGTGTAGTGTTGATTGGTAATTGATTAGCAAAGGGTAGCGTAGAGTTAGGATTAGCAAAAGTGTAGTAAACTCCACCATTGGTAGTGTTTGATTAGCAATGTGTAAGTGTATATGTGTATTACCAAAAGTGTATTGTTGTGGCACATTTTTGGCTACCTAATAAGTGCAGAGTTTCATAGCATTTGATTAGCAAAGTGTAGTGTTGTGTAGTGTTTGATTAGTAAAGTGTAGTGTGCATTTGTATTACCAAAAGTGTAGTGTTGTGGTGCATTTTTGACTACCAAGTAAGGGAGTTGTTTGGTAATGATTGATTAGCCAAGTGTGGTGTACATTTGTATTACCAAAAGTGTAGTGCTGTTGCACATTTTTGACTACCTAATAAATGTAATGTTTTATTAGTGAAGTGTAGTATACATGTTTACTCCCAAAAGTGTAGTGAACTCCACTTTTTTGGCTTCCAAATATTTGTAGGGTGACTAGCAACTGTAGAGTGTGGTGATTAGCAAAAAAGCATAGTCATGATTAGGTTTGTTGTGTAGTGGGCACAGCCACTAATAGTCTGAAATTTTGCAGTCACAAAAATACCCCAAAATGTGATATAGTGGACACCAAAACTCATGCCTTTTGTGCAAGCAGCCAAAGCTGACCAACCAAAGCTCAATTCCTACTATGGGGTAGTGCATGCTATTAGTCCACTACTACCACCTATTTAATTAGTGAAAAGGTATAATACTATTAGAAAAGAGTGGTAGTGGGTAGTAGTATTAGCAAAAAAGTGTAGTAGTATTAGGAGAAAGTGTAGTGGATAGTGGTAACAGGAAATAAGTGTAGTAGTATTAGGGAAAAGGGTAGTAGGTAGTGGTATTAGGAAAAAGTGTAGTAGTATTAGGAAAAAAGCATAGTAGTATCCAGAAAAAAGGTAGTAGGTAGTAGTATTAGCAGAAAAGTGTCATGTAGTTGTACTTGAATTTGAGTATATTAAATGACTGTGATTCCTGTGTGATGGAGTGATAGTCCTATTAGCTTGAAAGTGTAGTAGTATTAGAAGAAAATGGTAGTGGGATTAGCAAAAAAGCATAGTGCCATTAGTCAAAAAGTGTAGTGGTGTCATTAGCGAAATTTGGTAGTGTCATGCCCATGCTTCATTCTGGCCATTCTCCATCCACAAGCCACCCTGACATCCCTAGACCCCTTTCTAGTTAGCCCTGATCAATTACCACCCATACCCAACAATGACTGCTGCACATACCATGCAGCCAACACATCTGCCTGATGTAGTACCGTCAGCATCAGTCAGCAAGGGGTTCAGCAGGCTCAGGTAGAAGTTTGATGCCTGGTAGGCAGATTGGCAGCAGTGGGACAGGCATGTATGTGTACTTGTAATTTGAGACAGTGACAGTTGTGGTGAGATGAACACTTGCTCTGGAAAAATCCAAGATTACTGCCATTTATGTAACTCAGGAAGTGCTGGCAGCAGTGGCTCAAACCTTGCTTGCAAAAGCAGGCATGCTGCAAGGGTGGACAACTGAAGTGCAAGATGTGAATACACCAGTGTAGGGAGACATTTGCATTTCTGGTCACTGTAGCCATAGCTGTTGGTAGCCATGCACACCTCATAAAGACAGAGGCCTAGGCCTTGTCTAGTAGTGTAGTCTAAACATGAAGGGTGTTGAATCCTTGTGTTATAATCTGGTTTGAGTCAACAGGTGCTGAAGCACACCTTGCTCCTAAGGAGGCCAGTCCTCTTGGCTTCCACCCTCTTCAAGAGATCTGGGAGGCTACAGTTGGTCCCACCATGGCTTGCTATTTGGAGACCAAGGGGGTGCAGTGTACAAGTTTGGACCCTGTTCACATGGGGTATGTAGATGACTGACCCCCTCCTGCTATTGTATGGATGGGAGTCATCCCTGAGTCTCTCACCACTGAGATTGGTGTTGAGGTTGCAACTTGCTGAAAAAGTATCCTTTCCACTCATGGTATCAATGACATCCACATTAAAATCTGGTGAGTCAGAAATCCTTCATTCTGCCAAGATGTACAAGCCAGTCCCTACCTCCAACACTACTGTCCAAGTTTCAGAGCCTTTCTGCACTACCCTCAGTCTCCCCATCTCAACTGAAGATACCCCCTCCATTGGAGGAACTGGGTGGTTCTTTGTCTCCAATCCTCAGTACCCTACCTTGTGACAGCCAGACATGTTGTCTTCTTCCCTGATATGGACAGCAACAAGCTCTACAAGCACAGCAATGCCAGTCAGCCCCTTTCAAAGGTCTTACTCTTTAGTGGCCCCACTATCAAGAATTGTATATAAAGTACCATACATCAACAGCAAGCAAGCAGACATCTGCCTACTCATCTGCCCACTCATCATCACATCTGAAGCCCTCCTTCATCATCTCAAGTCTTCCAGTAGTTGAGGCTCCATTAAGGGTCTCTCCACTGTCTCATCATCATCTTAAGTCACATCTAGGCTCACAGGAGCCCTAATATCTTTGCTTCCCAAGTCTTCCCCTGCTCCCCCTTGCCACCCAATTTTATTTCTAACAGATCCCTTGAGGCAAAGTCTGCACAGGTAAACCACCACTTGCTCACTTTGTCTTTGTGTTGGGTTTTGGTTGTTTTTGCCATCTATCCTCATACTGACTCACACTAGCAAGCAATACCTCAAGTTGATTAGGCCGCCACCTGCCTACCCAAATTGTCTCAAAGACAGGATCTTGACCTACCTCCCATTCTTCTGGTGTGAGGCTAAAGCCATTTGGGACAACATTCTGACTGATCACCTCCTGCAACATGCCAAAAAAATCATGGGCATTTGTGAACAGGGTCTGGTGGAAGGGCACATGTTCAGAACCCTCATGTACATGCTGCCATTGCTGCATATTGATGGGTTTGGCTGTCTGGGCCTCAAGTGCAGCACATTCTTCATCATCACTAGCTTCCTTGTCTACTGTACTTGAACTACATCTAGACAACCATAAACCACACCATAATGCTTATCAATGATGTATGGTTCACTGTCATCTCTATACACACCAAATTCCATTTGACCCAAGAAGCAAATGTCCTGCATGTAATTAGCAAACAGGTTTACATGAAATACATTGATGTACATAGGGGATTTGTTATTGGTATCAGGGCCACTAATCAGATGACAGTTCCATTCTTGCAAAAAATTTAGCAGTTGGCATTGATTGCATCAAGGAAAAGTATGTGCAATAACCACAAATGGTTTGGACTATGAGGATCAAGCATGTGTTGATTTTCAAGTTGAATGAAAATGGCCTGCCAATGGCAAGCAAATTGCATCCCAATTTCAACCCACAGACATGCAATGTGGGAGTTGTGTGTTGACCTGGAATAACAACATCTGTAATCTGAAGCATGTAGACTTAAATCACTTATGAGCCCCACATAAATGATGCATGGCAACAACCATTCTTCATTATCATGTATGTAGTGACATCAATATTCTCACCACCACAATCTCCCCTAGCCCAGTGCAGGGAGAGTAGACTCCCTACTAGGATTTTTGTGTTATTTTATTGTTTTTACTTACAGGATTGTTTCTAAACATTTATCCCAACTTTTACTTAGTTTTTTGAGTATGTAATCCATGTGTGACTTAAATTACTGTGTACATACTTAGAATAATAAGATGAGTCACCACAGACAAAGGTGGACAACAAAGACTGAGGGACTTGGAATATAATTTCTCCCCTATAGACACCCATTAGATGAAGTCTCAGCTATCCTTGGTCCTGGGAAAGCATTTCTGACTCTTTTCCTCTACTGTCTCTGCCACTACCAAACAACAGCCTCCTGGGTTAAACTGTCCACTTTTCTTCTATCTAGGAGACCTCTATATCCCCAAGGTCTTCACCTATTGACTTTACACTGGGATAGCATCCCATACTCTGCTATGGCATGCTTGAACAAATCAAGATGGCTGATGAACAATTGTTGTCACTTGCATGAAGACCTAATATCTGATGAACACCCAACATATTAGTATGCAATACCATAGCAAGTCAATTTTCACAAATGGTATGAAAATAAGCTTCTGATGACCATCAACATCAGGAAAAACTGAAAGTGCTATTGTTGCTATAGATGGTGATTACATAATGGAAATGGTAGGGCTGGATCACAGGATCATGGGAGTATCCTTATCTAAGTTATATGTCTAAAAATGGGTGAGAAAAATACAAGATACTGGGGGACAGGCAAAACAGAATTTGTCATGCTGAAATAGTGTGCAAATAGTGAATATATAGTGAGCATAGCACCATTATAACTATATATGATGATGACATAATGACAGTTGTAGGGATGGGTCACAGGATCCTGGGAGTATGCTTACCTCACTGATATGCCCAAAAATGGGTGAGAAAATTGCAAAATACTGATGAAAATTGAACTCTTCAAAAATTTGATTTCAAATATATCATAATGAAAGTCATAGCGCCTTACAACAGGACCACAGACATATGCTTACCTCATCCATACCTGCAAAAATGGTTGAGATACAGGCAAAATTCAATTAGTGTAGTGTAGTGTATATTTCATTACCAAGAAGTGTAGTGTTGTGGCACATTTTTGATTACCTAATGAGTGTAGTGTTGATTAGTAATTGATTAGCAAAGTGTAGTGTAGACTTTGGATTACCAAAAGTGTAATACACTGGCCCTCCAGGCACCCCATGATGCATTGGTTTGCAGTAGTTTTTTTTTCTCAGTGATAATACAAGTTCAAGTACTATTGGATAGAAGATGGAACAGTGTAGTATTTGTCCTGACTTCAGAGTTATTAAACAATTTTAAGAAAAATCATCTGTGGAAGTGTATAGTGCTGTGAATGAAGGTGATGTGCTGACTTACTGGTTGCACTGCTCAATGATGATGCAAGGGTAGGTGTAAGGAGGAAATTTGGCACAGACTGCTCCCCCAAGGTGCCATTTTACCATGTTGGGATCTTCTTGGTGATATATTGAATTCTTCATTTACTATATTTGATGAGCACCTCCAAGGTGGATTGTTGAAGTGGTTCACTGTAAATGATGAAAGGGTTGGTTACAGATAGTTCTCAGAGCATCAGTTCAGGGTAGGCACAGAAGACAGAATGGGTGGTTATGAAGTTCATGAGAGCAGTGCTGTGATACTGAAAAATAGGGGAAATCACAGTAGTTGAGTTGGATACAATGATGTCAATTTTGGATGTGTTTCAATGGAGAGTGAGAATTGAGTGAATGTAGGATAATGGGTATGGTGCATTATTGGCCATTTTTTGTGAGGACACCTTGTATCCATGTATAGAGAGACTGGTAAGGAGGGATTGTGCTTGTCTTTCACAGATGTATATGTCCAGGTCACAGGGAATCCAAAAGACATCTTTTTCTGGTAAAGGTAGTGTAAGAGGTGTGGTATTTGCCTTAGTTCACACCCATGAACTGTGCTGTATGGTATTCACAGTGTGATAGTTAAAGACAAATTGTCCTTAAAATTTACTATGAAGTGTATATATACTAGACATGCAGGCATGTGATACCAGAGTATCACATGCCTGTGAACGATTACAAACCTCCATTTAGGGCACAGCCCCTGACACCATCCCCCTGTAGAGCCAACATAGGCTCAGAACAGTCTAAGTAGAAGAAAAGAAATGATAGGAGAATATCCTATGTACATTCAAGTGAGATGTTGAACCTTGCAACACTACTAAGCCAAGGGTTATGCCTCATCTCAGTAATGTAAGCTGAAGCACGAAGGGTGTTGAACCCTTCATGCTATGACTTGATTTGAGGGGTTATGCCCTTGAGAGAACAGCCTGACATCCGATGTAGCATCCCTTCTACATTGGTGCCAGCTTGTCTCTCATTTCACCCTCTTCAGGCTTGTCATCTGGAGCTGGGGGCTTCCCCCCTGAACTTTGACCTTCCACCCCCAAATAGTGGGGTAGGTCCTATAAGAGCACCATGGTGGCAAACTCCTGGAGGATGTGGAGCTCCTCTGTGGTGAATGGGCAGGCCTTGTAGGCTGCAATATGTTCTGTGTAGATCCCAAGAGCCCCAGCCTGAGCCTTGACCCACTCCTTCAAACAGTTTTCCCCCAAAGACTGAGGGTCATTGACTGCCATTCTCAGGAGGTCAAGCATGGCTTGAACATTGGGGTCTTAGTCCCCTCCATTATTTACAGTGTGGGTAATATATTCATTACCTGCTCTTCAAGCCCAGATCAGGGTGTCATTGGCATCATGTGGGGTGATGCCATTGGCTGCAAGATAGGCAGCAATATCAGCCATACTGGCTGTTCAAGTGAACTCCCCTTCCCAGGGGACATGGGGACCAACATGAGGGGACACCTCTGCCCAGTCTAGAAGGGCCCTGAAGCAACCCTTCACCATGAGGAGATGGACTAGCTCCCAGAACCAGACCATTCAGTGTCACACACCAAAGGTGTTTGGCAATGTGAGCATGGACCCAAAAGCTGAATGATGAAGAATGGAGAAGCCTAGTCCTAATGTGCAGAATGACTGGAATGTCTAGCAGTCATCCATTGCACAAGAGCCACCCTTAATGTTAGGGAAGAAACCACTCAAGCACTAAATAAAAGTTTTTGAGCACCAGTTTATGGCATTCCAATTTTTCAAATATCTTGGTCATTTCTAAAGATATCAACATCATTCCCATGCTCACTGAAAGGCCTTGACCATGCCATTCTGCCTACCAAATTTGGTGATGATCCTTGCCCTCCACAATTTTCTGCATCATTTCTGCCAATGAACACCCATTTCACCACCTTTTATCATAATGGCCACTGTCATGCACCAAAGGTGTTTGGTGATGTGAGCATGGACCCAATGCTGAATGATGAAGAATGGAGAAGCCTAGCCCTAATGCATAGAATGACTGGACCATCTAGCAGTCATCCATCACACAAGAACCACCCTTAACATTAGGGAAGAAACTGCTCAAGTGCCGAATAAAAGTTTTTGAGCACCAGTTTATGGCATTCCAATTTTTTGAATATCTTGGTCATTTCTAAAGATATCGACATCATTCCCACGCTCACAGAAAGCTCTCGACCACGCCATCCTGCCTACCAAATTTGGTGATGATCCTCGCCCTCCACAATTTTCTGCATCATTTCTGCCAACGAACACCCATTTCACCACTTTTTATTGTAATGGCCACCTCTTCAATGATCTCTTCACTCATCCCCTTTGCCAGGGAGAATAACTACAAGTACTTGCCAGGAATCCCCACTAGCATTCGCCCTGAAGCCTCCTGGTTCATCCCTTCCTCGTCCATGACCTCCCATCCTATCACTTTGGGACAGCGAGTTCTCCTTGTCAGTCTGACATTGAGGAGGACTTTCTTTGGTCATCTCAGGTCTGTTGTCAGGCTTGAAAAATCATATGTGGTTGTTTCAGTTTCTCCAGTTGAAGAAGCATATGGATCCTTCATCCCTGTGCCCTGCAACATCTACCACTCAATCTCATCCTTTGTTCTTCCAAAATTGTGACAGGTTCAATACCAACTACTGTCATCCAGTCTATCTGATTGCATTCATGATGAATTTGAGACACTTCTCCCTACTCTCATTGGAGAAGATGGCCCTTCCTCCTCCTCAAACCCTCCAGAACACTAGTTGCAGCTAATGCAGGTCACTTTACAGAGAGGAGGAAAGGGGGAAAGTTGCAAAATCCTATGCCCTGACTACCCTGGAGACCCCCAAAATTGGCCCCTGGCAGAAATCCCCACCATTCTTCATTTGGACATGCAGCAAGTTGCCCTAATCCATCTAGATCTCAGATCTAGGAGTCACTATGACTCATTTGCAGTCATATCCCTTAATCAGCAGTGACCAGTGCACTTACTCATTCCCCTTTTCACATTATTCATCCATTCCTTGATGACTCATTCCATTTTCAAATTGATTAGTGATAATCTTCATCATGCTTACTGATTTTACTTACCAATTGCTTACTGTCCTTACTCATCCTTACAAAGCCTTACCAGTCCTTTACCAATCCCCTTACCAATCGCTTACAGATCACTTACAAAGTGTTGCTCCATATTTACTGCAGGCTACACTACCTTTTGTATATAAAGTACCAATACATTGACAGCAATCAAGCAGCTACTAGCCAAGCTACTTGCCCACTTAATTGCCTATTCAACAGTCCACTCAATTGCCTACCTATTAGGCCCAATCATCGTTGCTTCTAAGCTCATCATCATCATCTCTATTCCTGCAGTATCTGAGGCTCCATTAAGGGTCTATTTACTGTCCTCTTCCTCATTCTATGTCACTTCTAGGCTCAGAGCAGCCTATTCTCTTCGCATTTTCAGTCTTCCCCTGCTCCCCCTTCATCAGGAGCACCAATACCCTCTGCCCTAGGCCCCTCTAGGTGCACAGAACCCCTCCCCCATTTTATTTTAACAGATCCCTTGAGCCAAAGCCCATGTAGGAAAACCACCAACTCAGCATTTGTCTTTGTGTTGGTTTTTTTGGTGTTTTTGCCATTGATCCACATGTCAACTCACAACAGAGGGCCCTGATAGATGTGAGGGTCTCTGAACCAATGAATGGGACTCATTTCTTGTAGGGAATATGGTGATGAGTCCCATGGTGTCGATAGGTGCATGCAAGTCTGAAATCAATTAGATACATGGTGCCCTCCCATGCGAGTGTCCCAGAGTCAAACAGTAGATGCGAGGGTTTGATGTTGCAGTGAATGAAGTCCCATGAGTGGATAAGCTCCAGGACGCATATCTAGGAAGAGTCAGTCTAGATGTCTCATAGAAGTAAACTAGCACATAGGCAGCTTACTGCTTGGCATGCAATTTCTGCAACAGTCTCGATGGTAAGCACACTGGAGCGGTTTCTAGACATGAGGTCCTGTAAGGACAGTCCCAAGCAATCCATGACTAGCACCTCAGTACCCCAATCTGTGCTGAACCACTGCACATGTGGAATACCTTTACTCCTGGAGAGGGCCTTCTGGATGTGATATTCATGTTTCAGTGCCCGTCCTAATTCTAAATGCCAGAGCTTGGCAACTACTTCTCTGCCAGCAAGTATGTTTTTGGCAGTGTATACATCGCCTGTTCACATTGTTGACCAGTTTTGTGACTTTGCAGGGGGCCTCCATAGATCTTTTTAATAAGCCTGAATTGTCCATTGATGTGCCTAGGGCATGAGGTTCGAGAGTCGAAGTTGACTTCATGATCCTGCATCCAAAAAGGTGTGGATGAGAGCCTGATGAGTGTACCAATATCTCATAGACACTCACAGATTCCATGGCATCGGTGTCACTTGCTGATTCCAACATTGATTGAGAGCACATTGTCACGCACATCAGGGGAAATTTTAATGAAATGATTATGTTATATAAGACTTTATCTACCCTGTAAAGCCCTATAAGGTACATCATAATGACATACACATTGGTAATGCTATATATTGACTGGGAGCCTTGGCAGCATTGGTCAAAAGTTATCATGTAGGTAGAGTAGATCATATGTATCAGAATGTGAACAGTAGATCATGTATGTCTTTCATTATCAGACATTACCAACAATTGTCATTGACACCATCAACAGCTTAAAATAAAAATTGCTATAGCAACCTTCAATTGAACTTATCAATCATGATATTATGAGAAAGCAATTTCATTCAATATATGAGTACCTACTGAGTACACTACTAAGTATGATGAACTACTTAAACCTCCAAAAAAGCGAAAATAAAACAGAGAAAGACACTCACATATCACTTCACACAAGGCTACACTTACCTGGGTATGAACTCTAAGACTTAAAGTCTTAGAGTGACTCTTGCCCTGAGGTAGAACTCAGAGACAAGAGTGAAGAAGAGAGAGAAGGGGAGAGAGGATGAGTTTATATAACATGTACTATACAGTCATTACAAAGACCTTCCCACACTTGTGGCTGGTGAAGAGTTGTTCAAATGATCATAAATGACATAGATGACAAGACTAGATATTGATGATCAAAGTGAAATCAGACTGAAAACAATATTGTCATTGATATGATGATGATATTATCTGATGAGCAATTATAATCTATTGTCAACTACATAGTATTATTATATGTGGCATATCAGCTCTTGTCATCATTATATCATGATGACAAAAGTATTGTAACTCTTATATCAGGCCTATATGCAGTTGACCAGATAGTAAAATGTCTGCCAGGTATTCTAATGCATTGTCTGACTATTATTATTATGATTTATAGATGATCATGCCCTATACACCATTATCCAATTCATATCAGACAGATAACTGCTTACCATAATTAACTGGGAATACCAGCACATCAAAGGTTCCCTGATGCAGCTAAAAGACAAGATGTGATTTTAAACTCAGCCCCTACATGCACAACTTTCGAAGCCAGTTTGACTTTTGAGCTTTAGAAAGTTGAGAACAGTATAATATATGATAGAGGCCAAATGACATAGTATCTACTGCCTGTGCTACCCAGTCTGAAGTTCAAGTGTAGACAGGGAACACATGGTACCTGCAATGAAGGGCCATCAAGCAGCTCCCTCTGCATCAGTTTCAACCTCTTCAATGTCATCATCCTCAATTTCTCCCCCATCAGATTCTGATTGCTGCAAGTCTGTGCCATCTTCCTGTTCCAAGTCCCAGTTCTCTTCTTCGCCTCTCCCAAGTGATTGAAGAACTTTTTCTAACAAGTTCTTGATGCGCTCCAGATTACCTGAGAAGAGTGTTGCAAGAATATCTTTGCCGTCATTGTGCAGGTCTTCCTCATCGAAAAGGAGTCCTGTTGTGAAATCAAGGCATAGTTTCTTTCGGTGGAATTTTAGCATTTGCAGGGCCTCCATCAGTGCAGGTTTGATTCTGTTTCATTTCCTGGTGTCTGTTTCTGCACTAGATGAGAAAATTGTTACAGCCTTAGACAAATGCCACAGGCTCACACAACAAGAGACTAGACAAGAGGAGACGATGAAAGAGAAGAGGAACTTAGAAGCAGTTTTAAGGTCAAAACCCAAATGAACTAGCTTAGAGCTAGCTGGGCTATTGGACTGGGTATATATACTAAAGTACATGAGGCTAAGGTGAGGCATACATGAGGAAAGCATAAGGCATGACATCATAGTGACATTACTATGACCTCATGGTCTGGACCAGTCCATAGATAAAAGATCAGAGATCCCAAGATAAGATAAGGAAGGATTAGATAAGATGAAGAAAAGAAAAACAAAAGAAAAGAAAACACATATCGTAACACTATCCCCTCCTTAGGGGTCGACTTCCAGGTGACAGAAAACAGAATGGCAGGAGGTGAGATTTTCATAGGGAGAGAAAAGAGCAGTGAAGTGGACAGAGTCAATCCCTCAAAGTTTCTGTGGAGCTGAAGGAGAAGATTTATAGAAATCACAAAGAAGATCAGGAGACCCCTTCAGGTTGGACTCAGGCTCCCATGTGCAGTCTTCGACACCATAGCCCCTCCAGTGAACAAGGAACTCCAGCCTGTTGCATTTGAGGTGCAAGTCCACAATGTACTCAACCTCAAACTCCTCGTCATGGTCCTCCACACCCACCACTGGTCCAGGATGAGTAACCCTCTGGCCCTCAAGAGGTCCCTTGTACAACTTGACTCAAGAAACATTGACTACCGGGTGAATGCAAAGAGTCTTCAGCAAACGAAGCTCTACAGCATTGGGCCTAACAGACAGGACCTTATAGGGTCCAATCCACTTCTCTGTGAGCTTCCGGGAGGGTCAACCATCAATGTGAACATGGGTGGTATCCAACCAGACCTCCTGACCCACCAAGTACTCCGGGGCCTCTGACCAGGACAACTCCGTATTCTGCACCATTCATTCCACAGTACACTGAAGAGCCTTCCTCGTGGATTCCAAGACAGCCTGAATGTTGGAAGCACAAGTCATAGCAGCCTCTGCCTTAGATACTGCTGGTTCTACTCCTAAGCAGGGAGCATAAGTGCGAGTGACTGAGAACGGGGCGTGACCAATAGAATCCTGTCTCTTGGAGTTGTACGAAAACTGTGCAACCTTCAACCAAGAAGGCCAAGTATGCTGCTGATCATTTATGAAGAGATGGAGATACTGCTGGATCTCTTGATTAAGACACTCTGTTTGCCCATCGGTCTGGGGGTGAAAAGCAGTGGAAAGTTTGGGTTTAATGCCAAGCATTTTTGACAGGTCTGTCATGAAAGTGCTGGCAAACTGAGGGCCCCGATCAGAGATGACCATAGATGGGAGACCATGCTGGGTCCAGACATGATCTCGAAAGAGTTCCACTGTGCCAAGTGCCGAGATGGTCTTTACCATGGGAACAAAGACTGCCTCCTTTGAGAACCAATCCACCACCACCATGACATTGTCATATCCACCAGCCTCCAGAGCATCCATGAAGTCCACTGATATGTCTGCCCAAGGTGTCTCAGGGACTGGGTTTGGGTGAAGCTTTCCCACAGGAGGTTTTCGGGTTCCCTTGGACATCTGGCACCAATGGCACAAGGATACATAGTCTCTTACAGACCAAGACATAGCAGGCCAAACATAGTGGTGGGAGATCAATTTGAGGGTCTTATTCCAACCAGGATGTCCAGCAACAGGAGTGTTGTGGTGCACCTCAATCACTGGCAGAATTGCTGATGGGGGTACATAAACCCGACTGTCCCTGACATAGAGACCTTCCCTAAGCTCATAGCCCTCGGGTGGAGTCGTGGCCAAGGTTGCTCCTTTCAAAACAGCCTCGAGGGTTTGGTCCATTCCTATCAAGAGAGCAGCAACCCAGGTGGGATCAATAAGAGTCACCTCCTGATTGTCCCCCTTGACTTCGTGGTCCTCCCTTTGTGACAGAGCATCAGCCTTGGCCATGGAAGCACCTGGTTTGTAGACAAGCTTATAGTTAAACCTTGAGAGGTACTGGGCCCATCGAGCCTGCCTTCTATCAAGGTTCTGTGCTGCTTTGAAATACTGGAGGTTGGAATGGTCGGTCCAGATCTCAAACTCATAAGGGGTGGCCTCCAAGTAATGATGCCAAGTCTCCAATGCCCAAATGATAGCAAGCATCTCCTTGTCAAAGACCTGATAGTTCCACTCAGGAGGTGTCATGGAGTGCGAGTAGTAAGCCACTGGGTGCCATAACCCATCAGGGGCCTCTACTGAGAGCACTGCACCAGTGGTGAAATCAGACACATCTGTCTCAAGGTGGAACCTTCTATCCTGATTGGGAAAAGCCAGGATGGGAGCTGACATGAAGGCCTCCTTCAAGGCATCAAAGGACTGCTGCTGTTCCTCCTGCCAAGTCCAGGGCTGATCCTTCCAAGTAAGGTCATTGAGGGGACGAGCAATGCGAGTGAAGTCCTTGATGAACCGGCAATAAAAGTTCGCTAGGCCAAGGAAGGCCCTGACTGACTTGACCTTGGTAGGAGTCGGCCACTCCCTGATAGCCTTCACCTTGGACCCATCCATTTTTATTCCATCAACTCCTACAACCATCCCCAGGAACTCAACCTCTCTCTTCTTGAAGAAGCACTTCTCTGGTTTTACAAAGAGATCATTCTCCTCGAGACATCGAAGCACCTCCAGCATGATCTGATCATGTTCCACCTCGTCATCTGTCTTTGTGAAGACCATAATGTCATCAATATAGATGATGACGATGTCCTCCATATCCCCAAAGATGTTGTTCATCATGTTCTGGAACGTGGAGGGCGAGTTGCAGAGACCAAAGTACATGACGAGAGGTTCAAACGATCCTTTATGTGTGACAAAAGCTGCCTTCCACTCATCTCCTTCCTTGATTTGGACATTGTTATACCCCCACTGAAGGTCCATCTTTGTAAAAAGCTTGCATCCCTTGAGTTTATCAACAAGCTGGGAGATGAGAGGAAGGGGGTACACATTCTTCACAGTGTGCTTGTTGAGGTACCTGTAGTCCTGAACCATGCACTTTTGACCATCCTTCTTTGGAACAAAGAAGACAGGGGATGTCTGCGGGGACTTCGAGGGTCGAATATAACCCTTCCTTGTCTGATCATCAACGAAGTCCAAGACCTCCTTTTGCTCGTCAACAGAGAGAGGAATAAGACGACCTTGTTTAGGGACAAACGTTTCCTTAAGCTCGATGGCATGGTCCCAAGGTTTCCTCAATGGCATATGCTCTGACAACTCCTTCAAGAATACCTTCAGATACTGATGGTACTCCCTTGGAACGAGCTCCTCAACAGTGCCAGAGTGAGACCAGGTTGACCTAAGCTTCGGATGCAAGTACTCCATGTCGTTTGCCTCCTTCTTCCCCTGCCTAGACAACAGGGTAAGGTCATGGCACTTGTGAGGACACCGAGTCATTTTGACAGACTTGTCCATCCAGGAGACCACAGGATTATGTTGTCGAAGCCATGTATATCCTAGGACGAGGGGGTGAGAGCCAAGAGTGGTTACCTGTGCCCAAATGTGCTCCCTGCATCAGCAAACTAGACATCACCTGGCCAGACTCCCAGCCCACC
The DNA here is from genome assembly GCA_024613185.1 of Pisolithus microcarpus. Classification (NCBI taxonomy): domain Eukaryota; kingdom Fungi; phylum Basidiomycota; class Agaricomycetes; order Boletales; family Pisolithaceae; genus Pisolithus; species Pisolithus microcarpus. The sequence continues at coordinate 1,393,328 of JANFAI010000011.1, read as the reverse complement.
CAGAAAGGTCCCCCTCTGGCCAGGACTGGCCAGACAGGGTTCCAGAGTTCCCAGAATCCCAGCCCATCACCTCTGTCCATACTTTTACTATGCTTTTTTGCTAATGCCACTACCATTTTTTGCTAATACCACTACTACGCTTTTTTGCTAGTCCCACTACCATTTTTTGCTAATACCACTACTATGCTTTTGTGCTAATCCCACTACCGTTTTTTGCTAATACCACTACTACGCTTTTTTGCTAATCCCACTACCATTTTTTGCTAATACAACTACTACGCTTTTTTGCTAATCCCACTACCATTTTTTCCTAATACCACTACTACGCTTTTTTCCTAATCCCACTACCATTTTTTCCTAATCCCACTACTACGCTTTTTTCCTAATCCAACTACTACCATTTTTTCCTAATCCCACTACTGTTTTTTCCTAATACCACTACTACGCTTTTTTCCTAATCCCACTACCATTTTTTGCTAATAACACTACTATGCTTTTTTCCTAATCCCACTACACTTTCAAGCTAATAGGAACTCAGTCACACAGAAATCAAATCAAAAGTAGTAATATATTCAAATTCCAGTACTACCACATAATAGCCTAATACAACTATGCTTTTTTGCTATTAACACTACCTACTACACTTTTTACTAATAGTACTACGCTTTTTGCTAATACTACTACGCTTTTTGCTAATACTACTACCCCGTTTGCTAATACTACTACGCTTTTTGGTACTACTACTACACTTTTTTCTAATACCACTACACTTTTTGGTAATCAAATGCGTGGTAGTAGTGGGCTAATGGCATACACTACCCCATAGTAGGAATTGGCCTTTGTTTGGTCGGCTTTGGCCGCTTGCGCGAAAGGCGTGAGTTTTAGTGTCCACTATATCGCGTTTTGGGGTATTTTTGTGACTTTGCAAAATTTCGAGGCATTAGTGGCTGTGCCCACTACACAACAATCCTAATGATGACTACGCTTTTTTGCTAATCAATACTACTGTACATTTCCTAGTCACACTACAAATATTTGGTAGTCAAAAAAGCGGACTCTACTACACTTTTGGTAATCAAAAGTGTACACAACATTCAACCACTCAAACACTAATCAACACTATGCTTTTTTTGGTAGTCAAAAAAGCGAACTTTTACTACACTTTTGGTAATCAAAAGTGTAAACAACATTTAACTACTCAAACACTGATCAACACTACGCTTTTTTGGTAGTCAAAAAAGCGAACTTTTACTACACTTTTGGTAATCAACAGTGTACACAACATTTCACTAGTCAAACACTAATCAACACTACGCTTTTTTGGTAGTCAAAAAAGCGAACTTTTACTATGCTTTTGGTAATCAAAAGTGTACACAACATTTAACTACTCAAACACTAATCAACACTACACTTATTTGGTAGTCAAAAAAGCGGACTTCACTACACTTTTGATAATACACATCTACACTACACTTTGCTAATCAAAACACTACAAAACACTACACTTATTTGGTAGTCAAAAAAGCGGACTTTTACTACACTTTTGGTAATACACATCTACACTACACTTTGCTAATCAAAACACTACAAAACACTACACTTATTTGGTAGTCAAAAAAGCGAACTTTTACTACACTTTTGGTAATACACATCTACACTACACTTTGCTAATCAAACACTACAAAACACTACACTTATTTGGTAGTCAAAAATGCGGAGTTTACTACACTTTTGGTAATACACATCTACACAACACTTTGCTAATCAAAAACTACACAACACTACACTTACTTGGTAATCAAAAATGCACCACAACACTACACTTTTGGTAATACAAATGTACACTACACTTTGCTAATCAAAAGTCTACACAACACTTTCCTAATCAAACACTACAAAACACTACACTTACTTGGTAGTCAAAAAAGCGGACTTTACTACACATTTGCTGATCAATAGTCTACACAACACTTTGCTAATCAAACACTACAAAACACTACACTTATTTGGTAGTCAAAAATGCGGAGTTTACTACACTTTTGGTAATACAAATATCTACACTACACTTTGCTAATCAAACACTACAAAACACTACACTTTTGGTAATCCAAATGTACACTACACTTTGCTAATCAAACACTACAAGACACTACACTTATTTGGTAGTCAAAAAAGCGGAGTTTACTACACTTTGCTAGTCAATTACTAATCAACCACTACACTTATTTGGTAGTCAAAAAAGCGGACTTTACTACACTTTTGCTAATCAATAGTCTACACTACACTTTGCTAGTCAATTACTAATCAACACTACACTTATTTGGGAGTCAAAGAAGCAGAGTTTACTACACTCATTAGGTAATCAAAAATGCGCCACAACACTACACTTTTGGTAATAAAATGTACACTACACTACACTAATTGTATTTTGCCTGTATCTCAACCATTTTTGCAGGTATGGATGGGATAGGCATACCTCTGGGGTCCTCTAGTCAGGCACTACAACTTTTATTATGACATCTTTGAAATTTAATTTTTGAGATGTCCAATTTTTTTGGTATTTTGCATTTTTCTCACCCATTTTTGGGCATATCAATGAGATAAGCATATTCCCATGATCCTGTGATCCAGCCCTACAACTTTTGTTATGACATCATCACTGTACAGCCACTTTTTGTTTTTGACAAACTGTGACTCCAACTGAACTTTGCAAATATCTCACCCCAAAAAGGAGATATTGCTGAGGTAATCATATTCCCATGGTCCTGTGATCATGGGCTACAACTTTTGTTCTCACTGTGGCTGTGCACCTGGAGGGTTGGAGGGTCTGGGCAGGTCTGGGAGGGTCTGGGAGGTCTGGAATCATTTTTCAAAAGTCCTGGGAGCACTGGAAAGCTGGGGGGGAAACGTCTGGTTTGCTGATGTCAAATACTGCAGGAATGATGATGAAGGATGAGAGCTTGAAAGCAATGATGAATAGGCTTAATGATGAGGTAGATGATGAGTGAGCAGTTGGGTCTCTACACAGGGGACTGTAGCTGCTTGATTGCTGTTGACATATTGTACTTTATATACAAAAGAGTAGCATAGCCTGCAGTAAACATAGAGCAATATTTGTCATGGGTTCATAAGCAATTGGTAAAGGATTGGTGAAGGATTGGTAAGGCTTAGTAAGGCATGGTAAGAATGAGTAAGGACAGTAAGTGATTGGTAAACAAAATCAGTAAGCATGATGAAGATTATCACTAATCTATTTGAAATGGGATGAATCATCAAAGGAATGGATGAATAATGTGAAAGGGGAATGAGTAAGTGCACTGGTCACTGCTGAACAAGGGATATGACTGCAAATGAGTTGAGTTGACTCCTAGATCTGAGATCTAGATGGATTGGGGTGATTTGCTGCACGTCCAAATGAAGAATGGTGGGGATTTCTGCCAGGGGCCAATTTTGGGGGTCTCCAGGGTAGTCAGGGCATAGGATTTCACAACTTTCCCCCTTTCCTCCTCTCTGTAAAGTGACCTGCATTAATTGCAGCTAATGTTCTGGAGGATTTGAAGAGGATGAGGGGCCATCTTCTCCAATGAGAGCAGGGAGAAGTGTCTCAAAATCATCATGAATATGATCAGATAGTGTAGATGATAGTAATTGGTATTGAACCTGTCACAATTTTGGAAGATTGAAAGATGAGATTGAAAGATAGATGTTGCAGGGCATGGGAATGAAGGATCCATATGCTTCTTTGACTGGAGAGACTGAAACAACCACATATGATTTTTCAAGCCTGACAACAGACCTGAGACAACAATAGAAAGTCCTCCTTGATGTCAGACTGACAAGGAGAACATGCTGTCCCAATGCAATAGGATGGGAGGGCATGGACAAGGAAGGGATGAATCAGGAGGCTTCAGGGCAAAAGCTAGTGGGGATTCCTGGCAGATACTCATAATTATTCTCCCTGGCATAGGGCACAAGTGAAGAGACAGTCAAAGAGGTGGCCATGATGTCACACACCAGGGGTGTTTTGCAACATGAGCATGGACCCAAAAGCTGAATGATGAAGAATGGAGAAGCCTAGCTCTAATGCACAGAATGAATGGAATGTCTAGCAGTCATCCTTTGCACAAGAACCACCCTTAATGTTAGGGAAGAAACCACTCAAGCACCAAATAAAATTTTTGAGCACCAATTTACAGCATTCCAATTTTTTGAATATGTTGGTCATTTCTAAAGATATTGACATCTCTATCTGATCACATTCATGATGATTTTGAGACACTTCTCCCTGCTCTCATTGGAGAAGATGGCCCCTCATCCTCTTCAAATCCTCCAGAACATTAGCTGCAATTAATGCAGGTCACTTTACAGAGAGGAGGAAAGGGGGAAAGTTGTGAAATCCTATGCCCTGACTACCCTGGAGACCCCCAAAATTGGCCCCTGGCAGAAATCCCCACCATTCTTCATTTGGACGTGCAGCAAATCACCCCAATCCATCTAGATCTCAGATCTAGGAGTCAACTCAACTCATTTGCAGTCATATCCCTTGTTCAGCAGTGACCAGTGCACTTACTCATTCCCCTTTCACATTATTCATCCATTCCTTTGATGATTCATCCCATTTCAAATAGATTAGTGATAATCTTCATCATGCTTACTGATTTTGTTTACCAATCACTTACTGTCCTTACTCATTCTTACCATGCCTTACCATGCCTTACCAATCCTTCACCAATCCTTTATCAATCACTTATGAACCCATGACAAAGTATTGCTCTATGTTTACTGCAGGCTATGCTACTCTTTTGTATATAAAGTACAATACATCGACAGCAATCAAGCAGCTACCAGCTCAGAATCTGCCTACTCATCAGCCTACTTATCTGCCTCACTCATCATTGCTTCTAAGCCCTCCATCATTGTTCTAAGTCCTCTAGTGGTTGAGGCTCCATTGAGGTTCTATCCACTATCATCATCATCATCCTCAGTTGCTTCTAGGCTCACAGGAGACAACTATCTTTGCTTTTTTTAAGACTTCCCCTGCTCCCCCTTTGTCAGGAGCACCAACCACCTCTGCCCTAGCCTTCTAGGAGCACAGAACCCCTCCCCCTTTTATTTTCAACAGATCCCTCAAGCCAAAGTCCCCACAGGTAAACCACCACTCAGCATTTGTCTTTGTGTTGGGTTTTTTGGTGTTCTCACCATTGATCCTCATGTCAACTCACATCACCCAGAAAGGTCCCCCTCTGGCCAGGACTGGCCAGACAGGGTTCCAGAGTTCCCAGAATTCCAGCCCACCACCTCTGTCCATACTTTTACTATGCTTTTTTTGCTAATGCCACTACCATTTTTTGCTAATACAACTACTACACTTTTTTGCTAATCCCACTATGCTTTTTTGCCAATCCCACTACCATTCTTTGCTAATCCCACTACTATTTTTTGCTAATCCCACTACCATTTTTTGCTAATACCACTACTACACTTTTTGGCTAATCCCACTATGCTTTCAAAATAATAGGACTATCACTCTGTCACACAGAAATCAAATCAAAGTAGTAATATATTCAAATCCAAGTACCACCACATGATAAGCTAATAGTACTGTGCTTTTTTGCTAATAACACTACCTGCTACACTTTCCTAATACTACTACCTACTACACTATTTCCTAATACTACTACCTACTACACTTTTTCCTAATACCACTGGTACCTACTATGCTTTTTCCTAATACCACTACACTTTTTGGCTAATACTACTACTAACTACACTTTTTCCTAATACTACTATGCTTTTTTGCTAATACTACTACCCACTACTACACTTTCTCACTAATGAAATAGTTGGTAGTTGTGGACTAATAGCATACCCCCCCCCCATAGTAGGAATTGGGCTTTGTTTGGTCAGCTTTGGCTGCTTGCATGAAAGGCATGAGTTTTGGTGTCCACCATATCACATTTTGCAATATTTTTGTGACTTTGCAAAATTTCGAGCCATTAGTGGCTGTGCCAACTACATAACAAAGCTAATCATGACTATGCTTTTTTGCTAATCAGCACTACACTACACACTGCAAGCATTTCACAATGTTTCTTCAGAAATCATGCTGAAAAAATGGAGAGAAGAGATACTCTTTTATTTTGCATGTTTGGAAGGGAAAAATTCAAAAATAATATTTTATGTTTGTCCAAAAAACATGGATTGATGGTAATGTCCATTAGCTTCTGCTCTAATTGGTATTAGCATCAATTCATGTTCTCTGGAAGAAAATAAAACATTAATTTTGCATTTTTTCTTTCCAAACATCAAAAATAAAAGAGTATCTCTTCCCTCCATTTTTTCAGTATGTTTTCTGAAGAAAAATTGTGAAATGCTTGCTGTGACAATGCCTAGTCCCACTACAAATATTTGGTAGTCAAAAAAGCAGCACAACACTACACTTTTGGTAGTACAAATGCATGCTACACTTTGCTAATCAAACATTACAAAACACTACACTTTTGGTAATACAAATCTACACTACACTTTACTAATCAAACACTACACTTATTTCATAGTCAAAAAAGCGGATTTTGCTACACATTGCTAATCAATTACTAATCAACACTACACTTATTTGGTAGTCAAAAAAGTGGACTTTGCTACACTTTTGCTAATCAATAGTTTACACTACACTTTGCTAGTCAATTACTAATCAACACTACACTTATTTGGTAGTCAAAGAAGCAGAGTTTACTACACTTTTGCTAATCAAACAATTAACACTACACTCATTAGGTAATTAAAAATGCACCACACCACTACACTCTTGGTAATAAAATGTACACTACACTACACTAATTGTATTTTGCCTGTATCTCAACCATTTTTGCAGGTATGGATGAGATAAGCATACCTCTGGGGTCCTCTAGTCAGGCACTACAACTTTTGTTATGACATCTTTGAAATTTAATTTTTGAGATGTCCAATTTTTTTGGTATTTTGCATTTTTCTCACCCATTTTCAGGCATATCAATGAGATAAGCATATTCCCATGATCCTGTGATCCAGCCCTACAACTTTTGTTATGACATCATCACTGTACAACCACTTTTTGTTTTTGACAAACTGTGACTCCAACTGAACTTTGCAAATATCTCACCCAAAAAAGGAGATATTGCTGAGGTAATCATGTTCCCATGGTCCTGTGATCATAGGCTACAACTTTTGTTCTCACTGTGGCTGTGCATCTGGAGTGTTGGAGGGTCTGGGATGGCCTGGGATGGTCTGGGAGGTCTGGAATCATCTGTCAAAAATTCTGGGAACACTGGAAAGCTGGGGGGGGGAATGTACAGTTTGCTGATGCAGAGGATGACCACCTGCTCCTGTTGGACAGACACACATGGGCATGGTGGTCAGAGCACACAGAGAAGAACTGATATGTCCCTCTTTTACATTGTGTATATTTCCATCAGGTGTTCAACTAGTGTTGCCACAGCTTGGCAAACCATGGCTCAGCTTACCAAAACTGGTAAAACTGTTCATTTTGCTGAGTCAAGCCAAATAAAGCCATGCTAACAGACTGGCTCGGTTCACTAGTTGGCTTTGAGCTGGTTTTACAACAGTTACCATAATTTGACGTCAACAAGTACTACAAGCAGTGATACAAGCAGCAGGCCCAAGAAACTAAAACATAGAGTCTGAACATTGTTTCAGGAGACCCTGCAACAACTCATAGTCAGGTTTGGCACTGAACGATAACACTTGGGTGTGCTCGAGGAATGAGAGAAATGCTGTGGGGATACCATATGTTAATCAGATGAAGTCAAGTTTCACTTGGAGGATCTCACATGAGTCCACACTGTGATCCCAAGGGAGTGAACCATTCAACAAGTAGATGAGCATGTAGGTAAGAGATTTGATGTCATTGCAACATGAAAGCTCTATGCTGGTATGTGCATTTACAGAAGCAAAGGGTTTGGTGCCTATGAAAGGCACGTGTTCTTGAAAATGGACATGACAACGAGTCTTGTGATCCCCATAGGTGTGTGCATGCCTGAAGTCAATCAAATAAATTGTGATAGAACTCATATTGTTCACATTGACCCTGGTAAGGAGGTTCAATGGCTTAATGTCACAGTGGATAAAGTCACATGCATGCATGAATTCAAGGCAAGTTATCTGCAGTAGTTCAATCAGGCAAATCAAGTGTCAACTAAATGATTTGGCACTCTGGAGTCTAGACCTACCATCTGCAAGCCAATACCAGTGACAATGTCAATGTTGAATTTATGATCACTCTGAAAGACAAGGTCTTGCAGCGATGAGCCTAAATGCTCCACAACCATGGCATGAAAGCCATAATCCATACTGAACCAGTACAAATGCAGAATGCCAGGGCCACCTGCAAGGGATTTGTAAATGTTGCACTCATGCACTCATGCTCTGCTGAACTCAGAGTGTTGAAGTTTTACTGCAACCTCTGTCCCAGAGAGTATGTTCCATGCACGAAAAATGTCACCTTAGGGCATCTATTAGCAAAGTAAGGAATTGGACCTAATGGCCACTTGCCCTGAGAGCCACCTCCAATTTTATTTGCCAGTTTGTACTTGCCATTGATTCGCAGTGAGGGACTTCCACATGGCATAGGACAGGATCCATTAGACTGATAGTAAGATGTGGTTAGATTTCAGGTCGAGTTCAAATGGCTTCAAACCAGCTGGGTGGTAGAGAAGAGCAGAAAGTCACTTACCAAGTCAGACCTATCACTTTCAAAACTCATAGCCTCAAACATATCAGTACACATAAAGCAAGGAGGCAACGAGGCCACAGTTTGTCGTTAGTGTCAAGGTTCAATACTGATAGTGGTCACTGGTCTCCTCAGAGTCACACCTGTAACATGTGACACTTATCAGTTTGCATGGGCTTGCCCAGCAGCCCAACTCACAAGATTCAGAGACATTAACATTGATCTGACAAGACTGCAATAAGTCCAGTAGGCTATGAGCATTACTAAAGTTAGATTGAAAGGTTCCAAGAGTAAGACTTGGATATTCAACAATCCAGATCCAGTGAATCAGTGACAAGTCTGACCTGACTAAATCAGGGTTCACCCTACTCATTCTCCACCTAAGTCTCAATGTGACCCACATGAATCTCATTGTCATCTGAACCATCTGCCAAGGAAAACAAAAGTCTATCAAGAGACTTGTCTGCACATTCCACATTCTTGGAAAATAACTTAGCCAAGGGGTCTTCACTGGACTCCTCCAGGTCCTTCTCCTTGACAAGTAGGCCTACTGAGAAATTGAGGCATGATTTCTTGTAGAAAAACTTCAGCATCTGTAGGGCTTCCATTAAAACAGGTTTGATACAGCTCCACTTCTTTGTGTTGGTCTCAGCACTCAACAAAAAAATCCACTCACATGGGACTGCACTTCCTTGGATAGGAAGGTAGTCCATTGCCATCAAGAATAGTGTCAGATAGATGGTCTCGTTCATCTAATCATAGATTCCATGAGCCATCAGTCATGGCAAGTCAGGTAGCGACTGTACATGCTTACCTCCCAGAACTTCGGACTATCTATTCCAGCACCATGAGAAAGCTTCATGTTTAGATACAATGATAGTTTTTTCTTCGACAGATCTGCCAAAGCCCCCATCAGTCAAAGAATTGTCTTCATTGTCATCATCATCATCAACAAGCCTGTAGGCCTGTCAGAGGGTTTGCTGTTTCTTCAGTGATGCATGACGAGGGCTCTCTCCCTGATCATGGTGCTCCATCAGTGATCAATTGCAATATTCAGCCATCTGTGGCATTTGATACTATAAGCTGTGCCCAGACAAAGGACAAGTGACCTACTGTGTCATGAATGACCCTGAGCATCTTTTCTGTATTGGTTGGGTTCCAGTGTTTGCAAATCCACTTGAGGCATTCATTTGGATTCAAAACTAACAATTCAATGATTATGTGAGTAATGGAAGCTGAAGACCCATGAATAAAAGTGAGTAGAAAGTACATGTACTCATGGCTATAAGGTATGTTTTCGTATTGCCCATCCGAGTGTAATACTTGTTGGCCCAGTTCAAACCTTCCTGAATATAAGGAGCAAGATGTGCATTGCTTGGATTTTTTCCCATCTTTTCCCAGTTGACATAGAATCTCTCGAAAGCTTTGAGGTAATCACAGATGGTTGGAAGTTTTTTGTGTGATAGTACTTGAATTGCACAATGAGGGACCTTGAAATGATGGCAGAAGTTAAGTTGATGAGTTGCCACATCAAGTGATTGAAAATAGCATATGGACCTCAAGGATTGCTTCGAAATCTCATAGGACATTCCACTCCATCTGTGAAAGCTTGTATTTCTTTAGGTCTCTATTGTTTGGGTGGTCGAGGAAAGCATCGATTGGCTATGACATGGCACAAGTAACTATCAGTTAGTAAGTTATACAAGGCTCCTTACCTGTTCAAGAAGCCATAACTGCTGAATCATAAGGTAAACGGAGTCCCACCATGTTTTGACATCTTGGATTAGTTGAAGGACAGTGACCTTGCATGTTCCAATCACATTACCATCCATGTCTCAGGCTTCCCAATATCCTTTTTCATTACCTTCCCTGATATAGTCTTCAAATGCATCCTGGAGCTGGCCAGATGCATGAAGCAATGTAATGACAGCATGGCCAAGAGCAACTGGATTGCAAGCCAAGGCTTCTTGGTATGTCTGCCTGTCATTCAAATCCTGAGGAAGGGCCAATGCCCATGCACCAGCAAGTTCTGCAAGATCGACGTCAGTGATCCTCTTAACTACATGTCCAGTACAGATGTTTATGATGTGAGGGAAGCAACAAATATGTCGATCTTTATGGTCAAATGTGATGTCATGTTGTTTAAGTAGTTTCCCAAGTTTGGCCATGAAAGTGTCATTGCTCTTGGCATTATCTAGAGTCCAATGACCAACCTGTTCAATTCAACAATCTCAGCATACTGGGATGAATCTGATTGATAAGCATTTGGCTTACTTTTATAGTCACATTGCTGCAATCAAGCATATCGAGAGTGACCCTCGCCAAGGCTTTTCCATCGTGGTGGCCCATCAACTGATGGAAAGCAATCAGATTCACCTCCAAGGTTAGGTGACTACTTGTGTTTCACTTGATCCAGTGGGCAGTCATACCCAAGTAAGGATGATGCAATGAGTTGGACCATATGTCGGCTGTGAATGAAATTTGCCCAACAGCCACCTGAAATTTCAGATGTCAGAGATAAAAGTAGCAAGTGTAATTGAGTCTATGTACCTCCATATCCTTTTTGAGTACCTCAAAATATGATTTCCAAGCACTGATTGTAAGTTCACAAAGCTTTGTCTGCTGTAGGGAGTGAGTACTCCCTACCAGGATATTTCTTTCATTTTATAGTTTTTATTTTCACTTTTATTCCTGTTCATTTACCTTAGTCTTTACTTAGTTTCGAGTTTAGACACGTGAGGTAGCTTATATAAGCCCATGCACACTTACACTTCACTGTAGCTACTTACAAAAATAATAACAAAGTTTGGAGAGTTACAAGTTCGAGTCGAGTTCAAGAAGGCTTTGAGTGGCCTTATTCAGTGTTCAGACTGCTTCAGACAGCATTAGACATCCCCCTCAGACAGTTCTCTCTTCCAGGCTATAGGAGCCCCTTTGGAAGACCTCTCCCTCTCAGATCACTCTCATCCATCCTCAGCATTTATTCCTCTGATTCTTCACTGCTTTGGAATATGTATGTCCTGCAAATCCTCATGGAGGAGCAGAAGAAGATCATGAAATTCATGACATTTGATGATGTTTAGGCTCTATAGTAAAAAAGTAATCTATTGTAGGAAGTTAATAAATATACTGGTGGTGTACCTGATCATCAGCAATGACAAAGCAAAGTAGTGCCTCCCTGAATGCCATAGGGTCAAATGCACTTCTCGATAACTCTGACTTATTGCCAATCGTAGTTGCAGCATGAGAGGCTGTAACCTTCGCCATGACCTCCCTGGCCTCTGCAGCTTCACACTGTCTGCATTTTGTCTGATTCTCTCTGTTGTGTTTCTGGCACCAATGTTGAAGGCTATCCCAGTGTGTGGGCTCAAGATGTTCACAAACAGTTGAGGTCAAGGTGTTGGGGCCATACATATAACCCAAAAGGTTGATTTCAGGATGCTTACTGGCTTTCTGACTGAGATGAACAAGTTAGTTTTCTGTGTACAATCATCCCTGTCTGCAAATGGAGCAGACTTACGAGCATTTTCAACAAATGGAGCCACCATCTTTGGTTTTGAGAAAGAAATGTTTGATGTCGAGGGCCACATTTCTTGCTACTTTTTTCTTCATGCCACTCACTTTCTCCCTTTCTCTTGAAGATGAAGTCAGCATCAAACCAGTGAAAGAACTGCGGTCATCATCATTCTCATCACTGCCCCCAGAGACTCATGGGGTTGTCTTTGAGAGTTTTGCCAGGTCTGATGAGGCTGGAGCATCGTCGGCAGTAGGGTGGGTTGGAGGAGAGGGCAGAGGATGATGGGGTGGGGGAGGTTGTCACTTGTGGATCTTTCCCTGTTGAGTCTGGCAGTTCAATTCATCCAAACTAGATGCATTTAAGTCAAAGTTTTCAGCTGAAGATGATGATCCAGCAGCAGAAGGCATCTTCTGAGGTATTGGCTGAGAGCATTCAGCCAGGGGTATGATTATTGGTGCAGGTGGAGGCATGGGCATGGGCACAGGTGAGACAAGTTGCAGGACAGGGGCAGGCACAGGCATGGATGAAACAGGTTGGGGTGCTGGCATGGGCATGGGTGAAACAGGTTGTGAGTCAGGTGCAGGCAGGTCGACAGTCTTGCTCCCCTTGGCTCTGGGCTTTCAAGTTTGGGAATCAGCATCGGGGCTGCAAATGGCTGGGTTGACCCTCTTTCTCCTTGGAGGCATGGTAGACGAGGGTTTGAGAGCTTCTGAATGATTAGCACAATTATATATGCAACCTGCTTACCACAAACAGACACACATGATACATTCACATTTCAGTTTGTCAAGGGTCCCAGTACGACCCACTCAACTCTTAGTGAGACTCCAATGTGATGATGCCACTGTATATTTGAATACACTCGTACAGTGATTGGGGAATTCACAACAGGCAAGTGATACATATTAATCAAGCCCATCAGAACTGGGCAACAGAGTGAGAGGACTCAGAGACCTATGCACAAGCTCAATGGTGGCATTGGACCCTTCCTGCTCCACTAACTCACTTGTAAGCTCCATACTACCTGTGGCATACCCACTAGATTCCGAGTCATGATGTATAGGCAGCTCCACCTTATGTCTCTTTGCCTTCTTCATATTGAGGCACTCCAGCATCTGCATCGACTTTGAAAAATAATGCGATGTAATGGTGTTGCCAAAGATGTTGACAGATATAATGAGCTGTGGGACAGCCAGGGCATCATGAGGCCAGTTCTGATCGATGCATTCATTATACATTTTGAACATGCCATTGTAGTCCTTGAGCAGTTCTTTTGCCTCATGGAGGTGGTAAGTTTCCATTTGATGCAAGAGCTGCTTGGCCTGTTGTAGGGAGGGAATCCTCCCTACCAGGTTATTTCTTTTATTTCTTTGTTTTTACCTTACAGTTTTGTGTCTACCCTTTACCCTACTATACTTTTACTTAGTATTTGGTCGCATTTTGGCTTATGTAAGCCAACCTTCGCACCTACTGTACATTGTACTTACTTGGAAGAATAAAAAAACCACTTCCCTAGAGACAAAAGACAGAATTCCAAGCCTGAGGGACTCGGACTATTATTTCTCCATTATCAGACCTTCGTTAGACGTTATCTCGACCTTCTTGGGACTTTAGGGCGCGTTCTAAGTCTTTTTCACTTCTCTTTGACCTCTACCAGGCAACTCCAGTCCCCTTGGGTCGAACTGACCCATACCTATCCAAAGGGAGACCCTCAAGGTATCTCCCCCCACACTCCTTTATCTGACTTTACACCGTGTGTTAGGATCTTTTGTCAGAAAGTCTATGATATTGGCATTGCTCTCAGGAGGCTCAGCATAACAGGATCTGAAGGTGTCTGCGAGGGCTTTCAGAAGTGAGTTGAGTGCATTGTAATTGGGAAAGAGAGGTTGCTCCATCTTGAGTACCTCTTGCTTGAGAAGGAAGAACTCCTTCGCCATGCCACCTGATACCTCATTGAAGGTTTGTGCAATGAAGGCAGAGCAAGATGTGTCACTTTTGAAACCAGATGGTATATTCATCAAGGCCATCCAAAGCAGGATGTAAAGGGACAACTCCAAGTTGTCCACAAACATGTGGGATGCATGTTGATCATACAGAAGCACTACAGACATGAACTGCCATGTACCCTGGATCCACATGCTTATTAGCTTCAACACCCAAGAAAAGATATCAGAAGTGTATGTACTGTGCATGTCAATTGCCTGGGCCCAACAATGTCAACTAGCTTTGACAGATCCCAGTCAATCAAAAGACCCCAGCTGAGATATATGATGATATTGCCAGGACTCAGGTTGTGGTGTAGGATACCAGCCTTTTTCAATGCATCAGAATGGGCTATACAGATTCAGATGAGATGGAAAGTTGCATCAGGTCAAAACCCACCAATCAGTGTGTCATGAATTGCCGACACAAGTTCACAAGCAGACCCAAAGGCAGTTAACATATATCCAATGGTGTCAAGAACAAGTCAATGATGAGTATGGGCAACAAGTACAGCTCCTGGGGGGCACAACCAACTCTCTCCCAAGAATTGCACTGTTTGAGTCTTCTGTTCCTCCATGCATAGCACATCCCCATAGGCCAGGCAAGTGGGTACATTGTGAATGCCAGCTCTGTTCAGTCTCCTATATGTTTCTCCCTCACTTAGAATGCTATCCAGATTGATTCACCATGAGTCTTTCAGAAAAACCTTCTTGTGGCTGTGCCACTCATAGGCAGCACACACTCGCATGGCACAGCCAACAGGTGGGTACCCTTGTGGGGTAGGAGCAAGAAAGATAAGAAGCAAAGGAGCACTGCCATTATGTGGTACAGAAGTTTTGAGCATGCATACTGTCAGTTTGAGACCCAGCTGCCCCCTAGCCTTGCGAGCCTCAGTCGCAGAAGCCTTGGTAACAGTGGTGTCAATGCCACACAACTCTGGGGTAGCCCGCAAGTAACACAAGAAAAACTTGGCCAGTGTTCAATCTTCACCATATTTGATGGGGCACGTCACAATGACACCCTCCCAATCCCACCTGATGATACATGTGGTATCCTGAACAACAAGGACAGAAAAAGCATGAGTACAATACTGAGAGCCAAGTTGCATGGAAGCATAAGCTGTGATTTGGCCCAGAGTGTCCTTTGCTGATTTACTGGGGTGAACAAAGCTGGGGATATCTGACTGTTCTTCAATGAATGGATCATCAAAAGCATCCAAAGATGCATCCCACTTGAACTCGACACAGATTTCAATCTTGGAACAATCACACCCAGTGGAATAATTGTTGGAATAAACAGAAAGATCAGGTTTGACCTGATAGGAAAACATGCTACAATTCTTGGTATCCGGTTCAGCATGCAAGTCGACCAGTTGTAAGTTAGGAGCAAATGGCTGCATCTCTTGGATCTGTCAGCACATGTGATACCATATCAGTACATATACAACACAGAATTCAAGCACACAAACTTACAAATGGTTGATAGGCATCTAATTCCAACATTACTGTGAGAGTGCACTGGAATGCATCAGAAGTGAAATTGATATTTGAGTATCCAGGTAGCTTGTTTTTAGGTAGAAACTCATCCAAGAACATGTGCATGGGCATTGGCCCAACAAGATACCCCTTTATCTCATCACCCAGCATATGTATTGTGGTGTGGCAAAGGCACGAGAGTGTTGAAAAGCGAAGCATGCTGGCTGGACCAGCCTTCACAAAGGTATTCATCACACCTGGAAAGGTGGGCTGAGTAGGAAGGGACATTGGTGTATGCTGAGGTGTAGTAGGACAGACTGCGGGATTGGGAGCCACTGCAGCCTGAGGAGGCTGGAGTCTGCTCGCTTCGTCACACATAGAAAGTGATCATCATGACATCAAAGACCAGACACGAATTGACCAGGGGACCTGGGGGCACTAAAGAGTAAGGTCCTTGTTGAGATTGTGCAGTGCATTTGGCAGCATAGGATGGTGAGGGTGCATGCCACAGAGAGGACTCTAATGCCTTGTCCACTTGACAGCAGCCTTGTGATAAATGATAAATTATTATTATTAACAATGTTACAAATTACAATTGGTAATTATAAGTACAAAAACAGGCTTTGAGCCAACTGGTCAGCGACTGCTAAGCCAAACAAAAGGTCGCTTTTGCCCTGTAAGTTCACTAGGGGCAGCCGGTAGAAGCTGGAAGTGAGCTTCAGCTATAGCCAACCAAGCCACCAAGCTGTGGCAACACTATGTTTGACAAAGTCATGTCTATTGTTCTCACAGCTCTTTAATGTGTATCCATTCTCACACCTCTTTGATGTACGTGTCTGTGTGTCCAAGGCCATCAGCAAAACAATCTTTTTGGGACAGGGTCACAGTCACTACAGTGTCACAGTTCAACTTTCCAGAGCAAATACCACTCTAAATACACCATTTCCTGCACTTCCAATGTATGTACCTAGCATCAGGAAAATTTTAATGAAATGATAATGTTATATAAGACTTTATCTACCCTGTAAAGCCCTATAAGGTATATCATAATGACATACACATTGGTAATGCTATATACTCTGGGAGCCTTGGCAGCATAGGTCAAAAGTAATCATTCAGGTAGAGTGGATCATATGTATCAGAATGTGAACAGTAGATCATATATGTCTTTCATTGTCAGACATTACCAACAATTGTCATTGACACCACCAACAGCTTAAAATAAAAATTGCTATAGCAAACTTCAATTGAACATATCAATCATGATATTACATGAAAGCATTTTCATTCAATATCATTTACATAATCAGTACCTACTGAGTACACTACTAAGTATGATGAACTCCTTAAACCTCCAAAAAAGTGAAAATAAAGCAGAGAAAGACACTTACAGATGACTTCACACAAGGGTACACTTACCTGAATATGAACCCTAAGACTTAGAGTCTTAAAGTGACTCTTGCCCTGAGGTAGAACTCAGAGACAAGAGTGAAGAAGAGAGAGAAGGGGAGAGAGGATGAGTTTATACAACATGTACTATACAGTCATTACAAAGACATTCCCACACTTGTGGCTGGGGAAGAGTTGTTCAAATGATCATAAAATGACATAGATGACAAGACTAGATATTGATGATCAAAGTGAAATCAGACTGAAAAGAATATTGTCATTCATATCATGATGATATTATCTGATGAGCAATTATAATGTACTGTCAACTACATAGCATTATTATATATGGCATATCAGCTCTTGTCATCATTGTATCATGATGATAAAAGTATTGTAATTCTTATATCAGGCCTATATGCAGTTGACCAGATAGTAAAATGTCTGCCAGGTTATCTAATGCATTATCTGACTGCTATCATTATGATTTGTAGATGATCATGCCTTATACACCATTATCCAATTCATATCAGACATATAACTACTTACCATAATTAACTGGGAATACCAGCACTTCAAACCCCCCCTGATGTATGTATTTAGGACATGTACATTCATACTAAAATACATTTGAGGTCTGAAATGTAGTACTTAATGAGTTGGCAGCCACTGTGCAGCACTGTACAGATGGGGACCTTCCTGTCACCCTGTGGGACTCTGTGGTGGCTGTACAGTGCTGCACAGTCACAAACAGTTTTACTGATGCCAAGCATGTGATGACTAGATGTGACAATAAACTTGGGCTGGAATAGGCAGGTCTTTCAGATGCAGGATGGTTCCCACACAGTTATGCTTGGACAGAAACCTTGCAAGCAAGTTAACTTCAAGTTGAGCTTAGTTCAACAGCCACACTATCTTGAAGACAGTCAGTGAATACACCAGCCATTCTAACTTTCACACCAAGATTTTTCTGTTTATTTTCATCAACCTTTGCATTCACTGCATATGCATCTCTGTGACTTTGATAGTCAATAAAATGATCATATCTACTATCTTAGTTGAGATGAGAAATGATAAGATGGATCTACCCAAGTGATCTTAAATCAAGAAGATGAAGTGTTGCTGTTGCTGTGGCAAATTGCTACCATGTGCTATGGAGTGCTGCCAGCTGGTACTGTACTAATATTTGGTAACTCAGTCCACTGCAGGTATGGACCATTTCTAACGACCCAACCAACTCACTGATGGAGAGGAAGCCACAACTAGAATTGCACCTCTACATCTCTTCGGAGTGTCATAGTCTTCTCAAAACACGGATTCAGTGGTGACATCTGTATCAACCACTTGGCACACATGAGACCACCTTCCTCCATCCTCGACACTTCCAACACTTTCCAAAGGCATTGGCGGGATTGCAAAGTGAGGAGCACTGATGTTTTGAATGGACATGGCAGGTGAACCCTGGGACAGAAGGTAATCCCGGGTGTTCAGTGATGCTAGAAGCGAGTTGGTGTATACTATTTGATAGTTGGATGAAATAGTCTGTCCATCACATGCAGGGCATGAAGACTCACACTTTCCAATGATGAAGTTCAGTCCCATTGTCCATGAAGCTTGCTGATCGACGTCCTGAGGAAATATGAGAGTAACATACCCGTCTTGCAATATATTACACATACTGCAGCGAGCTCGCCAATAACAACGAGTCTACACAAACAGTCTGAACCAAGTCACAGTAAAGAGCAATCAAACTTACAAAGTCAGTAAACATCGGTTAGCAGCATAGATGATAAGTGTGTTCACGAGACGCCTCGTTCTTAAGTAAAGTTGGTCAGGAATGAACAATCCGCAAGAACTGAGGTCACCTTGGGAATGCAGCATGAGAGCCACCGACATGCAAAAGTGTGCAGAGTGACACCGTAATGAGAACCTCAGCTACTGTGGCAGTGGCCGCCGAGGGTGTCACGCTGTAATACTAGGAATAACGAGTGAGTGGGCACACCAATTTCTCTCTCCCAAGGGAATTACCCAAGTCTGCGTAAGGACACTTGTGTTGGTGTCGACAGATCTACACAGGAAGATCAGAATTCCAGTGAAGGAAGTCGCTTAAGATGGGGTACGTTGCAACAACCGTCACTGTTTCTTCATTACAGTAATTCTCCCATGTCGGAAGGAAGAGCACATACCCATGCCAAACACTGTTGATATATCGTTAGAAATGCCTCGTGAACTCAGCAACAAAAAGTTTACCAAAGTGAGCGAGTACAAACAGTAGCTTTTATGACCTTGTCATTGCACGATATACTTGCCATCACTAGTAAATGTACTCACAATCGGGGTTGTCACCAACCATCGCACTTTATGACAGCAAACTGAGTGCTAATCAACGGAGTCTTCACGGGAGGTTGAATATCACATACGATAATGTATTTTATGCGCAAAGAAGCTGTTGGCATTCGGTTTAGGAGGGTCCGCCCACAAAACAGAGTTACTTACAGTTGAACTACTAAAATCGCAAGTAACTAGAATGCTATCAAATCTCATCGCAGAAGCTCGTGAGCCCATAGGAACGCACATTCGCTGTAACAGATGCCTAAGTGGGGGCAATATTCCAAACCAATCCTTGTAGTAAATTGGGTATGCGTACCGGGAATGACCTCCCGTGTCGCATCAGCCAGAATCGGCTTTGAAATGATTGGAATACGAACCAGACAATATACTCCAAACTCGTTGGAACACCATAATTGGTTATCTGCGACGAATGAACACGACAAATACACAGAATAGACACTTTGGTTTCACCAGATAGTAATACAACATATGACACACTTATCACGGCTTAGCCTTGTATTCACTTGGAAGGATCGAGTACTCACTGAATGAGACATGTAGGGTGTCAAGAATGCTGACTTCATATGAGCAGATTTGGCCAGTACCCCAGGATGATCTAACTCACCATGTGGCAGCAACGAGGAACTTCACGGTCGATGCATCCTCCGAATAGTGCATGTAATACACGTAGGTCTAAACATCCAGTAAGCAGAACACTAGCCTGAACATTGCATTTGACACGCCCCTGGAGTAGTGTTATGCCGTATAACCTTGACATGGAATAAGAATGTCAGTGGGAGACAGCACGACAGAATCGAGCGAAGCAATGCATACATGGCAGATATCAAACCTGTGATGAGGATACATCCTGTGCAAACAAATGAACAGACAAGATCACAGTTTGCCTACGGAAGAGTCTTCACCAAAGCTGTCCGCGATAGCCATGTCCTTTGGGTCAGTTGTGCAAGTTGAACTCGCGACGAACTTGTTGTGTTGCGGATGGAAAAGTATTCGATGGACACGACGGTAGGATCAATCTGATTGTCGAACAATGCTGCCCTTATTTATATATATAAAAGACGAAGGCGGCATTGTAAGGGTTTCGACTTGCATCGCCTAGTGGCATTTCCTGCCACTACCGGGAAGCTAAGTACCTGGGCGTCTGCTTGATCCATCAGAGAGGATGGCAACCCAATGACATCAAATCAATGATTTCACCGTTGCTGTAGTAGCGCAGCCCGACTGGGGTAAATTACCTGCAAGCAGCGAGAGCGCAAACGACTGCACAGGTTTCGAAGGAGTGTGACTGGTGACTATTATCGAAACGTTTCATGTCACATACTCGGCATAGTCTGCGCTTTGACCCGCACCCTCCCTGGCCGCCCGTTTCTTTCATCCAGTGCTGAATGATCTAGGTGCGGGGAAAGGTCAGCCCGAACAGAGGGCTCTTCCTCGAGTGGTTTTGAAAGGGCGATGAACCGTATCTTGGCATTCGGGTCTGCATTCAAAACTTACGGTACATAGCATCATTGGAGGTGAAGTCGGTCCAACGGCCCAAAGTGTGCAAACTGAGGCGCAAACGGTCGCAAACACAGTACACATTACACAGTTGTATCTCAACGAAAAAAGGCGAAATGGTGGGCGCAGCATAGCACTATTGAAATTACACCCCTGCATCTCTTCCCAACGTCGCAGCCTTTTCGGATGCCGGTTCGGTGGTGATATCAATATCAGCCAGTTCGCGCGCGTCAAACCGCCCGCCTCCATACCTAGAACTTCCTGCGTCCCCCGAAAGCGTTGGTGGGTCTGCAAAGTGGAGAGCACTGATGTTTAGAATGGAAATTGGAATCGAACTCTGGGACCGAAGGTATTCCCGGGTGTTCAGCGATGCTAGAAGTGAGTTGGTGTATACTATTCAATAGTAAGATGGAGCGTTCTGTTCATCACGTGCAACGCATGGAAGATTCACACTTTCCAACGATGAGGTCCAACCCCATTGTCCATGAAGCTTGTTGATCCACGTTCTGAAGGAACTGTGAAAACGACCTAACCATCTTGTAGTATGTCACACGTACTACAGCAAGCACGCCAAGGGAAACGAGTCTGTCACAACAAGTCTGAATCAAGTCGCGACTGCAAACCAAAGAGCGATCAAACTTACAAAGCCAACAAACACCTGTTGACAGCATAGATGATGAGTGTGTTCACGAGACGCTTCGCTCTAAGCACAGTTAGCTAAGGATGAACCATCTGCGAGGACCGGAGTCACCTAGGGCATGTAGAGTAAGAGCCACCGTCATACAAAAGTATGCAGAGTGACATCGTAATCAGAACCTCAGCCGCTGAGACAGTGGCTGCTGAGGGTGTCACGCTGTAATACTAGGAGCAACGAGTGAGCATGTACGCCAATTTCTCTCACAAGAGAACTACCCAAGTCCGTGTAAGGATGCTCGTGTTGGTATCGACAAACCTACACACGGAGATCAGTATTTTAGTAGAGACAGTTGACTAGGCTGGGATACTACATCAAAACAACCACCACTGCTAGTGGATTAGAATAGGTCCCATAATAGCAGAGGAGCAGCACATACCCATGCCAAACCCTGTTGAAATATCATCAAAAACCCTACCAAACTCGATAGAAAAGGCTTACCATACTGAGCGAGCACCAGTAGTATCTATTGTGACCTTGTTACTGCACGATATATTTTGCCATCACAAGCAAATGTACTCACGATCGGGACCGTCACCAACCACCTCATTTCACGACAACAAACTGAAGGCCAATCAACAAAACCTCGAGGAGGTTGAATGTCACATACGGCGATATATTTTATGCGCAAAGAAACTAGTTGCATTCGGTTCACGAGTGTCAACCCACAAAATAGAGTCGCTTACAATTGAACCACGACAATCACGAGTAGCTAGAATGCCACTAAATCCCATCATATAGGCTCGTGAAATGAAACGAACGCACATTCACCAGAGCTGATGCCTAAGCAAGGGATAAGTTCCATGAGTGTCTGGTAGGAAATTGGGTGCGCGTACCGGGAATGACCTGCCGTGCCTCATTAGTGAACATCGGCTTTGAAATGAGTGGCACACGAACCAGACAATATACTCCAAACTCGTCGGAACGCCATAATTGGTGATCTGCAGCGATTGAGCACGACAGTCACAAAAAATGGACACTTTGGTTTCACCAGGTAGTAATACAACAAATGACACGCTTATCACGGCTTAGCCCTGTATTCACTTGTAAGGATCGAGTACTCACTGAACGAGACATGTAGGGTATCAAGAATGCTGACTTCGTTTGAGCAGATTTGACCGGTACTCCAAGGTAGTCTGACTCACCACGTGGCAGCAACGAGGAACTTCACGATCGAAGCATCCCCGGAGCAGTGCGTCATATAATATATATAGGTCTAAAAGGCTAGCCGTAAGTGGAGCACTAGACCGAACGCTCCGTTTACACGCCCCTGGAGTATCGTTATGCCATATAACCTGAGGTGGAATAAGAACGTTGGTGGCAGCGGCATGGCGGAAGCAAGTAAAGTAACCGTACATAGCAGAGATTAAGCCCGCGATGAGGATACACCCTACGCGAACCAATGAGTGCGGTAGACCAGACTGCAATTGTCAACCAAAAGGCCTTACCGAACCCGTCTGGGACGCCCATGCCGTGTAAGTGGTTTGTGTAGGGGGAACTCGCGATGAACTTGTTGCAGGTTGTGGATGGAGAAACAATCGAGGGAGGCAGGATGAATCTGGTAGTGGAGCAACCCTGCTCGGTTTTTATGTTAAGGGTAAAGCGCCGTTAACAGGTCTGGATCACCTCCTGTGGATAGAGTGAGACGTCGAAGCCTCTGCTTGGCAGATGGTCGACTGGTCTATCATAATCAGGGACGAATTGATCGACCCCGGCCATTCGATAATTGCGCTGGCAGACATTCTGCATTGGTCCGGAAGAATGCGTGAGTGAAGGCCGCAAACGGCGACGGAAGGGAATTTACAGATCCGCTGGTTGATCACATCCTGTATTGTATTGTTCCTGTCATCGCGACCGCTGCATGAACGCTCTTATCATCTCGTTACAGTGCCGTATGTCATTCCTGTATTTTCTGGTGGTAGCATATCTCGCACATTGATATTATCTCTTTTGATTCGCATCGTACGTTCCCAAACGTCGCGCCAGCATCGCCTCGTTACAGCAACGTTTGGCCAACATTTGCGTCTCTTGCGTCATTCGTCGAGCTGGGGCGTGGCACGGGTACACATGATGTCACTGTATCAGCCGTGTTCTAACACCTGGTCTCACCTGAGAACGGGAGGACGCAAGGGTGGTTGTATTTGGGGACTCGCTGTAGCGACACAGCCCTTCCCGTGATCTCCGACCGCAACGGAAGTCACAGCATATCACCGTCCTGAGACAAACAATGCATAAGCAGCCGGAAAAACCTTGGCATACTAGCCTTTTCATTACCTTGCTTGTCAAGGATGCCTCCACTGGAACGTTTGGTTCGAGTAAAGAAAGACATGTCCGTGGAACGGGAGGTTCCCACGGGAGATTGGCAAGCAAGGGCAGTAATAAATTTCATTCCTCGATCTCTTCTTCAGCTTCTATATGTAGACCCACTCTCAATTATCCTATGTCAACGATTGCTACCCTACACCTCCAATACAGAGCGATATTCGACACTGCCTACAAGGTGAACGCGAACCTCTACGTGTGCGACGCTAGTAACGGGGACGTGGACATTCTCTTTATGCTCAAGCTGGTTGTGGACGGTCTACTTTAGGGAGGCCGGATATCCGCTTTGACTGAGTAACCCAGCTGATACGATGTCAGATTCTCATAGGTATTGAAGCAGGCTCACATTTTCATGGTTGGGATACACGGACGATACATCCATGATACGCGTGGAGGTAGTGGCCGCTGCACCCGTTCGGAAAGGGACCGGTTTGACTATGCATTGTCAGTCCATTGAATGCTCGCCTCCTCCCAAGGCGTTCCTCCTGTCTTACGACCACAGATGATAGTGATCATATGCAGACAGGGGGACCACAGAACATGCATTTTCTGTGGCCGAAACGTCGTCCTGAGGATCCAGGTATCCCCGGAGCGAAAAGGTTACTCAACTCGCCGCGCGGGGAGATGTTGATAAGAGGTGTACGGAAGGATGTGTATGGTGACGCTTGAATGCGAGTGGCTTGTTGAATGCGCGATCTGTTGAAAAAAACCTGGACAGGCCAGGACTCGAGTCCTTGTGGTACAAGGTTTGGTTTCATCTCCAGCACGATCTTATGTTCGTACCTTTGGTCTAGATGACAGGAATACATCCCGTCACGAAACATGCACGCTCAGCTGCTGCGCATACGACTTTCGAGCAACGCAGCAAGGAAGTGCCGTATCACGTCTGGTTCCTAAGTCCGCTCAGATCACCACAGCAGAAGCGTACAATGCTGCTGTTTGCTCTGTTGTGATTGGACAGTGCTCAGAGTTTGTTTCCAACTGGCATTGCTTTGCTCCCATAGCCTCATGCAGGATGGTGAAATCGGCAGTCGGCACTGCTAGATGTAAATAAACCAGACCCTTCTTGTTTGCTGGGGCAGGTCACGTCACTGGAAGACTTGTTCCTGAGAGCTCTGAAGGTATAGAGAACCACCGCATCTATACTTGAACATGACTTGATCGATGATGAGATTTCCAGAAGGTTACAACACTGCAATCCAAAATGTGGCACCGCGCGCACTGACGATCCGCGGTCGCAAATACAGCCCATACTAAACATTACACCGCTTTATCCTATCCGAAAAAGAACTGACGAACGCGACATGACATCACTGAATCACACTTCCACGTCGGTTTCCAACGTCGTAGTCGTGCCAGACGCTGTCTTGGTGCTGGTATCGACAAGGGCCACTCCACGCACATCGAACCGTTTTCCGCCATCCTTAGAACGTCCTGCGTCCCCCAAAGGCGCTGGCGGGTTCGCAAAGCGAATAACACTGAGGTTCGGGTTAGACACGACAGCTGAGCCCCGGAACCAAAGGTATTCTCGAGTGTTTAGCGATGCTAGAAGCGAGTTGGCGTATACTAGGCAACAATAAGATGGAGTGTGCTGTCCATGGAGTGAAAGGCATGGAGACTCACTCTTTCCAACGATGAAGTCCAGTCCCATTGTCCATGCCGGTAGTTGATTGACATTCTGAAGGAAGTGTGAGAGGGACATAACCGTGTTGCAAAATGTCATGCATACTACAGTGAGCACTCCAATGACGACAAGTCTACCATAGAACGATCGAATCAAGTCACAAATTCAAACCAGAGGGACAAGACTCACAAACTCAACAAACACCGGTTAACAGCATAGGTGATGAGTGTGTTTACGAGACGCTTCGTTCTAAGTAGGGATCGTTAATGATGTACAACCGGCGAGGACTAGAGTCACCTTGGGAACGAAGAGTGGGAGCCACCGTCATATAGAAGTACGCAGAGTGACACCGTAATCACAACCTCGGCTACCACAACGATGGCTGCGGAGGGTGTGACACTGTAATACTAGGCATAACGAGTGAGCAAGTACACCAATTTCTCTTTCAAAGGAACTACCCAAGTCTGCGTAAGAATGCTCGTATTGTTATCGCTGAACCTACACACGGAGATCAGCATTTCAGCGAAGATGGTTGGTCAGGCTGGAGTACATCAGAATAGCCACCACTGCCTGTTGATCAGAATAGGTCTCGCGTAGCGGAAGAACAGCACAGACCCATGCCAAAGCCTGTTGAAATATTACTAAAAAGCCTTAGAGAACTCAATTAAAAAAGTTCACCATACTGAGCAAGCACCAATAGTATCTATCGCGACCCTGTTACTGCACAATATACTTGCCACGACAAGTAAACGTACTCACAATTGGGGTAGTCACCCACCACCTCACTTCACGGCGACAAACTGAAGGCCAATCAACAAAACCTCGAGACAACGTCGGATGTCACGCACGGCGATGTATTTTATGCGCAAAGAAACTAGCAGTATTCGGTTCATGAATGTAGACCCACAGAACAGAATTACTCACAATTGGACTATCAGAATTACGAGTAGCTGTGAATCGTTGAATTCCATCATAGAAGTTTGTGGGCTGAAAAGAACACACATTCGGTATAACCGATGCCTAAGCGGGGGAATTATTCTTGAGAGTGCATTGTAGAAATTGGGTGGGTACACGTACCGGGAATGACCTGCCACGTCTAATCAGCGGGAGACAGCTTAGAGATGGAAGGCAGACAAACCAGACAATATATTCCACACTTGCCGGAACGCCGTAGTTGATTATCTGCAGTAATTGAGCACGACGATTACAAGGAGTGGGCGCTTCGGTTTCACCAGATAGTAATACAACTGATGACAC
Source organism: Pisolithus microcarpus (assembly GCA_024613185.1). Classification (NCBI taxonomy): domain Eukaryota; kingdom Fungi; phylum Basidiomycota; class Agaricomycetes; order Boletales; family Pisolithaceae; genus Pisolithus; species Pisolithus microcarpus. Next base: position 1,366,490 of record JANFAI010000011.1, on the reverse strand, counting down.
ACTAGCGGCGGGTTATCCGTGCGTTCATTTGGATAGTTCGAGTACTTACTGAATGCAACGTGTAGGGTATCAAGAAAGCTGAGTTCGTATGAGCCGATTTGACCAGTACTCCAATAGTCTAACTCACCATATGGCGGCAACGAGAAACTTCACGATCGAGGTATCGTTGGAGTAGTGCATATAATAGATATAAGTCTGAATAACCAGTAAGTAGAACGCTAGCCTGAACATTCTGCTTAGCACGCCCCTGGAGTATTGTTATGCCATATACCCTTGAAATGGAGCAAGGGCATCAGGGGGAGACGGCACGACAAACTCAAGCAAAGCAACACATACATGCAAGAGATTAAGCCCGTGATGAGGATACAACCTATACGAACAAATACTGTAAGCAGACGAGATCACAACTGCCCGCGAAAAGTGTTCACCGAAGTTGCCCGGGATACCCATGCCGCCTGGGTTAGTTTTGGATGGTGAACGCTCAGCGATCTTGTCGCGGGTCGTGGACGGAGAGACGATCGAGAGGTGCGGCGGCAGGATCCAACTGATAGTGGAGTAACCCCGTCCTGTTATTAAGGGTCGAAGAGCGGTATTATCGCTTAGACTACTTGCACCGCCCGAGTCGCGTCAAATTCTTACTACTAAAGGTAGACTAAACTGTCGATGAGTCTGCGTAATCCATCAAGCAATCACGGACAGGGTGGGAGTGCAACGGCAGTAGCTCAATCAATATCCTCACCCATTGCTTAGCACAGCCTTTCCAATGGTGCTAGGCCTCGGTGGAGGGTACAACATACCATCACCCTCGGAGGGCCTGCACACAGCAGGGGTGTAAACGGCTGTTGGAGTGTGATTCTGTATTGATATATTGGGCATAGTTCGTGGTCCTCAGTTGAGTTTGGTATTGGGCGTGTCAGATGAAACTGACTCCAAAACATGTGGCGTGGCAACTAAAGTGCTCATCTCCGGCCCCGTCACGCTGGAGAGCCACAGTCTCAGTTGCTGAAGTGTCGCGCCAGCGACGATCCTCCGCCCATGTCGGACATCGAGGGTTGTGTTGCTCTACTTTTCTTGCAGAATTCCAGAGGTCACTCGCTACTTTCGCTCAGCACTGCAAGGTGCCCTTCCGGTTCACGCAGAGACCCCCACTAGTAGCGGGAACTCTTCTCCCAAGGTACGCCGGCCTCCATCACCTTGGAGACCGTCAGGACTTGTTGCTCACACTTGGCTGTGGAGAGCAATGCCTCCCACTCCAGTGGGTTTCTCTATCCATATGTTCAAAGCTCTGCATCATCCTGCCGGCAAGTCAGCAACATCCATTTACAAAAGGTAAGTAGCGTGAACTGAGGTGGATTACTGATCGTCACGATGATCCTACCAATCGGCCCCGGCCCCGGCGGCCTGTGAAGGTCGTCGTCAACTCACTACATTCCTCTTCGAAGTCGAGCAGACTCTCGAGGTTGCAACAGTACACTCGATATCATCCACACTGGCCCTCTTCCCCGATGCCTATATCGACGAGCGTCGCCTTCCATCCAACTCCCATTCGGACTATTATCAGACGTCATTGGACAACACTGGAAGCGATAAGGATCTCGTCTGCTCTGTAATTTCCTCAACCTTTAGTCGGAACGGCATGGATAGCAGCACCAATAGGGGAGCTCTGCGGCCGACGCGACCAGAGAGGCATTCTTCCAGTGGTCACGAGTAGTGAGAGCAGGTGTCGCCATTCGCATATCACAAGTCTCCGATGTGTCCAAAACCACGAAGTAATATTGCCTCGCTGCCAACAAGCACAGCAGATGTGCCATCGCGAGGCTTACATCCCCCCTGCTCCATCTGTAACTACTCAAGCGTGCAAGACTAGTTTGCAACCGACCACAGTGCTCACCCTCCGTCTTTGTTGATCGTCGGAGGCCTTCTGTGCCGCTCCACATTGGAGGCGATCTGGCGCGTCTTGTTCATATCCAGGGCAGTTATCGTGGTCTGTAGCGAGCAAATGCTACATCTACACCTACACAGCTCGCTCCTTTTGCATTACCGCATGATATCACCTGACCGTTGACCCTTTGGCTCTACTTCTGTCCCTTCTGTCCCTGGTTGAGAGCATCCTATCACTTCTACGCCAGGCGACGTGGACAGTGAGAATTTGACGAGTTCGTAATGCTGCAAGGTACACGTTTACAATCCGAGGTGTACACGGTCGAAACTGTAAAAGGTCGTTGATCTGTCCTAGGGCCACCTTGGCCAGCGAACGTAGGAAGGTATGGTTCAACTGTAAGGGGTGAGCCTCCCTTACTCCTTGCGTTGCATTTGGACCACCCCTGGGGGAGCGACGGGTCATATACGACTCCAGCACCAGATGAAGACTATTCTGTTGACCTAGGCAAATACCGAGGGCGGAATTTACCCCAACCACCGCCTAGTAACAAAGGCACTGCTGCGTGGAGCTCTCAGAAGAACTAGTGCTTTTTTAGGGAAGGAATAGTTGCGGACGCGTGTCGCGCCTCTCCCACTACAGATACGTGCCCAAGAACAAGTCTGGCTACGCCGTGCCTGTAATAGATTGGAAACCGACTAGCACGGTGGACGAACCAAGCACTCTCTCAACAGCTGACTAAGTGGGACATCCACAAATAGAACTACGTTATGGTGAGGTGACGGACATCACGGAATTACGGGAAGTACGAATCTCCTTCTAATCACAGCTCCCAAGGCTTATCGAGCGCGAGGTTAGTGGTATTATCGATAACGGCGACCTCGGGCCTGCCTGATTGCCTCACTTCCTCCCTAGAAGTTTCAATCTGGCCCGAAAGCGTTGGCAGGGTCGTGAGATGGACAGCACCGATGCGTAGATCTGACACGGTACATGCACCCTGAGATCGAACGCGTTCCCGGGAGTTCAGTGATGCAAGAAGGGAATTGGCATATACTATTCAGAAGTAGGCTATGGTGTTCAGCACACCACTTGCAGGGAATGGAAGACTGACATTTTCCAATGACGAAGTCTAACCCTATTGACCATGTATCTTGGACCTCAATGGCCTGAAGGAAGTGTGAGGGAGAACGTAACCGTAGTACAGCACATCATACGTACGATGACAAGGTCTGCGATGGCGACTAGTCTGCACCGAACAGCCTAGATTGAGTCATGGTTACCAACGAAGATGGATGAAACTTACGAAGTCAGCAAACACCGGTTAACAGCATAAATGATAAGCGTGTTCACGAGGCGCTTCGTTCTAAAGCAGGATTCGCTGGTTAGGAACGAATCTCTGACACGGACTGCATTCACCTTGGGAACAACACAGACCGAGAGTTGCTATCATAGAGAAGTACGCAGAGTGACACTGTAATCAGAACTTCAGCCACTACGATGGTGGCCCAAGCGGGGGTCACGTCATAATACTAGGAAGAACGAGTAAGCAAGTGCGCATATTTGTCTCCTGGTGGAACTACCGTAATCTGCGTTTGGACGCTGGCGTTGCGATTGATGAACCTATACACGGAGATCAGTGTTCCTGTGAACGCGAATGAACAAGTCGGAGTACTCTAGAATGACCGTCTCTGCCTCTTGATTACTGTAGTTCTCTCATCATCGAAAAAAAGGACAAACCAATGCCAAATCCTGTTGCAATGTCGTTATCGATGTCCCCTAATCCTCACAGAAAAACCCACCAAACTGAGCTAGTACAAACAGTATCTGTTGCAACCCCCGTCACTACACGATATATGTGCCACGACAAGATGTACCCACAATTGGACCGGTCACCAACCATTTGACTCTGGGGCGACAAACTGGACGCCGGTGAACGAGATTTGGAGAGAGGAAGGTTGGATAGGACATACGACGATATATTTGGCGCGCAAAGAAGCTAGTACCATTCGGTTTATGAACGTCAAACTATAACATATATGCGCGTAGCTACTTACCATTGAACTATAGAAACCACAAACACCTGCAATACTACTAAGCCTTGTCATAAACGGTGCTGGGGGGAAAGGAACGCACGTTCACTAGAACCGATGCCTAAGCAGGGAGAATATCCTTAAAAAGTGTGTGGCAGAAAAATGGCCATGCGTACTGGTAGTGACCTGCCACGCGTTATTAGTCCAGGCAAATTCCGAGAGAAGAAGTTACGCGAACCAGATGATGTAGTCCAGACTCGTCGGCACACCGTAATTGGTTATCTGCAGCAATTGAGCATAACGGTTATGAGGAGTAGGTGCGTGGGCTTCACCAAGTAGTAATACAAGATGTGACACACTAATCCGCAGTTGATCATACACTCACTTATATATACCAAACACTCACCGAATGAGATATGTAATGTATCGAGGATCCTGTCTTCGCATGAGCGGATTTGACGGGCGTCCAAATATAGTCCAACTCACCATATGACGGAAACCAGGACCTTCATGGCCAAACCATCCTCATAATGCATGAAATACAAGTAAATCTGTATAACCTGTAAGTGAAGCACTAGGCTGGACATTCCATTTAGAGCGCCCCTGGAGATTTGTTATGCCGTATAACCTTGATTCATAATGTGGGCGTTAGAGAGAAAGACATGACGAGATCAAGACAAACCATACATACAGAGTGGACACCAAACCACCCATGAGAGCAGAACCTATTGGAGATGGATCAACAAATGAGATTGTGTTTGGCTACGAAGGTCTTCACCGAACCCGTCCGGGATGGCCATGTCGTTTACGCGGTTTATAGGTGAACTCGTTGACAAACTCGCCTGGGGGCGTAGATGGAGAGGCAACTGAGGGGGGGAAGGACAGGATCAATCTAATAGAGTAACGCTTTTTAAGGATGAAGGCTTCATTATCGTGGTCTGGAAGACATTCACCGCCTGAGCGGCAATTCTCACAGGAATGATGCAAACCCCAATGCCAACGGCTGGATCCAATAACTTTGCCATTGCTGTACCAGTACACCCAGGCCTCAGTGGAAGGTACAGCATATCATTCTTGGAAAGCTTGAAGCATCCAGAAAAATGCTAAAGTTCAAGGGCTCACCTACTTGCAGTACGAACTACAAGCGGCGGGAATGCAAAAATCAGTAGACGCTTCCCAGGCCTAGATATCGCAGAAGCTATTTCAAACCGGGTCTATAACTTGGAGTCCCCAATTTGATTTGGTCGATCGGCGTGCAAGATTGACGCAGGCCTATCTGGCTGTGAAAATGATGCTGGTTTTAAACCCGACCATGAAATGGAAGTATGGAATGCAGTACTCTGGACGCGCGGTCTGACAACTCACCTTCGATTCCGTACCCGATGGCAAGTGTTTGCCAGGGATTGACTACGCCAACACTCCAGAAAACACTGCCTGCCGCATGCACCACTACCATGTGCCAATAGATGCAGCTCTGTGATGGTAGTAGTGATGATGGCGCTGTGACGACGGCAGTGAGAACCTCCACTCGCCATTTCACTGAAGCGTGCCAACACTTGGCCGCTTGGGATCTCTCGGTTCTATGTGGGTGACTTACCTCCATTCACAAGTTTCCTACCAGTCCGCTCTGGCGCTCCCCCGACCGCCTACATGCGCTCGCTCACCTCCGGCACCGTTCTCGTGTTTACCTTCCCAGGCGTATCTGAGGAGCTTATTTGAACACGCTGGCCCCTCCCACCTATGCTTGCCATCGTGTTCGCCCTGTCACGTTTCTCAAACGTTTGCACTTTTCTCGGTCGATATGTTCTCGGCTGAGCTATTTCTGTTACTGTACAGTTGATTATCTCATAATGCATAATGTCATAATGCATAAATCTAATAATGCATGGGTTTTTCGTCCGCCCAAGTTGGGCTGCAGGGCTGTGCAACTCCATGCTACTGCATAATGCTCATAATGCATGGACTTTTCCCCAGCCCGACTGTATGCATTATGAGATAATCAACTGTACCTTGCATTTTCAAACGGTTTCTCTGGTTGAGTCGTGGGAAAATTAGTCCCTGCCGAGGGCATCGGACGTACTTACGCCCGACAGCAACTACAGCAGAAAGCTGCGTACCACTGTATCCGTGCGTTACCCGTGCTCGTCCCGTGTTCGTTTTGATACGAACACGAGACGAACACAAGACTCGGGCTTGTGCACACATGTACGTTCCACAGCGACGCTTCCGAATGAGTAGCGCAGAAGGACGGATTTTAACCTCACACTGAACCCCATGAACCCTTGCAGAGGGGTTCCTCGTTCGTATTCGTTTTCTCATCTGCTACCCGATGACATTTCACTCTCTGGTTTCGGCCAGTACATCCTCGACCCGCAGACAGGAGTCCAACTGGTTGGTTGAATAGCCAGCTATTTTCACACACTCGTCCACGAAACCAACGGAGATGAAAGGGTAAGTCAACAAAAACATTGCATTACCTGCAACCACGATCCACGAAGCGCCCACACTTCAAGGGAATTCGGACCGCAGTAGCTTTTCGACCATCCCACACGACTCTCCCCAACTTCGCGACAAGTTTGCATCTATTGCAACGACGCTCTTACCAAAACTTCTGAATCTGCACAAAATCTCGTTTCCGTACACGCTCGACACGAGGGGTGTCGCGGACATTCTCCATCTCAGCATACGATTATCAGTGCATGAGAAAATTGACAGTCCAAATGAAAGCCACAAGGCTATTTTTTACGCCCGGTCACGCAAACATCACAAGACTTGCAACCCACAAGGTATTCATGAACCCAACGCTTGACGTTCTCTGCAGGAACGCGATCTTCCCTGAGTCCGCTCGTTATGTACTTTCCTGGTCACCTCTGGGCTCCTGGCTTAGCTCGTGAAACCGTTCACGGTTTTTACTTCAATTCGTGTACATACAGTGTGCCAACCAGAGCCCGAAGGCAGGAGTTCTCAGCCACTTCTCATAGAATTATCTCTATTTTGAAGGAGGCTTGAAAGGTAGCACAGAGGGATCTGACCTTATATAATGATAAAAACAACAAAGACCAAGAGTTGTATTACGTTCCGCAGGCGACGGTATGATAGTGTTAAGATAACGATTCAATGACGCGAGAACGACATTGGCGCGGGAACAGAAGTGTCTTCGCAGCTCCAACGAAGCTTGGATTCCTAGAAAAGAGGGCGCATACAACCGTGTATTCATGAGTATCGGCCCAAAATACGTACTGTCCACCGTGCTCGAGGCACACGCCTTTTCGGCAGCTGACGATCTTTGGTGATGTACTGGTGATGAGCCTTGATCGTCTGCGACACCTTGTCTGGCGAGAACCTTATGTCTGAGCCACGACCTCTTTGATCTGGAGGGCTCACCTTGTTTTTCGTTCCACGCTCAAAACATGGGAACAGTGAGTACACGACTTCGCAAAAAAATGGGCTTGTGACACCAATGACCAATCCCACCTTGGGAGGAGACTCGTTAACGCACGATCTCTGTCATGAATGGTGATGTATGGTAGGATATTTGCCAATAGTGGAATCTGCAAAAAAGGTTATCTCGCAAGTATGGTTCGAGTTTCGATAGAAAACGTACAGGAGTTATAAGATCACGCCGCCACCAGACAGCCTAGCTCATCACAGAAGGCGAAGGACCGCACACAAGGGCTCACGCAATATTAAACATTCCCAGACGGACCACAGATGGGACAAGGAGGCCCCAAACAGGTTGATAGAGTGGCACCGACACAACAACTAAATACTAGTCAACTTACGCATCAGCACGAACGAAGAACAGGCTAACATGCGCTGTAGGATTGAACTCTCGACCAAACGAGGTGGTTTCAGCGAGCTGTTGGCTATCGATACTCGTCGGCAGTTCGACGTGGAGCACAGACCCTAGGAAACAGAGTCTGAGAGTGGAGTCTGACGAGGGGCTCTGCCTTCTTTAACGGAGGAAATCAGCGGGGTTTGATGGACAGTTATCCCATGTACGAACCGGTTTGCGATGTTGTGACACGCTATTTCCACCATCGTGATGCTGTGGTTTTGGAAAGGGGGGCCGAGCTTTGAGATTACCCTTATGAAGAAGGCAGGGTATTGATGGTGCGTTAGATGCACCAACGGAGACTGGGTTGAAGGTAAATGCCAGCTTTATTCAAACGGAGAAGGTGTGCCGATACGTGTCTGTACCTGCACTTGGAGTTGGAATCTCGTTTTTGGCTGAAGTATGAGAAGCCATACATGAAGTTATCCAATGGCTCTGGCCTCTTGGGAGCGTCTTGATAAGGTGTGCGAGGAGAGCCTAAGTATACTGTTATCTTAAACGAGTGAACCTCTGTCCCCTGGTCAAATTGCAATGAGTCTGGGAATGCTGAAAAGGGCACTTCGAAATCGTCAGTTCAAGTAGACGCCGACACAGATTACGGGACAAACATATTCTCTGATTTGGAGGGTGAGGGTGGTAGATAGATACACAAGGGGGTACACGGCTCAAATGACGGGTCCAAGATCAAAGTCGAAGTCAACTGTAGTAATGAATCAGGAGGTATATGACAGAAGTAGTCTGTATTTCCGATCCTTCCTCGGGCTGGGGACCCGTGATGTTAGACATGTCCATCCGAGCTACCATCGATCGGATACTTCAACTGCCAGATCTGGTGGGCCCTCAAATCAAATCCAAGATTGCCCACCAGGACGCAGTGCCATGCGGGTGCACGAGAATAACCGATGAACATGGAGCTAATGACAACGTACCTATGTGACTTTGGGCAAGAATGTCTTGACTAAACAGTTCTCGTATGACTCCTCACAGGATCCTTCGCGTGATACCGAACATTTTCGGCGATCGCCAAACGATAATACAGACGAGTGGGCGACTCCCTGTATTTTCCTTGACAGTGGATATGCCAACTCTCGGAGCCCTTTCGACCCTCACGGTCCTCTCCGGACGCGAAACAATCAATTTCCCCCCTTTCCTCGGTCTTCTCCCTTCACTACTAATCCCTCCATGATGGATGTTAATCGTGACGTGATCTTGGAGTTTGGGTCTTCGCCGCGGCTCCCTCTAGTCCTATAACTGAGTGGTCTGACATCCAGTCCTCAAGGTTTGGTCACCATCACCCGACAGCACAGTACATGCACCCGTCGTGGGATACGGGGTACGGGTCAGACTCAGAGCATTTTCAGCACTTACTGTCGCAAGTCCTGCACTAAGAGTCAAACATCAGATATAGAAATGTCAATAACAGTGGATAGACCAACTTGTAGGAAGCGGGCTGGTTAGCCGAGTCTGCTCTCGTAGCGTCTCCACTGGGACGCTCCTTATTGGGAGATATTAATAGGACTAGATATAGATAGAAGCCAGTCAGTCATGGAGTTATCAGTGTGAAGGAAAACCTGCTTCATCAACACGTGCACGGTCTCTCCATCACGGGTTCTTTTCGATTGTAGAAGCCCTGGTTATTTATACCAGGACATTGCTAAACTATATAGGTGGATACGGAGGACGTAAGTGATTAGTTCGCGCAGGGGAACCATAGTTGGGCAGGACCCAGGCAACACGGGACACTGCGTCTCTATTGAACTCCTGTCTGTGTACTAGCTGGAACCGGAGTGCGACATACTGTTCGAAGGGGAGCAGAACAGCATAGATAAACCGGTTGGAATGAGAACGTGCACGACGATGACGGGGGAAGTGAGGGGAAACTTGATGGCATCTGGAACCACAAGAAGGCGATGCGAATCGAGGAACTGGTCATGAGCGGTCGCTCTGGTGGTAGTTATCCGAGAGCTGTCAATCATTGGAGTTGGCCTACTGATGCATTCGAAACGTGGTCGTTTTCCATCAAGGAACATCAACCAAGGTCTCGACATCATTGCAGCCACGGAACCAAACATGGCATAATTGCAATCAGTGGTAGTGCCGCTTTTGGACAATAAGGTTTTCCAGCGCTTCTTCGACAGGAGGGTAAGTCACAGGCTGCGGAATTCCTCATCTCGCATCGCGGGGTCGGACGCAAAATAAGTCTCCTCAATGTGGAAAGCAAAGGGATATCAACCTACCCTACAAGTCGCGATGCGGGTAGCATGCTCCACCCTCTTGCGGTTTTTGGTAGGTGATGGTCAGTAGTCTACTAGCTCCGTTGCGTATCAATGGAATGGCGAGATCACTGAATGAGTTCACGTACTTTATTGCCACATCAACGCTCTTGGACCACAGACCTTGCCCAATATAGCTGATCCGCTGCACAGCAAAGATCTATTGCAGGTGATAGAAGTCCTCCAGATGATATGACGGGTGGGGCCTTCACCATTTAAAAACTGCTCCACGGTCGGATTGACATACCTCTGCAATCTTGGACTGCTCCTCTATCCACACCCATAGCAGGTGTGTCAACGAGTTCCCCTTATCCGAGTTTCCTGGTCATCATGAGCATCCCGGATGAGTTTGGTGAAGACCTTTTATAACTGACCACAGTCTTGCCCGCTCATGTTTTCTGCGTAGGTTCCACCCTCATAGGGGGGTTGATCTCCACTATGTATGTGTGATTCTCTTTGATCCTGTGACACTTTCCTCTCAGGGTTTTATCACCCATCAAGGTTATATGGTATAGCTACTCTCCAGGGGTGTTTTCATTGCAATGTTTCAGTCCAGTGCTTCACTTATTAGTTATGCAGACTTACGTGTATTACATGCACTACTCTGAGGATACCTCGGCCATAAGGTTCCTGGTTAGCGGCGTATGGTGAGTTATGTCAAATTGGGACACAGGTCATATCCACTCACATGAGGTCAGGATTCTCAGTACCCTACACTTCTCATTCAGTGGGCATTTAGTGCACACAGGTGAATTCATGATTGACTTGTGGATTAGTGTGTCACTTTTTGTATTACTATTTGGTGAGACCGTCACTTGTAATCCTTGGAATTGTCGTGCTCAATCGCTGCAGATAACCAATTACGGCAACCCGGCGAGTTTGCTGTATCTGGTCTGGTCCGTATACCTTCCATCTTCCAAAGTGCTTCCCGTTGATGAGATATTGCAGGTCATTGCCGGTACGCATACCCAAGTTTCTACCAGGCGTTGACATGAATATCTTCCCTTATTAGGCATCGATTCTGGTGCATGTGCGTACCTTCCATCTCAAAAATTGTTTACGACAAGAACTAGCAACGTTGCAGGCGTTTGTGGCTTCTGCAGTTCAATGGCGAGTATCTTTCCACTATAGCCCGATGCTCATAAATCGAGTGTTTTTAGTTTCTTCATACACCAAATACATCACCGTAGGTCCTGTTAAACGTGCCCCTTGAGACTTCCTTGACAGCATTCAGTTTGTCGCCCTCAGTTGAAGTGGTGGGTGACTACCCCCATCGTGAGTATATCTCCTCGTCGTGGCAAGTATATCGTATGATGACGGGTCATGACAGATGCTATTAACATTGGCTGGGACTGGTGATTTTCTCTTTGTTCGAGTCTTGGAGGCATTAGTAACGATACTTTCAATAGGCTGTGGCACGGGTTTGTCCACTTCTTCCATCGCGGCCGACCTATATTCTGATTAAGAGGCAGCGACAGCCATTCTTAAGTACTCCAACGCCTCTAACCATGCTCAGAGAACTACTGATCTCCACCCATAGATTCCTCAACACAGAGACCAGCCTCTCTATGCAAATTTCGGTAGCCCCTATTAAGAGAGAAATTGACGCACCAGCTCACCCCTTCCTAGTTGCACATCGGCACCCCCGCTCTCGCCATCTACATGCTAGCTGAGATTATGATTGCGGTGTCGCTTTGCACACTTCTTTATGACGGTAGTTCTCGCTCCTCCTTCCCAAGGTGACTCCAGTGCGTGTCAGTGGTTCGTTCCTAATTAACCCTGCTTAGAACGAAGCGCCTCTTGAACACACTTATCATCTATGCTGTTAACCGGTGTTTGCTCGCTGTGTCAGTATCATGCCCCTTTCCATTGTAGTCACGGCTTGATTCATGGGTTCGCCATAGACTAGTCACCATTGCAGAGCTCGTTACGGTACGTATACTCTATCGCAATGCGACTATGTGTACTCTGTCATTCTTACACTTCCTTCAGGAGGTCAACAACCAAGCTGCATGGACAATTACATTGGACTTCATTTGTCAGGGGGGTCAGTCCTCCATGCCTTTACCGCAACGGATACAACCAGCTCACCATTGAATAGTATATTCCAACTCGCTTCTAGCATCACTAAACACTCGAGAATACCTTCGAAGCCAAGCTTCAAGTACCATTTCAGATCTACGCGTCGCTGCTGTCAACTTCCCGAAGCCGTCGAAACTTGAGGGGGATGTAGGGAGTTCAGAGGATGGAACAAAGCGATTTGGCGTATTGGAGGAAGCTGTTATCGACGTCACCGCTGACCCGGGCTTACGAAAACAAGTAGAGGTGTGATACTAGTAGTTCCATCCTCCATCCGCTGTTCGCTTTGTTCACGACAAGGTCAAACGGCGTAGCGTCAGTATGAAATGTCACTTGCATGCCCGATGCTCCTCTTGCCTCATGAGTCGTGTAGCTAACACGATAGTTTCTGGTACACCGTTGCTTGAGTCCAACCTCGTGCTGTACACCGGCTTGGAATGCGCACCTTCAATCTCACACACGGTGGATGAGTGTCAGTAGGACGTCCCACAATACATACGTGGGGTAAGTCCTGACCGTCGCAGTTGGTGTTGCGAGGAACTGGCTCAGGCCAGATCCCGTAAACTATCTTCATGCCCACCTGTACGACAGCTACTTGACGGTAGTAGGTTGGATGACAGCAAAGGAGCTAACGAAACACGTTTGCTAGGTGAACCATGCGGCCAATCATAACCATGCATGGTATAACAACCATGCCGGACAGGCGTCTGGTGCTCCAATTTGAAACCACAGGCTGGTAGGAATGATTGGTGTTCAGATATCCAATCCGTGAGTCTCTACTACTATTGGCAGTATATCCTGGGTGGCGATTGCGGCCTGTGGCTTGCGAAGTAACTCGCGTAGCTCAGAAAAATACCTGACTTTATCCGAGAACTGGAGTTCGGATATGAGTGATCGAAAATGGGAGGCGGTTCGAAAGCCTAGATAGGATAACCCTTACGCACTTGATATCGCACTACTCTCCCAGATGTGCTGGGGACAACAAACAAGAAAGTTTCGCTCGCTAGCTTCCCTGAGCATAAGTCTGAGTGTTGATAATTCTGCAAAACACGTGAAGGCTTACCTGCTTCGGTTGGATGCACAAGTTTGTACGACTGCAGCCCAGGACTATCCTTCTCGGCGCCCTTCATATCCTTTTTAACCTTCCGTTCCCTACTTCCCTGACCTTGTGACCCCGAGATAGATGAACCGGAAGATCGCTGCAATTGTTGCAAGGTTTTCCGGATCACTGTCCAAATCCCCATTCCCACGAAACAGACGAAACGTGGCCTAAAGCGCGAGATCTTTATAAGGAATGCTGGAACTGCGGCCTCCATTTCTGATATCGAGAGCTCTGCTGCCTATATAAAGTGATCATCATCAAGCACATTCACAGGAAGTCGGCTACGTGTAGTGGATACCTCTGCAGACGGCCTATCCACGAGATTAGTCTGCGAGGCCATGTTCGTGAGCGATAGAAAGGAAAAACACGTTGAAGAGGTATAAGTACCAGACCAAGATTGTACCTTTCGGGCAATGAATAATCCTCGGATGGTGGTAACAAATTCGAGGTCAAACCTGACGGCATAGTCAGTGACATTCTCCACGTTTTAAGATGCACGAAAGTGGGAACCACCTGATTGATACAAACAGCGCCAGAAGTGGTTCGTCGGATTTGCGAAATGATGCCCCGTCTCGGCCGACATGTGGCCCGGGCTGGTCACTTCAGCATTGAACGAACACAGCTAAGAGCACAGTGACTTACTTTATTCCACAAAAAATGACTGGAAACGTCAGGCGGAGGGAAGGGAAGCAACATGTCATGTTACACGCTCCCCCAAGAAACCACAGTGCGCACCGTCGAGATTCTCCTGTAGATAGTCCTGAACGAGATGGAGATCAGCGTATACCTCCGGATCCACGTGTCCTCGTTTTGGTTTCTTGTTCGAGCGCCTGGGTTTCGGAGATGCCGCTGCTGTCGAGTCACCTTGTATTTGGCTATCATCCCGTCTCTTTTTACGCTTCCTCTCTGATGCGGGGATATCGTCACTGATGCATTCGGATACCTTGAGATTGGCATTTGTATCGCCGTCGGTCGCTTGGGTCTTCTGTGAACGGGGCACGCGCCAAGTCACTCGCGATGTGTCCCGTTCCGAGTCAAGACAGAACCGAAAGTGCTCAATAGTAGGTTTGAAACTCATTTCCGATGAAAATATCGAGACCTGTGCAATGAGTCGAGCGTAATTTCGTGAGTACCATTTCACGAGTCCACCCGGTACTGATCAGACTCATTACCGGACACAGAGTCGATGCCAATAGCTCGCTCATTACATAAGCAATAACTGGGCCTTCTCACTTTTCTTTTTCGTCTGCAAGTGTTGTCGCAAATGCCGCTCCCCCACGACCTCTGCGCGCGTCTCCAAAATGCCTTCCGCGCCCGACACCGCTTCGTAGCCGTCGACCACTCCACGCAGAACCTCGGAATCCTTTCTATCCTATTCCGAGCCGGTTTTCTCAGTAACATCACCCGCGGGACCATCGCATCCCCTTCACCATCTGATTTCGAACGCGTCGGCGAAGCGGAGCGGCGGATATGGGCAGAACTCAAGTACCGCGACGATAGACCTGTCCTTTCGTATATGAGCCTCATTAGCTTGCCTAGTCGACGCGTCTTCATGGACCTCGGCGAAATAAGGAGGATATGCAGTGGGCGGAGAGCACAGACGATAAAACCCTTGGGAATGGGAGAGATTGCAGTGGTTCGGACGAAGAAAAAGGAGCATGAGTGGCTGGACGCTAGGGAGGCGTTGCAATTGGGCATTCCCGGAGAAGTGGTTTGCAGGGCGCGGTGAATGTTGCTGTATGGTCGGTTTACTCACTGTCATGTGGTTCAGTGTTCCTCACTTTTGTCCCAGCCAATTCTCTCCTTAATCATGTATCATATCACTTGTTACACTCTCACGGCGAACGCAGCATTTACACCCCCGAAGTCGAGAATCACAGAATACGTGTGTACACTTCAGCTAATCAGTTCTTCTGGGAACACTCCTTATTGCGACTCGTAACAAAGTGCAAAGAGGCCAGTACATTGCATAAAGGTGCGCGAAACAAGCGAGCGCAGATATCCTGGACATACGTACATATATATGTAGCAATCTCCTGAATGAACCATCAACGGAACTACCTGCGTGTAGCCGTCTAGCAATGACTGACCCGACCTAATCATCGGAAGTATAATGTTGCCACAGATCGTCGACGAACTGCTTGTTAGTCTATGATAATGGGAACGTCGTTACTCTCGGTGAACTGTAAGGCGAGAAGGACACGTACATAGATCAAGGATAGTACCTCGCTCACAAAGTCCTTCCTCGATAAATTCTTGAGGCGATCGGTATGCTGTGAAGTGGAGAGTGTGGACGATAGCGCAGTGCGCACGCCATCTACATCGACATTGGTGGGGTTAGTGACACTCGAAGTCGCCGTTGTCGCCGGGACAACAGAGGTAGATGATGACCGCGTTACGACTGCCTTCCCCTGGATCTCGCGGGGGTGCGCGTTTCCGTTAACAGCATCTGGAGGATTACGAGGTACTGCTGCTGGCGACGCGACGCGCATAGGAGCAGGTACGTCCCAGCTCTTCTCAATCTCTTCCCTCTCCTTCTGTTTATCCTTCTTACTTTTTTTCTGTTTTTTGCGTGTGCAGCGTCTCAGGAAGGCGCTCGGGTCACTCAATGCACTGGTATCCGCAAAGTCAAGTTCGACTATGTCTGAGTCTGTCTCAACGAGCGGCGCACGAGGATAAGGCCAGAGATCCGAGTCAGTCTCAAAGGGGACGAGAGGGCGAACCCTCGGGAGGTTGGTGGCAGTGGCGGCACTCTTTGTACTTGCAACGTCATCACTGCCGGGAGTGCTTCCATGCGTAGGAGGATGCGTAGCTGAAGAAGTATCATTGACCGAGAGCGGTGGCCCTTCCGACTTCGTCGCTGGGACTTGCAGGTGAGCACCTGATGTGTGCGGCGACTGAGCACGCTCTTGGCGTTGGCCGATATACGCCGCAGCGGTGAGAATGTTGGCAACTTGGTTTATATCTGAGTCGAATCCACGCAAGGAAGCGCGGGGTGTGGCATCCCCCAGGATACGTTGTTTCGTGGATGCTTCGACATGGTCGGGGGGTATGGCGAGCTGCGGGATGCTGGAAGACAAAGAACCAGGCTCAGATGCACCATCGTCACTCGCTTCGTTATCCCCTTCGTACCGGGCGGATGAAGCACGTGAAGGCGGTAGGCCAAGGAGGGTGGAAATGACTTCCTGATTAAGCACTTGCGGAAGGGCAGAAGTGGTTGGTTTGGGGGATAAAATATGGTAATCTTGAGAGTACGCGGTAGGAGTGTGAGCATTAGCAACGACGTTGTGAGACGTAGCGGGCATAGCAGAATCACAGGAGAAGCGGGAGTTTTCAGTTCGAGACGAGACGCGATTAGGGGGAGGAGTAGCGGAAGCGAAGATGGTGTTTAGGAGTTCGAGTCCACGTGTGGGTGCTGCGGTCGCGGAGGGCGCAGGGGATATAGTTGTGCGCGAAGGACCACGCACATTTGCAAGAAGGCTAGCAGCTGTAATCTCCGAAGCCCCGTAAGTCGGAACTTGGAGTTGAGGCAATGATTGAGGCTGAGAGAGGCCATTAGTGGACACGCCTCCAAGCTTGGCAAAGAGTTTGTCGAGTTCGGAGACACTGCGGGCAGAGGCTGGGGTGATGATAGGTTGAGCACCTCGAACATCATCTTCTCCCGACTCTGAGATGCTATGAATACTGCTTGCGTTGGATGCACTAGACGCCGAGCGGGTATGTGCCCGTTCTGAGACTACTGAGCACAAGTAAGTCGAGAAGGAATAAGAGCTTACCACTCGCTCTAGATAGTGAGCGGAAATTCGGAGGGGGCGGACGGTCGGGACCGTACCTGTACTCGTCCGGATAAGGTAGGTTTTTCTTGACATAACTGTGCAATCTGTGGGCCGAATGATGATCAACCTGCAATCCGATGCTCAATACCATGTAGCCACTCGCCTGAGCATAACGTCCGTCATGCTCTCACGGACGTCGGTCGCCAAGCACCACAAACTAACCGTTTGGGATCGACCTTTGTCCTCATCATGAAGCTCTTCGAGGTCGGTTATGGCAAATTCTGGCGCAAACTTCGTTGCAGGTCCATCTTGCACAGATGGAGGGAGCGTTTCCTCTGCCTGTGTTATTCTGCGAGCGGTGAAATCGGGATAATGACGGAGCATGAGGTAGTTTCCATGAGAGCCGACGGCGTCTTCAGGGTATAATCGTTGGTTGTAATCCTCCATGCCGACGCGGTTCATGATATAGAACCCGTACGGTGGATAACTATCGCTGTGTGCACGGTTAAATTCAGAACATGGGAACATGGATGTCAAGGGAAAGAGCGTGATAGTACCGTTCATACAAAAACATGCTCCCCTCGTACCCCTGCTTCTCCCACTTGTCCCCGTTATGATGATACACACAGACATGGCTAAACTGATCAAATATGGATACAATAGAGGGGTCCCTTCGGCGGACGACTTTCAAGTTGGCGTTGTACCGGGAGGCCGGGGACATACCCAGATGTTGGTAAGATTGTGGTGGCTCGGGGTGGGGCGACTCGGGAAGCTGTCTTGAGCGATTGTTAGAAGGGTTGTGGTTCGACGCGGATGAATGCGAGCGAGCACGGCGTGGAGGGCCCATCGTGAATTGCAGCGTGCGGTATGTATGAAGGTATGTACAGGGGAGCGGTTGGGACGGCAAACGCACAAAGCAGCAAGTTGCACTCCTCACACGTCCGACCCCTCTCGGGAGGGTCGATACTACATCATACCAAGACTCAGTAATATTGTAAGTAAGTTATTGTCTCAACGACTTGGACCTCCTTCCTCGCGACGATGGCACCCCAAACGACACAGACGAAACTCTCTCCACCAGTAATTCTCGCGCTGCCTCCCTCTTGGCATCCTGCAAAGTCATCATCCGCTTCAAATCTCTCTCGACCTTCTTCTCGCGTGCGCGCTGACGGCGTTTGTTCAGATGACTCCAGTCCTCTCCGACGCCCACTGCTGCTGGCGGAAGGTCGGTTATCCCTGACGATAGGGTTTTTGTAGCGTTTCCCGCTGCGGCTTGTTGCGCGGACGGCGTGCGATCTTTGACTCTCCATAGCCAAACGTCAGTAGTCCGAGATTGTTTGCTTTCGGTCCTAGTATGGAACTTCTCTATCTCCTTGTCGTTCGCCAAACTAGGGAGAACCACTTTCTTCAAGTACCTGTAAACGAAACTCAGTCACGCGAGAAACGGAAAATCGAGGGAAAACACACCTGACGGAACGTATTTGACTCCCCGTGAAAGGTGGCTTGACGCCCCGATACCCCGTTAGATTGAGTATGCGCTTGGTATTTTCAGCCGCTACCTTCGCCGACGGCGGTTGTGTCGTTGTGTCACTACCATTGGCCAATCGAAATATGTCTTGGGTCGACAGCGGAGGATTGGCTTTGATGATACCCAGCGCAATTCTGCGGGCCCTTGGCAGGCAATATCTAGGCCATTCGTGAAGACGAGAGATGATGCTCGTTGACATGCTAGCCAACCTGTCGACGCGACGAGAGCACACGGAGCAAGTGTAAAACAAACGACCCCCCTGGTGGAGGTCGACTGGTAGTAGACTGCTTTCCTGTTTGCGGTGATGTCAAGTGGTCTGTGCCATTTGACATGAACGCCTTACACTAGGGCAGAGCATTACACGCATATTTTAGACAGGATGGTGGAGGAAATTCATCACATTGCTCGTCGTTTTCTCCATGGCGAATTTTCTTTCACACCATGACCCAACCGTCATCTTAGAAGCTCATTCTGCACCACAGGCTAGGTGCGTTTATGAAAACCCCATTGACACAGACAGTCAGGAAACGGTCTCAAATTCACAATAATCCCGATATCACGTCGCAACCCCTCGGTACGTACTATACACCTGTTTTTGTCGAAGGCCGAATGAACACGACATACCTGCCTCGTCTTCTGATAATCAGTCACGGCACGGAAACTTCTTGAGCTTCGTGTTCGGGCTAGAGCCCGTGTGGGCACGAATACCGCCTGGGGATGGAATGTGCCTCGAGGCATACCGGGGCATATCCCAGCTCAGAGGCCTTCGGAGACATGACGTGGTGGGTACGGGTTGGATGATACATGGACGCAGTTTCCGCAGCACAAATACTCTTTGGGGCAAGATCGACTCGGGACTTTATGTTAAGGACCTGCGAAAACTGGAAAACGTCCCCAGCACATTCTCCCGAGGACATCTCCAACCTCCCACTCTTGCTTCCACATAGAATGTCCGTGCAAGCGGCGGCTGTGCGTACCCCACACGAGGACAATATTAAGCGTCGCTCTGAGAGCAGGCTCGACGTGCCCTGATTGCCACGTCAGAACTCTGGATGGCTGCTATTTCCGAGTTTGAGTTACGCCAGTCCGGCAGTACTTGCCCCGGGGAAGTGTCTGTTTGTAAGCACCATCGCATTTCTGACATCGTAGACAACCCACGCTACCAACCTGTTGGTTCCATGCACTAGTCACCGGGCACAATGTAGCTCGGATTGGCATAATCACAACCGCTCCGTCCTCGGTAACTACCTTCTTATGTGCATTTATTGAATCGCAGCGGCTTGAGTGTTTCAGTGAGGCCACGTTACAACCCACAACCTATGCTGGCATCATTATCGCCGAATCACCCCCATGGATGTCGTGTCCGATTTCCTTCTGGTACCGCAGGGAATCAAAGCGGCGGACCGTTGTCGTTGTCACTAGATGTCCAAGTGCTCATGGGTCTGGGGTACATGAGTGATATTACATGGTAATTGGTTGGTTCCTATCCTCCGGGACGCTTCTTGGCAAACAGAGCATCATCATCAAGCCTTTTTGCCTCTCCAGGCTCCAATATTGCCAATGCCAAAAGAGCCGAAAGCTCCACCGCTGATGGGCGTTGCGGACTCCCCGGCACCCACAGGGCCCCTACTGCCGGCAGTAAATGTAGAGCGGAATGCTGTGGATGGGAGTGCCTGGATCGAGATGAACTTGTTTGGCGGTGGTCGATCGTCTGTATTGTACTGCGTCAAAGAGGGCATTAGTGAGGTATAGCCTCTGTGGACGAGAATATTTTGAACCTGGAATTCGAGACCGATACCATCTGCCTCAGAAACATCAAGCAACTTGACGAGTTTCTTCCCGATCCCATTTATACGCTCCACGTCACCTTTGCTCCGAGTCCACACCTGGATGCGATCGACTTTGCTCCTGAGGCTCACGACCGCTCCACAGATATCGTCACCCTCTTCCACTTCCTCACCGACAAGGGCCATCGCAAGCCATGCCCAACATCTGTCCAGTAGCGCTGGATTGTTCTTCATGGTTAGAACCCATTTCCCGCCATTTGCATTTGCCGGATCTTCCCACATAGGCTTGATACCGGACTTGAAAATGTGGTAATTGGAGTTGCGCTCGAGTTTGGAGGGAGGTTTGAGCCAGTTGAAGTAACGACAAAACGATTCCACCGTATCGAATTCCCCGACGACGGTAAGCCCGGCCTCGTAGTCCTCTGACTCGGGAACTGCAGAGAAAGACGCAGTATCTTCGCCCCCGGACTTGGGAGCAGCGGGTGTGAAAGGCACTTTGGTAGGTTTGGTATCGTGGTAGATGGTCCTACATACGTCCACATTGCACGCTGATTACGGGACGGATGTCGACTGGACGAAGACGTACCATGCATACTGAAGTGGGTGTTCTGGTGCCTTCATGACTGCTCCTGGTGTCTTCGGATCCTCGATCATCTCCGGTTCAGGAGGACATGCAGTCCCATCGATGCTGAGCGATCTCGTCTTTGCCATCCGTGCAGTGATGTCGTTGAGTGAAGGGACGTTCTTGTAGCCTTTGATCCTCTTCTCTCCCTTGGAATTTGGGGCTGTTTCCTGATTCAGCTGCTCGAGCTTGTCCTCAGTGAGCGGTTCTGTTTCGAGGGGAGCATCCTCTGGGATAGATACCGTCGTGGACTTGGGTGTTGCGGCGGACGTAGCAGTCAGCGCAGGAGACACTGAGCGGGTAGAGGGCGCGTTGACGGCGACAGAATCATTTGTAGTGTTGGTGGATAGCGATGACTGAGAGCCAGTGCGCAAGAGGGAGGCAGCGAGACGTGGACGGGCAGGGGAAGACGTGGCAGGTGAGGAGGACGAGGTGGAGGATGTGAGACTGATACGGGCCGCGAGTTGGTTGAGCGACGGTGGTCTCAAACTGGCTGGCGTGCGATCAGGGCCAGGCTTGGGTGCATGGATGGAGGCTTGCAGCGATTGGCTAGATGGTGGACTCGACATGGTCGACGACGACGACGACGATGGTGGACGTGGTGTCGTCGACTGGTGGAGCGCCCAGCTCGTACTTACATCTACTTATCAAAACACGTCCAACTAATGAGTGCTAATTGCAATCGCGAAGCAACCACAAGTACTCTATCAATCACGGCGTGTACGAACTCTCCCTGGATGTCGCCGCCTCTGTCTAACCTCGTCCTTCTGAATGATCGATGTCAGGTTCGTCGAGGAAGCCACTCCTGTGTATCGCTTCCCTGACTCTTTCAGGGTGATCGGAATCCGAGACCAAATCCTTTGTACTTGACGAGACCAGGCTTACTCTCGTTTTCCGAGACACGCCCGCCCATCGGAGTACACTGCCCGCCGAGCAAGCCGAGAGAGGCTGGCACGATCGACAATTGGTCGAAACGTTGAACCCATCTGATACATGACAAATGTTCCTTGCGCATCACATGAACCTTGTCATTGCATGCTCAGCTTTGTCGCTTACGGGTTTCTATTAGACCAAACTTGCTGTCAGAACTCACGGCTGCGAGTATTACTTGCGAGACTGCACGGGACTGCCTTTGAATTTAAGGCACGTCACCGATCTCATCACAGATCTGTCCACGTGCCAGTAACGTGGCTCAGGACTACACATGTGCTATTACGTCATCCCCCCGTCCCACATTTTACCCTCCCCGTTTTCATCAAAACTGAAAATAATGACGGTTTGTTTTCTTTTCTTCCGTCCGTCGCCCCACTCAGGAACCTTCTACTCTTACCATGTCAAGCCCTTATCCGAGCCTACACACCGTGTCCGTCTGTCTAAGTACGTGTCGGGCCCCAAAACAAATGTGTTGGACACGCGGCTGACCCCAGTTTCTGCCAGTTATTGTAACTGTCTTTAACGTCTTCGCCATTTTCTTGACCGCCTTCCGACTCGGCTTCCGTTTTTACATACGGAGACTATGGTGGGACGATTTTTGGGCTGCCCTAACATCCTGTTGTGCCCTCGTGTGCATCGTCGCTACCTGGACACTTTCCTCACCTCTCGACGATCCATACATTCCCACTAGTACCTTGGGTTGTATTCGATTACTCTTTGTCGTCTACAAGTCCCCTGACATCATTGCAATCAGGACTCGCCCCTCAATCACGAACCACCCATATCATTTCGTGGTGGCTTGCCGTGCTATCTTATACCTGTGCTGTATGGTTCGCTCGGCTTTCGATCATCTCATCCTTCATTCGCATCGTCCCCCCAAGTCACAGTCATACGGCTGCGCTTGCCGCTGCTTCCCTTTTTGTTGTTATGTGGTTGTTCATGATGCTCGCGAAGGTGACACCTTGTGCCATGGAGAAATCATGGTATAACTTACCCTTCATCCAATGCCCCATTCCCGAGTGGGTTCGCGATATCAGAAGTCATAAGTACGTCTCTTCGTCACTGCCCGGCCCTGGCCTCACAAAATTATCATACTCTAGCGGATTCACTGGCTGATATCATCCTCGTCTGTCTTCCATTGCGATTGCTGTGGCGTCTCCGTGTTCCCTCAGATCAGCGAGCCATGATTTTGGCCGTGTTCTCTTCCAGTATCCTCACGAGCATTGTCAGTGTCATTCACACGGCATATACCATCCCACCTAGTTTCATTGGAGGGATCACCGCCAATGTCGAGGTACGTGGGTTTCGCACTGCCTGTCCGAACATCTATCGGCACCATTTCCACGACTATTCTGATCGACGCTTTCGGGTAGGCTGCCGTCAATCTCGTGGTCTGCAATCTCCTGGTCATTGTAACTTTCATTTATCGTATCAGACACGGTGGTCGCAATATGGGAACGTGCGACAAAGACCTCTCTGCTCGCCTTACGACCATCGAACTCGGAGTCAGGGGGAGCACCGAATCGTGGTGCCCGACACCCATTCTCACGACTGGTCCCGATGGTGGGTCCCTGGGCACCACGCTCACACAGACAGGGATCCCAGGGACGGTTGCCGACCGTTCTTCTCACAGCCTTACTACTCAGGCCTGTCCGGGCATCAGCGAGGAGAAGTATTTATCCGTTTTATCGGATAAGGACGACATACTCTCTGCTGAACCGATAGAGCCCTCTCCTGTACCAACAAGAACGCCATCGAGCTCATTGACGCTGTCATGGCCACCGCCACCAAAGTGCATGTTTCATTAGATCTCATACTTTCGTGTTCCCTTTTCTCTCATTTTACGGATGGGCTTTCCCTCTATAGTTGCTATCATTATTGTGTATCTATACATCCCAAAGGCGCATTCATGTCAGTAGGTTGACGTTAGTTTTTAAGTATCTGCGACTGTCACTTCAACTCCTCTGGTAAATTCATTCTTGGAAAAGGAGAAAACGACAGATGGAAATGACATACAACTTCACACGAAACTACGAGAACGAAGTGTAAAGGAATACCGTAAGACGGCTGTTGTGTCCCTCGCCCCAGGCATGCCTAGCACGAAACTTGACTTCAGCGTGGGCTGGTACGTGCATGACTTGTGGTATACTCCATCGAGTACTGTGCACCAGCTCACGGCCAAGGCCCTCCTCCATCCAAAGACCGGGGTACAAGAGAACTATCGTTCAGTCGTAATCTCGCGAAGGTGGCATAACTTATCGCATGATAGTATTATCGCAGGGCAATTCCGCCGTCACAATTAGTGCTGAACGTAATAGAGAATGCATCAGGGCTGCTCGTGGGTGACACCTTTCACCACGGTTTGATGCCCCAACCCATCAAGGAAAACAGTACAGGTACGCCTTCAACGCCGAAAATGGCGATCCCAGCATACACCACGACTTTCGTAAGTACTATGAAAACCCGTGAGTTCTTACATATCTGCATGGGAAAGAAGACAACGGCAAAGCGCGTACCATCTGCATCGTAGTGCTTGACTTCCGTACCCGGGTGGGTGATACCCTTTCCGTTTTCGAGCTCTTTCCCATGGCAGTCAGGGTGCTCCGTGACGTCAACCATCCCCTTGCCAAGGCGGTTTTGTCTCGTTGTCGTACCACGTCCCCTTCTCTTGACACTGGCGCCCCTCGCATCCTCAGCGTAGACACCACTCACTTCCAGGGCACTAGGCAAGTCTATTACACTGGGGATGGGATGGAGGCCGTTCTCGGTGGGTACATGGGCGTAGTCGGTAGCGGGGGTATAGAATCGACGGTTAGGAAGATCAAAGCAGAGAGCTAGGGCACGGAAAAGCGGCGGTAGGACGAAATGCAACACGGACTTGGCAAGTAGGCGCCATATAAAGATGATGATGATGCCTTTGTATGGTCAGCAAAGCAACGAAGACAGGTATCAGACAAGAGGTACGTACCGACATTCACTTTGAGACATGCAATGAGGCACCAGCGCAACTTCTCTCCGAAAGTCCAGTCGGCTCCGTGACCACCTGGCATGACGGTCTGCAACAACCGATCATCTATGCCAGCATAAACCGCATGCCACCGTGCGACGAACGCACCGAGTATGACGGAAATAAAAGCGATGGCATCCTCGAAGCACGGACAGTCATCCACCGGCTGTGGATGGAAGTGAACCAACAGCAAACATACAGGAACGACGGTACAAGGCACTGCAAAATGGAAGACATTTCTTCAGTGGTCAGATCGTTATTAGGACCTCTTTACCAGTCCAAGAGCTGCTGGATAGCAGACGTTCTATCGTATCGTACACCATGACATATGCGCCCCATATTCCTGCGCCAAGGGCTGCACCCACGACGCAATCGGTGGCAGAGTGCATACCCATGTACAGCCTTCCGAAGACTATGCTGATAACGTATACGACCAGAACGATGCATGAACCAAAGTAAGCGAGGTCAGACATTGCTGAATGTTCGGTATATGCGCGGTGGACGTGTCCAAATATGAAGAGTGCCATGGATACGCTGTTGGTGGAGTGCGTTGAAGGGAAACCATACTCGAGATGGTGCGTGCCTACGACTGGGGGAAGTCAGGATGGGGCAGTACATGACAACGGCACACAAGGACGCACTCAATCTGGTCAAGGGAGGAGAAAAGGGACGGGGAGCACATACAAGATCTTTGATGAACGAAGAGAAATAAACGCCGGAAGCAAGCACGAATATGAGACTGGGAAGTGGAGAACGAAGGTCAGTTGGACATGAACAGAGTAGCATGAGCTATGCGTGACTCGCCCTCGTCCGAGATTATGATAGCCGAAGAAAAACAAAATGGGGAGTGCAATCATGAAGAAAGTATGTGTGCCCAGGCAAGATGTGTAGAGGAAATAGACGTCCAGCCAAGGATTCCTGAAACGAGTCTGCAGCACTACGATGTCAATTATTGTCGGAGGGAATGAAATTTCCTGACCTGCAGTCGTGCGAGGACAGGACTTTCATGCTCGACAGCCTTGAGAATGACATTACGGATGGCTGATCTCCACCGTGGCAAGACTGTGTCGTAGACGTCTTGAGGAAGTTGGCCCGGGGTTTCGCCGCAACTGCTCGTCATGGACGTGGAGGCGTCTTGGTAGTGAACTGGATGGCAGCGCTGGCGTGGTCACAGCCGATCAAAGCGTTCAGGTTTGGGAACATATTTTCGCCCAGAAATCGACTACTCCATAGTGCTGCCGAGTAATTGAGGTGTCGTCATCAGTACGGTAACCAACCGTGGCCGATGACCCACTCATGGACACACCCACGCATACATGATACAAGGACGTCGAGCAGCTGTTAATCCCACTGCTGGCATGCGGACCCGAGTGACTCCCTGTGAGTAACCTATCAAGCGTTGGTGCCTAGTCATGGTGTTTAGATTCTGGCCTCAACATGACTCGAGAGATGGAATGCGGCGCTGGCGAGGATAATAAATTGACTGGCTGCACTTTGCCTCAGTGATAAAGTCTGATCGCTACTTTTGATTCATCCATTGCTCTCCTGGTCGTAAGTTGTTTCTGTTGGTATTTGAAACTCGAGTTCACGCTTGCAGATGGCTCCCGTCGATGAAAGCGTCTCCGTGGTTTCATCCGTCGGTGAGCACGAAAGTACAAAAGAACAGGTCTCCTCCGTTCAGGTGTGTAGACATCGTCCGCCCTTAACCGGAGCCTTTCATCCAACGTGGATGTTTTCCGACTAGGTCAGACGCAAACGTGTCAGGAAGCATTCAGGGGGCATATTACCCTATCCTCTATGGACCGTTGACAATGAACGCGACACCCATCACCGAGCTCTCCTCAACCGCCTTGCCGCCGTGCAGCTATCTCTACCGCATCGTTCGAGACCACCATCACCCAAATTATCCCCCATCGCACGCCTTCCAAACGAGATTCTAGCAATAATATTTCTTTGTACTATCCAATCACCGGCACCCAACAGTGCCTTGCCGTCTCAGCTCGTCATCTCGAGCGTCTGCAGCACTTGGCGGACTGTCGCTCTCTCGACCCCGGAGTACTGGGCCACCCTCTATGTATCCTCCAAAATGCCCGTGACAGTTTACCGGGAATTTTTGGCCAGATCGTCTCCGTTTCCCCTGTCGATCGAATTCTATTCGTGGCCCAGGTTTAAACGGTACCAGTATACGTATTCTAACGTATGCATCATCGAGGGGATGCTTGATATACTTCAATGCGAAACTCATCGTTTGAAGTCAATTACGGCACAACAGCAAAACTGTTCCATGATCGCTTTCGGTCGAGTCGTCGATTGGAAAAGTAAACATTTCGCGTATTCCTAGCCAGCCTTTACCATGGTTCTACTAGCTGGTTGTCATGCTGCCATAATCTCAGCGATGGAACTTGATCGTTGTCTTGTCAGTCGAAGCAGTCCATCGTCGACGGCTGATACCTGTCGTTGGCTTCTCTCCTCTCTAGCAGAAGAATCCGCAGTGAACAAGCCCCGTATGTTGTACAGGAGGTACGTGTATTATTTCCCCCAGTGCCCCCGTATGATGTTCCGCAACATGGCAAAGTAATACAAATGTGGTTATTAGTATCCAAACACCCATCCCTTATCATGGCCCGTCGTCAACAGATTTCATCCCCATCCAAGAATGGATCCCAATCACTTGGTTTTTCTTCCTGTGCGGGGTCGTCGTTATCGTCCACAAGCTCATCCACTTCATCTTCCTCGGCGTCCGAGGTATCTTTCAAGCTTTCCTTGGTCAACTGTACCAGGCGTCGGCGCTCGTAGTCAACTCGCCGTCGTAGCGACGGCTCGGCGGGGAACGGTGTAACTGGATTTGACGACTCGGAAGGGAGGAAAGGCGACGATGACAACCCAAATACCGGCAGCGTTGAGGATGACTAATTTGTAACGCATCAATCAGTACAACAGGGAGAGGAGACAAAAACAGTGCATACCATGTCAGGGTCGGTCTCACCTTCCGCATCCTCATCGTCATCGGAGTCTTCGTTCAATGGTCGTGCGGACCAGTCTTTCTCTGCTTCGGCTTCCAAGAAGCGTTCGTAAGCTCCGATTCTGTTCCATCGCGTTGTTTCGACAATACCCGGTCGAAGAGTGCCTTCGGGATTGGAAAGCGAAACTGAACCGTACGCTTCGAATACAAATGGTTTGTTGCCCTTTCCTTTCCTTTGTGGAACCTTTTTCGTGTTCGCAGTGATATGAATCTGAGTAGTGTGTGTCGTGATGCTAAGGCGACTTTATGAACAGCATGCAACAAATCCTCGAGAATGGTCTTACATATACGATAGCCTTGGATAGGTTGCAGCCCTTTGGCCAAGCCTTGGCAAGCTGGAGGTCTTCTTCGGCTACCCAGCGCCAGTCATCACTTTCATCGTCGAGAAAAACAGAACCATCTGAGTCATTTCCAGGATAGTGGTACGGGTCGCGCGCCGTAGAGGATTTGGCCCACGTGTGCCCGCACTTGATCACCCCATGTTGACCCGCCTCAACCGCGTCTTGCACTTCAAAAAGGTGTCCAACGGGTTCTGGCGACATCAGGATTTCTCTGGCTTTCCCTTTATCCTGGCTCGAGGACACCATAGCGGTCAACCTGTTTGACACTCGACGAAGATTATATGGCGCAACTATCTCGGCATCCGTGGCAGGATCGAATATGTAAGCGATTAGCTTGCGTAAGTGAGCAAGCGTATAGTTGAGCGGGACCTGAACGACACGGTACACTCCGTCCCTGTTAAATTCCCGCCCGTCTGCACGATGGTTTACAAGCTGAAATCGAAGCGCAATGTGTCGCCCGAAAGATGTTGGAGGGGGCAGCGTGGTACCGTGGATGAAGCGACGGATACGACCGAATGGGTTGGTTGGAGAGTCTGCCGGGACGGTCCACGCGTACGCAGGTGTTCTTGGAGTCACCAGGACAGATGAGGACGATGCGCAGGGCGACGACGGGGGAAGTGAGGAGGATAGTTGACGGCGTTTTGGACCGCGACGCGAGGAAGGCGATTCGAATTCAGGACTGGTCACGAACGGGCGTTTTGGAGGCATTCCAAGTGCTGCTGCCGTCGTCGAGGCGGTCAAGACTTCAAATCAACAACGCGTAAATTAGTTTTTTTTTGACTTGTCACGGTCAGGTGACTCTCACGTGACTCTACATCATTATCACTGGAAGGAGCTGCCCATCAGAAGATGGTACTGCCATCGGCTTCGAGGCTCAGGTGCCCGAGCGCATTCGGGTGGGTAGACACCGCTTCAGACCACATATCAAGGCCACACTAAAACAAAGCCAGCCCTGGGAAGCTGAGGGCGGAATCGAGGAGGTCTGCCTCGTGCTTGGGGCACAGCAGGTTCATATCAACGCAGCCATCGCCGTTTATAAAAGCAAGGCTAGAATGTCTCAATTCCATACACTCTTCCTCCCCTCGGTTGTCCCCCGTCTATCCGCAATCCGCGTTCGCATAATACAAGTTACCCAAACGACATGACCATCCCAGGCGGCTTCGGTGAAGACGTTTCACAACCTAGTGTAGTCTCGTTCGTTCATCTGTTTGTGATAGGTGTTAATCTCATTGCGGGTCTGTTCTCCGCCATGTACGCATTTCCTTATTTGATGCCGTCGCATCTCCTTTTCTGATGTTTGCGTTTCTCATCAAAGGTTGTATGGCATAACGACTCTCCAGGTGCGCTTTATACAGAGTGTTCAGGCTCATGATATGCTTACCAGTTATACAGACTTATGTGTATTACATGCACTACTCTGAGGATACCTCGGCGATGAAATTTATTGTCGCTGTTATATGGTGAGCTGGGCTACCCTGAGTAACCATCGGATTTGTTCACGTGAATTCAGGATTCTTGATACACTGCATGTCTCGTCCAGTGAGTATTTGGTGAGTCCACATGAATGAATGGCTAACGGGCTATCAGTGTGTCATATGTTGTATTACTACCTGGTGAAACTGATCCCCCCGCTCCTTGTAATTGTCATGCTCAACTGTTGCAGATAACCAAATATGGCGACCTGACGAGTTTCGAGTATATTGTTTGGTTCGTATGCCTCCCATTCCAAAGCCGCTTCCCGCTGATGGACTGGCAGGTCATTCCCAGTATGCAGACCCGATTTTCTACAACTTACAAGGCCCTGATCTCGAATGTTTTCCCTGCCTAGGCGTCGTTTCTGGCGAATGTGCGCTACATTTATCTCACTAACCTTCATGATAGAATTCTGACTGCATTCCAGTTATTTGTGATTATCATTGTTCAGTCGTAAGCGACACTCATTCGTGGGTTGACGCTCATAAATGAACGTCACTAGCTTCTTTGCACATAAGATACATTACCGTATGTCACATTCGTCTTGCGACTCAGGACTCTGTTGACTGCTGCTCAGTATGTCGCCGCGAGGTGAGGTGGATGATGACTGCCCCAATCGTGAGCACATTTATCCGTGATGGAAAGGGAATCACCCGGTGATAGTGTCGTGACAGATACTGCTAGCACTAGCTCACTTCGGTGGGTTCTTTATAAACTGCACTCACGAGAGATTTCTGACGATATTCCAACAGGGTTTGGTATGGGTTCGTGCTGTCCCTCTGCTAGGTAGGACCTCTTCTAATCAACAAGCAGGGATAGTCGGTTTGATGTACTGCAGTTCGTTCAACCATCCCCATCGAAATATTAATGTCTGCGTATAGGTTTGCCAATGATGAAGTCAGCAGCGTTACGAAGTTTTGGGTAGTTTCATCAACAGATATATTGGTCAGTGAACTCACGACTTATATCCCTAGTCTTCCACCGAACTGCCCTGTGGAGTCACCGGAGTTTTAAGCGAGGTTCTGATTACCGTGTCACTCTGTGTGCTTTTGTATGACAGAGGCTCTGATTCTGCGTTCCCCAGGTGACTCCAGCCCGCAATGCTCGGCGGCCCGTTCCTAATGAACCCTCCTTAGAACGAAGCGTCTCTTGAACACACTCATCGTCTATGCTGTGAACCGGTGTTTGCTGACTTTGTAAGCTTGATCGCTCTATGGTCTGTAGTTGTGATTCAACTCCAGCTTTTCGTAATAGCCTCGTTGGCATTGCCGAGCTCGTTGGGGTGTGTATGATGTTTGCAAGACAGCGATGTCGCTCTCACACAGCCTTTAGACCATTAATAAACAAGATTCATGGGAAATGGGAATGAACTTCATTATGGGAAAGCGTGAGCCTTCCGCGCCTTGTAGACGATGGACAGAATACTCCATCTTACTGTCGAATAGTATACGCCAATTCGCTTCTAGCATCGTTGAACACTCGGCAACACCTTCGGTCCCTAGCCACAAGTACCGTGACCAATCCACGCGTCGGCGCTATTCACTTTGCAAACCTGCCAAAGCATTCGGGGGACGTAGGAAGTTCAGTGGATGGAGGAATGCAATTCGACCCGCGTGGAATGGCTGTTATCGATATCACAACCGAACCAAAATCTGATAAAACTACTACGACGCGAAGAGAGGCAGAGGTGTAATTCTGGTAGATCCATACTGAGTTCGCCATGTGGTTGGAACGGTGTAGTGCTGGTCTCCTTCGTGCGCGTTGCTACCATATCTTCATAATTTACAATGAGTCTCAACTCACAAAAGCCAGCTGCAGTGGTCTAGTACTGTCCTTGGTGAAGAGCTTCACTGACAGTTCTCAACTGAGGGCTCCCAGATACGGCTAGTTGAAACTGCTACCAGCGGTCACTGTCACTCGAGGAGACTTGGGCAGTACTAGTGCTTGATCGCTCTCCTGGTAGGTAAATACACATTGCAAGGCCACCGCAAAGCCAAACCAGACGTCGTAAGCCAACGGTAAAACCGTGGAATATCATATCAGGCCATCCGACAGGCGGTGAAGAAACCTCCCTTTTTGCCTCCGTCAGCAGCCGTGAGAATAATTGCTCAAGTTGGAGGTGTTGTTTTCACATATTCTAAGACGTCCTAGAGTCAGTCCACAGCTGGCAAAGTGATTCCAAGGAGCTCGTATGACAGTTGCAAGAGATAATCCAGACATATAATTCCATCCTCCGTCTGTGTCTCGGACCTTTCTGAAGACCCGAGGGCGCCCTACAGGATCCAAGGCAGTCCGGGTTACGGAAGCGGCAACATCATTGGAGTTAGCTGGGCTCCCATCCCGGGGCAATGCAAGTTCTCCCGATCATATCAACGCAGCCTCCATCGGTTGCATAAAAGATACGACTGGATTAGTTACATACTCCCTTTTGCCCTGGCTTGCTTCCTCGTCCACAACTCACAGCGAATTCGTCTCATACAAGTCACCCGAACAACATGGGCATCCCGGGCGGGTTCGGTGAAGGCATTTCATAGTCAAGCGTGGCCTCGTCTGCTCATCTGTTCGCGATAGGTGTCACCCTCATCGCAGGTTTGGCCTCCGCCATGTACGTATTGTCATGCTTGGTTCCGTCGCATTCCCCCTCTGATGTCCGTGTTCCATGTCAAAGGTTGTATGGTATAACGACTCTCCAGGGGCGTTTTATTCAGAATGCTCAGTCTCGTGATCGGCTTACTTGTCTATACAGACTTACGTGTATTACATGCACTACTCTGAGGATACGTCGGTAATAAAGTTCATCGTTGCTGCTATATGGTGAGTAGGCATCCCCGGGATAGCCAGCAAACCTCCTCAGGCGAATTCAGGCTTCTTGATACCCTACATGTCTCGTTCAGTGAGTACTTGGTGCGTCCACGTGAATGCGGGGCTAACTTGTGATCAGTGTGCCACACGTTGTATTATTACTTGGTGAAATCAAAGCCTCCCTTCTTGTAACTGTCGTGCTCAATCGCTCTAGATAATCAATTACGGCGATCCCTTGAGTTTGGAGTACGTCATCTGGTTCGTATGCCTTCCATTTCAAAACTGCTTCCCGCTCATGAAACATGGCAGGTCATTCCCAGTAAGCATACCCAGACTTCCGTAACCTACAAAGCCCTGATTCCGGTCAATTTCCTTGTTGAGGTGTCACTTATGGTGAACGTGCGTTCCTTTCATTCCACCGGCTTTCATGATAGGTGATTAATTGTATTCCAGGTGTTTGTGATTACCATGGTTCAGCTGTAAGTGACACACTTTTTTCTGGTCAATGCTCATAGTCCGAATGTCGCTAGCTTTTTTGCACATAAAATATATCACCGTATGTCACGTTCGATCTGCGACTCGAGACCTTGTTAACCGGTATTCAGTTTGCCGCCGCAAAATGAGGTGGATGGTGACCGTTCCAATCGTGGGTACTTTAGTTTGTGATGGCAAAGGCATCATCCAGTGACAAGATCATCATAGATACTATCAGTACTAGCTCACTTGGGTGAGTTTCCTTTTAATCCCGTTTACAAGGGATTTCTAACGATGTTTCGACAGCATTTGGCATGGGTTTGTGGCTTTTTCTTATCACGAAAGACTTAATCTGACTGAGCCGCAGTGACAGCTATTGTAACGTACTCCAGTCTGTCCAATCATCTTTCACTACAATACTGATCTCCGTGTGTAGGCTCGTTAATAACCAAGCTAGCAATGTCTCACGGGTTCGGGTAATTTTGTTAATAGAGAAATTGGTGCGATGGCTAATAAATCTACATCTCCAGTTTTACACCGCGACACCCGCTGTGTCTGCCGTCGTGCTAGCCGAGATTTTGATTACGATGTCGCTGTGCGTGCTTTTGTATGACAGTGGATCGCGCTCCGCAGTTCCAAGGTGACCCAGTCCGTTCCAGTAGTTATTTTTTATGAACCCCTGGTTAGAACGAAACGTCTCTTGAACACACTTATCATATACGCCGTTAACCGGTGTCTATTGACTTTGTAAGTTTGCTTACTCTCTCACTTTGTTACAGACTTGATTCAGGCTTTTCGTGGTAGATTAGTCACTATCGCCCAGCTCGTCGTGGTACGTATGGCCTACTGCAGGACAACTATAGCGCTCTTACGTTTCCTTCAGGACGCCAATGACCAATCCGCATGGACAATGGGATTGGACTTCATCGTTGGAAAGTGTCAGTCTTCCGTGCTTGGTACAATGTAATACAGAGCTCCTAATTCGGCTATTGACTAGTATATGCCAATTCCCTTCTAGCGTCGCTGAATACACGGCAACACCTTCGATCGCAGGGTTCAGGGCCCGAGTCAGACGCGCATGTCAATGCTGTACATTTCGCAAACCTGCCGAAGCTTTCGGAGGACGAGAGGAGTTCAAAAGATAGGGAAAGGCATTTCGACGCGCGGGAAGGGGTCGTTCTCGATATCATTACCGTTCCAGTCCACGATAGGACTCCTGAATTACGAAGAGGGGGAGAGGTGTGATTGTTCCTGCCTTCCACCATCATGTTCCAGGTATGACTAGATATATATATATCACCTAGGGTCACAATTCGCGGTAAACCTCGCGCTCGCATAAACCAGTGCGCCTGTTTTTTCTCGGTCGAAAAGCCTGTAACGGATGTCTACTTTGCATGTCATCATTCCCTGATTTTGCGCTTGTCTATTGTGTTTCGGTGATAGACAAGCTTCACACTTGCCTACGCTGCTGGCGGGACCTAACTGTCCTACGCGCTGTCAATCGTCTACCCTGGTTTCAAGACCAAACATATTTTCTGCAATCAAGGATCCAGTTTTCCTGAGTACTCCGTAATCTCACCGGAGGCCCAAATCTTTGCATATCACTTGCTGTGATGCAGCTCAGCCATCCGCAAGCTCTCGAGGGAAGTGGCAGAGGAAGACAATTGCGACGTGCGCGGAATGGCTGCTATCGATATTACCATTCAACCGGTATTGGATAAGACTAGTACGATGGTGGGAAAAGACGCAAAGGAATGGGCCTCAGTAGTACCTTGGATAAGATAAAACGAGATAGTGTAAATCTCTCCACCATTCAAAGGATGTTTAAGCGTAGGCACAAATACCAAGATATAATTCTTTGTGCCTTCAAAATTGCCCTGTGGAGTCGGGTGACACGCCCCAGGCTTGGATCCGGCGGGCCGTGCACCTACGGGTGCAGTCATGCAGATTCCGAGGACTGTCGTAAGTAGGTACTGCGCGCGGAATGATAAAGCCTCGGATGCAGATGTGCAACGAGTATTACGTATGGATATTGACGCGGATGCAATCAAGTCATCATGATTTACTAAGAGACTTTCTTCGAAGCTTACTACCACCACGTGCGAAATGTTCGTCTAGGTAATTGCGATCAGCCAACACTGGCACGAAATACAGAATTCCATCTCAGAGGGTGCGTTTGTGGCTGGTATTCAAAGATCGGTGGTATAGTAAATGAATTGGCACGAGAAAGCGGATTGGATCTACAGGCGGTATCCTGTCGAAGATTTCGGCATTCAGAGTTCGAAACGTTGGGAAGAGCTCGTGAAATAGAGCAGGCAAGAAGTCGGTATCTAAGATTTTTTGGCACTCTGTGGATTGATGTAGCATAATACGATCAAAGGTTCGGGTTCGGCGTGGATATCTTGGCAACTACCACCACAACTCACAAGTGCAGCCGAGGATGCGTAACTCAGTTTTTTCAAATTCACTGATTCTTTGACTCAGCATTTACTTTGTGTTTCCTTGACGTTTGGCCATTCCGTTGGATGATGATCTCCGACCGACGGGTCCCAGGCTTGGTTATCCGGCTACAATGCAGTAGATTATGCCGACGGTACACGTACTACTTGCGGCCCGCTGCTCTTGCGTAGCAAGTTCGGCAGGTCAAGAATACAAGCTCATGAGGGGCACCTGGGGCCCATCACGGTGATTGCTTAAGTGATGATTTCTGACAAAACCATGTAGAGTCACTGCCGGTAATTGGTCTGCCAGCGTAATCCGATCGTATCCAAGCCCACGGTACCCATGCTATTTAACCAACCCTTCCCCATCGCTGTGTTCACACACAACCATGGATTCGTCTTACTTACTCACAACCATGCAAGACAGCCTTCTGGCGGTGACTCGCTCAGTAACTCCACTCGACGTCGCGGCGGCCATCGCTACCCTATTGGCACTTCGTAGTGCCCTGAAAGCCGCCCGGAGGACTTCCAAGACCACCAGGCTTCGCGGTCCGCCAAGAACCGACCTCATATTTGGTACAGCTAAGCAAACATTCGAATCACCAGACGCCGGTGCTATACATGAGGCATGGGCCAAGGAATACGGCGTAGCCTACGAGGTCCCAACTACTCTAGGCGGGAAGAAGATCATGTTAGCCGATCCAAGAGCACTTGCGCACTACTATGCCAGAGAGTCGTGGACATACGTACAAACCGAATCGGCTAGATTCTTCCTCCAGCGCAACGTATGTACGATTGCCAGTTTCTAATGGCCTCCTTTTTTCACCCAACACCGTACAGTTTGGACGGGGGATACTGTGGTCGCATGGCGAAGACCATAAAAGGTAGACACAGTCAGCCTGCAGAGTGATTTATTAATAATTTGTTTTTCAGGCAACGCAAATCGTTGATGCCTGCGTTCACCCAAGCTGCGATAAGGAACCTAACCCCTATCTTTTACAATTCCGCTCACAAAGCGAAGTTGGCATGGGAAGCCGTGATTGATGCCAGCGGTGGTGACAGCACTGTCATTGAAGTCCAGAACTGGTACGTTGCATTGAGTCTGACTGTGACGACGAAAAGCTGAGGAGCTTTTGACCAAGGATGAATCATATTTCGTGAGTCGACTATTTCATTCACGCTCACTCAATTTGAGCTGACCTGTCACTCCAGACTTGATACCATTGGGCTTGCAGGGTTCTCTCATGATTTCGGCGCTCTTGACGGCAAACCAGCCTCGATAACTGAGATATTCGACACATTTGGATCGTCCAATCGATCAGCCGTAAATGTCGGCCTCCTCCTTCTCTCACAAGTGTTCCCTCTGTTTGCCTACGTACCCACGTCAAGGTCTAAACTGTTTCGTGACATGCAAAGAACCATGCAAAATATCTCGACGGAATTGTTAGCAAGGACAAGAAAGGAGAAAGAGGAAGGAGTTCTGGATGGGAAAGAAGACAAGTCAATCATTGGAGTTTTAGGTGCGTTAATGATTGCTACGTGAGACTGCCTTTACAAATATTGTGCACGAAGTAAAAGCCAATGATTCGGACTCTTCCATTCACTTGACTCATGAAGAGGTGTTGGCACAAGTGAGTAACAGAACTCTTATCACCGGGCGTACGATTTAATGTCTTCCCCTTATAGATGAAGGTCCTCCTTGTCGCTGGGTACGAGACCACGTCTAGTAAGTAATCACTCGATCCGTACGTCGGTATGGACTGATTGAATTTCGCAGTCACCATGACATGGGCATTGCTTGAACTGGCGGGGAACCCTGACATACAAAACAAGCTGCGACAAGAACTCCTGGCGTTTGGTGAAGAACCGACGTATGACCAGCAACAAAACAGTTTACCTTACCTTGATGCTGTGGTGCACGAAACCCTGCGAGTCCATCCTCCTGTGACAGATTTTGTTCGCGTGGTGCGTTGCTGAGTGACAGGTGTATCCGTAGTTCTTCCTTAATTTGTGACATCCTTCTAGGCAACAGAAGATGACGTTATCCCTCTCTCAGAACCCGTCGTTACCCAGTCTGGCGAAGTCGTCAACAGCATTTCTGTAGCACGTGGCACTCGACTCGGCATATCTATCCCCTCTGTCAATAGATCTACCGAAATATGGGGAGAAGACGCGAAAGTTTTCCGTCCGGAACGTTGGCTGGAAGAAGATGGGATTCCGAGGAAGGCGCAGGACATCCAAGCATACCGACATTTGTTGACGTTTGTCGACGGCCCGCGGACTTGCCTTGGCAAGGGTTTTGCGGTGGCTGAGTTCAAGGTGCGCTTGCTTGGCTGCCCCAGTTTTGCCAACAGATACTGATTAGTCTCACCAAGGCGGTTATGTCAGTGTTGGTGAAGAGCTTTGTGTTTGAGATGAGAGACGGACCCGATACGCAAGTAGAGATTGGCAGAGGATTGTTGCCCAGGCCCAAGATAGTTGGAGAGGAGGGTACTAACGTGCCGCTGCGCGTACGCCGGTACGAAGAATAAATCGAGTATGGACAGTCTGCACTTGGGTTGACGTATGATATGCTGAGCATTGTGCTATTCGCTTTCTTTCTGAAATCTATTTACTGTATGTGTATTCTTCCCTGAGTTTTGATGTGTCGTAGGCACTGAACTGAACCACCACCTTTGGCGAGCTAATAAATTGGTTGACCAATATAACGTGCGATGAATTGAGTTGGTCAAGACTACCACTTCATACCTTCTGTCGCAATGCATCTTGCCCGACCTCCTGAAGTTACATCAGTAAATCGGAAGATAGCAGAGTACGAGCAGGCAACTTGGCAGCAGCGGCATCTCCGAAAACCAGGCGCTTGAACAAGAAACTAAAGCGAGGATACACGGACCTGGAGGTATACGCTCATCTTCATCCCGTCAAAAAAGACTATCTACAAGAGAATCTTGATGGTGCGCATCATGATTTCTGGGCGAGCGTGTATCATGACTTTCTTTCCCTCCGCCTGACATTCCCGGTCGTCTTTTGTGGAATTAATTAACGTGCTCCTAGTTGTGTTTGTTCAATGCTGCAGTGACGGACTAGCCCGGGCTACATGTCAACTGAGGCGGGACATCGTGCATCACTTTGCAATTCCAATGACGGAACCACTTCTGGCATTGTTAGTTATATCAATCAGGTGGCTCCTGCTTCCACGCATTTTGAAACATGGAGAACGCAACTAACCATATCGTTTTCCCGTCAACATTGACCTCGACCTTGTCACCGTCGTCCGAAGTTTACTCATTGCCCAAAAGGTGCAATCTTGGTCTGGTACATATACGTCTTTAATTTAATGTAGTTTTGATTTACGTTGCTCACGAACATGCCATCACAGGTTAATATCGTGGACAAGCCGTCTGCAGAGGTATCCGTTACAGCCGGCCGAATTCTGTAAATGTGCTTGTTGACCACTTTACATAGGCAGCGGAGCATTTGATATCAGAGTGAAGGCTGCAGTTCAAACCTTCCTTGAAAAGATCTCACGCTGTAGTCCACGTTTCATCTGTTTCGCGGGAATGGGGATTTGGGTATGGTGCGCGTCACCTAATAGAGCAGTTTTACAAAGAGATTTCTAATTTCATGAGGATTTGTATGTGTTTTAAATTTTGTACAAAAGTAGTGGTGACTAGGTGACGTGCACCATAGTATTCGAAAGCCTTGCGGCAATCGTGGCGATCTTCCCATTAGTCTGCCTTGGGAGGGAAGAGAAGGCCAGAAAGGATGTAAAGGGCACCGAGAAAAAAAGTAAGTAAGAGAAGGATTTTCTTGGCTGCACTCGCACAAACTCGTACATCCCGCCGAGGCTGGTAAGCCTTCGCACGTTTTGCAGATTTATCGACATTCAGACATACGTTCAGGGAAGCTAGCGAACGAAACCTTCTTGTTTGTTGTCCCCAGCACGTCTGGGGGAGTAGTGCGATACCAAGTGCGTAAGGATTGTTCCTCCTAGGCTTTCAAAAGGTTTTCCATCTTCGATGACTCGTATTTGAACCTCAGTGATCGGATAAACTCAGAACTTTTTGTGAACTATGCAAGTTACTTCGAAAGTCACAGTCCGCGATCACCATCCCGGATATGCTGCCAGTAGCGGTAGAAACTCGTGGACTGATATCCAGATTCCAATCATTGCTACCAGCCTGCCATTCAGGTCGGAACCCCAGACACCTGTCTAGCATCATGACGGTCCACCGGACGGGTTCACCTGGCGGACGTTTTTCGTTGAGTCTTTTGCTGTCATCTATCTCACTACTGTCAAGTGGCCATCATGTAGGTGGGGACGAAGATAGTGTAGGGGATCGGGCCCGAGCTAACTCCTCGCAATATCAAGTGTACGGTCAATATTCGCCTAACAAATCCATCGTGGGACATTTTCTTTGTTGACACTGATCGATCGTGGGGATGGAGCGCGTTTCTCTGCGCTGGAGTAAAGCACAAGCAACAGTGCACTGGAAAATACCACCCTTGGTTAGTTAGCCCCACGACTCACGAGGCAAGATTCTTGCCTAAAGACCATCGGACACGGTGGTGATATTTCATATCAACATAACCTTGTAGCGAACAAAGTGAATGATGGATGGAGGATGGAATTACTAGTATCACACCTCTGCTTCTCTGCCTCCTGCCGTCATCTCATCAAGTGATGGGTCGGCGGTGATGTCGATAACAGCTTCTTCCGATACGCGCAATCGTCCTGTTCCATCCTCCGAACTCTCTACATATTCCTGAAGCTTCGACCGTTTTGCGAAGTCGACAGTACTGATGCATGGATCTGACACGGTACTTGAATCTTGGATTCGAAGGTATTGTCGAGCGTTCAGTGATGCTAGAAGCGAGTTGGAATATACTATTCAATGGTGAGCTGGGGTATTACGTCCCTTGCATGAAAGGTGTGGAAGACTGACACCCTTTACCGATGAAGTCCAGTGCGGTTGTCCAT
Organism: Pisolithus microcarpus; assembly: GCA_024613185.1. Classification (NCBI taxonomy): domain Eukaryota; kingdom Fungi; phylum Basidiomycota; class Agaricomycetes; order Boletales; family Pisolithaceae; genus Pisolithus; species Pisolithus microcarpus. The sequence continues at coordinate 1,326,105 of JANFAI010000011.1, read as the reverse complement.
GTACTTTCGCGGTTGACGTTCTAAAGGTGTGGGAGTGACAGAGTGACACATAGTCACCTTGCAATAGGCTATACGTACCACAGCGAGCTCTGCAATGGTGCCTAGTCTACAGCGAAAACCCTGAATCAAGCCATGACTACAATGGAAAGAGGGATGAAACTGACAAAGTCAGCAAACACCGGTTAACAGCATAGATGAGAAGTGTGTTCAAGAGGCGCTTCGTTCTAAGTAGGGTGAATTAGGAATGGACCGCCGACACAGACTGGAATCACCTTGGAAAGGTAGAGCGAGAACTACCGTCATAAAGAAGTGTGCAGAGCGACATGGCAATCAGAATCTCAGCTAGTATGAGGATGGAGAGAGCCGGGGTCGCGATTTGAAACTAAGAAGATAAGTGAGCTGGTGTACCAATTCCCCTCTTGATAGAATTACCGAAGTCTGTATAACGAGGCTGCTCTCCTCATCGAGCAACCTACGGGTGGGGGTCAGTATTTCTGTCAGCATGGTTGGATGAGTTGGAGTACTCCAGAATGCCTGACGCTGCTTCTTGATCAGAATATAGGTTGATCATGATCGAAGGAAGGAACAAACCCATGCCGAGCCCTATTGAAATACCCTTATTGATGCCTCCAAAACTCAATAATAAAAAACTTACCGGTCGCGGCTAACACAAATAACATCTGTCATGACCCGTCGGCATACGATATGCTTGCCATGACAAGTAGATACACTCACAATGGGGACAGTTACCCACCACTTCACCTGAGGGCGACAAACTGAATGCTGTCAAGGAACTCTTGACAGGTGCGTTTGATAGGACCTACGGTGATATATTTGATGCACGAAGAAGCTAAAAACACTCGACTTATGAGCATCAAGCTATAGCAGATGGTCACTTGCCATTGAACTGTAGTAATCATGATGGCCTACAACAATGCTCATTCCTGTCATAAACAATGTTTGAGACGCAAGGAACGTACGTGAACCAGAACTGATGCCTAACAAGGGGGGATATTCATATCAACACCTGGCAGAGAATTGGGTATGCATACTTGTAATGACCTGTGATATCTCATCAATGGGAAGCAATTTGGAAAATGGATGGTATACGGACCATACCGTATACAGAAAACTCGTCGGGTTTTCGTAGTTGGTTACCTGCAGTGAATGAGCACGACGGTTCCAAGGACTAGACGTGACGGTCTCACCAAATAGTAATACAAAAAGTGACACACTAATCCACAAGTCAATCATGCATTCACCTGTGTGCACCGAACGCTCACTGAATGAGAAGTGTAGGGTATCGAGAATCCTAGTAACCTCATGTGAGTAGATTTGACCGGTGTCCCAATCTAACATAATTCACCATACGCAGGCAACCAGGAACCTTATGGCCAAGGCATCGTCAGGGTAGTGCATGTAATACGTATAAGTCTGTATAACAGGTAAGTGAAGTACTGGGCTGCACATTACAACTAAAACACCCCTGGAGAATCCCTATACCATATAATCTTATGGGTGATAAAAGCTTGAATATGTCACAGGACCAGGGAAAGCTGCACATACATAGCGGAGATCAAACCCCCTATGAGGGTTGAACCTTTGCAAAAGAATGAGCGAGCAAGACTATTGTCGGCTACGAAAGGTCCTCACCAAACCCGCCTGGGATGTCCATGATGACCAGGTAACTTCGATGAAGGGAACTCGTTGACAAACTTGCTATGGAGTGTGGATAGAGCAGCAGCCGGGATTACAAGGGTGTATCAATCCGACTGCGAAGCAGTCCCGCTCTGATTTTAAAGGGCAAAGGTCCCACCCCATCAGATGACGTGGAGAATTTCCATCACCCGCAACAAATCTTGGTTGCGCAGTGGATCAGCTATATCGCCCGAGGCAGTGTTTGTGATCCAAGAGCGTTGATGTGATCTGTTTTTTGCGCGCCCGGAGGTGAAAAAGTACGTGAGATGTCAACTCGTTCCTTGTAACAACTACCCGGGATCGGTTAGTAACCTCGCCATTCCATGATGTGCAGAGGAACTCCTGCTGGCCATGACCTTGCAAGACTGCAGGTCCCTCACTATCGTCGTGCGCATGCTCATTCCAACGTGCAACTCTGCACACACGTGGACCGCCCTGAAAGACTCTGCGAGCAACCATTTGGTTGTAACTGCCACTCCACGCTCATAGCGGATCGCATGCTGGTTTCAGCTATTACACAGACAAGAGTTCATGTTGCCCAGGTCCTGCCCTTCCACGTCAATTCACTTGCGCGAACTAATCACTTACATCTTCCAAATTCACCTATTCAATTTGGCCTTCCGCAAATTTCGATGGATATGATTGATATTAGAGATGCAACGCAAATTGGACTGCTTTACTTGCCTCACTGGGAAGAGGAGTGGGTGATACATATGTACTCATACACGTCGATTGGTAGTTGGGAACTCGGACATTTTTGTTTGTGCGGTCGCTGAGTTTCATGCGAGTAACGACAGGCAGCTGCCGAACAACTGACGACGACCGTAATAATTCGGAAATAAAGAAACGTTTCGAGTTTACTACGCACAAAATACCACTACAATGAGGGCCGGCGACTTGGTGATAGACTCTAGCCCAGGAAACCGACTGCCCCATGACCACCACCCAACTTTCTCATTCCTTGACTCCCTATATCTTCCAACATTGCTTCGGCTAAAGACTCATTTCTCGGCTGGTGTTCGTGACTGGGTGCTGGCCTTCAGTATTGGGACAACATGCTGAAGTAGACTCACTGACCCTGGGTCGAATTGCCAGCGTCTCTCTCATCTGGGAGACGTGCGGCCGGTGGGCCAGTACTATGCGCTCCTCCATTAACCGTACTCTATCTTCGATCTTCTTGGTTTCCGCTCCCATCTCTTGGTACTTGAGCCCAAACTTATCGAGTACTTGATGGAACACTTTGATGCAGCGCTCATGATGGTCCAAGCTCCGTACGCCATCGTCCACCAGCCACTCCTCCACAGGGTTCAAAAGGAGGAAGATGGCCTCCTTGTAACGACGGAGTGCCATTTGGAATGCAGGTATGTTGACCAGTACATCCTCCTTCTGGTGTGCCTCGGCCTCATCCTTCGCGGTCATAATAGCATAGACGATGGGGTCGATGCCAGAACGATCGCTGAGGATGAGTCCTTCACTATTACCCCACCTTGCGCATGCAAACGCATCAGCTTCTTTCTCCAACTGTGCCAGCATGATGGCTTGTTGCATCTCCATCGTGCCCACGTCTGCCCTTGTGTAGCCCTTCGACTGCATTACTTGGCGCGCCACCTCAGTGATGTAGCATCTTGTAGACAGTCCCACGGACTTCGCGAGTGCGTTACAGAGCGTAGTCTTTCCGGTGGACGATGGGCCTATCACGTACACTTGAACGGGTGACATTTGTCTCTGGCGTGCAGTTGCACTTGCTGGATGGCCGTACAAAGAACGATTTGGGCGTCAATCCGGACCATGACTCATAAAGGCACCGGAGAAGTCAAGATGCATGCCAAATGCTTCGATGGCTGGACCACGTATCCGAAGCAGTCTGAATTCGTGGCCACATATAAAACCCATCCTCCACAACCACACCCACATCCACGTTCACTGACCAGTGCATTGCTTGACATTCAATGTATACCCTCCTTGCAAATCCTCCTCACGATCAGGACACATGGCACTTCAATGTGCCCCAAGCACATCTCACCCTTTCGAGGAGGCGGAGGGACGACAATCGGATTTTCGGCAAATTCATCAGGTTCACGCCAGAGGCAATCACCCTAGACATTCTCCAGTTTCCGAGCAACCGCGTTCTACACAGCGATGATCCGGACAAATTCATTCTGGTGTCTTTCGAGAAACTGCGGTTCCCCCAGGGTGGCCTGAAGATAATAACAGAATACATAAATAGGTTGATGAAAGCGGGTCTGTTCATCAATGATACTCAGTATCGCTTTTACCACCATAGCAACAGTCAGCTGGTAGGCGATTGCTAGTGATTTGCTGGCGATCGTACTAACACAATTGCAGCGAAGCAGGACATGCTTTATGAGGGAAGCTAATAACGATGCTGAACTGGACGACAGGATATATCAGATGGGCGATTTTGGCAAGATAATGAGTGCTGCAAAAAGTGAGGGTTTTCCCATCTGTCGGTCCTTCGTCAGCTTTAACGTCTATGACAGGGGCCAAACGTATTGGCCTTTTGTTCTCTGCAGCTGAAATTGACGTCCAGTTGGATCCCAAATGGGTCACAGACATTCCCGACATCGAAAATTCTAGTACCGTTTTTTCCGACGGTTGTGGACTGATGGCCAAACGTTTTGCTATCCAAGTCAGCAAAGCGAAAAAGATCGTCTTTCGTAACCAGCGGTATACTCCAAGCGTGTTCCAGATTCGGTGCGCGTGCTATGGTTTTTTGGCTACTAGTATGAACGCCCTAACGTCAAGTCCCTTAGCTACTTAGGTTATAAAGGCGTACTCATGATGCATCCCGAGATGGACAGGGAGAAAACTTGCCTCGCCGAATTTCGCAAAAGTATGAAAAAATTTAGTACTACGCAAGACCACTCCTTTTCGGTCGTCGGGTACTCCAAACCGTATTCTTTCGGCCGGCTCAACAACGACGTTATAGTCCTACTATCCAGTCTCGGTATCACGGACGAAAAGTTCATTGCCAAGCAACGAGAATATTTGCGATGGATCGAAGAGGCGTCCACGGATATGACAAAAGCCATTGATTTTGTGTCTACCCTAGACAATTACAAGCTCGCGGAACGCGTACTCCTAGATGGTCTTGACGACGAGGCAGTCAGCCGCGACATCCGCAAGGCGCAGATGTCTGAGGTGTCCCAGTTCCTGAAAAACGATAAACCCAGAGCAAGAATGATCATCCACAAGTCACGGTTACTATATGGAGTTTGTGATCCTTTCAAAGTGTTAAAGGAAGGTCAAGTCTATGTTCGTGTCACCTCCAGGACTGGTGCTTCTACGCTTATCAATGGAGACGTTCTGGTCGTGAGGAATCCATGTCTTCATCCGGGTGAGTCGCACAGATTAGGCTCCGAGTCTCATTGAATCATCGACGCTATGAAGGTGATTGTTTGAAGCTCAGAGCAGTCAATGATCGGCGTCTGTCACATTTGGTTGACTGTATCGTGTTCGCTTCGGTGGCAAAACCCAAACATCAAGCTGCACCAGCAATGAGTAGCGGCGGCGACTTAGATGGTGGGCCCTCATCATTCTTCTCCAAATTCCCTCTCATATAGGGTCCAGGCGACAAGTTTTTCGTCTGTTGGGACCCGGATTTAGTCCCTGCACGTGTTCATGAGGCAGGTTTTTCCTTCATACTGACAATCGCTTGATTGATTGGCTTCTGTCCATACCTAGTCCTATGATTATCCTCCCAACAAGGAGCGTCCCGGTGGAAACGTCACAAGAACGGACTTGGCTAACCAGTTTGCTTCCTACAACAAGTTAGTCCATCCACTGTTATTGACATCTCTATATCTGATGTTCGACTCTCAGTGCGGGGCTTGCGAAAGTAGTGAAGTTACATCAGCAATGGATTCGGGCTAGTCCAAAGGGCGCGATGAGTGCCGAGTGTCAGGAACTGAACGCCCTTCATTCTCAGGCAGTGGATGGAGCTAGAGTCAAGATTCCAGACAGACTCTTAACTCCACCCACTCCTCAGGGAAAGTACATCTTGGATGTTCTCGCGGAAGCTGCTAAGGAGTATCACGCTAATTTTGGCCAAATTGGGGCTATAGACCTGGACACTGACACTACTTCTGCAGATGACGCAGCAGACGTACTCGCTGAGTTGTTCAGAACCAAACCAAACGCTGTGTCTGAATATGAGTTATTCAACATGGCTTTGGCATTTGCGAGGAAGTTTTCTATGACCGCTGAAGAGTTGAAGCTTTACCTTGCACACATTGATACCGGTGCACTAGCACCGCACGAAAAGCACGCCATCAGTAGCTCCCTTGCTCTCACACCTATGGAACACCGACGCTTGTGGAATTCACTGATGACTTCCGACATCCTTTCGCAGAGGGATCTTCAACAACGTCAGCTTGATCGTCCTCTTTCCATGCAGCGATTGTATTCTTCTGCAATAAACTCCCCCGCTACATTTTTCCAGTACCTTAAGATTGCTTTGGTTCAGTTCACGCGTAAACTCCTTGTGCTGAAGGTAGGCTCGCGTCCTTTCACATTTACTGCTGCAACTTAAACACCTTGCATATACAAGACGGATGATAGGTTCGCTGTCGGGATTTTCATCCGAGGGGAAATTCCTTGGGATGAAGAACCCGAAGTGAGGGATGCAGACCCCGAAGTCAGCGATAACGTCGTCGTGTGCTCGTTTATGCCCAAGGCATCTTCTCCAATGGCTAACTATCGGCCATGCACCACCGGTTACAAACTGCATTGCGATGACCGGACCTTCCAGTTATATAACAAAGCCATAGCGGACACGTTCGTTTGGCTTTCTCGCCCACCCCGAGAAATTCAACGGGATGTCATCGCGAGTATTGCCTTACAAAAGATCTCGGGAAGAGTTCAGAAGGTCAACTCTTCATCGTTGTCCATTTTGGTACCAACAATACTAAAGCGATCTTCGTAGCAACTGGGCAGACTGCAGCGGGCACCGGTGGTTGCGATGGAAATCCACGTCATTTCTAACAGAGACAGGGTTGCACATCAAAGCTTCGATTTGTACTTCGAACAGTACGTCTCCCCCCCAGCCTCTTCGCTGCACATTAACAACCATTCATTCATCGGTGAAGCGTTGACACTGAACAATACGTTCGCCGTTTCGAAAGAGACCTGACATCCTACGAATTGAGGACGTTGAAAGCCGTTGATTGGACAGACCGTCCGGGATGGTTGAAGGAGCTCTTTGTACCCCGGCAATCGGAGGATCATTTCAAGGAGTTATTAACAGATCTCACGCAGGAACAATTGGAAACCTTATTGAACTTTTCCCTGCAGCACCGGGCCTATACCGAGTTGTACTGGAGTTTCAGCTTTACCATCAACTCAATTCCTCTTCGTCCCAATGTCGGAGCCTGGATTGATAAACACCCCCCGCTGGTATACGTTCTACTAAAGGCATATCCACCAACAGAGAACATGGAGCTTCCCGAGCCGCTTTCCATGATGTGTACTCCGATCGTCGAGGCTATACTGCGCTCTGCGAATGACCTGGGCATCGCTACCCTTGTCGGTTTAGAAAAGATCGCGCGATCAATCAATGACCTGCAAAATGACCAGTATACCGGGTTGCTCATGTTGGCTGCACTGAGCATCCGACCAAAAAATTTGTTCCAAGAAGCGCTTCTCGTGTTGCATGAATCCAGGCTGGCCACTAGGGAAACCGACAAGGCTGTAGCTCACTTCCACAAGCATGCTCTTGCTGTGGCATTCGACTGTGCGGAAGAGGCAGCTGACACGTGTCCTTGCGATGAAAATGGCCGGCCGCGCAGAATCCAGGGTTCCTATCCTGTGCAGCGTGTCATTCCCGGGGAAGGCAGGGAGGCAAAGATACATTTACGAGTGGATATGAACGTTCCCATCCGTCTGCATTCGCATGTCCGCCTGCGGTGTATGTCAAAGCCAGAAAACGGATGGGTCGAGCAGGCAGTTAATGATGGCATCATCATTAAAGCCACCCGTGGAGAGTTGACGGTTGAGTTATTCCACCCTCTACCGCCCGAGGCGTCAGAGATGCAGTGGAATATATATGATGCAGGAAGTATAGGTAGGGTTCTGTTCTTGATTCACTCTCAATTTAACGTTATCTTTCCATAGCGACCGCGCAAGCGATGATAGATGCATTGACGCGTCTTTCGGTCGAACGTGAAGCGTGTTGCAGTATTTACAACACCATCGTGATGACCCCTTCACCAGAAGAAGTTGATGGTGAGGCTAGCAACGATTCTGAAGAAGAGGAGATTCCGGACGCAGAAAGCTTGAATGCCAGTCAAGTCACTGCCATCAGATCGTGCATGGCCCCGCTTTCACTTATCTGGGGACCCCCAGGTTGGCGCTGGATCTGCTTGCTTGATGCGTATTGCCTCTGAACAACAAATCTAGGCACTGGGAAAACAACAGTCGTCGTTCAGATCCTTCGGTATCTTTTACGCAAGTTTGGCGAATGCAAGATTCTCATGACGGCGTCCACTCACAATGGTAACGGTATCTTAGCCCCTGCTCACGATCATATTCATATCTGTGTTCGTAGCGGTCGATAACGTCCTAGAAAGATTCTTGAAGGTGAACCAACAGGACAATTTGCTACCGGACGACGTGATTCTGCGAGTCGCCACAGATCATTCCAAGGTCAACAAGGCACTTCAAAGTTATACCGTTGATGCCAGAGTTGGTGGAGACGTGCATGAAAATAACAGATTACAAAAACAAGCCCAGCAGCGAGTGAACGCTGCGAGGATCGTCTTTACGACTTGTGCTGGTGCTGGGCTTGGCACACTGCGTAAAGTGAACTTCGACACGGTACTTATTGACGAAGCATCTCAAATTACGGAGCCTTGCGCTCTCATTCCCCTGGTGAAGGGCAGTGAGAGGGTAGTCCTCGTTGGAGATCAGTATGTGGTTGTCACAACGAATGGCTTGCGTGCTCAGCTCGTCATCTTCTATGTGTACAGCGTCCAGTTGCGTCCTACTGTGAAACCCATGGGGAAAGCCCTGGAGTACGATGTGTCCCTCATGGAGAGGCTGTACACTGCAGATTCACATCCCGGTACCGTTAAGACGATGTTGAACGTTAGTGTTGTTCGTCGGCTTTGAGGAGTGTGTTCTGATGCAGTTCTATAGGTTCAGTATCGGTTCCCGAAGGAATTGGCTCAATTCCCTTCGAATGAGTTCTACAACGGCGAACTACAATCTCATATTGAGGATAGTGAGGAAGTCCTTGGCGTTCTACTCACTACGGCTTTCCCTTGGCCACGCATATTTGGGTCTAGCGGCGTCATCCCCACCGTTTTCGTGCAGTGTGATACGGAAGAGACCATGGGATCCTCTTCCAAAGGAAACGAAGGTCAGACCGAGTTGGCTGTTCGCATCGTTTCCATGTTGCAGTCGCCCGCTAGAGAAGGGGAGGACAAACCGAAGCTGTCTATTGCTGCTTTATCACCCTACACCAGGCAGGTCACCATGCTCAAGGAGGGACTCCCTTCGTCTGTCACCTGCGCTACAATCGACTCGTTCCAAGGCAGAGAAAGCGATATCGTCGTTTTCTGTACAGTCCGTTGCAACGCTAGTCGGGAGATCGGGTTTGTAGAGGACCATAGGAGGCTCAACGTGATGTGGACCCGAGCAAGACTGGGACTCATCATCATCGGGGACAGGACGACCATGACAGAAACGAACGCTTTGTGGAAGAGAGCCATTGGTTCGTGTACTGAAGTGAAACTCCCGCCACCTCCAGAACCAGCGACGCCGTCATAAAGGGCATCGATTCGTCACGCACTCTCGTAAGTCGAGACACACATAACTGGTGGAATGTTGACAGCGGGATACACTCTGCACGAGAACCATACAAGTAAAGGGAGATGTAAAGTATCCGTACAAAGTGAAGACATGTGGGATAAGGAAATACGGGTCATGGAGCAGCGAAATCAGAGTAGCGTCTCTCTAAACATCTTTCATACCAGATAAAAAAGCCCCAATGTCCTTCGACTTGAGTTTCCGGTTGCCAGATAATCCTGTAATTGGGAAATCTCTGTTGTCTCTCTTCGAATCGTGCGCATAAGATCCTTCCTCCCGTTCCTGTGGTATGGGGAATGAGGCAACAGGAGGTGACACAGCGACAAACTCGGCATGAGAAGGTGGTGTGTACGGTGCATTAGAAGTAGACTGGGAGGTTGTGGACGAGGAGATGAGGGAAGTTCTTCTGGATAACCGTTGAGCCTTTTTCTTCGGTAAATCTGGGAGTTGCATCACGGTCTGTGAATAGGGGACGGATTGGGAGACGGAGAGAACGTTCCCTGGAGTATGACCACCATCTCCGGTGGAAACAGAGGCTGACGTGCGCGATCTCGAGTCCGAAGCTGACCCGTTTCGTCCGTGCGCCTGGCCCTTCCTTCGCACGTAGGTTTCTGCTCCCAAGTCTGCGTCGTCTGCGTCACCAGAGTTTGACCCGGTGTCTGTCGGGTACAACACCTCTACACCGCCGAGGCTCGGGACGGTACTGCTGCACCGGGATCTGTCAAACTCGTCATCTTCTGTGGGTGCTCCGCCGGAAAGTGCCATTGCAGAAGTCTGCGCGTTGGCTTTACGTTCCTCGCGACGAGCCCTACGTTGGGCCTTCCGAGCTGCTCGTTCCTGTTCATTTCGCCTGTGTGTTTCCAGCTCTCTCTGAACATTTTCGCGATGATCCGGAGACGTTAACCGCTCGATGGCGTTGGCATCCAATGGTGCAGCATCGGAGTCAAATGTGAAGGAGGATGTGGTGGTGAAAGTCCTGTGCTGGTCCTGTGCTCCTTCGTCCTCGTCATCTGATAAATATATCGGTGGTCGACCAAAGAGAGTATATCCGAAGAGCGTAAGGGAGAATTTGGGGCGTCTGCGTTGCCTTGCCCTGCGGCGAGGGGAAGCACCGATGTTAGAGTGCAGAGATAGAGCGTCCGAGTCCGCGTCTCTCAGTAGGCGTTCGAGGTCGTTTGAGCCCGGAGTGTTGGAACGGGAAATGGGGGCATTGGGAGACTGCGCGGTCGCATTCGAGGACGAGGCAGCAGTGAAACATGAGGAGCAAGAGGCAAAAGCAGCGCGAATGCTGTCCTTGTAGGAAAAGTTGTCCATGAACGACCCGTCTGTACCCTTGTCGTCGTCGAGTCTGAGGGGCTTGACGTGGAAAGATAAATACACGACAACACCTCGTGTCGGCGACGACGACGAGCTTGATGAATCGGAATGGTACAGTACTTCATGTAAAGATGTCTGACTCGAATCGATCCTGACTAGAACTCATCAAGTTGCAGTTCGCACTCGAGCACTTATGCCGGCTCAGACCCAATATCATCCCTGCCTGGTCACTCCCAAAGATGCTGGATTCGCCGTTTAACGAAGAGGATTCGGAACTCGTCTCTGCTCTTTATCGACTATCCAAGAAATCTCCAAAGCTAGTCCGTGCCCATGAATATGCTGCACCTTCAGATCCCTCGATCACGGTCACAAGCTGGAAGATGAACGAGTTCAAGTACTACGATGTTCCCTCCCCTTTCCCTACCTTGGCAAGGGGTTTGTTCACCCGACAACTGCCCTCAGAACCTGGAGAGGAACCCCGGTATCAGATCATCGCGCGAGGCTACGACAAGTTCTTCAACATCGGAGAGGTCCCCTGGACGGATGTGAGTGCACTTGACTCACGTGGCCTGCCCATAGCCTGACCCGTCGTGCTGGGCTGCTCCTCGTATCGATGGAAAACGTAGTGGTCTTCCATGCAATTTCATACAGGACCTGACTACACGCTGTCGCTGAAATCGAACGGATGCATCATCTTCATCGCTCCTATCACCCCTTCGAAGTTGATCGTATCGTCAAAGCATGCGCTTGGACCGCTGCAAAGCGTGGAAGAGACTCATTCACAAGCAGGTCATCGATGGCTCAGGAAACACCTCGCTGACAAGGGAAAGACAGAAGAGCAATTGGCGACCGTCCTGTGGGAAAAGAGATGGACAGCGGTGGCAGAGGTACGTCCACGAAAGCAGAAGTCAACGGACCGGTTCATACTTTGCCGTAGCTCTGCGACGACAACTTTGAAGAACACGTGTTGGCCTATCCACCGGAAAAAGCGGGCTTACATCTGCATGGCATTAACGAATCCCACAAAGCTTTCCGCACCCTCCCGTCCAGCGTTGTCAGTGCATTCGCGGAGGAGTGGGGATTCATAAAGACACCCACGCTCATGTTATACTCGATATCCGAGGTGAAAACGTTCACGGACGAGGTCGCGAAGACCGGAAGATGGAATGGTGAACCTCTCGAGGGATTCGTCGTGCGAACCCAGATCACCGACCCCAAGCCTGGCTCAACAGCACGGGACCGTCGACCACCATATCCGACAGGCTCCTCCTTCTTTTTCAAAGTAAAATTCGACGAGCCATATTTGATGTATAGAGATTGGAGAGAAGTCACCAAGATCTTGCTTTCAGCAAAGGGCCCCCTTAGTGAAGCGAACATTCCCAAATCGAAACTGAAGCGTCAGGAGACGCAGCTGTATGTCAAGTGGGTCAAAGAAGAAATCAAAACGAATCGCGCGGCATTCTCGGAATTTAACAGAGGAAAAGGTATTATTTCTACCCGGGAGAGGTTTTTAGATTGGATGAAGAGCAAGGAAGGGGTGAAAGACTTGCAGGACTTGCATGGCCGTGCGCCACAAGGGACGAAGTTAGGCAAGACCATCATCGTTCCTGTCGCTATACCCGGATGCGGTGAGTCACTTTACGTGCGAGTAGACAGTTTTTCTGATGGAACCCGAAAATAGGGAAAACCGCAGTGTCAGTAGCGTTGGCTCACCTCTTTGGGTTCGGACACACGCAGAGCGACGATGTACACGCCAAGAAGCCCGCTGCGCTTTTCATAAAGAATGTCGCTGCGCTTCTCAAGGACCACGATGTAGTAATCGCATGACAAGTAAGTGCTTTCCTCCGACCCGCGTGTAATAAACCGTTTCATGGCGAATCCGATTGAAAAAGAAACAATCATCTACGACAACATCGGGAAGCCCTGCAGGAGGTCGCTTCCAAGACGAATCCGCCTGCAGGCCTGTTGGCACTCAACTGGAGCCTCGACAAACCTCCAGCTATGATCCACCGTCTATGTGGAGATAGGGTTTTGTCGCGAGGCGACAGACATCAGACTCTACGTGCAGACGTAGAAACGAAATCGCACGAAGACGTCATCTGGGAGTTCCTTCGAAGCCGTGAGGAACTAGGCGACAACGAGGTGGATGCCAGTATTGAGATGGAGGTTGATGATTCGCTGGATACTGCCGTCTCTCGTGCAGTGGACGGATGCGTTCAGAATCTAGGCCTTGAAAAGCCTACTCAGGAACATATCGACGAGGCTGTTCGAATCGCCAGAGAATATGAGCCTAAAACGAAGACCAGTAACAAGAAGACCACTAGCAAGAAGGTCAAGGGTTTTGAACCGCGATACTTCGGCATACTACCTGAATTCGATCTCCACGAAGTCATCGGTCCCCGGCTAGATGAAGCTGAAGAAATTCCCGAGGTTAGGAAGGCCTTTTGGCATAAGCTGGTCGCGAACAAGCGTGTCACTGATCGACCTCATATCACTATCGTTCATCGGAAGAATCTTCCAGAACAATCGCCCGTCTGGGAGTTATGTGAAGCTCTGCACCGTATGCCCCGGCCTCCGTTCTTTGCCTTCAATCTTGCATATCTCTTGTGGAACGACAGAGTGATGGCACTTGTCGTCGAGGACTTTGGGCTAGGCGACGGAATCTGATGGTAATGCGGGCGTGGAAGCTAGGTCAATCGGGGATCCTCCCTCGTTTCGCAACTTCCTCACCAAACCAGAGATCTCCTACATGTTACAGTGGGTACGGCTGATTCAAGTATCCCCCCAGTGGAAGCAATGGCTCTTGTCGAAGCTTGGAAACGAGGTGACAGGAGTGGTATTAATTCATTGGAGATAGAGGGGTTGTCAGCCAGGGGTAGGATTAGAGGGTTGAAGAATTGACGTATTCTATCCCACTGCACCGACCTCTGGATCCTTTCAGATGAATCTGTCAATCAAACCTGCATAGCCAGCCACACTTGACATCTTGGTTTTTGGTTTGTGGGGTGTGGTACCTCGCTCGATCATACTCTCCGTTGCATCCAGCAGTTGCCACCTACCATCGTACTGTCTGTCGATATCTTATATTAGGTGGTTCTCCGCCTGAAGTTTTTTAATAACCGTCGAAGACGACTTATTGAACGATTTGATGCCTTCATAAACTGGCTAGTAGCTACCTGTATGCTTACTACGCAGCGCCGGCCCGGGAGACGGCGATGGCGACCTAGATGGCACGTACATACTGCACCAAGCATATCATTATTCAGACGAATATTAGGTTGGAATTCCCAGCTCGATCCATCGCCTGATGACCAGAAGTATGTTGAAGCAATACTTTCAGCGGTGTTGTACAAGCCTAGAGGCACTAACCTTTGGTGATGTCCAAGCTGTATAACACACTATTCAAGCTGCAGCGTGATTGACTAGCCGTATTATACTCTATCATTTTGAGTTGGGTCACATATCGCAAAACCGCCGCAAAAGCAACGTAGTTGCCCCATCACAACGACGGCGACTCCATCTCCACGATGAGTACGAGTTGAGAGAATACTACACGCACGTCATAAAGAGGCATGCTGCTTTCGTCTCCAGGGAGGAAGGTGCTGGCTATCCTCACGTGAATTTTGAGTTTGGAAGATAGAAACGGAAGCAATCGTTATCTTTGGTAGCAAACACGCTGATTCAGATGAGAAGGTGTGGCTGCTTGTGTGATCCGTTGAGGTGATGATCGAATATATCCACAATGTGTACGACCAAATCAGCTGAGCTACCCAACTTTCCAAAGGGGTGCTGTGTAGCTGTGAAGCCAGAAGAGATGCGGCAGGGTCTGATATGATATGATACCCTTGTGACCTGCACAGACGGCCATCCCGGAAGTGGACGTACCGTAGCGTAAAAAACTCGGCGCCACGTACCTCCTAAACAATCACTTTCTTTGTTTTGTGTACGTTACCGGCACGGACCACTGCGCTCTGGACTGCTGTTCGTGCTCCAGGAACCCAGCAAGAACGGCGCGTTGGATCCCGTGCGTGCTTACAGAAACTTGCTGGAACCTTGGAAGGGGAGAGACCTCAGGGCAGGTCACATCTCTCAGTGGACGTCCATCCCAGGACCAAATCAGCCATGGCGTTGTCAACTGGGAGACAGGTGTCACATGAACTTCAAGTACACATAAGGGACAAACCTGCGTTCCTGTTGTTCCTGTGACCCCCCTGCCCTTGAAAAGGATTAAGGGACCTCTGAGTGGCAGCAGATGTAAATAATTGAGTCTGAATTTGTACGACGAGTCCATCGTAGGTGGTAAGTATGTCCCGGTGGTAGTGTCTGGACAGAGTTCACGAGCCGGTGGCCGAGTCCTCACTTTTTGAGTCCTGCCAAGTCGTGGCGTGCACCGCAACTGTTGTTCGGCTCTCGGTAGCCGGGGGACTCGGAAAACCGGGCAAGGCCTCGACGAGTGACGAGGTGTCTGGGTGCCAGTATACATATTGTGACGTATCACCTACTAGAGACCACCATTTCTCTGCCACGAACAAAATACTAACATAGAGCAGGTTCAACTTTCCTGATGCCTTTTAGAACACAAACAGTGTGCGCGTCTTTGATACCGTGTCACTCCTGACGCCACGGCTTGGTCTTCCATTCCTGTGGTTGATGAAAAACCCTTGAATGAGGGATAGTGCGTTTCTCGTGCCACAATCATAATTATGTTGGTCAGGAGGGGAACGAGGGAATGCTATACTAGTCTTAAGTGGGTCACTCATCCGTGCACAGGTAAGTTGACCGGACGTGAAGATGATTTATCTAAGCCGCTGTTACGATCTATTCATTGCAGCACGGCTGTAGGCACACGATCAAAGGAACTTCAGGGTTCGGAGTGGACTGGTCCGGCGGTGGTGTCCATTTCCCAAACTTTCCTCGGAAAAACTTGGTAACGTCAGTCAGGAGAGCAACGAAAGGCGGCGAGAACTGGGTGGAATCTCGTTATCGACATTCTGTCAAACGATGAGGTGATCTCGTGTTCGTTAGCAACGGGGTAAACTTGAGAGAACCAACACGAAGGTAGTTCGGCAGGATAGATTGCAAGGACACGACCAGGGGTTAGCCTGGCCATGGCGATGCGCCCGCCACAGGATACCCTCTCCGCCACTGTTATGCTACTTGTAGTTAATGTTTCCTCAATACACACACCTGTACGGTTTCTGCAGTCTCCGAGTGTACCGGCACCCGGCATAGTATCATTCAAGGGTTGATCGCGCGATGGTGAGTCTGACTGCCAACTTTCTTTCAACGCAGTTTGGCAATACTTTGCGCCTTCATCGCCCGCACGCAGTATACGGATGTGTGATAGGTCAGCGAGGCGAGATCACAGGGGTTGAAACACCTTAGTGGATATAATGTATTGCCACATGTCTAGTGGGCTTCGTGCTTCATCACCCTCGGACGTTTTCCGTGGAGTTCTCGAAGAAAGAAGGCATGCAGGATGGCGGGCGCGGATGCGCTCATTGATATCGAACATCCATCGGTATTTCCTCGGGGATTCTTTCTGTCGACGGACTGCTAAGCAACAAGGGTCTCTCTCTCGCGATTCTCAATGTCATTGCTCGAGGTTGATTCCCATTGCTCACGGAATGATACGAATCGTGATGCCTTAAGAAGATGCGGCTAATATGTTTAAAACAGGACGTTTGATATCGTATCCGTGTTTTGATTCTAGAAAGCGGTTGCCGCATCCGCCTCAGACTGTGCAATTGTTGGAGTCTTGAGAGTGATTGATGATAAGACTCTGTTGTGTTCGTCACACCTGCCCAATCGGTCCATGAATCGCGCACGTGGCACACCAGAGAGGATCACTTGCAGCTAGCCGACCCACTCGCTTGGTGAGGGTATTGTTTATTTTCGACTGGGTTGAGTCGTCCAGGAGACACGACGGAAACGACTCGATCGGGAAATGTTCCACGAGTGAAGGCGGGGTCCCAAAAAGATCACACGCGGCGACTGTCACACAACCAACGTCCTGCCAGTCGACCCCTCCCCCTCCCCATGCAAAAGTCAAGCTCTGATATGGGAACCCATGTCAAAGACCTAGGAACCTGCGGGATAGCAGGTGTCTGCCAATGCTCATTGTACCTGCCGAGGCTACCCGGTACATAATTACCCAGGAACGTTGTGGTGGCTGGCAGGTCTCGTGAGTGGTGGTGGGCCTGCCTCTGTTCTCCCAATCTGAAATCGGGTCGACTACGGTTACATAAAACCCAGGTTACACAGACCTCGCCGGCACCCAAAACGGAAAGAGCTGATATCAAAGGCGAGGCTCCGGGCGCCAATCTGAGGTATGATGACATACCCGTGTGTACGTTGTGGGTTTCCTTCTTTTGAGAAACTGCTACTTGTCCCGGGGCGTTCACAGATATAAAGGATGCCCCCACACGGCAGTCAGCTGCACATCACACCCCCTACCCATATCGAGTGGTCCCTCCTTTCCAGCCATGCATAACCTTCCTCTTGAGCTCGTTAAGGAAATCGTGGACAATGTCTCCGATGCTCCTGACCTCTTCCACCTTCGTGCCGTCAACTCGACATGTCGGGACCTCGTCGACCCCAACCTGTTCCACAGAATATGCATCGGGAACAGCGTCAAGAGCGCCCAAAACGTCATGCAGATTTTTGCATCCCCCTCCCTCGCACCGTTCATCCATGAGGTCGTATACGATCCCCGCGATAATCATCCCTTTCTCTTACTCCGCTCCAGTGATGCCGAGGGTGAGATTATCGTCACCTCAGTCCTAGATTGAAGATCTGACCCACCGTCACTTTGACAGCTTGTTGTGATGAAATCGAGATCGCAGAGCTCGAGGAAGCCTTGACGGAAACATTCGCTTCCCTCTCCAGCTTGCCCAATCTCGAATCCGTGACCCTCAATTTCTGGCCGTCATTTATATCCCAGTCCGGGGTCGAGACTCGCGATCATCCCTTCTGGTTCACGAGTCGCCAACTCACTGTCCTCCACTCGGTCTACCATGCTATGAAAAATAATTCCTCATCCCCCTCTCCGTATACGGGCATCCGCTCGCTCACCCTAAATAATGTCGTTCTGATGCCAGCAGCCAGCTACGACTTCGTGCGCTCGCTGAAGGATTCCCCCCTGACACATCTCTCCATATCCGTCGTCTCCAACTCCGAGCTTTTTGCGTGGTCGGGATCCAAAACACTCAATGGCTCTGTGCAAGCCCTCCTACCCGTTCCAAATGAGCGTCTGACCACACTCGAGATCAAGAGCCCCCGTGGGCTGTATCACAGTCCCTCCACCCAGTTCAGCACACACACGTATCCTTCCCTCAGAAGTCTGGTGTTGGAGAACATCGTTCTAGACCACGCCACATCCACAGACGGCGTGGAAGAATTTATCTTGCGGCACAAGAATACACTCAAGAAGCTGGAGATGAAGTCCTGTGTGAACTACGTCCAGAGCATGGCAAATCCCGTCAGAAGATGGGCAACCATCTGGGAACAGCTGAAGGAGGAGCTGACAGAGTTGGAAGAGGTCGTGGTGGATGATGGCGGCTGCGGGTATGCCGTACTCAATACGTCGGAGGGATACGTTCCTCATGCAGCCCTAGCGGCCTCGACACCTGGTTTACTACAAGATGACGAGCAGAGTTTGAAGGACTTCTGCGAATGTGTCACTGCGAGAGCGGCAGGCTCTCTGTGATATTGGGTTTGATGACGTTGCATTTCCTCAAGACAAACTATGGACCACGCGCGATCGCATGGATTGTTGTGTTATTATGATTGCACCTATGTATTGTAGTTCGCTAGCTCCGTGCTACAATGTGTATCGATATTCCCTCGACCAGTTCGTGATGATACCTCCGTCTACGGGGCCATCGGATAAACGTTGGATGCGCCAGAATGGAAGCAACAGTTGTACCTCGCAGAGTTCCCCTTTGTTCTTCTCGACCGAGGCAACCTGACCAAGTACCACTCTTGGGACGCCCGGGACCCTTCCCCCTGATACCGTCACTTCCCAGACCCCGCGGAACAATAAATGGGGCCTATTCATAGTACTCCACGCGTTGGCTTTGCATTGGACCGTATGAATAGCGATACCTCGACAACGGAGAAGCTATTATTGGGTAACGTTATTGCTGCGGCTGCGTCTGTGGGAGAGATAAGATGTGCGTGTCAAGCCTCGAGTTCGCGTTTGGCGCCACGAGTTTCTTACGAGGAAAACCTATTGTCCTCTTAGCGAGTGAATCCCAACTGCGCAGCGTGCTACGGACAGGGTTGGCCTACACAGACAAACTACGCATCTTTTTCGTTTTGGATCGGTGACGTGCTGCGTGGAGTTATGCGATCATTTTCCTTGCATGGACGGGGCGAGAAATGACTTTATGACGTTTCTGTCCGTCCCTCGATCGATTCGCGGGTTTTGGACGGTGTTGGATCCTTCGAAGTCGTTTTTACGGTGCTCGGACATCGCCGGTCGTATTTGTGTCCCACTCACGCTTTGAGAACTGTCACCGACCTTCGTGGATGAATGCCCCGACGGGAGGAGTGTCGTGCATCTAAATCCACCGCCGACGAGACGTGACTTCGTGGCAAAGAGATAAACGCCCTTATCGTATCTCAACCCCATCCCATCACCTCGTTCACGAGGTCACCTGTTTTGTATTCGATACGCGTGAATACGGGAGCATTAGAAGCTTCGAGTCAACTGACAACTGGGCTTATGGATGAAAGTAAAACCTCATATTCGTACGACCATACGAATCTGGGAGAGAATACACTCGGGCGCTGATCCGGTGATCGTGCGAGGTCGAAGCCTCAGTGGGCCGGCAACAGATTCGTGGAACACCCCTCCAAAGACCTGCAAGTCAATCCGAGGATCCAGTGTACTGTATAATGACCAGCTAGCCCGATTCGATACCCCGGTGGTCTTGGTCGGAAAGCCCGCAGGGTTGATCATATCTGTGACACTTGACTGCGCAGCTGCGCAGTGGATACCTACACGCTTTTGCGAATGCTACGGACGAGACAAGCGGGGAGCTAGACTTACGTTCGTCACCTGCTAAGTCTTCCGTATTACATTACTTACACACTCGCAGCTCACTTGACCCAGGTTTGGCAAAGGTTGAGACAGCATGTCCGCAGGGTGGGGAAACGTGCCCGTACTATACTGCGCAGCAACCCTTCGAACCCGATGATAACACTTATGCAATTCCGCAATCGCAAGGTTCGTGGAGCTGATGTCTGGAAGAGGTGTGTTATGACGAACACGTTCCACTGCGGTCAATGCCTTTCAGGTTGCTGCGCAGTTCATATCAGCGACTATCGACGGGCACGCAAAGTCATAGAAAAAACGGCGAGTTCAAAATACCGGACGTAGGTGTGGCGTCGCTGGGGCTAGAGTGACGTTTGTTGCAATACCGTCGAAAGTACGTATGTACCACGTTTCTTGAGCGATCTCCGTGCCCCGCCGACACATCGTACCCGGGGGTCCTTCTCGGTGTCGGAACTTTCTGGTAGTCTACATCAAGCGTATGCACAGGAGATCGCACTAGAGGCTATAGTCGCATTTCCGAACATGTATCAGAAGGGACATGAGAATGATTCCCGATCCATTAATCATTGGCGGCCGTGCCAGTGGTGGTTCACACATATCAATGCTTAGTAGTAACCGTCGCCAGATGGTTACACACGTTCAATAGATGATGGGTAATCTTCTGGGATAGATGGCTACGGTCGTGCACTGCGTGGACTTCATCACGCCCAATGCAGACAAAAGGTGCAGGCTGTGGATGAATCATTACCGCTGCGGCCGCCAGGCTGGGCTCGATGGTTTGCCTAGGGGCCCGCATACGGAAAGTTCTTCAGTTTACCATGCTGATAATGGGTTCAGTGGGTCCCACTGTGACGATATCGTGGTGATTGGGCCATGGGCGACGGAAATTATATTTCTGTTTTGGTGTCTGCGAGTCGCCCTGAATCAGCTGGCAATGGGGCGGAGGGCATTCGACCGAGTCTTGGTCTTGTGAACGGTTCCAACGCTCGAAATGGAGCACACAAGCGAAAAAGTCACGCGATGAGCTCCTAACCGGAGATTCGGCCTCCCTGTGGTCTGTAGTATATGCACCAGTTAGTGAAGATGACATTCGTTCCGCGAGGTAAGCTAACACGATCGATCGATCAAAGTGATGTCAGCACAACGGTTTCTACATGCCGACGCCGATGGTTAGTATTTAGACAGGAGGACTCATACCTAGAGAGCCACAAGGTAAGAGGGAATATCAGTTCAGCATGCAAGTCAGACACCACCACTGTCTCCTGTCTCCCAGCTCCCCGGACCGAAACCTCTAGGCCCTAATGCCTCGTCAACGACGCGCATCATCGCAAGCACCTTCTCATCGTCCCATTTCCTTCCCACGATTTGTACACCCACAGGTATACCCGCCATCTCCTGCGGGTTGTATACGGTACGAGAGCCGTTCTGATACATCCACTTTTCGAACATGGTTGAACCCCCCGTCTCACCAGGTTTGAAGTTGGGAGACAACTGATCAAGGGATGCGTCTACTCGTGTCACAGGCACGATTCCAACGGGAGAGTCGATGACATTGAACGAGACCGTAGTAGGAAGCTATCCCGGATAAATATGCACATGCGCTAGATATTTTCCCGTTAGTATCGACGAACGACCGAACTTTGTCAGGACTAGTCTTACCCATGGGGTATGACAGGTAATGCCTGCACTGGGGCTATGATCCCGTCGAATTGGTATTTGTCCCAGACCTGAGCAGCGTGCAGAATCGGGCATTACATCTGCGGTAAACGAAACGCAGAAATGATGGCTCACCTCGTTATACCAGGCCTCTTCGACTTCGTTCCGGCGGTTGGTATACTCGCAAAACTCCAGCACGGATTTCGTACGCGCTTGAGAAAAGAACCGAGGGAACATGTGATCTCCGAGAAATGTTTGGGCTGCAAAGCACATAAACTTGCGCACGAAGCCTTTGAATCATCCGTGAGATTACCGTGTCGATAGAAGCGTGTTCGCAAATAACTAACCAGGTACTTTCGCCCCCAGAGTAGACAAGAACAAGCTATCTTCCTGAAATAAGGCCAAAGTCAACGTCTAAGCTAGACTGAACACGAGATCCTCACCTGAGGGTCACCCTCCAAGTTGGATAACATTCTCTTATAACCGTCGGATGTAACTAGTCCGACGAACACTTCCATTGCGCTGGCCACTGAGGACAACTACGTCAAGGGCGCTCGAAATACTCGTGCAGCTTTGTTGACGTACGCAGTACAGATGAAAATTCGACGCATTCGTGTCCTGCCTTCCTCAGCGCATCAATCGTCTCTTGGACGGCACGTACAGTAGCAGGGGAAGACCGGGTAATCGAGTCTGGGAGAATCGAGTGCGGAGATCAGAGAAAAATCTCTTGAAACCGTAACCTTCGTACCGCAGAAATAGTATCCGAACTTTAACTTCTTCGGCAACTCAGCTGGGCGATAGGGAACCGGTGCAACCCGGCGACTTGGATCGAGTTGTCCAAAAGCTATACGGGAGAAAAGGTCGCAATCTTCGGTAGACCTAACAGGACGTAAAACAAAGCTCGGAAAATCACAAAGCGAACGACAGCTCACCTTGCCATAGGCCCGTATGAAACACGGATGGCCTCGAAACCCGGCCTGCAACCTGCACGCCATCAGGGAAATGACCTATAACTCGTCTAGTCTGGCCGAGTTCATACCTTTGGTACCGTGGGCACTCACTCGCCCTGTGGAAGGTTTAAGGGAGTATATCCCACAGTAAGACGCTGGTATGCGGAGACTGCCCCCGATATCGGAGCCCACTCCAAGAGCGGATCCGTCCAGAGCCAACAGAGCAGCCTCTGCAACATTTCAGTTGCAAAGACGATTTCGTGCGAGAAACAAAAGACTTACCTCCTCCTGTGCTTCCTCCGCAGGTATATTTAGCATTCCAGGGATTTAGCGTACGCCCCCAAAGCGGGTTACTGCATTCGAAGGCAAACATAGTTTGCGGGACATTTGTC
Source organism: Pisolithus microcarpus (assembly GCA_024613185.1). NCBI lineage: Eukaryota > Fungi > Basidiomycota > Agaricomycetes > Boletales > Pisolithaceae > Pisolithus > Pisolithus microcarpus. The sequence continues at coordinate 1,303,204 of JANFAI010000011.1, read as the reverse complement.
TTTACAATAATAATGGCACCCTCTGCACGGCATAGCGAGACGAGCTGCGAATGCGGGTACGCTTCAGAACACACCCCCACGAGATTCGGAAAGAAAAGGAAGTGGAAACTCACGAACGCATCGTCGGTACTGGGCTTGTTGGCCCAATGGGTGAATCCTATAGTAGCGTCGTACCCAGCAATCTCAACTATTCACGTGAAAAGTCGTGAGTCCGGGGTAGTAGCGACGACAAACAAACGATACGTTACACTGGTCTTTGAAACTCATAGGTACGCCATGCAGACGCCCACGAACCTTTTGGGTCGTTGCAAATTCTTCGTCTAGTTGGCTTGCTTGGAGTCGAGCGTCTTCAAAAAGGACTAGCGATAGGAGAGCGGAAGATAATTAACAAGTCCAGCGACATCCGACAGCCGACAGACCTTCTGTGAGACAGTTCGTCTTGTGCTGTGCTTGGGCAGCACGCGCTATGTAGGCCTCGAGCACCTGGGACGCCGTCCATTCTCCCGTACTTATGCGCTGCACGATTTCTGTCGCTGGAGTGTCCTCTTCAGCCTGTGAACTTCTACCCAACCAAGTTGGTCATACCTGTGGCGTTCGTAAATGGGGCGTGCTTGAGGTGATCATACGAGGGTGCGCTTGCGAGCACGACCCCACGAGCCGTTTGTTTGGAGGATATCATTGCGTTACGCTGGTTGCCCATCGTGGTGTCTGCAGTAGCAGTGGGATGAGATTATAAGCGCCAACACTGGAACTAGACTTGTCTCAGATAAATTTCACTCTATTGTGTGGGCCAGCACAGCGTCTTCACCCGGTCTTGAATTAATCACGCGGGCTTCCTCCGTCAACAGTCTAGAGTACAATATACATAGTCCACTCATTATTATCGCGTAATTGATCTAGGGTAACTTGCTTGCTTCCTATGTCTCGTTCTTCCCGGTACCTGGTTCTGCCACGTTTCCTGGTGCCATGGCAGCTCTTCGCACGCGTTCCGTCTCTGCTTCCGCCTCGACCTCTTTTATAGCCGCTTCAACCAATGCGTAGAACCCCCCTCGGTCATACGCTGCTTGGAGCCGAGTTTGTGACTCCGCGACCTCGCACGTAGGGCGTGTACGATGACGATGCGCTGGCATCTCGGACGACGAAGGCAGTGTCACCGAGGACACTGGTGGAGATCGCGGATAATCGGAGAGTCTATTTGCATCTTTAGAAGTAAAGAGAGGGGTGAGAACTTCGAGATCTTTCGCTTCTGGCTGTCGGTGTATGCGACCAGAGAGGAAGGGGAAGGTAGTTATTACCCAGAGACGCATGCGTGCTGCGAACTCGGACGTCTACGAAAGTGGGGTAAGCATATGGCCCAGAAAACGAACAAACGACGATCATCGGCTGCATTAGGCACTGGAACTGGCACAAATCGTAGCCAATCGGACGGACGTACTCACATCGTGTACGTCAAGGTATATCATGACGCCGAACATGGAGGCAGACGCGCTAGCAGCGACGATTGCTGTCGCGACGGCAAGTGCTTTCAGAGTGTACAACGGCCCATTGAAGTTGTCATGTTCTCCCGGTACCGTGGCTGAGGCTGTGTCGGAACGCGTGTTAGAGAGCGGGGTCGCGTAGGACGATGGTTGTGACCCTTGGCTTGATGGCAGTTTCTGAAGCGAGGAAGACGCGTCCATACGAAGACGGATACGTGGCGGAGGAGCTACCGGCTGGCCCAGAGTGCGCGACTCCGGGATGACAACAGTGCCCGACCCTCTCCGCCGAGGCGCGGCCGTGGCGGTCGCACGTAGACCAGCTTTGTACCGTCTCAGCATTACAACTGGGACGACCAAGGCAGCCGAAGATATTGCGAGCTGCAAATCATGTTCAGATGGGTTGAACGGCCAATTGATGACCACTACATACGAAAGATACTGGGAGCCACCTGGGAACAGGGCCAGATATTCCAAGCACACTTGCATATGTAGGTTGGGGGTGGGATTCGTTCAGCGTGGGGGCTGGCGTCGACTGTGGCATGTCTCGGATGCCGAGCTCAGCGTGCGCCGACAGCACATACATACATGATGTGGGTCACGTGCACCGTGTCCATCACTTCTCACTGGGGCCGACTCGACGATAATATTCATCAATCCATGGTCAAGAAGTCGGGGACCAACAAGGCTGCTGCCAAGGTGGCCAAGAAGGAAAGGGCAGCTCAGAAGACTGCAAGAAAGGAAAAAAAGAAAGCGTCCAAGACGAGCAACCCAGAGGACGACGATGACGAAGATCTCGAAAGTATTCTCGACAAGGTTTCGTCTGCTCTTCCCAACTGGAACTTACAGATCCCGATCTAAATGCTACAACATTCGCAGTAGATAAGGCGCGAGTGGGAAGAGGCCCACACAGTAACCGAGGAAGTGGTCGAAGGACCCCCAAGCAGGCGCGCAAATGCAACCTTGACTGCATGTCCCAATGGGAATCACCTATGGTCCATAGGCGGCGAATTTTTCAGCGAGGATGGGAAGGCGGTACGTACCTTTTTCCATGGGTGCGCCTTTGTCTGCGAGGCTGTGTCTTTCAGAGGAAACTCGTGATGGTGCATGCCATGCTCACATAAACCATCGCAGTATTTCTACAACGATGTTTTCCGCTACTCTCCTGAAAAGGTCTGTTTACCTTGCCCATGCCCGTACTCTTAGCTAAGTGCTACAGAATGAGTGGCGCAAATTCATCTCTCCGACTTGCCCTGGCCCCCGCTCCGCTCACAGTGTTGTCGCATCTCCCGTTGGAGGCGGAAAGTTATTCCTCTTCGGTATGTGAAGTGATAGTCACCCGGCACATGGTCGAGTTGGCTGAACATATGAACTAACGATTCCACGCCGCACATGCAGGCGGCGAGTTCTCGTCACTGTTTCAAAACAGTTTCCATCATTATCGCGATCTTTGGGTTTTCGACATTCCCACTCATTCCTGGGAACGGATCGAGACCAAGATCCGTCCCAGCGCTCGTTCCGGCCATCGGTAGACCCCCACGAATCCGCACTGCTCCAGCTTACTCACGCGACAACTGGCAGAATGGCAATGTGGAAGCACTACATCGTTCTTTTCGGAGGTTTTTATGATCCAGGGTATCGCAGTAGGTTGCATCACTGCTTTCGTAGACTGTCTAAGCACCACAATTCCTTTCACAACCGGCAGCCCAGTATTTGAATGATACTTGGCTCTTTGACACACAAGAATACAAGTGGAAGCAAATCGAGTTCAAGGAATCAGACCGCAAGCCTTCGTGAGTCTCGCTTGCTTCTCCGGAGGGCAGCAAAGCTGCTCCCTTCGTTTTCAACCAACCCCGTGGCAACCACATTAACAGTACAGCATAGACCTCGTAGTGGTTTTTCCTTCCTCCCAAATCCTGAGGGCATCGTTCTTTATGGGGGATATTGCAAAGAGTACATCAAAGGGAAGCGTCCTGTGGGGGTAATATTGGATGACACGTGGTTGCTTCGAATTACGCTTGATCCCACCACCGCCACCCCTACTTTCAAGTGGGAGAAGCGTCGAGTACCAAGCTCTGCCCATGTACCGTCACCGCGTGCTGGTGCGACCATGGCGCTATGGAGCACACGGGGAATGGGAGTAATGTTCGGCGGCGTGACTGACGTTGAACGAGACGAAGAAGGCATGGAGAGCGTGTTCTGGGCAGATCTGTGAGTGAGGAACTACTTCTTGAATATGCAGATCGCACGAAATTGATTCTTTCACTTTTGCTACAGGTACGGATACCATCTTGAGAACAGCAAGTGGACTTCTATACATCTCAGGCGGCCAAAAAAAGTGGGCACTGGAAAGAAGAAGCAAATTCGTTCGGCCATTACCGATACAGCCGATCCCGAAGATTCTGATAACGAAGACGGCAAGGTATCGTCTTCCACGTGCTCACGGATGAGAATGATTCGAACGCTTTGTTCATGGGATATGTCCTCCACTTCCGAAGACTGGCCCGAGTCAGACCAAGACTACTTGTCCTGAACAGGACGTCGACGATCCTAACCTAACCAAACCGACGGCAAGGTATAATGCTATGTTAGCGGTGTTGAGAAATACGTTGTACATGTGAGTTGTCTACTTCACCCGATTCGCCTTTAACGCTGTTGCGCAAGATATGGTGGTATCCTGGAGCGTGGGTCGCGGGAGTACACGCTCGACGACTTCTACACTCTTCAACTTGACAAACTCGATAAATATACTTGCTTGCGCTCCATGAGTACTGTTATCCCTGAGGATGTAGAGAGCAGTAGTGGGGATGAAAGCGACAGTGACACTGACAGCCATAACGAAGATGACGGCAATACAGACGAGGACCACGATGAAACTCTATCAGACATAAAAAGTCGCGTAGCGAAGGTAAAGAAGAGTCAGAAGCAGGAGGTCGAAATCGGAGATGGAAACAAGTCCCCAAGTAGCGACGAGGAACCTGTCGTGGCTGCAGTCAATGTACTACTTTTGTGTCAGTCCTTTCTTCCTTTACTAACGTGGAGGTTCTATGGGTTTAGGATCTTCGTACTCAGGCATCCGCATTCATGAGCGCGTCGGCCCAGAATGCGGGCCGTTCCACAGAAGATATACTCAGCACCCCAGCTCCTGGTGAAACACTGGCGATGTTCTATGCACGCTCTCGTGAGTCTCCCAGGATTGGCACCTATTTTTGTTATACGCCTATCTGTCCGACTGGACTTTATCATAGCTATTTTCTCACTGATGGTGGTTGCATGTGGACATCAGATACTGATACGAATGACGACTACACAGGAGAATACTGGGCGCAAAAGGCACATGCTCGAGGTGCAATTGACAACCGTGGAAAGCAACTCCGGCGTGATGGGTTTGGATTGGCCGAAGAGCGCTACGGCGAGTGTATTTCTTCGCCATACTCACTCTTTGGTCCTCCTGACGCGGCGAATTGTGTTAGCCGAGTACAAGCCAATCCTGGAGGAAGTAGAGAAGATACTAGCTGAAGCAGGACTGGACGAGAAGGAAATGAGAGAGGTGGGCCGGGATGCAGGTGCAGGGCCAAGTGACGGGCAGAGTAGAAATCGCAGATGAGTGTGAGAACTTTGGTCGTGGTATCCTTAATATCACAGCCAGCAATTGATGGCTCGATGGCCACGTCCGGTGCTGTAGCTAATGCACCCATAGCCTTCCCTGATGGTGACGGTGGCCAAGCGGGTTTATCGATGAACGATGGGGCAACATAGCCTACAAGTTGATGTGTGTTAGGGTGTCCGGGTACATATTCATTTGAGATACAAGTGATTATTGCAAGTACATTGTTGAATGTCCCGGGGTGCTCTGATGTACAAGATATTTTCTCAACTTCCTCGCTTACAAGGTTCCGTTTCATCCGCGAGGATGATTGTGTTCATATTTGTACTTTGTAAACATCAGCTGACCAGTCCGCAACTTGAGCAAAGTAAAATCCTCCGCTGAACGCCGGGCAATCATTCCCCCACTATTATCCATATCTTCTCCCGTGCTCGAGTCTCCACGGGCGAGTACCGAAAATCTCGCCAGCCGAAAGACTTACTACGAACGATATCGCACTTCCCTCCATTAGTAACCTTACCTGCCAGAGCGTATTTCACCCTCTATCGAGTTATTCCACTGGAACATGGGACCACAATTCCAGGTATTTGAAGGGCACTCCGCCGACGTGTGGTATCTAATGAACTACGGTGTCTGTGTGGGTGAAGAGCTGAGACTTGCTTGAAGGCTCTATGTGCGGCTTGTACAAAGCTCGATATCAGAAGATCACAGTATGAAAGCAGTTCTCCAACGGAGGTCACTGGTGTTAGCCGTTGTCATACTGGGGTTTCGAATCTATCAAACTTCAGGGGTATTCATCCTTTGCAGCTTGATGGATCGAACACATACTTTGATGGTTTGATCTACTTTGGGACTGGAAAGGCACTGCTCCATCCAGCCTTCGTCATCTTTAAAGAAAAGGACTAAGTTGGCTCATTATACGCCCTCACTACGCCTGTTCCTCCACTTCGCAGTTACCCGAGAAACATGACCATCCCGGGCGGGTTCGGTGAATACACTTCATCCTACAGGTGTGGTCTTGGCTGCTCATTTGCTGATGACAGGTGCTACCCTCATCGGGGGTCTCGTCTCTGCCATGTATTTATTGTTTTCGTCACATCTCCCTTCTGATGTCCACATCTCACCCCAAGGTTATATGGCATAACAAATCTACAGGGGCGCCTTATATGAACGTCCGGCCCAGCGCCCTGCTTACTCGTTCTATAGACTTATGTGTATTACATGCACTACTCTGAAGATGACTCGACCACGAAGTTTATCGTTGCTATCGTATGGTGAGTTAGGCCATCTTAAGATAGCGGTCAGGCCTGCTCACATGACTTCAGGGTTATGGATACCCTACATGTCTCGTTCAGTGAGTAATTGGTGTGTGTAAGTGAATGTGCCGTTAACGGCCGATCAGTGTGTCATATGCTGTATTATTATTTGGTAAAACCGAGTGCCTAATCACTGTGAGCGTCCTGCTCAATCACTGCAGATAACCAACTATGGCGCTCTGATGAGTTTGGAGTATATCGTGTGGTTCGTATGTCTTCCATTTCAACTTCCCCGCTGATGAAAGGTGGCAGGTCATTCTCAGTGCGCATACACAGTTTGTTACGAGACACTGATCTGGAACGTTTCCTTGCTTAGGCGTCACTTGTTGTGAATGTGTGTTCCTTCCCTCCGTCTCACGTCCCTTTATGATGAAACCCAACTTTTCTATTCCAGTCATTTGTGATCACTATAGTTCAACTGTAGGTGCTTCTGTTTTGGGTTGATGCTCATAAACTGAATGCCTCCAGTTTCTTCGCACATAAAATATATCACTGTGTGTCACATTCAACCTTGCGTCTCGAGACTATCTCAATCAGTGTTCAGTGTCACGTCGTAAGCTGAGGTGGTTGGTGACCGCCCCAATTGTGAGTATTCTTACATTGTGATGACAAAGGTATCATCCAGTGATACGGTTGTGATAGATACTATTAGTACTGGCTCAGTTCGGTAGGTCTTTCTTTCTTTCGGATTAGGCGCATATGATGATGCTTCAACAGGGTTTAGCATGGGTTTGTTTATTTTTTTCCATCGTGGAATTCCTCTAACCAAAAACCAGCGACAGCTGCTGTAACGTACTCCAGACTGTCGAGCCGTCTTCACTGAAATGCTGATCGTGTATTAGGCTCGTGAATGATACAGTCACCTACGCCACTCAAGCAAGGGTAGTTTCATTAACAGATAAGTTGTGGCAGAAGCTCACGAATAGCCTGTCCCCAGTATTACACCGCGTTCCCTGCGGTGTTTACTATCCTGCTAGCTGAAGTTTTGAATACCTGTGTCACTCTGCGTACTTTTGTATGAAAAAGGCTCGCGCTCCGCAGTTCCAAGGTGACTCCAGTTGGTGTCGGTTGATCCCGCTTGACGAACCCTGCTTAGAACGAAGCGTCTCTTGAACACGCTTATCATTTATGCTGTTAACCGGTGTTTGCTCACTTTGTAAGTTCAGTCCTTCATTGCTTTGTAACTGCTGATTTGATCCGGCCCTGTCGCGATAGACCGATTGTCATTGCGGAGGCCACTTTGGTACGTATGACCTTTTGCAAGACGATAATGGCGCTCTCACCCTTCGTTCAGGATGCTGATAACATAGTTGCGTGGACGATGGCACTGACCTTCCTCACTCCAAAACGTCAGGTCGTTGTTACCCTGAGAATGCCCAATCTTACTCTTGATCAGTATACGCCAACTCGTTCCTAGCATCACTGAATACGCGCCAACATCTTCGATCTCAGGGTTCCAGTCTCGAATCTGACCTAGGCGTGAATGCTGTCCACTTCGCCAACCCACTGAAGTTGTCGGGGGACGCGGGGAGTTCAGTGGATGAAGTGAAACGGTTTGACAAGTGCAGAGGGGCTGTCATTGATATCGCCGCCAGAGGAGAGGCTAGGACACTGCAGAGAGAGGTCGAGGTGTGATAATAGTGTTTCCATGTACCACTCATTCCTTTCCCTTCTCTCCTAGACGGCCAAATCATGTAATTTTGATGTAAAGTATTCCTTGCCCCCTGCCGCTACCTGATGAACGATGGGGCAACATGGCCTACAAGTAAATATGAGTTAGGTTGTCCGGGTACCCAATCATTGAGATACAAGGAGTTATTGCAAGTACATTGTTGAACTGTCCTGGGTGCTCCTGGTGTACGAAGACGAGGATAATCGGTTTCCATATTTGTACTTTGTGAACAAGCCTAACACCAGCCGACCAGACCAGACTGGTCACTTGAGCAAAACTGAATCCTCCCCCGAGCGCCGGGCAATCCTCCTCCATAATTATCCATATCTTCTCCTGTGCTCGAGTCTTGACAGGCGAATACCGAAAATCTCGCCAGCTGAAAGACCCACAACGAACGACATCGCATTCCCTCCATCATAATCTTACCTGCCAGAGCGTATTTCACCCTCTCTCTATCGAGTTATTCCACTGGAACACGGAACCACAATTCCGGGTATTCGAAGGGCACTCCGCTGACGTGTGGTATCTAATGAACTACGGTGTCTGTGGGTGAAGAGTTGGGACTTGCTTGAAGGCTTTATGCGCGGCTTGCACAAAGCTCGATATCAGAAGATCATAGTATGAAAGCGGTTCTCCGACGGAGGTCACTGGTGTTAGCCGTTGTCATAGTACCGGGGTTTCGAATCTATCAAACTTCAGGGGTATTCATCCTCTGCAGCTTGATGGATCGAACACAATGCTTTGAATGGTTTGGTCTACTTTGGGACTGGAAAGGCACTGCTCCATCCAGCCTTCGTCATCTTTAAAGGAAAGGACTAAGTTGGCTCATTATACGCCCTCGCTACGCCTGACTGTTCCTCCACTTCGCAGTTACCCAAGAAACATGACCATCCCGGGCGGGTTCGGTGAATACATTTCATCCACAGGTGTGGTCTTGGCTGCTCATTTGCTCATGACAGGTGCTACCCTCATCGGGGGTCTGGTCTCCGCCATGTATTTATTGTTTTCGTCACATCTCCCTTCTGATGTCCACATCTCGCTCCAAGGTTATATGGCATAACAAATCTACAGGGGCGCCTTATATGAACATCCAGCCCGGCGCTCTGCTTACTCAGTTTTATAGACTTACATGTATTACATGCACTACTCTGAAGATGACTCAACCACGAAGTTCACCGTGGCTATCGTATGGTGAGTTAGGCCATCTTAAGACGGCGGTTAGGGCTGCTCACATGACTTCAGGGTTATGGATACCCTCCATGTCTCGTTCAGTAAGTAATCAGTGTGCGTAAGTGAATGTGCTGTTAACGGCCGACCAGTGTGTCATATGCTGTATTATTATTTGGTAAAACCCATGTGCCTAATCATTGTGAGCGTCCTGCTCAATCACCACAGATAATCAATTACGGCGCTCCAATGAGTTTGGAGTATATCGTGTGGTTCGCATGTCTTCCATTTCAACTTCCCCGCTGATGAGAGGTGACAGGTCATTCTCAGTGCGCATACACGGTTTTCTACGAGACACTGATCTGGAGTGTTTCCTTGCTTAGGCATCGCTTTTTGTGAATGTGTGTTCCTTCCCTCCATCTTACGTCCCTTTATGATGAGACCCAGCTTTTCTATTCCAGTCATTTGTGATCACTATAGTTCAACTGTAGGTGCTTCTGTTTTGGGTTAATGCTCGTAAACCGAATGCCTCTAGCTTCTTCGCACATAAAATATATCACTGTATGTCACGTTCAACCTTGCGTCCGGAGGCTATCTCAATCAGTGTTCAGTGTCACATTATAAGCTGAGGTGGTTGGTGACCACCCCAATTGTGAGTATTCTTACATTGTGATGACAAAGGTATCATCCAATGACACGGTTGTGATAGATACTATTAGGACTGGTTCACTTCGGTAGGTCTTTCTTTCTTTCGGATTAGGCGTGTATGATGATGCTTCAATAGGGTTTAGCATGGGTTTGTTTTTCTTTCCATCGTGGTAATTCTTCTAACGAAAAACCAGCGACAGCCGTTGTAATGTACTCCAGACTGTCGAGTCGTCTTCACTGAAATGCTTATCGTGTATTAGGCTCGTGAATGATACAGTCACCCACGCCACACAAGCAAGGGTAGTTTCGTTAACAGATAAGTTGTGGCCAGAAGCTCACGAATAGCCACCCCCAGTATTACACCGCGTTCCCTACGGTGTTTACTATCCTGCTAGCTGAAGTTTTGAGTACCGTGTCACTCTGTGTGCTTTTGTATGAAAAAGGCTCGCACTCCGCAATTTCCAAGGTGACTCCAGTTGGTGTCGGTTGATCCCTCTTAACGAACCCTGCTTAGAACGAAGCGTCTCTTGAACACGCTTATCATTTATGCTGTCAACCGGTGTTTGCTCACTTTGTAAGTTCAAGTCGTTGATTGCTTCGTAACTGTGACTTGATCCAGCCCTGTCGTGATAGACCGAATTGTCATTGCGGAGGCCAGTTTTGGTACGTATGACCTATTGCAAGACGATAGTGGCCCTCTCACCCTTCGTTCAGGTTGCTGACGACATAATTGCATGGACAATGGCACTGTCCTTCCTCACTCCAAAACGTCAGTCGTTGTTACCCTGAGAATGCCCAATCTTACTCTTGATCAGTATACGCCAACTCGTTTCTAGCATCACTGAATACACGCCAACATCTTCGATCTCAGGGTTCCAGTCTCGAATGTAACCTAGGCGTTGTCCACTTTGCCAACCCACTGAAGTTGTCGGGGGACTGCGGGGAGTTCAGTGGATGAAGTGAAACGGTTTGACAAGTGCGAAGGGACTGTCATTGATATCACCGCCAGAGGAGAGGCTAGGACACTGCAGAGAGAGGTCGAGGTGTGATAATAGTGCATTTCCATGTACCACTCATTCCTTTCCCTCTCCTCCCAGACAGGCCAAATCACGTAATCTTGATGTAAAGTATTTCTTGCCTTCCGCCGCTACCTGCCTTGTGGGACTTCCAAAGGCCTAGAACTTACAATAAGTCACATCCTTGCAGATGTCAGTGGTGCAGGCTTTCTTGGTAAAAAAACTTTGGAAACAATTGTCTGCTCGTGCCCGGGCATCCGCACTCATGAGCGCGTCAATCCAGAATTCCGCAGAGGATATACTCAGTACCCCTAGCTCCTGATGAAACACTAGCGATGTTCTATGCACGTTCTCGTGAGTCTCCCCGGATTAGCACCTATTTTTGTTATGCCCAACTGTCCTGGCTGGACTTTATCATAGCTACTTTCTCACTGATAGTGGTTGCATGTGGACATCAGATACTGATACGAATGACAACTCCACAGGAGAATACTGGGCGCAAAAGGCACATGCTCGAGGTGCAATTGACAAGCCGTGGAAAGCGACTCCGGCATGATGGGTTTGGATTGGCCGAAGAGCGCTACGGCGAGCGTATTTCTTCGCCATACTTGCTCTTTGGTCCTCCTGACGCGGCGAATTGGTTTAGTCGAGTACAAGCCAACCCTGGAGGAAGTGGAGAAGATACTAGCCGAAGCAGGACTGGACGAGAAGGAAATGAGAGAGGTGGGCCGGGATGCAGGCCCAGGGCCAAGTGATGGGCAGAGTAGAAATTGCAGATGAGTGCGAGAACTTTGGTCGTGGTATCCTTAATACCACATCCTGTAATTGATGGCTCGATGGCTACGCGTCCGGTGCTGTACCTTGGCTGTGGACAAGTCCAGAGTATCGGAACCACGGCTTCTCGACGAAGCTGTTCTTGTTCTGTAATCAGAATGCCAGGTTGATGCACTCCAGGATCTGTACCCCGCATACTTTGCTCATAATCACTGTGAACGTATCGACACTTAAATTGCAAAAGGAACACATCCGAAAAGTGGACGTGGTCGATGAGCAAAGCTTGCTTGGCGTGGATGATCATGAGGGCGCGCTCATAGTGGTGGCCATGATATTGTAGCCTACTACAAATATGTGTCCGAGTGTCCAGGTACATAAATATTTGAGATTTGCAAGTACACTGTCTCGAATGTTCACGGTGCTCTAGTGTGCAAGATTTCCTCAACTTCCTTGCAAGTTTCCTTTTCGTTCGCGAGGATGATCGTTTTCATATTTGTACATTGTAAACAACCAAGCCTAATACCAGACGACCAGAAGCTACTGAGCACAGTAAATGCTCCACTGAGCGCCGAGCAGTCAGTCTTCCATACATCTCCGTACCTTCTCCTCTGCTCGACGGGCGAATACCCCAAATCATGCCAGCCAAAAGACTTATAGCAATCAACATCGCATTCCCCCCTTGCCTGTCAGAGCGTATTTCGCCCTGCTATCAAGTTACTTCGCGGGAACATGGAACCACCATTCCAGGCATTTGAAGGGCGCTCCGCCGACGTGCAGTGTCTAATGAATCACGATGTCTGCCTGGGTGAAGAGTTGGGTCTCACTTGATTATGCTCGATGTCAGAAGATCGTAGCATGGAAAGCAGTCCTCCAACGGAGATGAAGTGATCATTGGAGTTAGCCGTTGCCGCATTGCGACTTCAGAGATAGTTATCCTTGCAGCTTGATGGATCGAACACACGCTTTTGATGGATGGACACATGCTTTGATGGATTGGTCCTACTTTGGGATTGGAAAGGCGCTGCTCGGCCCATGCTTCATCAGTCTTTAAAGGAATGGACTAAGTTGCCTCAATTGTCAGGTTTACACATCCTCGCGACGCCTGGCTGCTCCTCCACTTCGCATTTACCCAAGCAACATGACCATCCCGGGCGGGTTCGGTGAATACATTTCATGCGCAGGCCGGTGTGGCCATGTTTGCTCATTTGCTCACGACAGGTGCTACCCTCATCGGGGGTCTGGTCTCCGCCATGTATTTACCTGTTTTTCGTCACCTCCTCTTTTCTGATGTCCACATTTCACCTCAAGGTTATATGGCATAACAACTTTACAGGGGCGCTTCATATGAATGTCGCAGCCTGGCGCTTCCTGCTTACTCGTTTTATAGACTTACGTGTATTACATGCACTACTCTGAAGATGACTCAATCGACGAAGTTCATCGTTGCTATCGTATGGTGAGTTAGGCCAGTCTTAGGACTAGCGGTCAGGGCCTGCTCACACGACATTCAGGATTCTGGATACCCTACATGTCTCGTTCAGTGAGTAATCGGTGTGCGTAAGTGAATGTGCCGTTAACAGCCCAATCAGTGTGTCATATGCTGTACTATTACCTGGTGAAACCGATGTGCTCAATTATTGCGAGCGTCCTGCTCAATCACTACAGATAACCAATTACGGAGTTCCAACGAGTTTGGAGTATATTGTGTGGTTCGTATGTCTTTCATGTCGATGCTCTTCCCCACTGATGAGACGTGGCAGGTCGTTCTCAGGTGCGCATACACAAGTTTGCTACGAGACACTGATATGGAGTGTTTTCTTGCTTAGGCATCGATTTTTGAGACTGTATGTTCGTTTCATCCTCACAAGGCCTTTATGTTAAAGTTTTACTGTTCTATTCCAGACGCTTGTGGTCACCATAGTTCAACTGTAAGTGACTGTGTTTCGGTATAATACTCATAAACCGAGTGCCTCCAGCTTCTTCGCAAACATGATATATCGCAGTGTGTCACGTTCAACCTTGCGACTCGAGACTTTCTTGATTGGTCTTCAGTGTCACGTCGTAAGCTGAGGTGGTTGGTGACCGCCCCAATTGTGAGTACTCTTACTTGCGATGGCAAAAGGTATCATCCAGTGATACGATCGTGTTAGGTGCTATTAGTACTGCTTCAGCTTGGTACGTCTTTCTTTCATTCGGATTAGGCATTTATGATGATGTTTCAACAGGGTTTGGCACGGGTTTGTGGTTTCTTTTCCATCGTGGGAGACCAATTCCTCTAACCAAAAGCAGCGACAGCTGTTACAACGTACTCCGGACTCTCGAACTATCTTCACTGGAATGCTGATTGTGTATTAGACTCGTTAATAATGCAATCACCTACGCCTGCACGCGAAAGGGTAATTTCACTAAAAATAAGTTGGTGCAGAAGTTCACGAATAGCCATTTCCAGTATTACACCGCATTCCCTGCGGTGTTTACTATCCTACTAGCTGAAGTTTTGAATACCGTGTCACTCTGCGTGCTTTTATATGAAAAAGGCTCGCGCTCTGCAGTTCCAAGGTGACTCCAGTCGGTGTCGGTTGATCCCTCTTAACGAACCCTGCTTAGAACGAAGCGTCTCTTGAACACGCTTATTATCTATGCTGTTAACCGATGTTTGCTCACTTTGTAAGTTCAATCCTTGATTGCTTCGTAACTGTGACTTGATTTGGCCCTTTCGCGGTAGACCAATTGTCCTTGCGGAAGGTCACTTGTGGTACGTATGACCTATTGCAAGGCGACAATGGCACTCTCACCCTCCGTTCAGGACGCTGAGATACTAGCTGCGTGGACAATGGCACTGAACTTCCTCACTCCGAAACGTCAGTCGTTGGTACCTTGAGAATGCTCATTGAATCTTACTATTGAACAGTATACGCCAACTCGCTTCTAGCATCACTGAATACGCGCCAACATCCTTCGATCCCAGGGTTCCAGTCTCGACTCAGATCGAGGTGTGAATGCTGTCAACTTCGCCAACCCACCGAAGCTGTCGGGGGATACGGGGAGTTCAAAGGACGAAGTGAAGCAGTTTGACAGGTGCAAAGTGGCCGTCATCGATATCGCCACCAGGGGAACGTTTGACGAGGCTACAACACCACAGAGAGAGGTCGAGGTGTGATAGCAGCATTTCCATTTACTACTCGTTCCTTTCCTTTCTCCCCCGGAATGCCAAAACATATGATCTTGATGTGAAGTGTCTCTTGCCCCCCGCCACGCCGTTGCCTTGCCTTGGCAAGGTACGAAAGGCCTATAACTTAGTCTCATTCACGCAGATGCCAGTAGTCCCGGTTTTCTCAGTAAAAAAAGCATTGGAAACAGTTGTCTGCCTGGGTTCCTTGTGAAATAGCACACTTACCTCTATCATTCGGTATGAATCCTGGGCTGGCAAGTTCATTGACAGGGAACAATTGTCTCCTCCTGAATCTTTGGTCTATCTATGCAATGGAAGTACGCAGTCTTCTGCACTGGGAACAGAGGACATTTCTTCAAGATCTCATTCACGGTTCTAAAGATGCAGAGTACAATGCTGAAGATCACTGCTGATACGGAGGCATATCTCTCACTGGTTAGTCTTGCTGGTTTTGAGCTAGCTTGCTACGTTGCCTTATCGAACAGAGTTCACGACACACGACAATTCTGGTACTGACATTATTTTCGCTACACGAAATCGAGCCAAAGCACCAAGTCGTCAACAAGACGGTCCATAGAATCTTGGAAAATGGGCAACACTCATTAGACAATGGTGGGGATCAATCTCCTTCCGCGAAACATCCGTCCGACTAGATGCAGGAATCCTAGAGTGCCTGTCCCCGACTAATCATCCACGCAAGAGGCGAAAACATAGAACTTCTTAAGAGATAACGATTGCACTTCCGGGGTCTTGCCCGGGAAGTCCCCGTATCGATTTACACTGTGAGCGATGGAAGTCATGGGCAACCTCGCAAGAGTTCACGTGTAGCACGCAAGCTCTAGTCCTCGATGTTCAACCATGCATGAGGAGCCTGCGCGATGAATGAGTGGTCAGTATTTCAATATCCATAGCACCAGTGGAATCAGAAAGAGCGCAAGCAATGGCACCCAAAGAGGGCTGGTGTCGCTGATCGCGAAATGCCAAAAGAATCAATGATAGCAGCGGGATCCCTATCCTGTGTGTAGGGTGTGACCTTGAGCGGGCCGGTGTAAGGAAAATCAAGATGGGACATGGCTTGGAAGGACAGGAGAGACTTGACGGATTGATTGAAACTGAAAGGGACGACAACAAGGTCCAGACATTGAGGTGTCATCCAAGTCGTCAGTCAGGTAAAGCCAAAGTCAACTCGCGCAGTGATCAGGACAGACGGAGGCCTCGTTTTTGCCATATGAACGGAATAGTGAATTCCCTCACCACATCGCTAAGATACGTATACAAGGCGCCTCACGGCGCAAAAAGTTGTACTCGGTTTGCGCATATTGGCCAGTGGAATCCAAAAGTCTAATAACCAACGAGCTTAACAGTGGCAGAATGCAATCATAGCGACTGGAGTACTCACCTTGCGTCCTCGACACCAAAACAGTTTATGATGGGTATGCTAGCAACCGAACAACCGCAGGAGGAAGAAAGTGTGGCATAAGGTGCCACCGAATATCTTGTGGTCATATTGCGTCGTTGTAAACTTGAACACACTACAGCGACGGGTGCAGAGTAGTGATCCTGGGTCTGTGATTCACTAGTTGGAAATCGACCGAAGAGGTGAGTCGAAATAGTCGATGAAGATTCTTCCAATACCGTCACCAAGTCAAGTTGTGGTCCTTCTCCCTCGAAGCCTTCAGAAACTTCCAACCTTCCAAGAAGAACCACATACAGATATAGTTTGCCCTCTTCGAGTTCTGTGCCTCAAATGCCTATTTTTCTCTGCCAAGGTGTCTCGGTGTTGCCTGCGCGAAGGGTAATACTCTGGGAATGACAGGATTGGCAGTGCTAGACGTGCGATTGTGAAAGGGAATTTAAATTTAACAGAGGCATGGGGTGCCGTCGGACAGGGCAGAATTACAAGGGGAATCGACGAGGTGGCAGGAAATTTGGGCGGCAATGTGCCGAAGTGTGGCTTGTTTGTAGACCGAAAAATGTAGTGGCCATTTATTAGCAGATCTTCGATGAGCACTAGAACCGTACGGACGGCCGCAAGAGAAAAATGACTGTCACCTCGCTCTCGACGAGGGGGAACCCCGAAAAATTACCCAGAGGAATAGACTACACTGTGATTGTCAGAGAAGACGTGTTTGTCTGTGTGTCAGGTCCAGAATCGTCAGAGCCGCTGGGATGTGCGGAGTTCGAGGGAGGAACCCACACCAAATAGCACTCTTATACCAGACCCACTTCCCCCAGAATATCTGACGTCTTGAATACATCGCACATCTTGCTACGGCATGCTCTGTCACGACATTCGGGCATTATTTCGGTGAAGTGCAGGCGACGGAACCCAGAGACTCTTGGAGAATGTTATCGCACACCTCAAATCTTGTGCCTACCTTACACGCAAATTTTCCAGTCGGTCGTCCGTCAATCTCTGTCCACGATAGTAGGCATTAGCACCACGAATATTGAGAGGGGAGTCATCGCGGTCCCGCCCTGTTCCAAGAAACATTTTTCGTGACAAGGTGCCACGGTGAAAAATTCCAGTGGTTTCGCTATGGAGTGTAGGTTGGTCTGGCTTGTCGCATAACTCATTCTATGCTCGTCAAACCACGCTGGTATTTTCCACTTCTTGATCGAGTTCAAAAAGTGACGGTAGGGGCGGGTTGAGGGAAGTCGCCGCTTGGGGGTCGCACAGGTGCAGCAGACTAGTGAGTGTCTTGGTTCACTCGGATACACTCCATTCATTTGGAGGCACGATCGGACGAGGGTATTGACGCAACCTCGGTTGGTGGGCAGATCCTTGCTGACAGTACCCCCTTGAAATACTTGAAGCGGGCAAATTCTTCAATGATTCAGTGTCTCCCATCACACCAGTGGTCTTGAAAGAGAGCATCGAGGCAATCGAGGGCACACACGTTGAGTCGGACTCCAAGTCTCATGATGGTGGTGAGCAACTCGCCTGCGAGAGTTTAGCGCGCTATAGCAGCAGCGTGACGTGACCTGCCCCTTTTTTGTGTGACAGGTCACGCAACATTCTCTCACCCACTAGTGCTGGGTTCACGTTGGGTTCGCATTTGCGACAGAACAAGGAAGATGGCGTAAAACATGTATATGAACCAACAATGCGTACAGGAGGATACGTCAACGGTGACGTTTCGTAGTGCGGGTCGTTCTAAAAGGAACAGAGGACCCCAGGTGTCACCGCTGGACCTGGCACTACTTGAAGCCCTAGTTGTGCTACTGAAACGTTCCTATGCTGTCGATGACAGAGATCAGGGATATGGCCGCTGTCACAGGAAACTCACCATGTAAAAGAGGAAGGTCTGTCCTTCTGCCGCCCCTTCTACTGGGCGGTGGTTCTGAATGGATGGTCCGCCAGTCTGATGTACTCCCGGGTGCGCCGTGGGGGGCTGACGACTGATGGCAGCTTATTTTGGAGCGGGAGGTCTTTCATTGGCATAAACCTGGTCAGAGTCCCTCGTCGGTGAGGCAGGGCTGGAGTTTAATACAGTCCTCTGGGACCCATAGGATGCTGCCGCGGAAGCAAACGTATGTTGGCCGAGTGCATGTGGCGAATGTCAATTCGAGTAAGCGCCGAGATAGGTCCAGGTCTGAAGATCTGAACCCTGGCGGAGTCTACAACATGACTGTTGACTCGATTTACGGCTCGCCTATCCATTTTTCCCCCCCTTCCGTTGCGTATCTTGGACCCCGTTTTAGTATTTAAGTTCTCCATCGCAGCACCAGGCCTCTGCTGTCTTCCTTTTTTTCCACCCTCTTCGCGCTGCAAAATCCCCCGTCATTTCGAATGGACTCGGGAAAGGCTTCCAAGCTACAGATCATCGTACATGTTCAGGTTCCATCCCTACGCGAGGGTGAAGCCCTCTGCCCGCGAGCTAGTGATGGTGAGTTCTGACATCCGCATAACTCGTCAATTGGGGTGTTTACAGTGGCTAGGCCACTCTGTACGCCTCCGACGAAGACGGCCCCATACCTGACGAGCAAGACTTCAACCCTTCGTATGGAACCGTCGTCCCCGGCTCTGTGAGTTCTTTCCGACAATCCCAGTATCGTTTTATTGATATCCACTCCAGAATTCGTCTAGCGTCGTCGCTCAGGGTGTGGATGGTGCTATCAATGTCATGTACTCCGCCAATGCGCCCCAGCGGAAGCTGAGCATGTCCACCTTGGTGGTCGTAAGTGCAGTTACTTCCATTGCAGAACTAGGTTCATTGCGAATTGCCTAGGACCTAGCGCTGTTGATGTGTCGCAAGTCAGTCCCCTACTGTTTGACCGCGAACGGGAAGGGTTAATCCCAAGACTCTCGTCATGTATATTACCGACGATATAAAAACATAAAAACTACGGATTAATGTGAACGTCAGTCTACCATCCCAAGAAATGAGTTCTCAACTTGTTGGAGACCGACGTGTACTGCACTGTACACCCGAAGGTCAGTCTACTTACTGCGACCTTGACCCCTTAGGAGAACAGTGAACGTAGGTGTGGTGGGGGATCATGCAAACTTCAAATAGAGACGTGTCTAATGTAGTGAGCACTTTTGGCATGTTCTTTTTTGACAGTTTGTCTAATCCCGTGCATTGGGTAATAAGGCCGAATGATGAACCCGACTCGGTCGTGCATCCTTAACGCGTCGTTCAGAATGATCAATTGCATGGTGCTACTCGGATGCATCCACAATTGATGTTGCTTGATGTCGCATGGATAGACCTCACAGTGGTGAGGGCGTCGAGATTGATAAGAGCGAGGAGACGAGCGAAGTTAGGGAAAGGTAAGAGAGGATTCAGAGGGAGTACGAAGCAGTTCCGGAGTGTCGATGCGGCAACTTCGCAACAAGATCAAAGGCTTCGAACCTGCAATAGTGACCTAACACAGCTTAAATTTGTTGGGGAGACCCAGAGCGTTGCTGCCCATGTAACCAATGAGGTAGGAATAACAAATGTTTGTTTAGTATCGTAGCAAAGCGTGGTGCGTTTTGGAAAGAACAGCTGTCGAATCTTGTGAGAAGGAAACTAAGTAAAAACTATGTCGAGCGAAATGAGGACTATAACCGCTCTTCCAGTCACTGGAAGGGTTTTCTCAATGACCAGAATAAACGTACCTTGGAGAAAGGGTCTAAGACACGGTCGAGCGCCATGGAAGAGCACAGCGCACAAACATCTCTGGTTTGCAGACCTCTACTTACGGATCACCAGGGGACGCATTGAGCGGACAATGTTATCGAGTAGATAACATTAGGAGATAGAAGCCACAATAGTTACAGCGTCAGCGATATCACCTCAGCTGCGAGAATTCGAAGGTATCGTTCCACAGCCCGCACATCTGCCACGCGAGAGTGATTAGTATGTAGTGTTTCAAGAGACAGCGACTGCATTTCCGGCTCTTCCTCGGGCACGGTCCTCGCATCGATCTGCGTATACCTTCCAACGATACGCGCAGGATACCAGACCTTGCAAGTAGTGATTTTCGTGACGAAGGCATTGTCGATACCAGCGCACCAACGAGTCCGGGTTTGAGAACAGGCAAATGACGACATGTAAGGAGGATTGCTAGTGTCGACCGCAGAAGGTCGTACGAAGGATCGGCCATGGGTTTGGTTGGGTAAGAGTATTGTACGTGGAGCCTGCCAAAGTTTGAGGAGCGTTTTTGGACGCGTTCAATCTCCCGGAACAGTGCGCAAATGTCACTCTGAGTAGGGAGCGAGCAATAGAGAACTTCGCTTCGAGGACCCATGTTTACATTTCAAAACAGCTTGTGCGCCATCCCTCCAAGCGTTGACGATCAACGTTCGGCGCGGTAGAATTGATCCTTTGATAGTGAACTTCGGGGATTTTCCTTACTTGCGAAGCCTCTACCTCTCGGATGTCTCGTCTCGTGGTGGGTTGGATTTATGAACGCCTTGCGGGTCCTTGCAAGCGTTGCAATGTCCTGGTGATGAATGGCACAGGTTCCATCCGGTTCGTGGATCCTCTCATCCACCACGCCGGCCAGACACTGCGATGGTCGGTGACTCCCCTCAATATGCCACCATTTGGGAAGGATGAATGCTGGCTTGTATGTTAGCGGGACGATACGGAACTTGAAAGGACGTCGGCGCGAGGTTAGAATAACTTGCGTTGCCGGCACAACGAAGAACTCCCTAGTGGCTACTCGGAGTTTCCAGACAAAGGGGTCTGTTATTTCGAGGTAGAGAAGAAAGTCCCCCGTATCGTACGTTACACTAGTCATTATTACATACGGTAGGTATCGTAGGTCAACGCAGCAGATACAGGAGATAAATATCTGAACATATCACATGAAATAAGAGAACGTTCACCGGGTATCGTAGACGTATGACGTGTCACGTCCATCAGTGTCAATCGCTACAGAAGGTAGCTGTGCTAGCTGAGGAACGGGTAGCCCGTGGACGCTAATTACGCAAGTTGACCCCTTGCTCATACCACCAAAAAAAAAGCGGCCCTATTCTCTACCCACAATACCGTGTACCTGCATTGATGCGACCCAAGAGGGTTCCTGGGCAACCTCTACATAAACCATCAGCCAAGTGCGTACTCCCATCATGTGTTACTATACCCCTAGTATGCGCTACTATTACCCCCAGCTTGAACCATGCACGGATGACCCAACGTCAGCGACGCTGGCCAAACGATGCTGTAACGAGGCGATGTGCGTGCGGTGTGTGAGAACGTGTAAAGTGTAAAAGACTATCTGCAACAAGAACGACGTAAGTACAGCACCGTAACGACGTCGACGAGTAGGAACGTGGGGAACAATGCGATGACTTCACTCTTTTCGATCTAGCAGAAGGACTGGTAGTCGGAGTATCGAATGGCAGGCTGTGGTCGATCAACTCATGCCTGATCTATGATGTGCCAGTCGACCACCACCAGCCAAGCAAGGGCTCCAACGGTTTAGTCTACTTACAGGTGTAGCGAATGCAGCTCAGGCGGTAAATGTCCAGACGCCCTTCGTCCTTTAAAACAGGACTGCGTTGCTCTACTATCACGTTCATCCTACCTCCCTCGGTCGCTTCTCTATCCACCACTCGCTACAAGTTCGTCGTGAGTTTCACCCCATACAACCTACTCAAACGACATGGGCATCCCGGGCGGGTTCGGTGAAGTCTTTTCTTCGATGAACGTGGTCTTGTCTGCTAATTATTTTTCTGCATAGGATGTACCCTCATCACGGGTTTAATATCTGCTATGTACGCGTTGCTCTACTTAATGTTGTCACGCCGTTTCCTACTGACGTTCTTATTGATATTCCACCTCAAGGTTATATGGCATAACTGTACTCCAGGGGAGTGTTAAACGGAATGCTCAGGTTAGTGCCCCACTTACGACCAGCTATTTAGACCTATGTGTATTACATGACGCACTGCTCCGAGGATACCTCGACCGTGAAGGCTTCTCGTTGCTGCCACATGGTGAGTTGGGCTACCCTAAAGTGCCAGTCAGGTCTGCTGATGCCAAATCAGCATCTTGGATACTCTACATGTCTCGTTTAGTGGGTACTCGATCCTTTCTAAGGAGTACATTTCTAACTCGCAAGTAGTGTGTCATACGTTGTATCATTACCTGGTGAAGCCTAACGGTTCACTCCTTCTATCCGACGTGTTCAACTGCTGCAGATAACCAATTACGGCGTGCCGACGAGTTTGAAGTACATTGTTTGGTTCGTATGCCTACCCTCGCAAAGGTGCTTCCCGCTGATGAGACAAGCAGGTCATACCCGGTACGCATACCCAGTTTCCTACAAAGCACTGTTTTGGAGTATTCCTTGCGTAGGCATCAACTGTAGTGAATGTGCGCTCGTTTTCCTCATATGCCTTTATAATGTGATCAAACAGTGTTCTAGTTACTCGTGGTTGTTATGGTGCAACTGTAAGTGACTCTGTTTTGTGAGTCGACACTCATAAACTGAGTGCTTCCAGCTTCTTTACGCATAAAATACATTGCCGTACGTCGCATTCAACTCTCTCTCGGGACTTTGTTGATCGGTCTTGAGTTTGTCGCCGCGGAGTAAGGTGGTTGGTGACCGCCCCGATTGTGAGTATATTTACTTGCAGGCAAAATAATCGTACAGTAACAGGTTCACAATAGCTACTATTCGTAGTTCGCTCACTATGGTAAATTCTTCACCGAGTTCAATAGAGATTTTTAACGATGTCTCAACAGGGTTTGGCATGGGTCTGTGCTCTTCTTCCACTACATGATACCTATTCTAATCAACGAGCAGTAGTGACCGTTTACAACGTACTTCAGTTTGACCAACCCTCTCCACTGAAATACTGATCTCTGTGTGCAGGCTCTTCAATACCAGGATGAGCATCATTACACAGACTTGGGTATTTCCCTTGAGAAAGAAACTGGTGCACCCGCTCACTCGCCATTCCTAGTATTACAGCGTGACACCTTCCGCGGCCACCGTCTCAGTAGCTGAGGTTCTGATTACGGTATCACTCTGCGTACTTTTGTACGACGGCGGTTTTTACTCTTCATGTCCAAGGTGATTCCGGTCTTCGCAGGTGGTTCATTCTTAACGAACTCTACATAGAGCGAAGCGTCTCATAAACACACTTATCACCTATGCTACCAACCGGTGTTTACTGACTTTGTAAGTTTGATCGCTCTTTTCTTTGTAATTGTGACTTAGTTCAGACTTTGCGGGTAGACTCGTCGTCATTAGCGAGCTCGCCGTAGTACGTATGATACACTACAGGATGGTCGTGTCGCCTCTCACCCTTCCTTCAGAACGTTGATCAGCAAGCTTTTTGGACAATGGGATTGAACTTCATCGTCGGAAAGCGTGAGTCTTCCATGTCTTGCATGTAATGGACAGACTATTTCATCTCACCGCCGGATAGTATACACCAACTCGCTTCTAGCATCACTGAACGCCAGGGAACACCTGCGGTCCCAGGGTTCAAGTACCATTTCCATTCTAAACATTAGTGCGCTTCACTTCGCAGACCCACAAACTGCTTCCGAGGGATGGAAGAAACTCCACGTATAAAGGAAGGCGGTTCGAGGTACCTGGTGTCGATATCACCACTGAAGCGGGGTTATAAGAATCTGATGCTGCGAACAGATGTAGAGGTGTAATTTTAATAGAGCTATCCCGCGTCCACCATATTACTTTTTTCCAATAACACAGAACTGCATAATGAGTGTGCTGTATTTCCAACCGTCTGCGTCTCAAGTCGTGAACAAGCATGTTTTCACACTCTCGGCTGCGGCGCAGTGGTTTTCTGAGCACGGGGAAAACAAGCCAGATGTAGAGCGGGAGATGGCGAAGCCTCCGATCAGCAACGACGGCAGATAAGCGCTCGCAGGCCACTTGTAAACTGCTCTTACGCACATTAACCTCGCAAAGGTACATCTGCTAAACTTGTTGGCAGCGACGTGGCATTGAACCTCGGTTACGGACGGGTCAGAAGGGACGATAAGGAATGCGCCGCATCTTTGAAGTTATGGATAGAGAAACCCGTAGGAAGAAGTTGGACATGATGTTTTCTCATAATCAAGTATGAGCAACAAGTCCCGATGATCAGGAAAGCCAATCGAGGGCCAGCTAACCCAGAAGAACTGAAGCCCATGCTACAGTCCGTGGGTTGACACAGGGCAACTTGTGCATCACCGAGGGAAGCCAGGAGGGGAACGTACAAAGTACACAACCACATTTTGTCCACTTCACAAACATCCCGAAGCTTTCGGAGGGAATAAAGAGTTCAGCAGATGGCGAAAGACATGTCGACCGTACACGAGGCGGCCATGATTAGTACCGCTACTGATCCGGCGGTTGATAAGACTACAACATCGCGAAGAGTGGGATTCTGTAGTTCCAAGGTGTGCCCGCCCTACGGTCAAAACGGTTGAATGCTGGTAAGAAATATCCCTTAAGGCCTTACCTGTGCCGCTTCTGTCTGCCCTCCTGAGGCAATCCTAGGGTTTTACGGTAAGTCCCATTCTCACAGGGGCCCTGAAAGGTCTAGTTTCTCTTGGCGCAAGAGCTTCATTGACGGTTGTCCTCCAGAAATTCTCTGTGAATTAGTGCCTCTACCAATTTAACGACGCTCGGTCCAATCACACAATTCAGTCGATGCGTGGTGTCCTGCAGGATCATGACACTGTCCTTGAGCACGTGACGTGATTTGTCATCCTTATCACTGGTCGTATCGATCCGAGTAACATGAAACGGATGTCGATAAGAACAGCGAAGAGGAGTGCGAGTGGCGACGACCTTGGTTAACACCTCCCACCACTGAGTGCGTCCAAGTGATTCTAAGATTTCACATTTGGATGCTTAGATGGTAAGGGGGATGGTCGCAGAATCGGAGGTAAGCTGAATGCAAGTTCACAGAAGGCTTCCTAATGCAACATCCGCAGAGATCGACGCCGTCGATTTTATCGCGGTGCGATCAAGGCTGGTTACGGTTCTCGTGTAACAGTACTATTGTTCCCAGTGTCCATCAATGAGACAACACATGACTTGGCTGTTGTATGTGGTATCCCCGCGAGATCGCGAACGGGCGCACTCGGGATCGCTAGCAGTTGTCGGCTCAGAGAACTGGGCCAGGCCAGTCTGTGCACATATGTACTCGGACACTTGGCTGGGTTGGGCACGTTGTTGGTGCGTGTTTGGTGTCGTTCCGCGTGTTCCCGTGACCACTCCAGGGCGGGGTTATCCATTGTTGCGTCACTGATGCGTCGAGGTTTTTTGGTGGAGGTTCTAGAATTTGAAAACCGTTCTGACCCGGGTTGACCCCCGCGTCACGTGCATTGATCAATAGCAGGGTTGCCATTTTGGGACAATCATCTGGGTTTTCCATGACGTCGCAACAAATCGAGCAGTCCGTCGTGGGCACTCCGGGCGACGCAGGAAACGGACCAAAGCAGTTCAAATATGTTTCACCGCCCCTCTTTTATACCTCATGCCTCTCTCTCTCCCGGTTGCCATACGATTCCCAGCTGCTACTCGTTCATCACCATGATACCCCAACCTTCCCATGTCTTCCTTCGTCATGTTACTCTCCAGACTACATTCAAGGGCATCGAACACCCGATCTCCACCTCGGACACGCCAATACTCCAGTTTCGCGGGATCAAATATGCCTCTGTCCCTGCGCGATTCCGTCAGTCGAAACTATGTACCTCTTACCCTCCGGTAGTCGATAGCACTAGATACGGGTATCTGTTCCTTTTCACCCTCGATTCATGACACGTCAGCTCATTCTACCGTACAGTCCAATCTGCCCTCAGAGCAGCCAAAGGACCGTCGAGGAAGAGCTTATCGGTCTCCCAGAAGCAGATCTTCCGAGACAATGCTTCCCACAGGACGAGTTCGAGTGTCTCAACTTGAACATCACCTGTCCCGCCCACCAAAACAGCGAATCACGTCTCCCGGTCATGGTGTGGATACACGGGTGAGGAATTATTTTTCTCGCTTGTGCTTCCTCGTGCTTATTTCGAACAGGGGAGGTAACGGGGGCTGTGGGTCAAGCTGGATGTATGACGGTGGCTCCCTCGTTCGAAGGAGCATGTGCATCGGCAAACCGATTATTATGATTACTATCAAGTACGTCTGGCCATTTACGTGCAAGAAGCATCCAACCCTCACCACGTTCTCTCCTTCGAATGTATTCAGTTACAGGCTAGGCTACTTCGGTTTTGCTGCTAGTCCTTCTATTGCCGAAGACAATCGATTAGCTGGTGATGAGGGTGTCGGTAATTACGGTCCGTACTGCTCCTGCTCGCCATCCTCCCCTCTCTAAACCTTCTTCGCCTGCAGGCCTACGTGATCAACGCACTGCGCTTGAATGGGTCCACGAGTTTATCTCCGAGTTTGGCGGCGACCCCGAGAATGTGACATTATTTGGGTCGTCAACCGGCGCGGCGGATATCGTTCATCATCTATATTCAAGTGCCAACAAAAGACATCCGCTCTTTGCACGGGCTATCATACAAAGTGCCATCGTGAACCACAATGTGCCGAGCGTGCACGCCGCTGGCTGGCAGATTTCGAGGGCTCTCTCACCTTTTCGAGCCTCGACCGTCGAGCAGCTTCGCGCGATCCGCTCCGATACGCTTGCAGATATACCATGTCCCGTCCGCGCGGTCGACGATGGAGTCTTCTTCCAAAATGGGTGGCGCGAAGCTATGTTCCCTCCTGCGGAACCAGACGAAAGTTGAGAGGATACCCCAGGACAGGAGCCTAGCTGCCCTGCGCTTCGGTGTGCGGAAGTTGAAAAGTCGCAGCCCTCATCCGAATTCCCGGGTACAGCAGGCTCACACGTCCGGTCTCCAACCCCTCATCATCGGTGACTGCGCTTGTGACTCCGATCTCTGGTCCAGCTCCACTTCCGACTGGGCGGCGTCTGGTGTCGTCAGACGTCTCCGGGCCATTATGTCAGTCTCTAAATAAGGCCACGGCACTCCTCAATGCATACGACATTGCACCACACGTGACCGACCAATTATCGGAGCGTGTCTTGGAGCTGATAGAAGGACGCTCGAATATCGTGGCCTACGGAGTGCGTCTACCAGGCTGCCCAGAGAGCAGGCCAACCCGTCTGGCGTTACGTTTTTGACCAAGAAGGCCCCGCTCGTGGCGTCCCCCACCACACGGCTGACCTCATATACCTCTTCGACAATGTCCCATTACCTCTTTCACCAACCTCGTCTCCACTTTCATTTGCCGCCGATGACCTTCCATCCTTACCCTCTTCGGAAGCATCCTCTATGGGTATTCCTATGACGCTGAACGACATCGGGGCAATAGACGAGGACAGATTCGATTACTGTTCTCGCGGTTTACCTTTCGGCGGCTGGGCGCGACCCATTGTAGACGAGTGGTCGTACACTCGCGTGCGTGACGCCATACAAACTCGCTGGATCGCATTCGCCTGGGGCGAGCGTCCATGGGATAACTCGCGCGGGAAGGTCTTCGTGTTCGGCCCCGGAGGGTGAGACGGGCGAGCGCTCTGCGGGAATTTTCGAGGGTCGTCGGAGGCGCAAACTCTGGGAAACGGTGCTCCGCCCACTTGGGATTGAGCTCGTACAGAAAGTCGGGACGGAGCTTAGCAATGGACCTGGCCTGGGTTCACGTTGACACCTGATAATCTGCCCCCTATCTAAGTCAGGTCTGCTTCGTGTGCCTTGACGAATGGGTTCGGATTCCCGAGAATTCGTCTACCATTCGAAAGTCCCCATATTTTCATCCCACAGGCTCCTCAGGATGTTTCGTCACTCTCGGCAAGCTTTCCCGCCCTGACCTTTCCGTATCCTGTCTCCATCTATCCTTGTCGTTAGACACGGGACTTCTCTTAAAAAGTGCCCAGTCTGCCACCTGGAAACGTCTTACCGCTTTCCTTGGGCAGAATATTATTCTCAAAAGGTTTCTTTCGATTCTTATCCGTTACATCCTCGCCTCCTTCACGTCATGCATTCCACCACCTGTTTTATATCCATCCACTTCTTCAGCGGGCAGTCACGACCCCCTGTTGATGTATGCATATCATCATTCACTGTAATATTACTGTTATCTGGTTAATTACTCCGTAGAGGCTACTTTAGTGTGTCTTCTTTTGTATGGGGTCTAGGAATGAGCACGAGCCTTCAAAAAAGCACCGAGACAGTCAAAGTTACTTTTGGAATATTGGCCGAGTTTAACTGCGGTGGCAATCGATTCTCCATAACATACATAGCTTCCTGCGGAATGTATCGTATCTGCGCTATCATGGTGCTCGGATCGGAGCGCTTGAACCACGGTCCACGGCCGTGGAGTTCCTATGGTTGTCAAATCCACGGATTACAGCCCCCAAGCCGGTCATGGTAATTGATGCTGACCCTACTATGACGGAAATTATTGCGCATGCTTTCCCAGACCGCGACCAATATCGTTTAAAAGGATTCCACAACTTACTCTTCTCGCCGTGTAAATGGGCATAGAGGGGCAACGAAGGCAGAACACCCTGGTTTTGCCCTGGCAGAAGTCGGCGAATCTTCGGGACTGCTACCTGGAGAACGCCAAGGTAGGCAGACGTCCCAACTTCAGAGTCTGTGGTGACGCCAACCGGAGTGCCAGCGCTGGTGAGGCAAGTCCCTTGAATATGAGTTGAGTTGCCTTTCATGACAGGGCAAAGTCTCGTTTCGGGGGGAGGGTAACCCATCGCTCCGAGGGGGCGCTACCGCGGCCGAAAGGACAAGGACGGATGGTAGCGGAATGGTGTAGCCATCCCACTCCACCCCTTGACTATCTCTGTAGCGGAACCTACGCACACAGTCGTCCGGAACGAGCTGTAACGGGAGAGCGTGTAACCGGTATCGCACTATCCGATGCACCACCCATGACGTGCAAGAAGACACGGAGATCGGTACCATGTGAGTGATTATACTGCAATGTATCATTCAGATATCCCGTTCTGGTGAGATGGAGACCACTTGTCAAGACACGACATTAATGCCTTGATTGGAATATACAAACCGTGGAAGAAAGTACAAGCGACAGATGCGGGGGGAGGGCTCGGAGAGCTTCCTTCCACATTCCTCAGGCCTTCGGGGTGCGATTCTGACTATGACCACCGATTGAAGGCACTTCTTGGGTCTTTCTTTGGCCTCGATGGAACCAATCTTATGACTGGATAAGGCAGTTTCTGAGTGTTTGAATTAGCATTCGGTCCGTGTAGCGATCCGGAGGGGCGGAAGAGCGTGGCTTCCTCCACGCGGACACTCTCAGGTCCACGACAGTTCCGACAGACTTGTAATGTTTATTCACAACAGTACGAACGAACTAGTGAACAAGAGTCGAGTAGAGAAACAGTCAACCCCCCAGTCGAGGGGGAATGAGTGCCGACTGATATGCGCTATGCTGTCTGGACACGTACAAAATTAGACATGTATATACTTCCCTCCAGTGGTAACAAATCTATATTCCAAACCATCACCCGAGACCCAGCGAATGATGGAAATGCCAGAGACAGTTCAACCGTCTCACAAAGAGAAGAGAAGATGAGATGAGAAGGCCTCGAATGCGTCATTTCACGTCGTATCAGTGTTTCATGATGACATGGCCGTGTTGATGGCACTGATGAGCAGGTTGTTGTAGTCACCACCTACTTCGTACATTGCGAACCCGCGCAGACCAGCCTGCGAGATGTACTGGCCCTTGGCAGCTATACGAAGATGAGGTTGTGCTCTTCTACTAATAAATAGAAGAACGTACTGAACGACTGGGAGTCATCGTAGGAGAACAGGATTTGCGAGTTGGAATCGTAGAGGAACGGCTACGAGAGAATGTTAGAGCGACGAAGATATCTCGAGATGAAGCTCACCGTTTGCGAGCAGTTGTCGAAGGTGCTAAGCATGCCCGATGCGACACTTCCATCAGAGTTCAGGTAACCGTACCCAACCAGAGCCCAGAAGTTGAAGACACCATTTGCTGACTGGGGGTTGCCACAAATGTCCGTAGAACCAGGGGGGATGTAGTCCCAAGCGTCACCCTGCGGTTCGTTGGCAGCCGAGAATGAGGTGTAAAGCTGGATTTGGCCATTCGGGGCAGCAGTGGAGCTAGGTACTGAGAAACTGTGACTATAAGCCTGGGACGCCGAGCACGATCTGGTCTGCAGGGAACCCAGCCGCAGTCCACGCCGGCGACAGGCAGATTTCGCAGAGCCACTTGGATTAGGGGAGCACGAGTCGTCAAGAGGAGCGTTAGGGCCAGTGACGGAGCTGAAGCTTCCAAACACATCGTAGTTCATGATCTCAATCCAGTCGAGTTGCTGCGCGAAACCAGAAGCAGTTCGTTGTTGGGCTGCCAGTGGAGTCGACAAAGGGCAATATGCTGACGGCGGCAGAGAGGGTGAGATTAGGAGCTTGTTGACGCAACTCGGTGATGAACTCCAAGAAGTTGGCGGTATCGTTGGAACTGACGATATTACAACCCGCGCCCTGCTTACCGGGATATTCCCAACTACATCACTGGTGAGCGACCTGTAGAGACAATGAATAGCATGACGTACTCGAAGTCAATACCGTCGAGGTTGTTGGCGTATGCAAACTGGGCTACATTGGTGGCAAAGGTAGAACGGTTCTGAGCCGTTGCTACGGAGCTGGACCAGTACATGGAGCCGTCCCAGCCACCGATGGTCAAGAGGGCTTTGACATTCTGGGCGAGACTAAGGAGGGAAACAAAGAGAGGATATGATGCTTACGTTGGTGTGGGCAGCGGATACGAATTGACTCAACGTCGACGTGCCCTCAAGGATCTCGACATTCAGATTGGCATCGGGCTGTGCGCTGAAAGGGAGAGATGATTAGAAGTCGTCTGGCGCGCTGTAGTGACAGGACTGACGTAAAGTATGTCATTGTGTTGTAACCAGACCAGTTGATGTTGGAAACGGTAAAATTAGAATGCCAGTCCGCAAACCAACCCATGGCAACGCGCGAGGTAGTTCCACCACCGGGTGAGGTCGAATTTGAGGTGGAAGTCGGTGCAGCGGATGTGGTCACGGGGGTAGGCACGGTGGAATTCGATGTAGCGGAAGTGGTTACAGGGGTAGGCATGGTGGAATTCGATGCAGCGGAAGTAGTCCCAGGGATAGGGGTGGCAGAGGCAGGCGCAGAAGCGGAGGGGGAGAGAGGCCCGGATGCAGAGGGGGAGAGAGGAGTAGAGGCGGAGGGGGAGAGAGGAGCAGAGGCAGACGGGGAGAGAGGCGCAGAGGCAGAAGGGGAGAGAGGCGCAGAGACAGACGGGGAGAGAGGCGCAGAGGCAGACGGGGAGAGAGGCGCAGAGGCAGAAGGGGAGACGGGGGCAGGGGTAGCGGCCGTGGAGGCAGGCGCAGAGGCGGAGGGGGCGGTGGCGACAGCCGCGTTCTGCGCGGAGCACACCGGGGCTGCCAGTGCGAGTGGCAGAGCTGACAGAAGAACGAGCAATCTCATCGTCGTAGACTCGTATCAAACGCGTCGAGAATAGGGGGAAATAAGCGAGAGACCGTGCTGGGAAGCTGGTGTTGGAGGAGAGGACGTGTGTGCCTCGGTTGTATAAAAGAGAACGAGGGGGAATGAAAGAACGGGGAGAAAAAGAAAAGCGAGGCGAGGCTGACGGACATGTTGGACGGGGTCGTTCTTGTATTAGTTCGGCGTGGTCCGTAACACATCGCTGACATAATACAAGGGACAATCGACAACCTTGGTTTGGTCTATTGTTCGGCTCTTTGTTCGTTCACGACAGACGTCATTCAAAACCATCTCAGCTCACAAGTGTAGTTGCTTTTCTCTTGCTCTCCATAATACTGACACTTAGATAACACCGTCTCGTATGTCGAGGATGTAGGCTGTCCTTGCGCTACCATATGACCACGCTGAAATATTGTATTCGGCTCGTCTATCACCTATCACTCGCCGTTTTGATCCAACCGTCTCCTCATGCCGTGATCAGCTACGTAGTTTCATTCCTTCTAATCTAGCACTCTCACCTATGTACTTGGCAACTACCATCTCGAAGACGGTGTTTACAACGGTCTCATGTCTGGGGCTCGTTTCTAAGGTCCCCTGTCAATGACATACCTTGTGATCACTCGACGGGTGGTGTTCATATGACGGTCTCCAAATGGAATCTAACTGTAACAGCGAACGTTCTCAGTAGGTGAAATCTGGTGGTTCCACCGCACTGATTGAAATTTGGACATACAGTCCACAATTGGGCGGCATTGGGCGACGGGGAAGGCAGGTGGTTATTTGGTCCACCTGGTGGTGTGTAGCCGTGCAACAATAATCGATCGGACGCCTTGCCTGCTATATCCCTTCGTTCTCCGCGCACCACCGCCTCGCTTCTCTCGCTGCCGCATGCACGGAGAAGAAAATGGGCAGGCAGGCATAATACTAGAAGCTCAAGACAGGCCGCGCGTTTTAGGCACCATGCGGGCTTCTGGTTTGGGGACTACCCGTCCTGTCGTGTACCGCATCGTTTCACATGTGAAGGCTTCGACTTTGGGAAATCGAGACGGTTCTCAATAATCACGATGATCGCACTACTATCTAGCCCAGTCGTCTCAGGTAATGTTCGCTGGGTGCGGCTATCGATCTCGCATCACGCGCGAGGAAGTCTCCGCTGGTGCTGTGATGAATGGGTTGTCCCTACATTTTAGGAATTTGCCACATGCACGGACATTACAGTGCTTCCTCTGCGGGACGGTCTTTCATTACGACCTGCTGACGGGTGTCGGTGCTATTATTCGCGCGAAATCTTGAGCGTCCCCTCGACAACTCATCATCTGGCCTTTGGGTTTCGTGCAGTAAGTCTTTCATTATGTACATGGGATGGACGCAGTTGCCAGCGATACTCTCTTTGTCTTTGTCACGGAAAAAAAAGAGGTGAGAGACTGGTCATCGTGCATCATGGACGGCATGGAAACCGTATCGAAAAGGCCGCAATAATCCCCATGTGGTCCGTGTTCGGCATTCTCTTTTGCTTGTATGATAATTGATTATTATACAGTGCTCGGACCTAGAGGACTTTTCGCAGAATGCGTCGTTGGTCTTACTGTAAGCCAAGCCAACAGCTAGACCTCTCCGAGCTGATCCTCGTTACAGGTCAAAAGTAGGTGCTATAGGGTGGTACGTGTGGTACATATATTTCGAGCCTACCGTGCTGGTCTTTGTCTTGGTCAAACGTTCGTGGTAGCATCAAGTCTTACGTCCGGTTATTTTTTGATCATGTCATCACTCCACAGTGAGTGCGCAGCCGAGGCCAAGATGCGGTCCTATCTTTTCTACGGGCTCCAGTCGTTCTAGTAGCTTTTTGGCACGACTAGCTGCAGCCTGGCTTAGTCTCAGTAGATCACGGATGATCGACTGTGCAAATTCGATATAGCTGCGGCGGTCGATCTCCAAACCTTGGCTGCACCCTGTCACTCCGTGTTGCTGGGACACAGCACTGAGTTCAGGATGCTGACGGCTGTCACCCTGTTTACAATAAGGTCGTATATACACAGTGGCGTGCTATGTCGGGAACAATGGCGATGCAAATTGATCTGAGTTTGTGATGGGGACAGCATTGGCAAGTATAGCCACGCGCCTACAAAAGGCGCTTTCGTCGTCGCAGACCGAGTTTCTTTCCACACCTGCAGTTGACCTGCACAGTGCTCTCTTCAACTCGTCGTTCCTTCAGTCCTTCTTTTTCTTTCTCAGTCGTTCGGTCAAGCTATGAGCACTGCACCCCCTGGTTACAACTATGCAAAGGCATATGGCATCGAATCCGTCGCTGGCGCCGTGATTTTTGCCATCATTTACGTGCCTTTGTTCTTCCTATACGTCAGACAGGCGATCGTACGCCCAACCTACGTTTTCATAGTCATCGCAGTTCTTCTGCGCAGGTGAGCTCTACAATCGCCGTCTACACATACCTCTACTCACTGGCGACCGTGTGACAAGTGAGAATTGCAGCCTTCGTCCTGAGAGCGCTGTTGGCTGCCTGTGTCAACAGATGCCCAGAATCTTAACTTATTCATAACATATGAAATCATGTACAACGTCGGCTTCTTCGGTTTGCTGTATTCAGCATACTTCCCTTGTCATCGATAGGTCAGATACCCATTCTCTCGAGTTCTAGTTGCGAAGAGAGTACTGATCTCTTCACAGAGGCTTGGTTTCCGACCTCCCTCTACCGAGCGATCCGATCTCCAAGCTTGCCCGAAGACGCATGATTTTCCGCCTGTTATTGACAGCGGCAGTTTCTATCGGCATCACCGGCGTCATCGAAGCTGCTGTCGGCACAACACAGCACACGGTGGACATTGGCGACACCTTGCGCAAAGTTTCACTGTACATGTTCCTCATACTTTGCATACTCGTTGCCTTCCAGGCTATCCTCCTGGTGCGGGCTCAAGGTTTCTTGTAAGTATACTTATGGGTTCGAGTTCGAGTTACGGAGCTTTACGTTCTTGCAGATGGCACCTATAAGGTGTCAGAGGGTACATTCGGCGCGAAACATGGCATATATGTTCTTTGCCTCATCTCGCTCCTTCTAGTGGCTCGTCAGGCATTTTTCGCTGCAACCGTCAACGACTCTGCAAAGCAAAACAATGAACACCTCTGGTATCCATTCGCGGCCCTCCCCGAATTGTGCGCCGTGCTGTTATTCGCTGCAGCCGGGTCTCGTACCATCGCTCGCAGAATTGCCGTCCTGATCTGAAAAACGTATGAGAGGTTACGATCGACATGACATTCCGTAGACCAAAGTGGACGTTCTGACCCCGAATTGATGTAACTATAGTTGATACCAGGAGCTTCACTGAACGACTGCCATGATGGCTTACTTTCCTTAGTGGCGTACCCATGTGCAAGTCATACCTAACACTATGGCCAATGCATGCTGTCTAAGGGACGTCCGATCGAGTTCTGCGAAAGTGGGTCGACTGGAATAGAGAGTGGGTCTGAATTCAACCGTGTTTCGTGCCCCACCATCAACCTTTTTCTGGTACGTACCTTGCTGACCCGTGCCCCAGTATTTAACGATCAGTGTCGTCTTTGGCACTTCATGCTATCGGACGGTGTGGAGGATCCTGGAAGATGTCCGACATCACGGTTAGTAGATGCACAACCCTGTTCGTAGGTCGCCGGTCGAAGGCCACCGTAAAGGTTCATCCCAGTGTTAGAGGGTACCTGCGATAATGTTGGTGTCATGGATTGGTGCAGGTGAAACGTCCGTGGCAGCTGTTGCTAAACGGTAGGCCTGACCGTCTTACAGTCAAAGGCAAACCTGCAGGGGATGTGACTTGCTGAACGGTTGCGGCAACAACTGAATAGCAACATGATATATGAGAGGAATCGCACAGGGTAGGGTAACGTGGTACATACGAACAAGCCGGGGTCAAGTCATTCGGGACCCCGGGCCCTTTGCGATCAGGCTATGAACTGACCCTGGGCCAGTCTCACGTACGTACTCCCGAGGTAATACTGAAGTGCTTCTGTCGTCTCAGGTGACCCTCTTGGCATGTCCCGTCGTCGTCGTCACTGTCGTGTTTTCTGACACGGGTCCGGCTCGGTTCCCCGTCACCTTCCTACTGCTCTGACTTCAATGTTGTAGCTTCGGCTCCTTATGCTTTCCTACCGGAACCATGCTGCAAGATAGTCATATCTGAACCAGTCTGTTAGCAAGGTGCGCAACTACTTGCGTCCAGCTCGAACTTGAACACGCGTACTCGTGGAGTAATTCAATGTACGATGCACGTTATCACATCTCAAGATCTGACTCGCGCCTGTTCAATGCATGTCGGTGAACTGCAGAGGGTCAGTGGCGAGAACATCTCTTTGAATAGCAATTTAATTAAGGATGGGTGGTTTTTTGACTATAGACGTACTCGGGATGATGTTTGGTTTACGGTCACCCTCTACATCGTGTCGTTGGTTCGTTCGGCGGGTTGATCGACCCACTCCCACCCGAACTGACTAGTCTGTCTCACCGATCATTGAAGTCAAGTGGGCTAGTTTTCCTCGGTGAAAGAGCCTCGGCGATGCTCGCCTTCGCGAGTCGGGGATGCCTGGCCCTTCTCCACTCATGGACACAAGGGTGTCAGAGATTACGTTTCTTCAATGCCTCCACCGTATCCGGGCATTTAGGCGAGCTCCCCACCAACCTGGATGCGCTCTCGGCAGGATCTTGGTGTCCCTGTACACGCTGCCGGTTGTCCGGCTTCGTTTCAGAATGGACATGCTCTCCCCACAGTCAGGGATCCCGTTTTCCTCGTTCCCAGCGGATGCTTTAAACCCACCCCGTATCGAAGCGCTGGAGTTACGACCGTGGCGTCCTGTAGGACACCTATCACAGAAAGTTTTGGGGACCGAGATTGGGTTTCTCACATATGGACCTTGTTTCACATGGACCAACAAGACTGGCGGTTGTGTACACGCTCCCTCCTCAGCACTCCAACTGCAGTGCGGAACAAAGATCTATCCCTCAACCACGTTCCTGGAGACCGAGAAAAGGACCTCCATGATCGCACGAATTTCATCCAACACCCGCCCAGCTGTATATCACATCCTGTGAAGTAGCTGCGGCCATCCGTCTTCCGATATGAATACCGACCTGGAGCCTGATGGTATGTGCAACTAAAGTTTTTTCATCCCATCAGCCGAGAACAGTTTGGAATGCGCTTAGTCATGCATGCATCCAGACGTACAGGACTGCTACACGTCTACTATTACAAGAGGATACCAGCTCCGCAACGAGATGGATGTGGTAAGTGCGGGGGGTATACTTATACTGATAAGGATCGGAGCGTAAAATGCTGTATGAATGTGATGGTCCGTTGCATATAATACATATGTGGTTTCAGCATGCAGGGACCTGGCGAAAGGAGGCATGGGCAAACTCATGCTTCGTCCTCTGACGTAGGCGACGCTGGGGAAGCCATAAGGTATCCAGAGACTATCCCTTCCTCTGGACAGTAATTGGTTTGTTTGAGAACGCCACGGAGAGGCACCTTCGGTATTAGCCGACGGTTGAGATCAATTCGGACGCCATCCTCGTTCTGCCAACCTTCCTCTGGCTCGGGGTAGTCGTCCAAGTCATGCGGGTAAGCTTCGCCCTGTGGTGGAGGTCTGTACGATCCGTCATTCCGCCACAGCTGGTCTCTGTGTAACATACAGCCATTGTCAGTCAACGTTCAAAGGAATTAGGGGAGGACCTACCCTCGGCGATTAAACCATCCCTTCCTGCGTTGGCTAGGTAAAATTGGGCTAGGGCAAATTAAATTCTCACACCACCTCACGGAACGAGGCACCGGCGCAGTTTGCGACCGTACGCGCCTCGGATTGTGAACATGCGGCCTGTCACACTCTGATCTGCGGCGTTGTGGCCTCCCGGGGACGTCACCACCTATCTCGATCGGTGTAGAAGTAAGAGGATGCTCCCAGTCTTGGACAAACAGTCCCGGAGGGAGGAGAAGAGGCCCATAGGATACACTATTGGATGATGTTGTACTCTTTTGCGACCCAGAACGAGCGAGCCGCGGGGCTACAGGTATATCTTCCGGTTGCCACTTGGCCACGATAATGTGCCCTGGGCATAGACAGGATACGAGTGAACGTCTTCAATGTGGAGCGGCGGCGGGCGCGGCCTCAGGTGATTAGGAGATATGGAAGGCGAGCGCTCGCTGGTCAGTTGCAAACTGTCCTTGCGCACTCGGGTGCCCACGGGTGGCGTAGGAAGTGGGCGAGAGCCCTGCGAAGGTGCATCTACCCTGCTTGTCGGCAGCGACGAGACGCCAGTGCATAGCTCCGTACACGTCGGACACGTGTGATAGGTCCCTGGGTATGTGACTGGAGGTGCCTGGTTGCGCTGCCCATGACCGTAGGGTGAGTATCTCTCTGGTTGCGGAAGCTGCAAGGTTCCTCTCCTCGGGCTATCTTCTAGGCTGCTGTTACTGGAGGCTGACGAATGATTTGCAGAGAAGATGGAGTCAACGTCGCTTCCCGTAGTGTCTGATGACGCCCGATAATAGTAGCTGGAATTGGTGGCAAGGGGACGGTCATAAATATAAGAGTCTGAAACAGGACCAGTGTGGATGCCACCAAATCTTCCATTGCGACCTTGATGATCATCTTGGCCCTCGGCGGGGCGTGCTTTGGTAAGTTTACGGTGACCTTCCCACGTCATTGGAGAAGATTGGTGGGATTGTGATGGTCGGTAATCCACGTCGCCTTTAGTGGCGGATGGGTGCTGACTTGTATGCTGGCGGGACGGTGCGGAAAGCAACGGAGCTTTGAAGATTCGGATGGAGAAGCCCGACGGAACGGGGACGTAGTTCTTTCAGTCAAGTATTGGCAACAAGTTCCGACGGACACAAAGCAATTCGAGGGGACGTACCTTGGAATTCCCGCTACGGTCCGCGTGTGAAGGAGGGTGAGCGCTGGCGTTGAGTGAAGCCGAAGAAGGTGCGAAGGAAGTAGCCATAGTTAACCTCCTGGATTCTGTAAGAGGGCGAGGGCATGTAGGGTTATATATCAACGGACCCCCGATAGGGTGTGCAATTTGTATGTGGCCAGGCAGGGCCAATTGCCACGAGTGAGGACTCGACGTATGGCAGGTGGATTGGCGGTTCCATGACCACGCTGCTTACACGAGTTCATCAGGCCGCACGGCATGCCTTCCTTTCTGATGTGCTGCCTGAAAAAATGAGATTCAAGTGGCTCTAGGGGCCACTAGCCAGCCTCAAGTTAGAATCAGCTAACCTTGAAATATGTGACGAGTAAAAGGTAAAGCTGTGGACATAAACCGGTTTGGCAATAATGTTATCAGTGCAATGTATGGCGATTGGCGACCTGGGACGTCATAACCAAGCACAGCTAGATCCGGCGCAATCCGGTCAACCTACAATTCCATGCCCATGGGGCGCATTCCAGCGCCTAGCACGTTACTAAAGATAACATTCGGGAGCGCGAAAAGTGGATGTACAGAGTAACCCAATGGTAGTGGTTGTAACAAGCACTTACGGGTCCGTCACAGAAGGTAATATTCAAGCCAAAATTGGACGTCGATCGTCGAAAACTTTTACTACTCTCGAGTTGCCCTGAACCTCTTCAACCAAAATGCT
The DNA here is from genome assembly GCA_024613185.1 of Pisolithus microcarpus. NCBI lineage: Eukaryota > Fungi > Basidiomycota > Agaricomycetes > Boletales > Pisolithaceae > Pisolithus > Pisolithus microcarpus. The sequence goes on along the minus strand of JANFAI010000011.1, from coordinate 1,263,756 downwards.
GCTATGCGGTGCGTCCTCATGTACCGAGAGGACCGGAGTACCTGCACCAAAAACAGGCTGAACGAGAAGGATTGATGTAGTGGTTCCACGGGTTGAAGGAAACAGCCTCCCTAGAGGGACGGGATTCCTACCTCTAAAAGAGGCTGGACAAAACTCCCGCGCATTTTCATCTTAGGGGCTGCGCAGCGGACAATAGCCAAAGTATCACGGTGTGCGCAAGTTCGAGAAGACACACCATCAGTCTGGTGGTTCGCTGCAGATGGGTCTGGAGATGAAAAGGCCATCCATGTGCAAGGAGTAGGCGTGAGGTGAGGCAATCGCCCCGTACGGCTTCTGTGCGATCATACGCGCCGACGGTAGACTTCGACCACAGTAGCACCGGCAGGAGCTGAATGCGGCTAAGGGTTTCTCTCCGCCAGAATAGGACCAAGAGGCATTAGGGTGCAATAATCCAAAGGCCAGTTAACCACCAGTTGCATCGCCAGCAGAAGAGATATTTGATGCCCAGTTGAAATTATACTGATGTAGCCTAATTTGATTGTCTGGCCAACCTTCTGCGGAAGACCGTATGTCGGAAGGTGTAAATCGGAACGATTGCAGAATAGGCAGCGATGAGGTCGGCGCTCCGTTGGCGCACAGGAAACGACCATGCAGTAGCCTGCCAAGTAAACGGCACGGGCTGTTGAACAGGTAGCGCGCTCGAAGTTTTCAAATATAGGACCGTCAAGATCAGTGTCGGAGATCCGCGAATATGAAAAAGAGATAGGAGAGTACTACCACAGTATCGTCCCAATGTACGCTGGCATTACAGCTCGAGATCTCCACGCCGACCACGATCGCACAGAAAAGCGAACAAAACCCTCCATTTTGCGTGAAACAGCAGCCCAGGACCTCAATCCAAACTTGGACAGGGAGAAAGGCATAGAGGAAGCACCGCTAGGGGGTTACAGTCGGCCCGTAATGAGTCTCTTTGTAATAACGGACCGTCTGAGGACACCGGCCAGGGTTGCCCAGGACCAGAAGAGTCGATTAGATCGACGACACAAGACCGAATTCTGGAGTGTTCGCGAGAAGAATTCCGGGAAGTAGAAATCGCATCGAAGCAAAATCGTGGAACACATGAATACCCCTTGATCCTAGAGGGACTCCCAACGATGGCACATGTGGGTGACATAGAAGACTGAGAGCCGTTTCCTTGACACGAGCCAAGGAGAACTATGGGGATGACCACGACACCTGAAAGCCCTCGGACTTGAGTGGGTGCGCACCGTTCCGACTGGGGCTGTGATGATATATGGCTTGTCGAGTCTGAGAAGCAGAACTCGAAGTTCGACGGCAAAGGTTAGGGCAAGCGTGTCGATGTCTTTGTTTGGCACAGTAAACAAAGCCACGTGTTGTGGGGGGGACTCGCCAATTCAAGCAGCGAGCCAGTCGTGCTTCACGCGCACACCAGCGGACAGTTGTAGAGGAGTTATGCATGCCCTTAGACATGAATTACTTCCACCGAGCGGTGTGGATTTTGCTATTGCCCTCAAGTTGACACCGTCTACGATCCCGAAACCGTCCTCAAAGCGTGACCCTTCCTCTTTCCTCAATATTGTAACCGCAAGATCCAACATCCTCCGTGTATATGAGGTCCGGCACCAACCATTGGTCACGCCGAATCATGTCGATAGTGAACGTCAAAGACGTGCCCAAATTCGCAAGGGCACTGAACCTGTGGAAGGAGAAGTTGAAATGGACCATGGGGGTGAAGACTGGGTCAACTTGGGTTCCGTGAAAGTAAGTTCTTGAAGTGGGGTCAATGTTCTCAGTTGCTGAGCCACATGTAGACTGATGGCCAGCAGGATGCTGCTACGGCGCCTCGTCTCTACTTTATCAAGGAGCATGCCGTCTACGGTACTATAACTGGCATGGAGCGAGTTCGCACTATTTCTTCGAATGAAGACCAGCTCGACCGACTTTTAGTATCGTTCAAAGATGCCAAGGTATCCGTACTCTGTTCTTATCTCGATATAGTCCTGACGGGGTATCCAGATAGCTTTATTAGAGTGGTCGGAGAGTACACATGATCTTGTGACCGTATCCATTCATACTTATGAAAGGGCACCCCAGCTTGTTTGTATTTTCCACTCATTACTGCAACATGTTTTTAATGTTAGGGGGTAGGTGGCACTTGATAGTGCGTTATTTCAACCCACACTTCGCGCCGATCCATTGTCGCGTTGCGCTGCCCTTTCCCTTCCGAAGGATTCGATCGCAATCCTCCCCTTCTATCAGACTCAGGCGGAACTTGACCTTGTCGAACAAGATCTCAATCTAGCAAGGTTTGATAGCACTTCCACCCTACAGCATCGGTGCTCATGAGTGTACAGAGACCTGCCATATTCACCCAGTTTTATCCTTGATTTCATTGCGGATGTCGACCCCGATTTGCGTAACGTAGTTGACTTTGTGTTTTTGCCTGGCTACAACAATCCAACCATAGCGGTGTTGTGTCAAGTGGAGAAGACCTGGGTGGGGTAAGATCGTGATTATCTATCGTCTTTTTGCGTGTTCGCTAATGTCTCGGCAGGCGTTTAAAGGAATACAGGGATACTGCCAGGCTCTACATCTTCACACTGGATTTACTCAATCACACTTACCCAGTGATCACAACCGTAGAGGGCCTCCCTTACGACTGCACCTCCCTTCTACCTTGTGCGGCATCTCTTGGTGGTGTGGTCATCGTAACGAACAACGCGTTGATACACGTCGACCAAGCTGCTCGTCGTGTCGCGCTTCCTGTGAACGGTTGGGCCGCTCGAGTCAGCGATCTACCTATGCTTCCGTTGGAAAAAGGACTCCGATTTGACTTTGGAAGGTAGTCGCCTTGTGTTCGTGGATGAGAAAAACTTCTTCGCGATTCGCAAAGATGGGATGGATTCATTCAGTGGAAATTGTGTCCGACGGTCGGACGGTCTCAAAATTGACGATATCCCCTGCCCTTGCGCAGACCACGATTCCTTCATTTGCATGTCAACTGAGTAACGAGCTTCTGTTCGTGGGCAGTACCGTTGGCCCATCGGTTCTATTGAAGACACATCGGGTCGATGAAGAGTTACCGTTGGGGACCGTAGAGAGTGATAGTCCAGCTGCAGTTGTTGATACCCATACTGCAATGGATATTGATGATGAAGATGGTGAGAAATATCTAGTTAATTGCACTACTAGTACTTGGCGCCCCTAACGCATTGACCGCAAGACTTGTATGGCGAGTCAAGGGCCGTAGCGCAAGCAACTCCAAATGGTACCGTTTCTAGGGGACCGACCTCTCGTACACGCTCTGTCATCCACGTAACGCTTTGCGACTCGCTCCCTGCATATGGTCCCATATCTGACTTGGCATTCTCTCTGTCGAAAGTCGGAGTGAGTTTACACTTTCTCCTTATGTTTGTAGCCACTAAGCGCATCTATCAGGAGCGGCACATACCGGAGCTTGTTGCTGCCACAGGAAGTGGGCATCTAGGTGGATTCACACTGTTTCAGGTAAGGTGCCTGCTTGCCAGTCCGCAATTCACGCCTACTCACCTGAACGAAGCGTGATCTTCCGGTGAGGGTCAAACGAAAACTTCACGTACTCGGAGGCGCCCGTGGTATATGGTCTTTTCCTGTCCGTCAATCGCATCGAGTCAATGGCACGTCCTATGAGAAGGTAGCAGCCTTCCTTCACTTCCGAGCGCGACACAGTAATCATCAGCACGGACGCCAATCCCTCGCCTGGTGTGTCAAGGGTATGTACTACTTCTTAGAAAGCGCAAAGTTACCGATGTTTCGCATAGGTAGGCCACTCGAGCAGCGAAAACGGAGCTAGCCATCCCAACACGCGTTCCTGGCACAACGGTTGGTGCGGGTCCCTTCTTTCAACGCACCGCAATTTTGCACATCGTGACGAATGCCATCCGCGTCCTGGAGCCTGGTGCGTTTAGCCTTTTTGTCCGTGGAGTACAACGAAGGACTGACGTTGAGTAGACTGGGACCTGAAAGACAAGTTATTAAAGATATGGACGGCAACATGCCCCGAGCAAAAATCAAAGCGTGCAGCATCTGCGATCCTTTCGTATTCATTCTGAGAGAGGATGAGACCATCGGACTATTCATTGGTGAAACTGAGCGGGGAAAAGTACGCCGGAAAGATATGTCGCCAATGGGCGAAAAGGTGCACATACAGTGTACGATAAGATGAGAGCTTCAAACTAACGTCTTGGCCAGGCGTCCCGTTACCTCGCTGGATGTTTCTTTACGGACTCCAATGGTATCTTTGAGTTAGCTACTACCGACGTAGCCCCCAACCACGACCGAAATGCGACCACTACCCTTCAGGCAGTAGTCAGTGCCGGGAGTCATAGTCAGTGGTTGGTTCTTCGTGAGACCACAGGGGATTATGGAGGTTTGTTCGTCCAGTTTGCGTACAGCTCACCACGCTTATGTAGTCACAGATATGGTCATTGCCGAAACTCAGCCTCGTATTCTCTTGCAACGGGATTAGCGGCTTGGATACAAGTCTTAACAGACTCGTATGAAGGGCCGGCCTTATCGTTGCCGCAAGATCCGCCAAGAAAGCCCCAGGATCTTGACATTGACCAAATCCTCCTCACCTGTTTAGGGGAATCAGGCACCCGCGCTGCATCTTTTCGTTAGTATGTTCTCCTGCTCGGAAAGCTGAATAACGCGTTTCCTAGATCTTCAACCGCTTCGGCAGTCTAGTCGTCTACGAAATGCTACCGACACCCGTGCTGCCTGATATGACCTCCCCTCCAAATGGAAGGACATGTTTCCTAAAAGTCAAGTTCAGCAAAGTTGCAACCAGACATTTTGAGCTCTCAAGACAGGAGGAAACCGAAAAAAACAGTTCTAGCAGAACAAAAACGGATATCTAGGGTATTTGTACCTTTCGTTACATCACCCAACCCAAGTCAAACGCTGTTTGGTGTCTTCTTCACGGGGGACCGTCCAAGCTGGATAATCGGCACTGATAAGGGCTGGTGTGAATATATTCCCTTCTGGCCATGGAGTTGTAGCACGCATTCACCGCGTGTTCGCTTTGGGATTCAAAATCGGAGTTCCTCGTTTATTCCGACGAGGTATTCACATCTAGTTTAGTTTGCTCTGAATCCATTGACGAAACGGTGATGCAGGGTCCGAGTCTACTTGAGTGGCTCCCAGACATCACACTTGATGCACGCCTCCCTAAGCGGACTGTTCCTAGATCCCGAGCCTACTCCAATGTGGTTTTTGAACCGAATTCACTCCTTATTGTCGCGGCATCGTCACTACAAGCTAGGTTCACGTCGTATGATGAAGATAACAATATCATCTGGGAACCAGACGGTATTTTATCTGATACACCCTTTCATGATCAATATTACTATGTTTAGGTGTGGGAAGTTTCCTTACCCTGCTGCGACTGTTCTACATTGGAGTTGATCTCACCTGACGGTTGGGTGACTATGGATGGGTATGTAAATATTGTTTGTGCGCCAAGAGACCTGACTGAGTAGCTCAGATACGAGTTCGCTCCAAATGAATATGTCAACGCACTGGAATGCGTAACACTCGAAACCCTGAGTACTGAGACAGGGGTGAAGGAATTCCTTGCTATTGGAACGACTATTGACCGTGGTGAAGACCTTGCCGTGAAAGGCGCGGTGCGTTTGTGTACACATATTAAACGCTATCTTCCGCTCATTCCGGTGTAGACATATATTTTCGAAAGTCGTTGAGGTCGTGCCCGACCCCTCTTCCGGTCATCAACGATGGTATAGACTCAAATTGCGAGTTCGTGACGATGCAAAGGGTCCTGTCACGGCTCTTTGCGGGATTGATGGGTACCTTGTCTCTTCCATGGGTCAGAAGGTATTTGAGGGACACCATCTTCAGTAATGATGATCACATTTCCTTTCCAAGGTGTTCATCCGAGCATTCGACCTGGACGAACGCCTTGTCGGTGTCGCGTTCCTAGATGTTGGCGTCTACGTTACAAGCCTCCGCTCTCTTAAGAACCTGCTACTAATAGGAGATGCAGTCAAGAGTGTATGGCTTGTAGCGTTTCAGGTTAGTTTTCATTTGTACGGACTGGTGTGATGTCTGATGTCTAGTAGGAGGATCCATACAAACTTGTCATCCTCGGAAAGGATATGCGCCGAGCCTGTATAACCAATGCTGACTTCTTCTTTACCAAGAACGAGCTCGCGATTACCACCCACGATGAGGAAGGGGTTTTGCGTTTGTTGTCGTACGACCCGACGGGTGAGTCGGTGAATTCCATAAGCTAATCTCTTAATCAAACCGCATCGCAACCAGATCCCGACTCCAAAGGCGGTCAGCATTTGATGTGCACCGCGGAGTTTCACGTGCATAGAGAATCTCGCTGCTCCCTTGCAGTTGCGCGAAGAACAAAGGAAGAGCCTGAAATACCACAGTCGAGACTAATCAACGGTAGGCTCCGAGGACCCGTCAATACAGATAACTGACCGCGAATGTAAATTTAGGTTTTACCGACGGTTCACTATCTGTGCTTACCCCTGTCGATGAAATGGTTCTCAAGCGTCTACACCTCCTCCAAGGCCAATTATCTCGCAATATCCAACATGTTGCAGGGCTAAATCCAAGGGCTTATCGGTGAAACATCCTAAAAAGAAAGCGGGAGAGTGATGTTTACTGACCCTTACCTAGGATTGTGCGTAACGACGCCGTTTCAAAACCACTCTCGAGAGGCATCCTGGACGGGCAGTTGTTGCAGGCTTTTGAACAACTTGGGATATCGAGACAGAACGAGATGACGCGTCAGATTGGCACAGAGCGTACCACGGCTCTGCACGACTGGATTTCATTTGCAGTACCATGGTAGCAAGCAAAAACGTTGCCACATCAAAGGGGTTCTTAGAACTGGTAGGAGGTTTGCTGTTTCCAGACACACTCCGCTTTTACGACATTATGGGTGAAGCATCGTTTTTTGCTCTACCAATACCGAGTTTTCAATTTCGACTTGCCATTTTGCGACGCATGCGACGTGACAACGGTAGTTGAGGATTTCTAACCAAGTTCGGCCAGGTTTGGCGTAGAATGTTCTTGTTATCAAGAATCAGGCCTGCACTGCGGGACTAACTATTGAGTTTCGAGTTCATGTAGGTGGAGCCAAAAGGTGTAACGAAAGACCTTCCAGCTCAGGGCACAGCTTAGCTTCCATTTGATTGCCAAACGATATGAATTCTCACTGGTACGGCGCAGCGTGAGTTTGGGCACAAGTGTAACACGACGCAACAGATAAATGAATCTGAGAAGTGAGAAGTCGAGCGATACGGAAATGAAACTGGGAGGGGGCAGCAGTAGTACTACGGAAACCACTCCTAGCAATCCGCGGAGTAAGTCATTGACCAGACACTCATTTCCCTCTTCGCAAGTTCGCAAGCACAGCATCCTGTGTAAAGTTCCCTAGATAACTGGCTTATCCACCTTACACACACAAGGAGAGGCAAGTCGACTACTAGTAGCATCCTTCTCCGCATAGTCCAAAGGAGAATGGCATTAATATTGGATCTCATATCCTGACAAGGTCGGGTACCATATACAGTCTGCACGTTGACATCAATACTTGTCCTTTGGGCCAGTGCATGTTAATTCACCAACCATGCTTCTATCCACAGCAATTGGGATGCTCACCAGATAAGAATGGTCCAAGTGGAATTTTCAACGTGGATCAACGAAGGCACACAGACAGATATGTAGTCAAATATCCCGTGGCGTATTCAATGCATACTATGTTATATCCCGAGCTGAGTGACGCTTCTCATCATGATTATACGAAGGACTAAGCTTCCTCGTTTGAGGTCTGAGGCATCATGTGCAGGGTAGCTTGTCCCCAGCCGGTCGCCTTCAACCCCAGAGCCAAAATGGAGCCCGAACATTTCAAGTGGTTTGGGTGTCCGATCTTGGCTCTGGTGGTTATAACTGGTAATATGTAGTACTAGCGCGTGCTTGGGAGTGCCAATCACGGGTGGACCAGGCGCTCGAGGCAGGTTTTGGACAGCCTTCGGCGAAGAATCGGCCGGCTATGGACTCAAGCGCTGTTGTATTCTCCATGGGCTTGTAGTGTTCCGGGCATATGGGTTGCGGTAGGGGCGAGCCCCAGGCATTCGTCGAGATGGCACATGAACCTCTCGCAGCGCCGATACTACCAAACCTCGGTCACGACAGGGGCGTCCCGGGTATTGGACTTCCCCTAAATCGTCAGCCCCGACGCAAAGGCCGATGTATAAGTCGAGGTTGCGCGCATAGTCAGCCAGCCGCTCTGTGGACTCACTATTTGACTACATCATTCTCACAACGGGCCTACAGATCGCATGGAACATGAGGACAGCACTCCTTGCGACAGAGAGTCGTCGACTGACAAGGGCAGTCTGCCCGCCACTATGTCGTTTCACGAGGGTGATTTCTTGAGCGTGTCTGCGGCAATTGGAGCGTAAGTATCTAACTCCTGTTCATAACTATTACAAGTCACCTTGGTTATAGTTTCTTGGTCCAGATATGCAGTTACGGGTGAGTACAACGTACGGACACCACAACTCGCCCCTTACTGACCTGCGAAAGATATACGACTTCTTTTGGCGTCTATCAAGGTACGAGTCTGACGGATTCCACGCTCGTTGCCGAAGTTGACAGCACGAGCCCCATAGCTTATTATACCCAGCACTACTTGACTAACCAGAGTCCATCCACGATCTCGTTCGTTCTGTCCTTTGTTGTTTAGCCACTGAAAATTATTCGGCTCAGGTGGATAGGTAGCACCAATGCGTTCCTCTTTGACACCGTCGGGCTAATCTCCGGGAGGCTGTACGATTTGGGATATTTGTGGGTCTATATTTTCGATCTTTCGATATCGACTGACGGATCGGTTTGGTAGTTATCATCTTTTGATAGGAGGGTCGGTGTTGCAAGCATTCTCTTTGTTTATGTTGTCTTTGGCCAAACCAGGCCAGTACTACCAGGTTCGAGAGCCAGCCGACCTAGCTGGTGGGGGTCATAACCTTCATTATCCAGGTATTTCTCGCACAGGGTGTCTGTTCCGGATGCGCTTCCGGGTTGATATTCGTTCCAACCATGGCAGTACTTTCCCAACATTTCAAGAAACATCTTGCTCCTGTTATGACGTTGGTGATGTCGGGAAGTTGCCTCGGCGCTACTATACATCCTATCATGCTGAATTACCTGCTGAATGGCCCATTGGGCTTCTCAAATGGTGTTCGCGCCAGTGCGGGCTTCATTAGCGGTTTGTTGTTCCTGGGATGCCTCTTGATGCGAACAAGATCACCTCCATCCCATTCCGCGACAAGTTTCATTTCTGCCGCTACGAAGTGCGTTCACGATTCAGCATATCTCCTCGGCGTTGCAGGGTTCGTGCGTGTCTATCAGCTGGATTGTGCAGTCGCTGAGCGCTTTTGCCAGCTTGTTCTTCTATATGCTTTGGTACTACTACCCGCTGTTTTACCTCCAACTGGACAGCCAAACACACGGCATCGGGGAGACATTCTCATTTTACTCGGTTGGTTTTACCGACCAGTGGTTTTTGATACGTATCTGATTAGTCCCAAAGCTTGTGATAATGAACGCGTCGAGTTTTATGGCACAGTTTACGTCCGGAATGCTTGTCAAGAAAGTCAGGGAAGACACGTTGCTGATAATTGCTGGCACGGGGTGCACTGGACTCCTATTTAGCATGGCATGGATCAAGACTTTGCCTGGCTTCGTGGCTATTGGGGTTCTCTATGGCTTCTTTTCCGGATCAGGTCATCCCCACCCGCCCACCTCGCCCTTGCAACTGATAAACCTGCTGAAACTTTCTACAGCTCTGGCCTTGTGGGGTCCCATATTGGCACTTCTTACTCCCGACTATTCTGAGTTAGGGTATGTGCTGTCGGGAACTGGCTTTCGCCTCGGTACTTAGCAGGTTGTGCCCGACGTTAGCGTACGGATGGGTGTTGCCAGCGCCATTATGGGTACGACGTGATGCTCACAGAATCTGTTTCGATGTTGATCGCTAGCTTGACCCGCAGCACTTGGAGGTTTAATTGGTAATAAATCGGCGTCCTCGGAAGGGGTATACAATTGATTACCATGTCATGCCCAGGCTCCCCGATATCAGGCGTTTTGCTTACGAGCAACTACATTTGGTGGAGAGGCGCCGTATTCACTGGAGTGAGTAGCAATTAACCAGTCACTTCAGACACTAATGGTGTGAGCGGAAGACGATGGCATTTTCAGGGACAATCGCGTTTGTCCTGATGAAGATTCAGATAATGCGGAAATCTTCACCAGACGCACATGCAAGAGAGCAGCGTGGCAGCCCAGAGGTGGTAGTGGCGTAATCAATACAAGGCCGCGTGTCTGTACGTAGGCAGCCGCTGTATCTCGAGTTTGTCACGGGTATAAAGCTTCGGCAACCCCCTCCCTTAAAATTTACGTGCGTACAAGATGGAAACGCGGAGTTCTGACGGTACTTTTCTCCACCTGCACTCGTTCCACAGCGACTCCCAACAACACATACCCAATTCAAAGATGACTACAAGTTCCAGCACGGCGAGCGACTTGGGTAGCAATTTACTCATCGCTCATTTGATCGACCAGGATCTTCAGGCTCTCACCGATGCCCAAGTGGCCGAAAACGTACAGCTGGAAAGCGTGTTGGCAATATCAGCCTTCAGGAATGGAGCGTTGCCGCGATTTACGCGTCGCGTGGAAGAGGCTGAGGGCGTACCACACGATGCAGCCACTGCGATGGGCATCTTCCTCTCTGACGCACGATTGGCCAGCGATTATGCCGTGGCGGAAGCCCTCCAAGCAGCACAGGAGTCGGCGTTCACTGCAGGGCAGCAGCTCGCGCAAAAACTTGCCGCAGAAGAGAAGAAGATCGCGCTTGATTCTGAGTTTGCCAGGAGGCTCCAGGCTGCCATTGACGACGGTGCCGACGACGCGGATGGCGTCAAAGATGTTGAAAGGTGAGACGCGCACACACTAGCGACTGACATGTTCAGCCTGAGTGCCTGTACTCAGCCTTCTAGGACGCGAGGAAGTTCAACGAATCTTCGTAACTATCTTTTCTTCTGTTCTGCTCTCTGCAAGATAAATTTTGCGTCGTCAGGCTGCAGACCATAACTTCAAGGGGAAGGGGACTTCTCGATCAGCGTGCTCCCTCGGCAATGATTCTTCCAGTGCAAAGGGTAAAGGTCAGTATTTCACGAAATTCGGAAGGATGGCCATGAGGATTACCCCTAATTCCTAGGAAGAATGGTGGCCACCGACAATGTTCTTGAATGTAAATATTTTTCCTATCTCATTTAAGGGGACTGATGCACTGTTTGACAAGCACCCTCCGATGATGAACATGATGAGACTAATCATCAGCCAAGCCCGTATCTTTCCTGTGGGATTTGTTTCGAGCCTTTCCAGGCGACACACTCTCCAATGGCTGCGTCCAAGACAGCTACATCCTCTAGCCGTCTTAATTTCGGTCTCCACCTGCCGTGTCCTGAAGAACACGCCTACTGCCAACCATGTCTCTCACACTACATAATGAGCAAGCTTGATCCTGATGACAACCACAACGGCGTCCTCCAAACAAGTCGTTTTTCCCATCAAAGTGTCCAGGATGTCACCAAGGTGTATGGGAGGAAGGAATTTCGGACGAGGTTGCAGGACGCATTCTAAGTGAAAAGGACATGGCGCTTTGGGTGGGTGCCACTCTACACCCATTCTGACAGCAGCATTACTGAAGACGGTGCTGCGGTTACCCAGCATGCACAAAAGCTGTACGACTCGATGGAGAAGCATTACTGCCCTAACCAGCGGTGTTCAGCTCTCGTACAAGTTGAAGAGGACCCCAATGAGCCGATGGCAGTTTGTCCCCGATGTCGAGAAACAATATGTGTTCCCGTGTAACGTGCTTTGGCACCATGGTGTGTGAACTGTTTCACAGGCTTCATGGATACGCTTTACTCACTTTTGCAGAGTTGACGTGTGAGGAATTTCAGGTTTGTTAAACGGCGTAACTTCAGTGGAACTAGTTGATTATGTTTGTGGAACAGGACCTTCCGGAAGACGAACGTTCTCCAGAAGACCAATCAGTTCTTTTACTGGCAAAGGTGGCATAGGAATTTTACACGTCCTGTACTCTTGCTGATTCATCCTTGATAGGCAAAGAATTGGAGACGTTGCCCAGCATGTTCTGTGCGTAAACGTGGTAGATTGTCTACAGTTGTAATCTGAACCTTCTACTCTCCAGAGGCTCGTGGAGCTTACGTACGGCTGCAATCACATCACTTGCTACTGTGGCACACATTTCTGCCATAGATGTGGGGGTAAGTTTCCGATTGCAACCTGTGTGTCTTTAAACAAACGTGTTTCTTGGTCAGCACTTTGGGATCGGATGGCGAGTAGATGCACCCGCAAGCCATCAGTGTGAGCTTTGGGACGAGAATATGCTTCTTGAGGAGCAGGAGAGGGTACGGGTTGTGGAGCGGGAGAGACAGCAGCAGTTGCGGCAGCCGGTGCCAGTGCAAGCGCTGGAGCCTCCCCCGCCCTACCGCCCCGCACGCGTCGAAGAACGGAACGACCTGGAGTGGCTGAGAAATCCAAGTATGCTTGCGTCCTCTCACCGAACTCTGGACGACGTTGCTTACATCTCCCTAGAACATATGGGTGGTGGCCACCCGTTCACGTCGCGGATGATACGCGGTCTCACATGTGGGTACTGCCGTGCGCGTGCCAACTCCTTGGCGGATCTCCTCTACCATCTCGAACACGTGTGGGATCATCCCGTGTTTGCATGCTGTGGTCGTTTCTTCCCCAGAGAAATCGATTTCGACCGCCATTGCAGTTCTCGGGTCAAAGGGGGGCGTCACGAGCATAGGGTTGTCAGACCTTGAGCGTGAACTTTAAAAAGTCGCGAAGTACATGTTAAGTGGCATGGGGGAAGAGGGAACCTGCGGAGTTTTCGTGCTGCTAGGGCTGCTAGGGTTACCGTCGTTGCACAGAATAGCTAATAGAATGACATCCGATGCTGTATCGGCTGACGCAGAAGGTGATGACGGCTAAACCTCTCATAACCCTTCGCTAGGGTTAGGGTCGGAAGAAGTTGTTCCTTCGCAACCCAAGCGCTCGACCTCGTCATAGTTGGCATCGATCAGGCTTTGCAGTTCCAAGCTCGTTTTCTTTCTGAGCGCCGACCACTCGTTGACTTGACGAGCTCGATGTCGGGTACTCCTCCCGTAGAAGATGGCTCGCGAGGTGTCGTCTCACAAAGTGCCCAAGAGGGCACGTGAACCTGCGCCAATCACTGAACAGGAAGTCGGAGAGTACAGGGAACAGGATCGCTTTCTTCCCGTACGTCGCTCTTTCCACAGTGAACCGCGTTCGAATATATATTCAAGCTGTGTCTTAGATAGCGAACGTATCTCGTATCATGAAGCAGTCCGTACCGCCGACGGCAAAAATCGCCAAAGACGCAAAGGAATGTGTCCAGGAATGCGTCTCAGAGTTCATCAGCTTCATTACTTCCGAGGCGGCCGAAAAGTGTCAGATGGAGAAACGCAAGACCATTGGCGGTGAAGACATATTATATGCCATGGTCACGCTCGGATTCGAGAATTACGCGGAGACACTCAAGATCCATCTCGCTAAACTAGCGACAGGTACGAAACACGGTGCCACAGCGTTTGCCGCTGAGGACTTGAGAGCTCCCTTTCTAGCACCAAGCTAGCAGCACGTCAAACCCTCGTGGAGACCACCGAGACGACGACAAGTGAAAAATCTTATTGCTGTCGTGCATCAATTTGTATTCCCTGGCGTCTGTATCAGCGAATCCGTTCTCACTCATCGCAAACATGTATGTAGTATCAGGCTATCCGTTTGTGCTCCTGCGCTGGACGTCATGATGGTGTGGTCTCAGCTGCACCCGTGGTCAAACAGTCAGGAGAGGGGTCTTGAACGGTCCAACTAGTACTGTAGAACCTAAGTGTGGACTGAGAACAGTCCGATAGCAGGTCGTACTCGACTCACGTTACCTTATACATTATTATTATAAGATACAACACCGTAGTGGACTACATACAACGGTTAGTTACATCATAATACAGAGGAGCACCAAAAGGACGATTGGAACTACGTGGATTCAACGATAAGGCGATAGCCAGGATTTCTTGCCACCATCAGTCTCTGACATGGAGGCTTACCCTAAGCTTTCGTCTCTCAAAGGCACTCTGGTTCCATACACCGAGTAGAGCTTCAACCTCCCGCAGCGGACCCCTCGCAAAAGCAGCGTCATACGCAGTTCCGACGAGGCTCATTATGAATGCACCACGCATAGGAAACACCGTCGCGGGGACGCGTGAACCTACCGCACTGCGTCCCTGCGCGGATAGGCGTGCTGCGATGATCAAATCTTCCAAAAACCGCACCCAATCATTCTGCGTGATTCCGTGTTTCTCCAATAATCCGCGAGGATACAGCACAGCGAAAGCCGTCGGGCAAGTCTGCTCTGACAGACTGGGGATTATAAAGGGAGGGAAATCGTGTGATCCGATACGAGGAGGTGTTGGCGTGGAGAAACATTCTGGGGGAGGGTCTAAAGGGTTCGCGACAGTCCGCCGAAAGACTGTTGGAGTGATTCCGCTGTGAGGTCTTCAAACTGCGGCTGCCACCCCGGAGGAGACATGTCAGGTTCACTGGAGTACGGAGGTGGCTCGTCCCCTGCAGAGTCTGCACCATCCCCGTCAGCTAGAGGCATTGGGGTTGTCTGAGTCGTTGCACGGCGTCATCGTTGGAGTGAAACTGAATGCAGACACGTGCAGGCGCGGTGACCGTTCATGTAAGTTTAAGCGCTGGTGGTAGCCAAGCCCTGATATCCGAACAACTCAAATTGTTTGAAAACTTCTTGACGACGACGACTAACGACCAGCTAGCGTAGAGTCCGTCATGGCCTCCATGCGTCCACTAACATTGCATGCGTCTGCTCTCAGCGATGTTGAGTATGACCTGTACACGTCGTCAGCTCAACGATCTTTGCGTCACCAACGACACCGACCCAAGCATTAGCCCGTAACGATGCTCACTTCGAAACCACGACTGTAGGCGTCCGTGAAGCACGAGCATGGTTAAGGGGGAGATATCACGACCTTCCAGCGTCCGATATCGACGACGTTCGTCCTGCCAACGCGCTTCTCTATGTCATCTACGCTGATATAGCCACTCCCAGATTCTGAGACTGTTCTCTCCCTCTCTGATGCCCTCGGACACGCTCACTGGCGGCCAGTTCTTTGCTGCCTTGCGTCTTGTCATCCATACTCAGTCCGGAAAAGGCGTCGATCGATCCCTCGCATTTGTCCAGGGTAAGTTCCCCATTGACGTGTTCCACCGTCCACATGGCGCCCTATCTCTTCATACCCGAAGTTCTGAATCCGTCATCTCACCTTCGCAACGATACAGCTCATCCAGACACCACCAAGTCTCCTGGAATATCCCGCCCATCTTCACCTCCGAAGCGTTCAGTCATTAGCACCACCAAGTCATCCAGACCGCTCCAAAGTGCTCCCTTTTAGTACATCACCTCCGGAGACGAACCCCTTTGTCCGAAGGTCCACGGAACAATCTGTGCAGAGCACGTTATGTGCAAGCTCAGGATGGTCAAACCAGCTCAATCGTGCCAGAAAAATAGCCAAAAAATCAGTCATAATCCGTTCCTGGTACGGGACAGGGTAGAAGGCCAAGATGCAGTCGTTAAATCTTCCGAAAGAGCCCCTGCAAAAGGTGCAAAGCTTCCGCCGCTCCCTCCACGTAAACCTACGACGTCAGCGTCCGCACTACAAACTACCGAGGTAACTACGGTGCCACCAGCTCCTCTCAGTCCGCCGCTTGTCTTTCCTAAGCCTAGTCACGTCATGAGCCCGCTTATGAGACAGTCTCTGGAAGCCAGTAAACATGGGCAGACCATGAGGCGTGCTGAAGAGCAACTGGACCGGGAGCGCGTCCTTCGGGTATTGAAAAGTACTTCTTCAGGGGCTTCAAGGACGCGGAGTATAAGTCCTTCAAAACCAGGCTGCAGGACATCGGACACCGAAGACACACCCACCGTACTACGCCACCGACAGCCGAGTAGTACGCCTTCGTCTGCATCAAGCTCATTGGCTTCCCTTGAACAAGTTGCGAGCGCTACTTTGAAGCCACCGCATCCTTCTCCATCGATTGTGCCCCGTCCATTGCCCAACAGGGAGCCTGTCAGTTCTGGACCAGTCCCTGCTCCACCGACGCATCCTGACCGGAGACCTTCGACCGGTACCAATGACTCCCAGGAATCTGCGTCCGCGAGGGTTTTCCGTTCGAAATCGATGCACCACGCAGACGCACCTCCACTGCCCCCACCCAGGCGGAAGCGACCAGAGAGCGTCCAACTTATGCCTTCCTCAGGCACGACAGACTGCCCCATCCTCGCCTCACAACCCGCTATTCTCACATACACATACGCGAAATTCCTCAGTATCAAGGCCTTTCACGCCGCGTTTCTCTAACACGGGGTGGTGACACCACCGACTCATCGCCAATGTCCAATATTCAGAAGACGATATCTAACCTGCAATTGAAGGCTCAGCCCAAGCTCGACGCAGTGAGATACAAAGCTGAAGCGGGTATTAGCAGGCGAGGGTATTTCAACCATACGCAATTCGGGTCTAGTATGGGATGGCACGGCGAAGACGAAGAGGGACTGATGTCAGATACCCAGGGTGCCGCAGCCGACGTCGGCCAAGACCCTACTTCGCAAACAGGTCACTGACAACGGCCTAAGTTCTGGAGATGATGCTGAAGATTCGCGTCGTAGATTCCTCAGGGAGGCCGATAACTTGAAGTTGCCGCCTGGAGAAGGTTGGGCGCAGCTTTAGCAGCACCCTGCTGGTTTCGGGGGACGCGCTTAGTGAGCTAGAGAAGGGTCGCAACATAACGTGAGGGACAACGGGGTTTGTATTATGCAGGAAGACCATAGAGTACGTTGTACAGGTATTCACGTTATAATAAGTTGCTTCATTTGGGCTCAGTGATACATCAAACAATACCCTGATCGTGAGGAAGGGTTCGACAGCACACTGAGAAGCCTTTTCACATAAGAGTAGCTTTCTTCAAATGCTCCCGCATTATTCCATCTCGTACTGAGTGATGCGGTAAGCACAGTGGCGAAAGTCGGCAGCGTTTTTCTACGCACCAGAAACCAAGATCTGCGCTGTTTCGTGAGTATCCTTTGAAACGAGGGTTGGTCACTATTAACGATGGACGACGAATACTTGCAGGCGGAGACTTACGACGACCGTCGTTGCGTATATGTGACACGTCCGCGGTTCCGGTAGAGTAGTTCCGAGCAGGTGTCTCTGAACTTTGTTTTAAGATCTATGCAATTGCATTTTTGGTCAGTCCAATTAGACGGTATGGAACACTCATGTTATACATTTGACAACGGCCTTCGTTTCATTCGGTCTATCGGCGTAAGAGGGTAGAAACTGTCTGACCATAACACCGCTGGCGATCTTTTTTGCAAGCAAGTCGATTTTGTTCAGAAAGATGATCATCGTCGTGGACTTCAACAGTTGGGAAGAACATATGGCCTTCCATAGGATGAACTGAATCTTCTAAGCGATTGACTCGCGGGTCTTCCGCAAGGCGTTCATCGAAACAGGATATAGGGGCTAAGAAGATGATGGCGGTGACCTGTTCAAAATAGGGTAGCCAAGCTTGGCGCTGGAGTATCGTAAGTATGACAAATTTTAGAATTTACAAGGGTCCCAAAATACTTGCCTGTGTGCGCGACCCTCCGACATCGTAAAGCTTCCATGTCAGCGTCTTCCCATCTGAAGCAAGGTTCGAGGTCCATGAGAGAGGAACGATGTTTCTACAGACTGACTGACCCTCATCAACATATATGTCGTACTCTCGGATATCGAGCGTACGCAGCCGAGCACGGAGCACGTCGTCGTCTCCCGGATGATAATCACGCGCAGCAATACGTTCGGAGGCGTTGAGGAAGCTGTTAAAGGGGATGACATGATCGGTATTAGAACGCAGGGACAGTGGGAAGGCAGTAGACTTATACGCACAAGGTTGCTGAGTCTTCCAAGCGTAAACCCCGCCTCTTCACCATATCTTGGATGATATCATCCTCCCACAGTTCCCTGATATCCTCCGAGCATCGTGCGATGATTTCGGATATGTCGATGCTGTTTGCTCCTTCATGCCGGGTGCGCGGGATGACTATTTTCGCTCCTGTTTTGTGAGGCCTCTACAAAACTTTGCCATTCCCATGACCGGACATAAAACTCCGCCGACGGTCTTGGTGAGACTGTGCGTGTCGGCGACGAAGGTACCGCAACCTCCACGGGGTTGGCCGCCGCACCCAGTAGTCGCTTCAGATCCTCTTCGACTCTCCGCAGCGGGCTCAAGCGGATTCGCTAGAAGCTGGTGCTTCTCCGTCAAGGGTATCTTGCTCCCGTCGTCAGCATCGGGACTGCTTGACCGCATCCAAGATAGCGTTGACAGAACGGACAAGATTGAGCTGGATAACGGTGCCGCCACGACGCCCGCTCTTTCGCCCAGTTCTCTGCGGCGAACTGCATCCGGAAGTCTTTCAAAAGGGACGATCCGTCAGCGAACAGGGGCGCATTGACGTCTTCGTACTTACTCTTTAGCGTAGTCGACTTGCCTAGGGAACAAGGATCAGCAGATACGGGGGATAGCAACGATAGGGGGCATAGTCACCGCTTTCGCTCTGGCCGAGCAGGAGTATTTTCACCATTTGTTCATGCTTCTTGAGGTCGGCTTTGTGCAGACGAAGTTCTTCGTCTATTTGATTACTGATTCTCCGAGACTCCGCTTCCCTTTCCTCCCTTGCAGCTTTCTGCTCAGGTGTTTCGCTGGGTGGGGCTGCGGTGATGACTGCCAACGGATCCGAGGCGTCGTAGTTGAAGACCATGCCGAGCAGAGTAGGATGGAGGGTCTATACGCGCGTCTTTTCGTGCCGACCTGTATTATAGCTGCTCGGGTTGAAATGAAGACCCGCCGACGCGAACGCAATACGCAAGTGTATACTGTTACCAACAGGGCGGTTTATATGTGTGTCGTAAAAATCGTCAGGGTCCCAATGATATATCGGCCACCGAGCTGATGGAGTATGTACTAAGTTATGTGACTAGAGGGGAGGTAAGGGTGTACTTAACTTTGGAGTGCGGTGACACAGGAGCTGGGCATCTGTCCGTGATGATGCGTGTGGCTACGACGCTTGACAGCGACAGACTTGTCTGTCGGTGACATGCAAAAGACTTAGTACATACTGGTCCCGTCTTGCATGCCTGCGAGTCTGAGACAGCAGCCAATCGCCTACTGCTGCTTCAGGTTTAGACGTCTCGGCTTGTCCATCAGCCACGCACCCAGCTGTCATCAAAAAAAAGTCAGCTCAGCTCGAGCTTATTATACACGCAGCATCGAGTTGGATTACACGCGTCCGTCCGAAATGTAACTTAAAAGGCGTACTTATGTAGGGTACGACGACAAAGAGAACTGGGGACACAACTAGTCTCACAGGAGAGAGTCTAACTTCGAAAGCACCTCCAGAACACCAGCGACCAACTCGAATCCAAGGTCCTCGTCTCCGTTCATCTCTCGTTTGACTTCCTGCAACAACCCTAAAATGCTCTCTCTCCCGCTTGGCACCGTGCTGCCCATCGCGATCCTTGTTGCCTCTCGTCGGCGCCCACTAGCCGTACCATGCCCTGAACCACTCCCAAAGGGCCAACACGAAAATTCCGCCAAGACTTCGTCACATCTTTGAAAGGCTGCTTCTCGATCTTCATACGTTAATCGTCCGAGGGCATTGTCCAAAACACTCGCTGCATAAGCAGCGCACACCAAGCATACGGCGCGCGTGACCCTGCATTGTGTCCCTTCCTTATCCAGTGCGCTCGGTGGAATTGTGGAGGTGTTGGCTGTCAGCAGAGACACCACCCGCGTGATGATCGCATCTTTGCTTCGGATATCGGCCACGGGATGCGTGGCCATGTCGAATAATAGAAAATTGCGCTTCTCCGTCCGAAGAATACCCTTGTCCACCAGACCCTTGGCGAGACGTTCGCGAACCTGCTTAAGCTGGTAACCTATCTTCATCACATTCCACTGTCTCACCTATACGGGTAAGTGCAGAGACGGGTATCGGTCAGCAGGCGGCAGGTCTATTACCAGAGTTCGCGTGCACGAAAAACTGGCTTACCGCTCAGAAGATCGATCCACCCATTTATTGTAAACCTGTCCACTTCTTGGGCTTTCATCATTTTCAAAGTCTCGTCAAGTATGGTCTCGCCGGTCTGCCTATCATCGATAACCTCCACTATGCGGTCACCGATAGGGTATTTCCGTCGATTGACGTCCTTGACAAGAGCTATCCGACGACGGAGAGCAAGTTCGATGAGTATGCATCCCCGGAGAGCATAAGAGATACTGTCGTTCCAGAAGGAAAGGTAGCCCTATAGGACCCAAAGACGTCAGCGTTCGGAATCAGAGTAGTGATGGTGTGGAGTGCATAAGCGGCGCTTGTGGGAGGAAGACCGCAGCACAGAAGAAAGGGGGATCACGGAGGGCAGGAATGAGGATATTGAACATACGTGCTTGTCTTTCAAACCAAGCAGAAGGATTTCTTCCATGATAGTCAGACGAGGCAACTTGCCGCCAGTGCGGCTCTCCTCCCTGCCCTGATCGAGGTCGCGAGGGTCGAACGCAATTTTATTACCGCCTTCGAAAGCTGAGCCGGCATGGGATAAGACAGGGGCCATTAGAGGCAGAACCGTTCGCATGCCAAGTAGAACTAGAGGCGTCGTCTGACGATGAACTGGTGTTGGCGACGCGTCGTCGAGACAGACCTCCCGCAGAGCTCATGGCGGGAGACTACCTATCAGATGATCAGGGACCAGGCGCCGTCCGAATAGGCTGTCGACGGAGGACTTCTATGGGGTTGCGAAGAAACGTGAGACGCTGCTGGCCGGGGTAGTCGAAACGGACGAAACTTGTTGTTTACTGTGTGTGTGGTATCCGCGCCCAAAAAAAATATTGGACCCGTCACTCGCACAACACAGCGGCGGTGGGTTCCTTGTGTTCCTGAAACCAAGTTGGCAAGTATATTCGCGACGAGTTTTTCTGCTTTTACGAAAAGGACTCGTCCCCAAGGAAGATGCCAACTGACCGGCAAGTTCCCTCGGGTTCGTCACTTTCTTCGCTCCAAATGCTTCGTAGCGCCCGCTCCAGCGTTCGTGTCAACGTCACTACCGGTCAACGATCATCTTTGCTCTGACGTTGACCATTAAATGTCACCACTGCGGTGTATTCCAGCTCGTTCGCTACTGCATTCGCGGAAGCTGCTGTTACCATGAAGACACTCTGACACGGGCCATTTACAGTCTTCTCGGTCTTCCTGCTCATCCTGAGGGGTTCTTTCTTCGACAGGCAATACTCGAGATGGAACCGCTTTAGCTAATGAGCGCCTTCCAAACTCCATCTGCCCACTTGGAATAAATGTCTCCTTACACGAGTCCCTTGTTGGACATGCGGTTTTCGAGGGTGCGTGCGGAGATGACCCCATGCGGTCCCCACGTGACTCGAGACTCACCTTTCACCGTTCCGACTGCTCTGCAAGGCAGGTGGATGCCCCAACTGTACGTGATTTCGGGCGACAGTCGGTGATAAAATAGCTCGCCCTTAAAAACTTTCATTCTCCTCTCCCCCCAAAGGTACTTTCCTTTACCCATCTCTCCAAGCGGACTGTCGCGCCTCCCCACCCGTGTGCAGGGCATACGAGCCCACCTGCCAACAAGAGCTTGCTTCCGTCTCAAATAGATATTTCGTTCATTAAGTATTCACCCTCTTCGCGACTCCCTTGGGCATTATCACCATGAATTCCTCAAACGGGCATCCATGTGAGTCGTAGACCCGCCTTAAGCACTTGCGACCCCCGCTGATTCCGATAGAGCATCCAAGACTCACACTTATTCCTCCCAGCGGACGACATGAGTGCGTCCAGCATCTCGCTCTCTACTATAGAAGACAGGGAGTGTCGCTGGTCAGACGCCGTGTCTCCCAAGGCGACGCTT
Organism: Pisolithus microcarpus; assembly: GCA_024613185.1. NCBI lineage: Eukaryota > Fungi > Basidiomycota > Agaricomycetes > Boletales > Pisolithaceae > Pisolithus > Pisolithus microcarpus. The sequence goes on along the minus strand of JANFAI010000011.1, from coordinate 1,241,557 downwards.
GACGTTTGCTGCGCTGTGGGACCCGGAGGAAGGAATGATTACCTTTTCGGGTGCACGGCTTCTTGAGAGCGACGGCACCCCAGGTATTGAATCACGTTCGTGCGTGCATGGTGATGGGGCATCTCAAGCAAATTCGTGCAGTGAGAAGGCGAAACCACTGCTGGATGAAGATACCGAACCCCTTGACACTCTCCACGACACGTTTCGCACTTTCTTGTACCGCGTTCCCAATCGTTCCTTCCGGTATCATCAACGGAGAAGTCCGCTGACGCGTGTCGCCTCCGTTTCCGGGACAAAAGACTCGTATAGACGAGAAATAACGTTGAGACCCGTTCGCTCGCTTCAAATTCCACGAGTGAACAAGGCTGAAGCAAACCTCCCGCAATCAGTCAGGGCTTCACCACTGTCCAACATGTTCAGGTCTCGAATGGATTGCACTCCCGAGACGCGCGGTATAGAAGAGGAGCTTTCGGTTAATGGAAGGAAACGACTCTTGGTATGCTTGGTTGCGTCGACGCAGTGCCAATGAAGTGATGATATTGTTCTCTTAGTCATCCCGTTTCTCAACGACGACAGTGTCCACCTCGACTCATGCGGACGTATCGTACGACCTTCGTCATAGGACACTGCCCAGTCCAGTTCGTGTCCCTCTCAACGATAAGGGGTTCCTCTCGTCACCCTCTCGCTCGCCTCCTTCCTCTCCTCGCCGGCGCCTGCGTAAACGGTGTCCCGCTCTGGAGGGTCACCATTCTACAACAGCGACGACTGTAAATGTAGAGCTACCGAAGGCAAGTCCGGAAGGACTCAAGCCACTCTCCCTGTTGTCGAGGTCTTCAGTCCAGGCGTTCACCCTCTTCCCCTACATCCCCCTCTAGAAGAGGAAGTATCAAGTACAAGTTCCCGATTTTCCCACGCCGCAGGGCTTCTCGCCGGAGCAATGCATCGGATGAGGGTTGGGTGTACGTTGAACTGAAGACAAAAATCGAACAACGCTTTCTTCCTGATTTCGGGGATGATTAAATTCGAACGCGACGTTGACATAACGTCGACGGATGAGACCGCGGGTCTATGTAGTTCTGGGTTTCGGCCTCGTCCTTCCTTTGCTGATCTTCACCTTCTTTCTTGTTTATTTCTCCCACTTAATTGACGCATTCCTTCGTCCAGACGGCCAGTGTCTTTGGCATTTTGCACTTCTCCTCCTCGCACCCCCTCCTTCTCTGATGGGTTTTCTGACATATTTGCCACCCACAGGCTGGACGGCACGCTTACATTTTTTCTTTTCATATCCGTTAAATTGTCATTTGTATCGACATCCAAATTCCCGTTGTTGTAGAGCCTACTTTTTTCTCCATGACGTTTATGTCCGTAGGCGCAGCTACTGCGACAGTCCAGTGCATGCGTCGTGTTTTTTTAGTGGGGCTGGGTTGGTCTGGCTTTCCTCGTGGTTCTATGATCTGTACCTTGTAAACGCAACAATTCAAAGCTGAATGTATAACGTTCCGTCTGTCGTTCGAGGGCAAGCTTCCGATCATCATGGCATTTATTCATCTACGTGTTGGAGTCGATGACAGTTTTGACGGTGGTCGCCAGGTACAATGTAGTTAGTCTTAATCATGAGTCTTTTCTGATTTTGAGAACAATTACAGAAGACGTTATTATTCGTATGCAAGATCAACCAAAGATCATTTTCATTGCATGCAATTGAAATATCAGCTAAGCCACCGCAGTCCAACATTAAATGAACCTGATCTCCTCCGACCAAGTGAATGAGAGAAAGTAACGAACAGAACATATACACAAAAGTGTACAAATGTACATGAAATCAAGACAGACAGACGGACGAGGCTATCGGCCTCGCCAAGGGGAGTGCATACACAGCATCAGTGAATTCGTATCAGCGCACATTCTCTACATCTTGCGGCGAGCACTCAACACACAGGTCGCCATTAGCACAGGAGGACTGGAGTAGGATAACGTTTGAATCGAGTGGGAGGAGCCGATACAGTCCACACGGAGGACGACGGAAACAGTGCAGGTCGGGATGGAAAAGGACCATGGTGCATCAGCACATCACAATACAAGAGTGAGTGAGCGTGGCGTGCCACGATGAACTTTAGGGATAGTAGCCGTCGTTGTCCCAGTCCTCTACAAAAAAGTCGTGAGTATGATGATACACGTGGTTCTAGGGCTGTGTCACCTTCCGTGATGCTCCGCCATGCAACATAGAGTACGACGACGGTGGCGGTTTCGAGAAGGGTCGCTATGAAAGAACCATCTACCTTGGCAGATGAGCCCTATTCAGGTAGTGATTAGGCTTGGTCGTGAAAAAGCGGGAGGGCTGAGACATCAGGCTAAACTCACCTGACATATCACTTTGCTCAAAAGGAAGTAGGCAAGCTGGCTGAGGATAAAGAGAATGGCCGATATGACGTAGTACCACACTGGGCGGACTTCGTTGAGGATGCCAACCACTATGTAAAGCATGAGGCCGAGGTAGATAAGAGCAGCACTAGGAAGTCATGATCATGAGTCGCAGGAAGTTGCGGGTTCAGAGAATACGTACACTCCTGGCCAAATACTCGTCAGTACGAAAAGCGGTACACTCGTAAGCGCTTGATGGTGGGTTCGATGGTCCAAAGGTATTGGTGAGAGTAAGGGCGACGTCGAGCGAGATATATGTTGTTGCGATAAAGAAGAAGACGCCGATAATGGACAAGGGCTGTTGGCTCGAGTGAGAAGGGATAGTGCGGAAAACGGTCCAAATACGTACAATAATAGAGCTAAGAGTACCGTCCTCCACGATTTGGGTCGCTACGATGGCATTGCCCAGCAACCACCAGAACAACGTAGCAACGAGACCTGCATGTATGGCAGTAAGTGCAACCAAAGCTGTAGAGCCCTGCTGGAGGAGAGAGCCCGTCGTCAAAAGCTTGCAAGTGGTAATGTCGCGAGGTATATGAAGAAGAGTATTCGAATTTCGGTCCGCCCTATGTTATTGGCATGAGTGAGTGGTAGCGGGGGAGGAACATGTTCACGTACCGACTGCAGCCTTTCTCCGGCCGGCGTGAACGATTATTGCAGCGACGATGAATATACTAAGGCCACAAACGATGACATCTGCAATGTTTCCCAGCGATCCGTCTGTGTTGACTCTCGGTATACCGCATTCTGGGTTAACGCCGACCGGAGCAGAAGTAGCTTTTGCAGATGGACCGACGAGAGTCTTCGGGTTCTCGTCAAGTAGCTTTATGAACGCGATGCATGAGTTGCCAAGAGCCGAGAACGGTGTGGATAAGCCATACCTGACGGTAAAAGAGATTGCACCAAGTGTACGATGGAACTAGCGCACACAATGCTTCGAAATCGCCAAACTGACTCATGGCTGCGATCCCGATGGGAACTTAGGGGAGAGACAGGTATGCGGAGTAACTCGGGAATGAGCCTTGTCTTTTGGAAAGGGGTTGGGATATCTCTGAGACAAGGTATCGCCCTAGTCAGCGTCAATTTCGTCGTTCGAGGTCGTGCAAGTGGAGTCGAACAAGTTGAATAGCAAACAAATCAATACACGGTGTCAGTTGGCAAGGGAAAAAAAAGAAAGCTCACCGTCCGAGCGAACAATAGCGTGTTTCAAAGGATCTCCTCAGAAAAAAGAAAAGAGAAGAAAAAAGGAGGGGAGATGTACTGGAAGGAACTACAAGCGAATGGATCACAATCGCGAGGATGATGAAAAAGTGGCCAGCGCAACGTGGAGGAGGAAATCATGCGGCCACGTCTCACGCGGTGGCATTATCGACATCCCATGTGGACCACTATAGCCACCCCCTCGTCACTGTCGTCAGGACTCGTGCATTCAATCATCACCCACAATCATTTCTAACGCTGCGCCCGTACGGCGTGAATCAACTCAGAACGTGATTGCCTAGTAATCTGCTTGCCCGACCAACTTCTCACTCGTTCACTGCACCGCACGCCCAAAACTTACATCAGGCAACCTTCGCGTCGTGCCAGCTTGGGATGGCAGGTGGAGTCCATGCTCCGATGCTACATCGACGCCGAGGCCGCTGTTCAGTGTTGAATCATTTCAACAGAAAAGAAAATCCTAGGACTACAGATGCAACATGAAAGGTGACGGGAATACAATGAGTCCAAGACGCGATCACTATATTGCTGGATCGTGCAGCACTGCCAATAGATATCGTTGATCTACGAGTGCCATTGATTAGTGCCGTTCGGAGGCGACCAAAGCGAAGGAAAGAAAATACCTACCAGGCGAAATCATCAACTCGTGTCTCTTCGTCCGTATTCTCATAAATCTTATGCTGTCCTGTAAAGAACCGGAATGCATATCAGTCTCAGACTGGTCTCGATAATAGGCACTCTGACATCGAGCCTTTCTCCGCGTGAAATGAGACCACGTACCCCTTCGTTCTCCTCTCCACTGACTTCTTCAAGGCCTGTCTGTACGCTCTCAACGATGCGTCTGATGACTGCCGCGTACTTCTTCCCCTGATCACCCTCGAACACCACTCCCGAGTGTCGAATGATGCTCACTTGCTCGCCACGCGACAGGAGGATGTACCCCAGTACAGAACGATGAGCCGAGAGCATCGAAAGCGTTTGTTCCAGTTCTGCTGGCATAGTAGCGTGACCGTCTGCCGAGGAGATCGCGGTGGACGTGGATGGGCCACTTGACGGGCTAACTAGTGTAGTCACGGAGGACGACATACCTTGTCGTATGGGTCCAGGGTCAGTTGCATGTCGACAAGGGCATTCGCTGGATGGGCGACACTCACCGTGTTAAAATGCGAGTGAATGACGTGCAAAATAACGAACAACCACCGACCCAAATACCTGATCCGCTGGTTCAAGCTCAAGTCCGGCTGCCACATCACAGTCAGGGTCTCAGCGTACCCTCACCTACTCAAACTGATCGCTTATATCTTTGCTGTCTACTCGCCAAAGTCCTTGAAATCGTGGTTGTAACCGGCTACCAATGGATCACATGCACTGAGTCCCTTGTCCGGGCACGACGCCCCACCACCACATCACGCCTCAGAACCCTGAGTATACTACTCATCTCCCAGAGATTCCCCTCTCTCGTTGCTAATCCCACTTGCTGCCTCTCCGGGCGGTCGTCTTCCAACCTCAGCGAGGACTGTACCCTCTTGTCGGAAGTCTGTTGTTGTTTAACCCTACAGGCCCTTGGCAATTGCTCTCTTGCAGAGTCTAGGAGGTCACTCATGGCTATCCTCCTTCACGCACAGGCTTCGTGTCTTCGGGACTCGTTGGAAGGCTTGGTCTCTCCTGTTCCATCAGGCTTCTCTGTCTGTATTTTCAAAATTCCGCACGTCCCGCCAGCGTTCAATTCTGTTGCCGTCCGTCAGAAAAGTTACCGACTGACAAAATTCTGCCCTCAGGAGTACCAGTACCTCAAAGCCCAGAATTTCGTCAAGGTCGCGGGCGTGTATTCGGCGCCGTCCTCACCGACCTGTTCCCAGTGCCTACATTCAGTGAGGATCTCTCTACCTTTGAATCCGACATTATCACACCCAGGAAGCTGCATGGATTCCGTGTTTCCTGCGAATGTTTTGATAACCTCAACTGGCAACAGCCTGTCTGGAGAGGATCTCTGCAGCTGGCGCAACCAACGGGACGTCCATCTCATGGTCGTGGGCAGTGAAAAAACAGGTACCTACCATACGTTCTCGATGTGCCCGGAACTATATATTACGAGTGTCGCATTACTACCAACAAGGGGGCTCCTCAAAAACTCTTGTTCATTCCCACTGCGACAACTCGAGCGTGTAGGATAGCTTGCAGCTGACCAACGAGCACCTATCTCTCCTGGTTTTCCCCGCCACTTCGGAATCTCCGATATATGCTCTCTGTATCCAGGGCACTTTTCGTGGCCGATGACGATCAGGTACTAGATTCACACATACATCCACGATGTACTCGTTCCGAGTCGCAAAGAGCGGGACCTACGCATGGCAGTGGAATCAATGGAATGGCTTCCTTCTTCATCCCATCGCTAAGCACACCCGTGTATCGTTCTCTATTCGTAGGCATGTAGAATTCTCCAAGTCCGAATGTATAGAAATATATATATACTTTCTCAGACCCACCTAGCCTCCCCTGCTAGGTAAGCCAACAACTCGACGGAAGACGACCTTTCCCTCTCGACAAACCTTGCCAGTCAAGGATTCACATTAAACAACAGACAGATGAACTGTTTTCACAGGGAATTCAAAGGTGATGCCGTAGGTTAATCAAATGCTAGCTTGGTGGTGATATCGATGACAGCCGCTTTGCATTCGGCGAACTGCCTTACTTCATCCCTTGAACTCTTTACGTCCGCCAGGGGGTTCGGCGGGCTCGCGAAGTGGACTGCATTCATGCAGAGATCCGACTCGGGACCGGAACTGTGGGATCGAAGATATTGCCGAGTATTCAGTGATGCCAGAAGCGAGTTGGCGTATACTGTTCAATAGTAAGAGAGAGAATTCTCAGGGCACGGAAGACTGACGTTTTCCGACGATGAGGTCAAATGTCGATGCCCACACAAACAGGTTGTCAGTGCCCTAAACGGGTTGTGAGAGTGTACCACAGTCCCTCTTGCAGCAGGTTCATACGTACCGTGACGGCCATCGTAATAACGACTGGTCTACCATGGAAGACCCGAATCAATTTACAGCTCCAAAGCTAGAAAAAAAAGTCAAACTTACAAAATGAGCAAACACCTGTTAACAGCATAGATAACAAGCGTGTTCAAGAGACGCTTCGTTCTAAACAGGGTTCGTTAGCAAGGAACCGAACGACCGGCACCGATTGCAGTTACCTCGGAACTGCTGAGTTACTTGTACGCTAGAAGCGTGCAGAGTGATACTGTAATCAGTACCTCAGCAAGTGCGATCGCAATTGCAGCTGGTGTTGTGGTGTAAAACTAGGGATAAGTACTCGTGAGCCGCTGGACCAATATTTCTGTCAACGGATTACCCTAGTGTACGAAGCGAAGCTGAACGTGCTATTAATGAATCTACATGCGAAGATGAATCTTTCAGTGAAAATGGTAGACAGTCTGGTGTACATCACAATAGCTGTCGCTGCTTCTTGATTAGAACGGGTCTTTCATGGTAAGAGCGAACACGAACCCATAGCAAACCCTGTTGAAACATTGTCAGAAATCCTCCGTGAGCACAACAATAGTAAAACTCACCGACGTGAGCTAGTACCAATAGGACCTATTATAATCTTGTTACTGCATGATACCTCTGCTAACACAAGTAAATGTGCCTCACAAGTGGGACGATCACCAACCACCTCAGTTGCCGGCGACAGACTGAACATCAGTCAACAACGTCTCGAGCCACATGTCTAATTTGACATACGGTGATATATTGTACGTGCAAAGAAGCTAGCGACATTAAGTCTACGAGCATCAACCCAAAAGAGTGCCACTTACAGTTGAACTATAGTGATCACGATAACCTGAATGTAATTAGATCCCGTCGTAGAGGTTCATGAGACGAACAGGACGCACATCTATCAGAATTGAAGCCTACGCAGGGAATCGTTCTAATTCAGTGCCTCGTAGAGAATCGGATATGCGCACTGGGAACGACCTATCTCGTCTCATCAGCAGGAACGAGTTTTGGAGTGGAAGACATACGAACCACACAATATACTCCAGACTTGTCGGAGCGCCCCAATTGGTTATCTACAATGGTTGAGCACGACAATTAGACGAATCTCGCAATCAGTTTCACCAGGTAGTAATACTCCATATGACACACTATTCGACTGTCAACCATGCATTCACTTATGTGCATCCAGATAGTACTCACCGAACGAGACATGTAGGGTATCCAGAACCCTGATATCATGTGTGTAGATCTGAACGGTGTCCCAAGATGGCCTGACTCACCATACGGCGGCAACCATGAACTTCATGGTAGACGTATCCTCAAAGTTGCGCATACAATACATGTAAGCCTACACGACCGGTAAGCAGGGGACGAAACCGGCACTCTGTTTTAGACGCCCCTGTAGGGTTGTTATGCCATATAACCTTGACGTGAAACATGGGCATCAAGAGGATGTGACTGAGATCAGGCAAAGTGATAGTACATACATGGCGGAAACCAAACCGCCGACGAGGGTAGAACCTATTGTGAACAAATGAGCAAACAAGACCGTAGCTGGCAATGAAATGTGTTCACCAAACCCGCCCGGGATGCCCATGTAATTCGTATGTGGTGAAATCGTCAAATAACACGCTGAGGGGTATGACTGAGAAGCGAGTCCCTGTTTTTTTCCAAGGTGAGTGCTGCATTTGTATGGCTGGGACTACCTGCACTGCCAGGGCCATGGACAGCATAATCCACCAATTCAAATAATCGAAACTTCTATGAAGCAGACCCGGGACCAGTTGCAATATTATCCGAGTCGGAAACTCTAAATATCCGATGCAAGTCGTACGTGCGTACATCGGTGTTGCCGCGAACCAGACCAAGTCGAATCGACTGATCGGAGGTGGTATGTAGTTCGACCACACTTCGACTTACCAAAGTGTGACGAACTGAGCTTCGCGAACAAAGTCGCTAAACGTTCCATCCATTCGCGTATAGCTTCGTTCTGCTTCGCACCACTGAACTGACGTGGAAGTTCTAATCGAAGCGAACTTACTTCGAGTTGCTCAAAGCTCTGTTCGACGGCAACACTATCGTACATACGACTACAAAAGTCAAGCATCATGAGACGTGGTACTACATACTAAGTTTCCCATTGATCTTCAAAGTCCTCTTCCTTCAACAACCGTCCATTCAGAATTCTTCCCATGTGTGTCGCTACGAAGTTCATCCCCCTCCTACGCAAGTTGATAACGTGCTTCAGAAAAGGAAGTGGGGACTTGTGGAAAGAGCCAATTGATTGAGCCTTCGGGCGGCGGTTTGCAGGAGCTATGAATCCATCACTCTCGACCTCTAGATCCTCTTCACCGGCTCGGAGATCATCAGCATAGATGCAAAGGAAACGACAAAGGCGAAGATAAGTGTTGTAATCGCTCAGGTACAGCTGGCCAGCAAACAGATTGATCTGGTCCATGAGTAAAGCAGGTGAAACCGGCTTGGAGGGGGCAGAAGAAGTTGTGTATAGACGCAGGTCGTCACAGGGACGCATTCTTGCCTGGGTTCGTGGCGTGTAGATGTGAAGACAGACGAATCTGCTACCTCTGATCTTGGGTAACAACTTGTCTACCTCGAATGGGCTAAGGATGACGAGGGTGGTATTCCCACCCGACTGGCTCGAGAGGATCCAGTTAACTGGACGGAGGTATTCACCAATGTTCGCTTGTGATCTTTCCTTCACCACGGTACAGTAGTCGAGAGTTGCAAAGATGTGTCGGGACCACACGGTCTCGAATTCTTGCGCAAATGGAGTGGCATCGCGGAATGAATCAAACATGAGAACAAAGGCTGTTGAACTCGGAGTAACCACGCCCGTGCGCACGAAATGGCGAAGGTGTGCAGATATCCGATGCGTGGCAGGCATAGCTGGCGGGGGTCGTTCGACTTGCCTTTCGCGTTCCATTTCGTGTACAAATTCTCGTTCTTGTTCCTCATTCATATTTGAATCGAGCGACGAGGGAACACCAAGCTCTCGGCACCGCTGATCGATTTCCGGGACAGACAATAATGGTTGTTCCTTAGGAGCGGAGGGTGCATACAATTCTTCTAGGGTTTTCGCATCTGGCTGACACCAGATTGCAGCAAGCTCTTTGGAAGTTATTTCACCGCAACAGAACTTCGACCACGCGCCGTATCGCAAAGTGTGATCTCTGCCCTGTTGAGCCCAATAGGGAGCGCTGTTCTGAATCCCCGTGCACGTCTCGCCCATGGTCCACAACAAGATGTCGGATGGATGTATCACATCTGCACCACTTTTTCTAGCTGCGTCGCGGATACTCCTGTCTACCTCCAGAGGAGCGAAAAACATTACAGAGTGACTACGTCCAAGTTTGCGCATGCGCATACAACCTACCACTGAGATCAGTACATGCCTAATCAACCGAACCCATGGTCGTACCTTGAGTCAGACGGTCTTTTGTAACTTTGGGACCTAGGGTGACTGCTGCACGGAAGCCGGCCGGAAACTTGATATCGGTGCCTCGCGTGTGTGCATCATCGAGATATATGACACACTCGTCCAGTCGACTTGCATAGGGTGACTCTAACAATGATTGTGTGGTCCCTTCACGTGAGAGCACGGTCAGCTCGTCTTCGTCGTCGAAGTAGATGGCGGCAAGCGCGTCAGGTTTCAACTTCAGCCAGTTTGCCGCAAATTCGTAGTTTTGCAGCTCGAGGACCTGAGCGCCGACGTCTAGTATCACGCGTATTTCCGGTGTTTGTTCCACTACAAGGGTAAGGAGTTCACTAGCTGTTCGTCGCCGACTATCTGGCCACGATGTCTGTACGTATGCGTCGTTTTCTGGCCTCATGAGGTAGGCAAGGACTTTTGCGTTTGTAGCACGTTGGTGATCAAGGTCTCGTTGTGTAGTGGAAATTGGTAGCAGGTAGCGTGCATCGTTAGTCCCAGAAAATCCTAAAGAATGAATTAAAAGAGTTTGTAGCTAGGCCAATGCGCATACCGGTTGTGACGTGTTCTCGCTCCTCTGCAAGGTCCCACCCGCAGCTAGACAGCTTTGAAGGGAACTCTCTGGCCTCCTTTGGGAAGACCACTTGGGAGAGATAAAAGTCTACGGTCGATTGGTTGCAGGAGAACATCGGGAAAAGGTATCGATTCCACTGGTCCAAAGACTGGGTGTTGATGCCACTAATTTGACGGAGGTGTTCAGGAACTTCAGGGCAATCGTGGACCCATGATTCATACTCCTGGTCTGGATTATCTAACATCAGAAGATGCTCAAAGCATAACATCAGCTGCTCCTGGTCCAGTCCGCCGTAGTAGTATGAAAGACAAGTGAGCACAATGGCAACATCCGGATGACTGAATTCTGCTCTGGGTGCTGGGACGTCTTTCGCACGATATGGGACAGCCAACATCGTCCGCGAAGGTGCGAGCCCATAGTCGACACGCCATCGTCGTTCCATGAGTGCAAATAACAAGATACCAGATGCTAAAAGTCCGCGTAAGTGTAACAGGGTCATCCACATGGCGGTGTCTCCACAGTAGTCCCGTAATATCTGGACTTCGGAGGAGGCAACGTCCACATGGGTGATAAAGTGATGGATTGCAGTTCTCTCAGCACGGCGCGCTCGAGTGGAGTTGAGTAGCCATCCACCCATGATGTCCTGAGCAATCCTGGAAACCAGCGCTTTGCCTGCCTCCTGATGAAGAATACGGAGGCGAGGGAAAGCCCTGCTGTTACGGAAATGTTGTTCATACTCTACACTGAGCGGGAAATCAGCGTGGAGCACTGCGGCATGTCTCTTGACCAGATGGAATATCTGTTGCGTTGTGGACCATCGAGTGGAGGAGCCCTCCAGAGATCTCTGCAGACCGATGGTATAGATCAGTTGATTTCGAACGTGCAGGATTTCATCACTCTCATCGAGGATATCGCGCGTATGCGAATGGAGCCACCGTTGAGTCTGTAATAGTTGCTCGGCAATGTCCGTAAAAGTACCAAACTGTTTCTCAACGCTCAGCAGCTTGAGAGAGAGTATGTGTTCAGGTTGCACGACGAGGATGCCACGTTCGCGCACACACTGTTCTAGGATTTGCTGGATTGTTCCAGCTCCCGAACGGTCAATGTGCAAGGACCTTGAGAACGGCAAGTAAAAGATTCGTCGATTGACAAGTCCACCGAGTCGATGTACGAGTAGATGGAACATTTGGGAGGCGAGGGCTTTCGGGACCACCACTCGTACGAGTTGGTTTCCGTCCGCAAGGGCCGAAGCCGTCGCCGGTACGATTACCGAGGACTTCCCTTCGCCCATGTTTAATTGCAGAACGGTGTTCTGGAGGGAATGAGGTGCAATCATCTCCAATGCAACGTCTACTTGGACTTGGCGGATGAGAAAATCTCCATCCAGCTGACCAGGGCATAGCGGAAGCGAATAAACTTCATGCAGAACAAGAGATGATAACATGAAAATCACCTGGATTAATAGCCAGTCGGCCCGCGACTCTACTTGCCAGTTGTCACGACCAGTATTCTCCATTTCCTTATACAAATCCTCGGCTTGGCCATTCCTCGCCAAGGTTAGCATGCGGCGAGCGCACTGGTACTCCAGAGCGAGCTTCACAAATGCTATTAAACAAACTCGCCAATCATGGGACAGTGGAATTTGCGATGTTGATGAGAGGCAACCAAGGAGAACTTTGACTGTGATGCGTGGCCACTGACCGGATCTATAGACAGCTTGCTCGCCTGTCGTTTGCGGACCTAAGCATTTTGCAAGGAGCCTTAGGGCGGACATGTATCTCCTCCTGCTTCGTCCGTAGTGTGTTCTGAGTGACTCTACTAAGTGCTTGAGACCCTGTACACCCAGAGTGATCTGGTCATGACTAAGGTAGCGGAAGCTTCGTTGCAGCCCATTCGCATACACAACCTGAAATGCCGAGTTTGCGTTGCGGTGAAGGTCGTCGATTAACTGGCTCATTTGCCTAGACTCGCTGAAATAAGTGAAGGTCAGAATAATGTATATGTAGAGAGTAAAAGAACAAGGTACCGGGTATGGGACTGGCTGGGGGTCACGACGAGATGACTGAAGGCACTATTATCATGGAGGTCAAGTCTCGGGTCTCGAGGGGTCACCTCCTTTAGTGGCAGGGCGGGTGCAGCGCGATGGAAAAGGATTTCCAGGGTCATATCCCGATTTGCATGGCGGTGACCTTGATTAGGTGGTACAAAGGAATATTCCAGTGGTTGGTTAGTGGGCAAAGTCGCTTCTTGATCAAAAGACTCCGGAAGTGAGGCTGCCTTTTGGCCAAGAATCGACTCCACGCGATTCAAGTGAGCCTTCAACTCCATGTTCCGGTAGCAACTCGCAAACAGTTGGTGGAGATCAGCATCCAATGTGTCAGTGTCATACCGTGAGGGGTCTAGGAAGTTGCCGGAAGGAGGGGGCTTCATACAGGGCCATGTAACAATCGCCTGTGTAATTAATTCGCTTTTTTCCCGTTCAAGTCTCTCCTTGTACTCCTGGCGGCTTACACCCTTCCGGTAGGGGATTCCTCGCCGGGAAACAAGTTGGTCTAATGCATGCTGTGAAGGAGTGTATCCATCAGAGAGGTGGTAGACTCGATAGTCGGGTGGATCCTCATGCCTAAATTGAGGCATCGTTGCGAAGGCCACTAATGTACCGACGACATCTTCAAGCCCTGGAGAGGCATATGCCATGGCAGGCAAGGAGAATATGAGTTGGAAACGATGCTGCAGTGTCTCGCACCTACGACAGCTATCATACAATGAAAGCCAAATCGCAGGTAGGTCTGGGGATAACCATTCCCTGTTGTAACGCAGCGGAAATGCCCGCACAACGCCCGACAAATTTGGTTTCCACGACTCAACCAGGGCCCGAATTTTGTGATTTGGACGTCTCTGGACCGACCAATGATAAACAGCCAGTGCAATGTTGCATGCGCGGGTCTCGTCAGCAGATGTTTTCTGTGTGTCCCTTGCCTTGTAAACCGAGTCAGAACTATTACTTGGAAGGGGAGGATCAGATGTCGGCGGGTAAAGTGCAGCAGTCCTAATGGCAGCACGACGGAGTAGGTGGTCGTCACAAGGTGGGAAGCCTTCGAGGAGTGAGGAAAATTGATTATCATGGAAAATCTTTAGCTGTAATTGAATCTCCCTGATAGATGAGGAAGCAAGGTAAAAACCATGGTGTTGAGATGCAGCTGGGAGTCCCACCAGCCAATTCACGGTTTGCATGCGCTTCACGCGTTTAGGGTACCACGTTCGCGGAGTGGTCAACTCCGCAATGCGACACAGTAATTTGGCACAGCGAGTGTCGATCTTCATAAAAGACCGACATGCAGCAGAGTGCAGAATAGACAGCGCTTCCTCTGTGCCCGTCCTCCGTGTCAGAGGGTCTACCGAGCACGGTTTGCTGGTCAGCGCGTGCAAGTAGGCACGATAAAGGTTGACCGCCAGGCTAGCATTGCCAACCAGGCATCCAAAGTTAGTATCGATTCGGAATATTTGGCATTGCAGTCGCTTGCTTGCTGGGCCCGATATATCGACCATGACCTTCACATGGTCGCCTTCCCTCGCGAATGAGACATCCCCTTCTGGTATAAGAACGAGCCTTTGGGCACTGTCATCGTCTAGATTGGCCTTCGGTCGTAAGACTAGCTTGTTCACTAGCCCAATTAATGTGCCCGCTGATTGGATTTCGTCATACACCATGCCACGAGGATGACGGCACTCCAACTCCTGGTCATCATTCACGAAGAAGGATAGACCATAACGTGGTAAGTCGATAGACACTGAATCCGAATTTTCTAACGTGATAATGAGGTTCCGTGGATTTTCTAAAGGCCGAAGCCGCTCAGACAACATCTGCCAAGTTTGACTGCGGACGTCGAAGAGTCTGGTGTCTCCTTTAGTCATCGAGTGGCTTCCAGGCGAAAAGTGAAGCCTCCAGTTGTCGGGCGACGACTCCCATAAGCTCTCCGTAGGACGAGCCTCCAGTATTCTGGTCGTGAGGTTCAGCCAATGTACGTGGTTCTCAACCAGTGCAGTCGGAAGATCCGGCAACAACCTCTCTCGAGGAATCAATTCGAAAACGTCTGGGTCGGTTCTTTTTTTGGCCCGAATTATCAATCCGTCCGTCCCCATTTGGAAGTAAACCTGCAGCACCAGCCTTAATCATCTGCGGATACAAATCGACCAGAACACCTACGCGATACTCGTTAATCAAGCCACGAGTGGCATATTCCATTCCGGCCATATCACCAGGAAAGACGTCTGGTGCTTGCTACTGAAGGTCAGCACAGGGAATGGGTAAACGCCAATACACTCACAGCACCAAAAATTAAGATGAATGGTGGATCCGTCCTGATCTCATCTGGCAGTCTTCCCACTGGCCTGCCGTCCACCAACAATGTACCGTTGAGGACATCGAAATGTACTTGCTGAGAATGCCGAGTGGCGGAGCTAGATGTACTGGTGGTGAACCAACTGCGATTGCCAGTACCGATCCTCTGCCATCCCATGACTCTATGGTACCCGGGCCAAACACGTTTGATTCCAAGATCAATACCGTCGTTCCCTTGAAGGATCATAGTGCCCACGACTTCCTCCAGATTCCATGATAGGCGACAGTCACGTTCTACGAGGAGTGCTGACATTCCGCGAAGAGCACTGAACTGCACCGGTGTGTTGGTATTGATAACTACCGCACAGCACACTAAAATCTCCAGAGCCCGCGAAGAGTCCAGAAGCTGCCTTGCGGTGTCAAGACCTACATGAAAAGTGCTGCGGCAAATGGCAGCCGAGTCACGAAGCCGCCCTCGAAGTTGTTCCTTCTCAACCTCGCCGGTAGTCTGCTCTATTTTGTGAAAGAGTTCCAACACCCAACAGAACGTCGTCTCCCGAATAGTGTGGAGTAGTGTGAGAGCTCTTTGGACGCTGTCGTCCTGGACTGCAGATGTCACGGAGAGCATCCTAGCAACCAAGGATGAAGTCGTCTCCATTGTTGCACCCTCTAGCCAGTTTCCCGACACAGTCGATACAAGAGTTTCAAGTTCGCCTAAGAGTGAGTGACGGAAATTTGGTTGTTGCAGCTCAAGGTGCCACATCAACTTCCCATCGCCTGATACCGGACCAACTTGAGTGGCAATCTGAGCGAACAGCATGTGGACCTCTTCACGGCGGAGGGTCAATACGTTGGCACGAATTTCCCGCAAAATATTGAGCCACTGCAACGAGGGACCACAACGCAGGTGACCATATGCTATGAACTCATGAATGGAGAGATCTTTGTCGCAGTCTGCCTGCTTGCACAGTACCTCGTTTGAGGTGTGGGTGGTGTGTTGGAGATAGCGCTGTAAGCTTTGATATGGGCCTGGTGGAAGTTGATGGGCACAGAATCCAGATATATCCACGGCGTCGAAGGGGTTTGCGGGGGAGACATGGGAGTGGCCGTCGTAGTAGTACAAGGTGAGAGCGTTGTTGACGCAAACTTTGCTCTCCTCAGCCGGTACGTGGGTTGAGCGGTAGTGGGACTTCATGAAGGGTTTCGTGTCAGATGCCAGTGTGACACGAGATCTTGTGTGCTTGATATAGTGGGGGTGCAATGCAGAATATTCTCCAAGGCAAATATGAGGATGTTTCTGTTCCAATGGCGGAGAACAGATATCAACAAGGAGGCAAATGACCGAGCGCCACATGTTGAAAGCAAGTGGGGGATCTAGCTCGAATACAACCATTTGAGCCTGAAAAGGATGCTGCGGGAGTGGCCATTCGTGCACAGAAATCTTGCATTTCGACTCAGATTCAAGCCTACACTTGGCGCACTTCTTTCTGCGGTGTTTCTTCTTCTCAAGACTAGTATACGTGTAGTCATGATCCATGGCTGCAGCACGCCTCGTGATGTCGTAGTAGCGCTCGTTCAACCGCTTGAGCTCCTTAACTTTTTCTTGCCGCACTTGGTGGGCGGCGTCAACAATGCGGTCCCTAAGGTCTTGCAAAGGAAGATCCTGGTTGAAGTAGCGTACTGCAAAGCTGTTTGCGTCTGCTACGTCCGAGAATACAGACCACCCATTTTTTGCTCCGGAGTGACGTTTGCGAACATAACCGTATGCAAGGCAGAGCCGCTGTATGTCATATGCATCCCAAAGCAGCAGTCGCTGCAGGAGCATGACAGGTATTTCAGGGGAATATTCACTAAGCATGGGAATCTGTCGTATAACGAGTTTGTCTGTTGCAACCCATAGTTCAATTACGGTGAGAAACATTCGGGAGAAGTCCTCCGGATTGCCTTTGTAGGTCTCCCTAGCTGCCAAAGAATACTTGCTGGCCAGGAGCTCCAGCTTCTCGCACGCTGCTGCGGTGTCATCCACCAAGACAGTGGCAAGCCAATCATCGATACAGTGACCAAGTGCTCGCTCCACATCATAGAGTGTCACACGAGGGTCTGCTTTGTAGGCATCCCCGAAGAAGTCGCCAGTCACGGTTAGAAACTTGTCCAAACTGCCACGCAGGCGGCTGCCGGTCACAGGACGGACAGGCTGCATAGCAGAGTGGTTGGGGTTCAAGATTGTGCTGATATACTCGTGACTGTCAAGAAGGGAGAGCTGCGTATCGGACAGGAAATTGAGGGAAACGGGATTCCACGTTGGCGAGGAGGCATCGCTGTTTTGCACCTGCTTCCACCTTGTATACAACAAGTTTTGAATCTTCGTACATACACGTAGCACAGCGCTTGACAGCCAGTCCGGGGCTGACTCTCCCAGCTTCGTCAGCCGACGACTGAGCTTGGTGGATACCCAGTGCAAGACATCATCCGACATTTCGTGGCCTACGGCTTCTCGGGCGAGTTTGACCATGAAGAATAGTATGAATACCTTGTAGCCATGTATCCCGAGACCATTTCGCGCAAGAGTAATCTGCAGCGCGACTCTGATCATTAACCAGAGAGAAGAGCGACGCCAAGGAAGCCGGGAATTGCGCCATACGACGTCATCACCGATACGTTTGCTGATTCGTTGGACTTTGACGGGCCTGCCAATAGCTCGCAGGATGCCAGTCAACAACTCTGTTATGTACCGAGGGTGCGCTGTATCCCGTTCCTCGGAAACTGTGGAACCCGCCTTGCGGGTGGTAGGTACCGCATCAAGACTGTCCCTGTTCATCTCGCAGAGGAAATGGGCAAGTTCTAGGCGGAATGAAGCGTCATCGAAAACCTCGTTTGGAATGGCGATAGCTGGTCCTGGGTACGAACATACGAGTTTACCGGAGGTACCCATGACCGCCGTTGCGGCGGGGGATACTTCGAATGATTCCGCGATAGTTTCTTCTGCGCCTCGTCTAAATACCATGGCTGCGTTCTGGGCACGGATAAGATAGGCGACGACATCTGCACCAAGTAAGCAGGAGAAAAGAGCCGCCTTCCAATATGCACGTACCTCCTGCTATCATAGACTCGACCTGGGACACGACGAGTGTTTGTTCTAACTGCTGAAGGCGTATCGACTCGTGAAGCTTCTGAAACAACCTCTCCACATGTTCCCAGTCAGCTTTTGCAGAGTAATCGAGGTGCCTAGAAAACTCGAACGCTGAATTGCATACTGCTTCAGATAGAGCGAGGTCGTTTGAGTGAGAATGATCATCTCCATCGGGAAGCTGTAGAGGGCAAAAAACGTGCACGATCTTGTACTTCAACGACATTTGTACGAACCAGTGGATGTACAATCCCAGTGAGAGACGTGGACGTCAACACGTTGGTATGCCGTAGATGGACATCGTTTCCCATAGGAAACAGGTCAGCTCCATGGCATTTTTTGCTAGTCTGCACCCGATACTCATTATAATTTCATTTCATAGGGAGCAGGAATCTTCACTTGGACGACTCAGACGGGCAGACGAACGCGCCGATGGCATGGGAAACCGAGACAGCGAGCAGACCATTCTCCGAGTTGTCCCTTGACAGGATGGTACGCCCATAGTCCTACTGCACCCTAGCGTGATTTCAACGGCCAGTGTTCAGCTGGAAACCTTACCCTCAAAAATATCGCACTCACCTCTTACAGTACCATTATCGAACGGATCCACCCTGACCATCCCACGTCGTGATCTATTCGATGCACGTTTCCAGTTAATCTCTCAGGGAACAGGGGACGTAGAAAGCGCCGAGTCAGTTGAACTCATGTCGGCCCTACAGTTCTTGGACAATCCATCAGACCTTGTACCTTTCATCTATGAAGGCGGTCTTAAAACATGGGAATGCAGTCTGGACCTCGCCGCCTATCTCAGTGGCATCAATTATGGTGCCAAGTATACAAAGACAAGAATATTGGAAGTATGGGTCGATACCTGACTCGCTATGCAAGTCGCTGAATACGAAATGTAGTTGGGCTGTGGGACGACCGTCCCAACGTTGTGCATCCTTCACGACATCTTCTCCTCTCCTCCCATCGAGGAACGTGAGATTCACGTCCACTTGCAAGATTATAACGCGTCGGTTCTCCAGCTCATCACGATACCAAACATCATTCTTACGTGGTGTGGGCACATTTATTCTTGCTGCAGTTAGAATGATTTCAACCCCCCAGCTGTAGATCATTCGTCAGCTGCTGAGACCTGCCGCAGTGGTGAATTAGAGGATCGCGTGGAGTCCACATTGAGCATCACGCCCCAACTCCTGGATTCTTTCAGGAAATCCTTGGAAACGTACCGGATCCACATACGCCTATTCTCCGGCTCCTGGGAGAACTTTGATATTGGAATTACCGGGGGAAGTTACAACTTGGTACTAACGGCCGAAACGATTTATCGTCTGGATAGCCTACCCAGTCTTGTCCGTCTGATGCGCAGTGCTTGTCTCTCGGACGACCATTCAGGAGAATACCTCTGTCTGGTAGCCGCCAAGGCTGTATACTTCGGCGTCGGGGGTGGGGTGGCAGAGTTTACACAATGTGTAGAAGCAACGAACCAGGAAGCGCGGGTGGAAACGGTATTGGAGAAAAAGTCGGGTGTAATTAGGAAGGTAATGAGCGTACGATGGTTGTAACGCAGAGCATACGAATCCATCTGGTGCTTTCTGTTTGACCGACCTGACGCTCACTTGAGCTTTGGAGGGTAATTTGCTACGAGAGGTGTGGGTGCACTGTGAAAAGTGGGATGGTGCTGACAGACCGGTTGATAAGTAACTTGCCTTATCCTGCTTCACCATTCACACCCGAAACGACGACGGTGACCTGTGATTATGCAGCCGTCTAATGGCGTGCTGCCGGCTGATAGATACCCACATCAATACAGCTTCAAAAGCGGCTAGTCGACACTATCGACCATCGACCATGTCCCTACCTCCCTTCGACCACGACGCTCACGCCAAGTTCACAGAACCACCCAATCCATCGTGGACGTTCGCTCAGAAGATCGAAAACACCGAGTCTGGGCGGAAATGGTTGGAAGGGGAAGAACGAGGGTGGAAGGTGATCAATACTGACGAGGAGGATACGGCGTATGTTTTTTTTGCGATTTTCGTTTGAGCATCGGAGACCGACGAGACACCCGGTGGTCGTGTTTATTAGGCGACTATACCCGCTTATGATCAGTGCGATTGTTCCTAGGCCCATAGCGTTCGTGTCTTCGGTCTCTACGACTGGGGTGGAGAATCTCGCGCCTTTCAGGTATGATTGTCAGTTTCGTGAGTGATACGTCCTTGTTCAAAACAGCGATTTCTATCAAAATGAAAAGCTGGTTCAACATGGTGTGTGTTATACGTCTACATGGCTTTATAATGACGATATAATGTATACGCCGTCAAGGTAACCAACAACCCGCCACTCGTTTCGTTCTGCTGCACCAACGTCCCTCACGTCAAAGATACCCCCACGAACGTGAGGAACGGTCTCGGGTTTACCGTCAACATCATCAGCGAGCCGTTCGTCGAGAATGCGAACGTGGCGTCCATCAATGCTCCTCCCGAGTTTGACGAGTGGACTATCAGCGGGTTGACGAAGGCGCCGAGTGTGGGTGGCTCAGAGTTTTTTATTTAAAAGAACGTATCATAGGTCGTCTTTGGTTAAGCCTTGTTTTTTACTTTCTTAGATTCACGTCAAGGCTCCTCGTGTCAAGGAGAGCGCGTTCAGCATGGAATGCGAGGTAAGTCATCCCGCTTTTTTCCCCCTCATGGTTAGATTCCTTCCTCACGCTCTAACCAATCCACACACACGAAACAAAAAAAAGCTCTTCCAAGCGATCGACATCACTCACCCTGTCAGCGGCCAAATCACGACGACGATGATCCTCGCACACGTCAAGTACATCCACGTCCGCAACGACGTGCTCAACGAGCGCGGCGTCGTCGACATCACCAAGTACAAGCCGATCGCGCGATTGGGGGATATTTCGTATGGGAGGGTTGGTGATGTGTTCAGGTTGGCTAGGCCCTGTGTGGGATCGGGAGAAGGAGAGGATCGAGAGTGTTTTAGAGAGCCCGGAGAGGAGGGGGGAAGATTGACGATAAAAGATAGAGATAGAGCCGTATAGGATCGCGTGTATACCATGTGTCATTTTTTCAATGGTGTTAATCTGCCCTTTCAGAATTGTGCTGTACTCGAAGAAAAAAAAGGCCCAAAAATGTGGACAAATCCGGACTCGAACCGGAGACCCCCCGCAATCAGCTCGATGCTAAGCGGATGTGATAACCAGCTACACCATATGCCCGACGACGTAATATCTCTCCAGAACCCATACAAAGATATCAGTATTTGAATTTTGGAAACACCCTACAAGTACTGACATCTAGACACTACGAACCACAGGAGACGAGATACTCAACCAGTACAATCCCATCAACAGTCCAAAGTTGCAGCCCTGGACGCGTCGTTGAATTCACGAATGACCTAGCAATCGTCAGCTTTATTTCCAAGAAGCGATGACATGATACGCGATCAGAAAAGCCAGCATTTTCATGTCCCTCGCGGAGCAACCCATGGAGAAGTCGACGCAACCACCTCAGAACGAGATGAAAACGCCAAAGTTCTCACAGTAGCGAGAACCGACCCTGCAAAGGCGCAGCACACGAGTAAACTCAAAGAATGGATGAACTTGTAGTTTCATCGCCACGAAAAATAAAAATGGATAGCGCTGTGAGAGACTTACCACCTGGTTCAAACTCGCTGTGGCTGCTCTCTAGTAATAGTCCTGCGAACAAGTAACGGTTAGTATGTGTCTACGAAGTGAGACGGGAAGATCAGAAAAAAGTTTGGTATAGAGTTGTCCACAAGAGAGTTTCTCTTTCGGAAGCAGAACTGATTGAAGAATTCATCACGTGTGGTGTAAGGGAAGCCCACATAACCACCGCAAAACTAGGAAAAAAAGACTCACCAATGCAGGTAGGCGGAATAACCTTTCACTTCAAAGTTAGGACGCCTGCTCATATACGACATTGGTTCAAACCCCGCCCAAGCTGAGTTTAGAAGAGAAAAAACAAACTATTAAAAGCTTTGGCTCAGGTTTCGCCTGGTCTTGGTGCATGGACTTGCTACGAGGTGAGCATTTTTACCGCTTTCTTCAGCCTTGCCATGATGATACTTTCCCGAACGAGTTGGTGACGGTTTCCAATGATCCCTTACTCGTAACATGCATCACCAACTGATTTTCTGTGATCGTCCGTTTCACCGTCAGCTTACCAACACTCTTGTAGGTCTTGAACAAGATGCACATTCTGGTCCACAGTTTGCTAACTCGGGGTGAGTGCTATCTTCAACTCTTTCCCAAGGATGTCTACATACAAGCATATGTCCGATTTTCATGAAGGACACATTTTTCTACCTGAGGCTATTTTCCCATCGAGATCAAACTATGTTGCTCATTATTTGTTACTAGGAATGACGGCGATTGCGAGGATCTCGAAGCAGCTGGCGAACCGGGTAACGACAGTGTAGAGATAGAATTGCTTGTTACTTTTACAATGTGCAGTTACCCATAATTGATCCAGTATAACTTATATTATCATCCTTTTGCATTGTGACATGACAATATTGATCTCGAAGTAATACACTGAGGGTATGCTCGAAGGTAGACGTATGACAACCGGCTCGACTGGCTAAGTCCCTTCAGTTTCTAATCCCATACTGGTTCGGAAGCTCAGTCGTCCTTCCCATCCAGTGCCTCTTGGATCATGGAAATAGTACTTTCCAAGCTCCTCCTCCTTGTTGACGGACTCGTCATTGTTGTACCAAGACTCGCCTGTCGACCATGCCTGCCGCGGAATGGCGTACGCGACGGTGATACTTGCGAACCTGGTGAGGGCGGACCAGTAAGACTAGACAGACTTGTCGATGAAGGTAAAGAAGTAGAAGATTGGGATGGTTCGATTGTCCCCTCGGTGGTGTTCTCTTCGCCCACCTCGGAGACGGACATGCTCTGCGCATGTGCAAGGTATGCCTTGGCTTCCTCAGCGTCAAATAAATCGGGTGGTAGCCGTTCATTTTCAATGTCAGATTTCCGTCTTCAGTTATATCAGCCTAAGGCAAGTCCTTGGACGCGAGACAACGTACGCAGTCCTCGAAACCCGTGATGGCTTCTTTGATGCCCTCTGTACCTAATGCAAGGGTTCCATAGGGCAATTTTCCCGAGGCAGAAATACTCTTCAGCTCGGAAACCTTCTCAGATTCCTCGCTGTTCGCATTTTTTGTTGAATTTATTTTTATAATGTTAAACAACGGCCAGCAATGTCTGGGAAAAGCAGCTCACCGCAGAAGTGCGAATACTCGCGCCATGCGTCCAACAGCAAGGATCTTGTTTTTGATGACTTTCCTCCGCTCGACGGTGTCGTCCACTGGGGCTACGGGTGACGGGATACTTTCTTCATCGGATTCTTCGAGTTCTTCCTTGGTGCACGTGTTCAGGACAGCAACCAGCATGTCCGTGACTTTGGAATTATTTGGTACATTGCTCACAGAGACCCGTTTGTCACGTACTTTTTTCGCCTACGAAAGGCAAGCTCCATGTAAAGACGTCCATGAAATTTGGCAACCAGTAAGGATGAGGCGTGCAGTTGAACTGACGAATATTCATGACGTTGCTCTCATATTTCAACACAGCTGCCTTGTTGTTATACACATCGAGGTAATTCGGAGCAGAGAAAATCGTTATGACCGAAGGGAAACCAGTGGTTTTGGTCTTGCGGTACATGCGGTACCTAAGCAGAGTCATGAGCGACGATTACCACACGTTGTGCGGCACGAACCCTGCATCCTGAGCTTCGTGAGCGCGGATGATGGACAGCAAGTTATTGCGCTCCAAAAATTGACATGCAGCTTGATATCTATATGCCACGCGAGTTTAGTACCAGTTATCCCCAGGCGAACTACGGTTGCCCACGTGAAGAAATAAGAGCAACCCCTGACGTGGTTGTGGAGGAAGCTCTCAGTTTGTCTTCTCTTGACCAAAGTCCTCCACTGGATCCGACCATAAGATGTCACACATGAGCCCGTTAGTGGGTGGCTCGCGGAAACGGTCAATCTGGAAAACATGAGCATGCAATAGCACTATCATGGAACACCCATACCGCCCGTATGTCGTCAAGAGTGTTTAATTCGGGAGAGAGGCCTCCGTGTATGCACAGGAACTGCTTATTCATGATGGCGGCAAGAGGAAGGGCGCTGAAAGAGTCCATGCAAGCTTCATAGACGCGTTCGCTATACTTATGTTTGCCTGTTGGCATCACCGTGTGAATCTGCGACTGACATGCAAGGGAAACAACGAAACATCGTACATTCGAGCTTGAAGGTAAAGTAATCGGTCAAATGCCGACACTCGTGGTTGCCGCGAAGGAGGAAGAGGGTATCGGGGTACCACATTTTTAGTGACCAGAGGTATAAGACACACTGAGAGAAAGTCAATTCCAAACGGGGAGATCGACGAGCGGAGACTCGCCTCGATACTGAAGTACCCTCGGTCAACATAGTCCCCTAGGAAAAGATATCTTGTATCGGCAGGAGTGCCGCCGACTTCGAATAGTTTCATGAGATCATACTACCCAGCAATATGGTTCAGCATACCAGGAAAAGGAAGGGTTCATACGTACATATTGTCCATGGACGTCACCACAAACTGTATTATATGGGCACAGTTAGTCCAACTGCGCCACACCCGCTCGTGCTACTGACCTGTGATTGGGGCATCTACGTGCAATACATTTGGCTCAGTGCGTAACAACGCCGTCGTCTTCTCAATGATCCACAGCGCCTGATCTTCGCTTACACGGCCCTCCCGGTAGAAATGGTTTTTGAGGAACGCAATATCTGGCTTGTTGGGATCTTGTCGCGAAAAGAACTGGGCATTGGTAGGCATCAGCATCGCCGGAGCTTGGACCTGGTTGACTCTGTCTTAGCCATCATATAAGCACTGAGGATTGAAGACATAGGCATACATCTTTGACGACACGTTCTTGGGTGCTGACCACGCTCCCGTCTTCCAAGACGTGCTGGGAAAAATCGATAGTTGAGGGTCGTCTCCTGTGCTGAATCTGCTCGATCGCCCTGTCGACTCGAGCTTGGGAAATATGCACCATGATCTGCAACAAGAAACGTGAAGGCGGGCTCTGAACAGCAACGACCGGGACACGCGAGATGAGGGAGATGGGTAAAGATGCGTTGAAGACTTTTTTTGTGTGTAAGTCGACCAAAGGTTGGATTCCGATGGGCCAGCGTCCAAAGATAGCAACTAGCGCACAACAGTGCAGTAAACAGTGCAGGACTTCTATGAAACAGTAGCGTACAAGCGGTCTCGTACTACGATGTAAAATATGCTCGTAAAACATGACTCGCGACGTTGAAGCCGAGGAGGGACACTACATAGCTCGCAAACAGTGGTAGCAGGGGCGAGAGTAGAATCTCAGCACGTATCAGGAACGGTAAAGCTGGTTAGAACATCCATTACCGGCGAATAAGCGACAGGTGCGGAGTGCAACTCACCACTGAGACCGAGGTAAACACCGTAGATGTACTGGGCAAATCTGAAGGAAGAAAGGAACAGAGATAGGTATGAACGCGAAATCACAGAGCGTAGAACGTACCCAGCGAGATACAGAGTATTACCTACTAGTAGGCATACCCATCTGTCCCTCAGAATGACGGGCAGCAGAAACAGTTGTGCCACGTAAAGTGTCAGAAAGAGCGGAAAGAATGCGTTGGTGTGGACATCAAAAGTGTAAGCCCACTCCACGGACGTGTCCGTTGGTGATGAATGAGAGGTCGGGGACAAAAGCACTTTGTTAGCAAACAGCCTGGGAAGGCGACCAATCATAAGCAGAGCTTTCGGTCGGCATGCACGTCCTCACCGTATCAGGGTTGCCATTACGACGCCAACGAAAAGAAAGTCTCGTAGGACCATGATAAAGCCTAGCTTTACAGCATCAAAGACGCCGTAGGAGTACACCGTGGACCAAGCCATTGCAACGACTAGGGATGAAGGTCGTAAACGATCGCGCAAGTCGCCCTCGTACCCTTACCAAACAGACATCCGAAAAGGAGGACCAATATCGCAGGGTCGTCTCGAGCCCAAGTGTTTTTGGTCTCTGTAGAGTAGGTGCTGTTACTTTGAAACGAGCGGTTGCGAGGTGACAACGCACACTCACGTTTGTGGTAGTACACGTTGCGGTAGCTATGGCTCTGTCAATTGCAATGGTCGACCAGGCAGCCATTGGACGGCTTACACTCTCTTCGGCGCGAGGCATAGGTAAGACAACTGCCACAGAGCGAGCTCGAAATCCTAGCGAGGATACCTAAGTTTCCGCAGTACTCTCGGTAGGTGTTTCCTACCATCTGTTGGAATCTATGTAGTCTGCGGAATATCAAAGGGACACGACTTGAGACCGGGGTTGAGACCATGCTGTGGTTAGGATAAGAAGGCGATGTTAGGGGAAGAACCGGCATGTCTGCATTGATTCTTGGACGTCGGAAAAGAGTGCGTGGACTGGACACTTTTGATAGACGGACGTCGTACGATGCTAAGCTCAGTCGTTTAGTGTACCATAAGTACTGCCTAGCTGTGTTGCCACCAGCCATGGACTATCGGAGTTCCAATTTTAGGTCGGCGCACCCTCGGCCCACTTCACTCAAAACTCGCCCCCTCGGCGACAACTCTCGTTCCCCACTCTTTGGTACGTGGCTAACATGGCAGACGAAACAGAAGTCCTGGATTGGGGGAATGAAGAGGAGGAGAGGGTGGTGTTGGGCGGCGAGCATGGTAATTTCGCAAGCGGAGGAAGACGCGGTGTCACTAGGTGGCGACGAGGAGGACGAGTTTTTGGCTCACCAGTCTCGTATTTCCCAAGGCGCAAGCCGTCCTCAGACTCCTTCAAGTCGCCACGGAACCATCAGCAAAGCAAGACGGCCCAGCGGGCCAGGCTAAGGCAAATCTCCCGGGCAAGTCTGACCTAGCTCGCGCAGATACCCCGTCCAAGTATCAGCAACCCGACAAGGATGCAGACGAGAGTGCTCTCCGACCGTCCTCCGCTCTTTCGCGTCCACCTGCAGTTGGAAAACTGACCCATGCTCTGCCTCCCAAGCCTGTGGTGACAACTATGCCGTTCGTCCATCCTTCTCACCCTTCCATCGTTGAAGCTACAACCATGGGTAGTCTCGCTGAACGGAACAAGAGAGACGGTGTCGGACAAAAAGCACGCGTTCATGATAATGGTGATTCACTTCCTCCAGGGTGGGAGGCTAAATGGTCTCGAAGTATCGGTGAAGTCTACTATTACAATACCAGAACGCAAGAGTCTACATGGACTCGCCCCGTCAATACTTTCCGTGACCAAGCTTACCGCTCCGAAGATCCTCTTGACAGGGGTATTTCAAGCAGAAATGGTGACGTACCCTCACGTACAGGTCGCTTGGATGGTGGTGACATGTCTTATGAGGACCGTCACTACCGCCCAGGAGAAAACGGTCGGCGTGACGATAGATCCGGTCAAACTTACTCTGGTGAATCCTATCAGGCTCCCAACAGACAACATGACCGCTCGCCTCTGCCTTCCCGCACCCGTGACGTTGAAAGAGGACTGCCTTCGCGACGGCCGCCCTCACCTATTCATAACGACGCACAGAGTGCATTTCGTGAAGCTCCCACGCTCTCTGCGCTGTCTTCCGGAGACCGTGTTTGGGTTGCAAGTGATGTAGTCGTCGAACCTCGCTCCCGTGTAGGTGAACGCAGGCATCGCGACTCACCTCCAGATCTCGATCGTCGTCATCCAAGGGATGCAGACAAGCCAGCAACTTTAAGTACGTTATCAGCTCCCTCCCCCTCTCGTCTCCATATTCCTACTGCTCCTGGGCGCCAAAGCTCCTCCCGAGGTGGAGGACGGAGCATAAAGCGAATGTCTTGCGAAGCCTTGGGAGTCGAGTTGCGCTGTACGATCCCTTCTTCCTTTTTATTCGACTTGCTCGCCTGGACACACGGACGCTCATCATGGATCCCTGTCTTTCCCCTTTTCATCCCCTTCTCATCTTTCTCTCTGCTCCCTCTTTTTGTCACCTCCTATCCTTTGTTGTCTAGGACCGGGTTCCCCCGTCATCTATACCCGTGACCCCCACGATACGAGGGTATCGTCGCAGACTTCGAGTAAATCCGCGCAACCGCCGTCCGAACCCGTCTGCGTCTACACTCAAGAGTCGCTTCTCGCAGACCGCTGTTCCACGATCTGACCGCAGACAATCGACCAGCCGCGACACTATTCTACAACAATCACACGATGACGCCTCCACCTCACGTCGCTCTCCTGTCGACGACATCCCCGATAGAGTACTCCCTTCTGCTCCTAAATCATTACCGGACACGCGAGGGAGCTCCTCTGTGCCCATCGCAGCGGAAGCACAACGTACGTATCTTCCAGACATCATGACCACCGTCCTCATGCCAACGTCGACTGGCCTCTATGCACACGTCTGTTGTACCTGCGTGTTTATCCTCAGGCTCACGTAAACGTACACCGTTACCACCCCAGAGTGCCATCTACCGGGAGGGTTCAAGACCGATATCGGATGGTACTAGTCGCCTTTCCTACACGACTGCGGGTGACGTGCTAGGTGATTCAATGCACGGGCGCGGTTCAAGAATTGCTCACGCAGAGGACGACATAGGGTTTCCCAGTTCCCACTCATCACAATACGTGCCAACGCGTGGTCGGACTTCGCCACTGCTCATGAAAGATGGCAGCGCTGATCGTGCTGAGCATGATCATCCTCGTACTTCTCGCCGCGGCAAGTCTGGAGGCCAAACCACGCCAGTTGTTGATTCCCTTGTCCCGAATGAGTCTTCTGTATCGCGGGAACGTGATTCTGATAGCATGGATATTGATGAAGCTCAGCTTAGGCCCTTTGACTTGACAAGGATCTCTGCACGGCCACCACCTGCAGGGGACGAACCCAGGAATCGTACTGAAGGGAACTCAAGCTCCGGAAGAGAGTCAATTGAGCCGGGGCAACGGAGAGGTGGTTCCTTGCACCTTGCACTGTCGCACTAATCGCTTATCCGTATCTGCCAGGGCCTTTCCACCCAGAGCCTTCTACTGTTGGTCGTTCAGCCCCCGCGAAGGAAAAGGATCATGAAGATCGTCACCATATAGCAGTTAGTTTTCGGATAGTGTGTTATTCCAGGCTTTAATCCTTTCCTTTAGAGGGATTATGCATATCCTCAAACCAACCCGCGCATCCCGCCAACCGCACCAGGTGTACGTCTGTCTGGCACGAATAACATACCAATCGGTACACGAAGCAAGCTCAATGCTTCGGCCCCACCGCAGAATACGCGATCTTACGGCCCTGTTACCCTTGCGAGCAAGTGCGGAATCGATGAGCAAGCTCGCATGCCCTCCCGCAGCCTCACCTGTACGTTTTGTTTTGTACTTGGCGCCTGTTAAACTGATTGTATGCAGCAGCAGCCAGCCGATGAGCTGTCTGCCTCTCCTACTGCGCCTACGCGAGCTGCGAAGGTAGGCCTTTGCCAGTCAAGCCACTTCACCTGTTAATGCAAAGCGCAGACCAGATTTGGGCCTCCCATTAACAGGGACAGTTCTAACAGTACACGTCGAGATGCCTCCCCGGAGAGTCCTCGGTCATTCGGTTACCCCCATGAAGATGTTTCTCGTGCGACCCCGCCGCCTACGTCTAGAGAATCGTCAATCTTGCATACAGACAGGTCGGACGCTCGCCTCGCCCATGTCGACGATTTGACATCCACCTATCACGGCGCTTCGTCTCATCACGCCGATACCAAAGTCCATTCTCCAGTCCATGACAAAGTCGATAAAGTGCGCTCTCCTACCCGTCCCATCCCTCCACACATACCCGAGCAACTCGAGGGAGGAGGGGGACGAGTAAACCAAAAGTGCGATGCTCCCACCCCACCGCCGTTGCATAGAGGGGGTGCATTGGACATGGACACGTATGTTCCAGAGTCCACCAAAGAGTTTCAGGACGCCCAGGGAGATCATCACATTGTCCAGCCGCTTCCGGCGCCGGACCGCTCTAGAGATCGCTCAGAGAGGGGCCCCGTCATGCACCCGGAGCGCGCAATGTTACTTCATCACGGGCTTCCTCCAAAACCCCAAGTAGACACACCACGATCGCATTCCGGCAGACCTGCCCCGCCGTGACAAAGTCGACGCTCAAATCGAGTCATTCAGAGGCGGGCGCAGACCACAACCGCCTTCACCGCTACGTGGCCGTCCATCCGAAGTTGCTAATGTCAGTGCAGGTCGTGGCGGGTCGCTTTTAGATCGCCTGGCCCCAGATGGTGGCGAGAGGCCGACAATCGTGCCTACGAAAAGAGATCGGGAAATGATGTCTGGTGCTGTGCTGATGGATCATGATGGCGACGGGCCTGACCATCAGAAGCGAGTCAGGAGGCGGGGTATGAAGTCAAGGAGATCTAAATTTGCCCAGTGACCCGTTCAAGTGTTGCAGGTGTCACCTTATCCTGCATATTATTTTCTTTCCTTTATCGACTTATTATCCCAACAATGACGTAGTTGTTCATGCCTCTTGTGATATGTCAATTCATCGACGCTACTAGCTTGCCAAACACCTCCGGTTCCCAATGCACGTGGACATGATCCAAATCCTCTCTCGGCATTCAACCATTCCAGGACCATGAAAAAAAGGCAATCCACGAATAGAATTGCAGTATAAATTGGCCCAGCAAATGGCCCAAGCGACATTGTACTGCGCTGACCATTGAGTTGGTGTTCACCCAATCACACAGTGCTTACCGTTGTATGCGAGCCCATAAATCGATCGGCTTGGATTGCATTACACTTCGGTAGACCGTTTCTGTACGCTCAGCAACTTGCATCCAATCATAGAACCCCTTCACTCGTTCATGTGCGTCCTGGGGATTGTGTTTTCCTTCGGAAATGATCTGGATAGCTTCTGAGATAGCCCAGAATAGGTCTGTTAGATATCAGCGTCATTGCGCTGCTAGGACATGATGATGATCATACCATCCTCGTCTGGATTAGTGAAAGAAATCATGTCCTCAGGTAAAATTTCAGGCACACCGCCCACGCGAGTGGACACAATGTAAAGCCCCGTGCATGCAGCCTCGAGGATTGCGATGCCAAATGACTCTGTCAGCGACGTATTCAAGAATATTGAGCCACGAATGAGGACCTTTCACTGGAAGGTAAGATGCATTGCTGGACGGCGTGCGGGTTCAAAACTTCCCACGTACGTCTCGCACATCACGGTGCCGAATGGATCCCAGGAAGCTCTATTCTTTCCTGCAATAAGTGGCGTTCCCTTACTTGAAGCAGGTCGTTCAATTTCGGGCCGTCCCCCCCTGTCAGTCGGTCAAAAAAATCCCGGTTGATGAGTGGGCTCATGCTCGGTCACACCTACGATGAACTTGACGTTCGGAAATGCCGCACACACCCGAGGTGCCGTGGCCACGAGAAGATCGATTCCTTTCCTGTAGGCAAGTCGCGAGATAACTACGATGTTGACTGCGTTCGTCTGAGCACAAATACACATATTTCAAAGCACGACAAGGACTCACTGGTGTCACTTGGCAGCGGTTGTGGACTCGGAGTGAACTGCTCGGCAACCAGGGAATTTGGGATTGTGTACACGCTGGGACGCACCGCCGACAGGGAAGGATTATCCTCTGACGCCTCGAACAATTGGCCGCGCAGAACAGTATTTTCTCGTCTATAGATTTCGTATGAGTATTTCCGGGCATTAACGCGCCGTATCGTGCTTACCCCGTATGCGAAACACAAATCACAGCGTCAACATTCTTCAGAGCGGCCGCCAACAGCTTGTTGGTCAGTATGCTCGCTGCGTCTTCGAAACCGAACAAACTATGGTCGGTGAACACCGTGCGCACGCCGAAAAAGTGGGAATGCAGAATAGCTTCGTGACCAAGAGAAGAGAGACTAGCATGCGCATGAATCAAGTTTATGTGTTCCCGCACGATGATAGTACGGAAGTACGGAAGAAATGTGAAGTAGTTTGGTAGGGTGGCGGAGGAGGCGATCGTCGGGAACGGGATATGATATACTTTTAAAGAGGGCAGGAGCCAGCGAATTCCGACACGGTCAGGAGGATGACTGTGTGTGATTACTATGACCTGCAGGATGTGATGAGTGGCACGGACGACCGACGAGTAATCTAGCGTGCTTTATGTCCTTTGCGAATGAGGTTTGAACTGAGCATGAATATGTGACTTTCTACCCCACCCACGTCAGGATGGAAGAAATCTGACACCATCCTGGGTTCTGCGTGAAAAACTGCTCTGCATTGACCAATTAACATAGGACATACGCAATGGAAAGCGCTCCATCCTTCATGCTTGTGGGGCCCAGAGAGGAGTGTGCAGGAGGTTAGTTGAGTTACAACCGGGAGTCCGTGACCACTGACTGGTAGCTGAGATTTCACGAAGACAAAATGAAATGAAAATGAATAGTCCGGCCGAGGATTGAACTCGGAACCTTCTGTGTGTGAGACAGAAATCATAACCATTAGACCACCGAACTTGCAAGAGTCTACAGTCCACCTGCACCTCATCATCATCGATCGTCAAGCACCTTTCCAGTTGGCTCGATGGCTTATGTATGTACTCGACGTCGAACAAAGTATTGCAAATGGTCATGAGATCACGATATATCGAAGTAGTTCGTGATATCCAACAGAGATAGTAAAAAGATAGTCAAAGCCGTGAGTTGACATCAGACACTGCAACTCCTCTAGGACGCGCCCCGCCCCTGATCATGTTCTGTGAGCGAAGATTCCTGGAGCTCTTCTTCCAAAGCCTTCCAGCCCTCGGCCGGTCAAAGTTGGAACACCGGAACTGATGTCCTTCTCAAAGTAATGCGGGATGAACCTGGCTTTGCGTCAATCCTCGTCGAGGGAAAAGGTCAACCTCGAAGCTTACTCTTGGCCCTTACGCTTGCGTTCGTTTGCTTCGTCGCGCTGTCTCTGCTCGATGACCAGCTTGTGTTTTGTCGCATCGCTGTACTCCTTGTTTAGCAGCCTCGAAGTGACACTATCCCACAATTTCCGAGACTCGTTGGGAAGCTGCTTCTGAAGAGGACGAACGACCTTTGGAACGACTTGCAGAGCCGAGAGATCCACAAGGGTTTCGTACTCCGAAGTGATTGGCAGCGAGACACTCGAGCAGGACCCAGATGCTGAGTCCGTCCGCCGCCAGCGAATTTGACCCCTCCAGCACCCCTCAAAATGAGCAAGAACGTAAGACTGTGGTACGTGTTTGACTTTGGTCCACTGCTCGAATTCCGTGTCATCTTCATCATACGTATGTATCACACCTTCCACAAGGAAGTGAGCCTTTCCGATCCACGACTAAAGGGGGGTGGTTGTAGTCAGCCACGTTCGGCCAGCACGGTGAACGCCTACTTACCTCGTCTTTGTACTCGATCACCGCCCTTAGCTGCTTGCCTACCATTTCCTCCAGTGCATGTAATGATGGTTGAATCCGCTACTGTGATATAAAAGTTTCCTCTAAGGATCCCGTTGACGCTTGCCACGGGATGCGTGACGTGGTATCTCTCTCCCTCGCCTGGACCACCAGTGATATCGATGAAGATACCCTTATTGAAAGAACCGGGTGCGACACGTAAGGTGGTACCTGACACCTTAGAAGATATTTGGTCAATTCCCTTCATCTCGATAGAGCGCGCAGGGCACGATGCATAGTACGCGGACACGGGGGGATGGTGCGACACCTGCTCCGTCAGGTATGCTACGCGGATGTGATCCGAGTTGCGGGCCTCACCAGACCCCAAAGAAAGATTCGACATGGAACCAGAGAGTTCTGCTTCGATCACAGGGTCCTCGGGAGTAGGAGTTGTGGAAGGGCCTGGTTTGATTTTCGTAAATAAACTGAGGCCGTTGCGAATGCTCCTGAAGCTACTCTCGCTATGTCCACTCTTGACACTGAGTGTCTCGAAGGGAAGAGCCGTGGTTGAGGGAGGTGCGGAGTGGGTATGCGTGGCATGGGTTCTCAAGATGGGATGCTTGGCGGGGTCTGAGGAATAATGCACAGGAGGCACGTCCCAGTGAGAACGGAAGTGCTCTCCGAGAACAGAATTGTAAGGTTTGCACACTTTGCCGTGCTACGGAGACGCTATTCAGCGTCCAACGGTTGGACGAGACAGGACACTCACAATGAACTTGAGATCCTTTGTGAACGTGAACCGCACCACAGCAATCATGCGCTCAAAGGGATCGTCAGTGGTCGTTAATCCTGCGCGGAAGTCAGAGAGTGCGCCTTAGCTCGAGCTTTACGAATCGACGTACGCTGCAAATAAGTCAGGTCTATCCAAATAATGCCAGTACTCCAGGTTTGGTAGGGGTTCGAGCAAGGACGCGGGTAGGGAAAGGCGCCTGGTGGCTCATGCTTAGTGGTTGGGATGCGAAGAAAGCACGACACCTACATTGCAGCAATGTCTTTCACACCCAAAGACTTCTTGACCAGCTGCACAATCATCCTGAGCCTCCCCACCTCCCCGGTATCGCCAGAATCGGGGACGGAAATGGCTGGACCTGGAGCATCGCCGTCGACAGTCGCATCCTCTGGTGCTGTAGGAGTGTCAGCAACCACTGCGTCGACCATGGTTCGCGATCGCGAAGTCTAAAGAGTGTATTAAAGGGAAACTGGTAGAAGTAAGAAGCAGAGAAGTAAAGAGTGTGGTGGGATCCTTTGTTTAGGCTGAGATCGCTAACACGGCTGGCTCCCACAAGGATGCAAGTCAAAGATTCCGTCAAGCACGTGCGCAGACTACGCCTGCTTTTGGACGAACGACCGACCGAATACCATGGCAAATTGTTCGGTATCGAGATGGAGCAGTACATACTATGTACGCTGCGACAGGCGATTGAACGTAGACCGAGATCGGCGCTTTTAAAGTACACCTATACTAGTTACAGCGCAATATCATCCCGCCTAGTTCAGAGGCGACGCGAGCACACCCTTCAATGACTCTATGATTTTCCTTGCGTGGACTCTGAGCTTGCCGTCGCCTCTCTCCGGAGACTCCTGTATCGTGTATCCGAACCCAAGTTTGTCAGCAGTCCTTTGCACGCTCTCGTCTGCCATCGCGGCTGCACCTTCCACTGCCTGTTGTGACCACCAATGTACCGCAAGCTCGCGGAGTCGAGGGTGGCGCATGACGGCTTCTTGAGTATATCTCAGCAGGTGGGCTCTAAGGAGCGCACGTTCTAGGTGCGCTAATGCGGGTGTAAAGTATGTCGAAGAAGGATCAGCCTGTATAGACCGGTGGTAGTATTTGGACGAGCAGAGGAAGAACAAGGAACAGCATGTGGCGTATGAGGAAAAGGTTATCGTGCCACTATCAGACTATTCGTTAGGTGCCTTCAAAACGGGTGGAAGCGAAGAAGCGTACCATGAAGGCATGGTGGGCATCTCTGGACAGTGGCACGTCGCTGGCATAAGTCATGGCATATCCTTCTGCTACAAACGCGCAGATCGATATGCCAAGCGCAATGCTTCGTAGGCGTTCGCGACCATTCACAGCGGTGGTGAGCAGTAGCACAAGAGCAGTGGTTAGCAGGTACTGGAGAAGTATGAAGGATAAATTGAATAACGCATAGTCCCCAGTAGAGGAACAGAATTGACACGACTGCATGGAAAGCTGACCGAATCTATGTGGCATTGAGAATTATCGACGTCCCACTGGACCCAGTGCACACCTTGTGAACAAGCTTCTGTTGCCGTGCACACGAAGACGGCTGAGCAGCAACTCGACGTCCTTCGGCATGGTGACCACGCTCTGGTCCTGCCAGTCAAAACCCGCTTCCGTCAATAAGAGCAGCCTTAGTTGATCCACGGGAACATCGAATGGTACGTTCAAGCGCTTAAACAGATTGGGTGGACGACGTAGCAGGATCTGACAAAGGACGTGAATCGAATGCAAGGAAACTGCCAGGGACAGCAGGCGAAGGGCGACATGTTTTGAGGGGTGATATCGAGATACGTAGAACCACGATCCTAGCAATACTGCCACGTACGCGATAGGTTCCCCGTACGAGTTGGAAGTCATCATAAGTTGGCGGACAGTAATGTCGGACTTCGGATAGCAGCGAAAAACTCCCGACGCGTGCTACGACGTCACAACCAAACTCGGCGAGCACACCCATCCGCCATTCTTGAAGCTTGAAGCATCGTCTTCATAACAACAATTGTCTGTCCCATCGGTCCGTTGTTGGCCACCAGATTGAGAATTTCACAAGCTTGCATATCCTCGTGCCTCCAGGAATGTCGTCGTGTTACGCCTTCCGAGGTCAAGTTTGCAAATTCCGTTTGGACGTCCAATCGCGCGAGGCATCCGAACCCGTCACAGTTAGTGAGGAATCCGGATCCGGGCAATGCATACCGGCTTGGGCACCCGACTGCTGCTATCTATCGACTGATTATAGATGTGGCAATAGCAATGGTACTACCTTGTGCGTGGCAGGCACCGTAGCATCGTGTCAGGGTTCGCAGGACGAATTAATGGCCTTGGGTCAACTG
This sequence comes from Pisolithus microcarpus, assembly GCA_024613185.1. Classification (NCBI taxonomy): domain Eukaryota; kingdom Fungi; phylum Basidiomycota; class Agaricomycetes; order Boletales; family Pisolithaceae; genus Pisolithus; species Pisolithus microcarpus. The sequence continues at coordinate 1,204,857 of JANFAI010000011.1, read as the reverse complement.
GCGTACTGGCAGTCTCATCCGCTGTAAAGGTTAAAATTTGAAATCGGAGAACCCAAGCTTATCGAACAGAAACGGGTCCCAGGAATCTGAACCCCGGCTCAGGTCCTCAAGCGTCAGGTATCACAACCTTCGGGACGACTGGGACTGATGTTGCCTGCTGTTCTGCACAACATACCTGCACATAGCTTCGCGGAGGCTATCGTTCTGTTGCACTGTAGTGAACCCGGAGGCGGCATGCACTGACAAAGAAATATTAAAAAAATGGTTCAACTGAGGGTCGAACTCAGGACCTTCTGTGTGTAAGACAGAAATCATAACCACTAGACCATTGAACCGACAGCGTCTCATGCCAGTTTGCACTTGACGATCTATTGCTCGATCACCCCATCGCTGTGTGCGCCCATGCATTCACGGCTGTATTTCTTCTTCTTTGCGGCAGTACGTACTTGTGTACCGTACACAGGTATCCACTGTCATTCGAAGTGTCCAGTACAGGTCTTTCCACCAGATTCCGGGTGGCGTTGACGAGACGGGCGTCTTGGGCCGCGTGCAGTCACTGACAATTGAGCTGTTCCCGTGACGATTAGATATCAGCTTCATTTCGAGTCTCACGGTGACTGTCATTCCCTTCGCACCAACCCGCTACCGTCCTTGCAAGGTTGGATGCCAAGTATTCAGCTGGGTTTCTTCCGTGATCTCGGAACCTGAGATCCACAAGGTAGGTGTTACGATCTGATTGGTCCAACTCAGTCATTAGGGATTGTCATTCCATAGGGAAAAAACATGCGCCCGCAGTCAGCACTGGCTCTCGTTTTTTGGCGGTGTCTGGCCATTACCGTGGCCTCAGCCTTGGTAGACTCGACACGCGGGCACGAGGTTCCGCACGTTCTGGTTGTCTCTACCGGTCCTGGACCCGTTTCCGTTTCACAGTCATCTTCTAAACCGACTTCAGTGTCTAGTGAGCGCCTAGTTGTTCCCGTCTTTCGTGCGAACCCGTTCGCTTACTCTAGACCAACGCTTCCTCGAAAGCATCCCTAGCCATGGCTACCACCTCGGGCAGCCCTACAGCTTCAACAAGCACTCCGTCGCCCTCGTCCTCTCCGACCAATCTCACTTTTAATACCATCCACAACATGACGACATGTGCCTCTGCCTCAGTGACTTGGAATTACGGCGGCAAGGAAGCGTATCTCGTAATGGCAGTCACCAATATCGGCGTTAACCAAACTCATTCTCAAGCATTTGGCGTTGAGCGAAGGCAGAATGTTGCCAGCACTACGGTCCTTCAGACGCTTGTCAACATCACTGCTCAGACTGAGTCGTGGACGTGGGCTTCCGTTAATCTGACTCAAGGCTGGTACGAGATACAAGGCTTGGTGGGCAATCTGACTGCCTTGTCGTCACCGTTCTACGTCTCGAACGGCTCGAATACGTCTTGTTTGTCAAGTACTTCCACTCCATCCCAATCGCCATCAGCCACTCCCAGCCCTGTGTCTAATTTATCATCGTCCAATGACAAGAAAACAGGGTACTATTGTAGGGTCGGTCATAGGTGCCTTGGTCGGAGTCTCAGTTATCGTTGCCTTGGTCATATGGCTGCGTCGTCGCAAAAGGTCACCAATCGGAGGAGGATTTATAGTGCGAAATGTGGGAAGATGGAGCTCGCTCACTTCAAACGCTTCGAGCGTGAAGCATAGAAGCAATGATTTTGTGAATCGTCACTACCGTGGGCACACCGACTCCACTTCGAGAGCGGGGGAAAGCGTCACCGGCAGTAAAGCATCCAATACTGGCCCGCCTGGGGATTCTGACGACCCTGCCGTTCGAAGCGGGCGAGAGTGAGAGGACCCACTCAACCTATTCTCATTCCCCCCCTGGGATGGGTGCGTACGATACATCCAACGTACCAGTGTCACACGTCCGTCATGCTTCCATTCACTCAATCCAGAGCTCGGCAGGTGCCGTCGACAGGTCCCGCTCTCGCACAATGTCCGTGCGGACTTCCAACACCGCTCTTGAACAACAGGCTCAACGAATACGGTCGTCGATGGAAGGGTCCATGTGTTTACGCACCGAGCGTCTGTCGATGCCAGCCATAGCTCCGGCCGCTCTTGACCGTTCACCCACTTCTCCCATCAGACGAACATCCGATCATCCCGCAGGATCGGGGGGGACGTCCGTTACCCGCTCCGCATCAACCAGCGGTTCTGCTACACGTCGTACGCCACGGAAGCCTGTCCCGCATTACGATCCGTCGGAATTGGACGACGCACTCGCTGGTCAAGCGAATGACACCCGCTCTACTGCCCCATCCGGTGAAGACTTCTCTGCATCCAACAGTGCCGAGACCATGTCATCGAAGAGCCATGTCCGACGTATCGCGGTTACCTAGCTTGGGGTCCGGTCGCCCTGTACATTATTTAATTCCAGATTTGCCTCCACCCTCAAAGGAGTAGGCTACACGCTGAGCTATATCACTTATCGGTGATGCCCGAGATAGCCAGCAGCGTGGTCACCATGCCACGCGGAGTCAGGGTTCACGCCGATGAGTTATCTATCAATTCCCCTACGCGAAGTGTCGGCGTTCCACCTCCCCCAATTCATCCGCTGCTGTGTTATCTTAATTTTCAATTCGGACAGGCTTGTTCTTTGTTGTAAATTGACAATATGTTTCTATACCTGATACGCGCATGTCTGGACACCGTTTCTCTCCCACTTAGGTAGCCACTGTGTAGCATTCCTCTCTGAAAGGCTTTTATGGGCTAATCGTGCCATGGTAAACTAGCATCCATGCAACCTCATTGATAACATTAATATTGGGTGATAGATTTTGATGACAAGAGGAATATCACGGATCCACGGAGACCATCAGTTATGCTATTGGGTGATGATAGGTTTAGCCTAAGGGACAGATAAGTGCTATGGACAAGAATAAAAGCATGGCTATAGACGGGAAGTAGGATACAGTGATAAGGATAGAAGATTGCATGACAGTGATCCTACAGTTCACGAGATTCATTGTCGTCTAGAATTGAACTTCCAAATATGGGACAGAAGCGTAGAGTTGGTTAGGTTTTGCAAAGAATGGTTCACGACCAACCATTGAAAGTTCGACGGCGTAGGGGTAGAGGTATCCAAGGTGCCCGACTTTTTGGGTCACTTACACGGTTCGTTGTCTGAGAACTCGTGAGTCCTACTTTCCGTATCCTGGCAAGTCTAAAAAATATAAACGCCTCGTCAGTGGATATCCTGATTTACCCATATATCAAGGTGCTACCTCCATAGACCTGCCCAAGCTGCAAAAGCCGCAATAGCAGGCTGAAACGACAGTCATTGCGGCGAATGCATAAGGCATCTCTTCCAGGTGGCTTTGCAACTTCAAAGTCGCATTAGTTGCTCGTAAAATAGGGCAATCACACGAGACGGCTTACATTCATCCCGAACAATCCCGCAACAAGGGCTCCGCTGCCAAGACCCATAGTCAAAATGGAGACCTGACTAACTAGTTAGAGATCTCTTTTATTTGCGCCTGCAAACTCTTACCTTGAGATCTAAAGCTAGCAGCGCGTTGCGATTAGAGTCTAAAATAAGCTCCACAATTTCCTGCGTAGATTGGACGTTACTCTAATGGTGAAGATAAGCTACTGTCGTATCATTTCGAAATTTTTTGCTGGGGAGACAGACCTCAATATTTTCTGCTTCGTTGACAATCTCTTCGACTTGTTTCGAGAAGAATTCTAGAAGAACTTCTAATTCGTCGTGCTCGTGGTTCTGACGGACAGCACCCTTCTTTTTATCCGTCAAGTACATAGCGTTTAGATCGTCATCTAGAACCAGTTACAAATACATATTTGGGGATGGGGATGTCGCCGACCTTGTTCCAAAACTTCTTCGAGTGCATCTTGCACCTGCTCCGATCAATATATGAATCTACGCGGACCAGTGTTCATGACACACGTACGAGTCTAGCACGATTCTTGAAGCTGGCAAGACGCCTAGAGTAATGAAGCAATCGCTTGAAACTTGTCATGATTTATGTCATCTTCGAGCTCCGCCAAAAGCCCTCCAACAAGGTTGCGAATAAAAACCATCTCGGCTTCAAGAGCACTCAGCACAGAAAGAAGAATGGATTCGATTGCTCTGTTGGAGTCAACAGCTGGAATGGAGGGAGTACTGGTTCGTGTAGACTCACCTAAACTCGTAGGGTGAACCACCACCGCGGACCTTTAAGTTGTGCTTTGCAAACAATGAAGAAGCTTGCCCGGTTCAAGCTGCTAAAATGCAGCTTACCTCAAGGTGATATAGGAAAGGCGGAGTGGAGCCTGGAATCGTTGGAGCCATAGGTGTCAAACAAGACGACAGTATCCGCCTTGACTAGGGCTCGGATGTGCAGTATGTTTATCTGTGCTGTTAGGCATTGAAAAAGGCTGGAAAAAGTGGCTTACAAGGATGGCCTCTTTACGGATTAAGATGGTGGGGACCAGGTTGGGTATTCGTGAATCAATTTTGCGGAGGTCACGAGGCTTGGTGGCAACGTTAGCAACGACGTGTGAATGGGAGTGAAGTTTTCTTACGTTTAGTCGATGCTCGTTGCATAAATCTGATCTTCTAAACTGCCCGGAGATGGTCTTAACAGCGCCTATGTCCAATGGGACATATAAGCAAGAGCAAAGGGGATAGTGTGGACACTAGTCACCGTCTTCATCAAGGATGGTACCTGCAAACATGTCAGCAAACATAAACCTGTCTAGTGAGTGGCGGCAGGAGACGGCATACAGCGCAGCATGAGGTCCGCAGGGAGCCTTCCCTTCATAACCTTCTCCAGGATAGCAGCCTTGGCTACTTCCTCTTCATTCT